>CM017761.1:48372788-49024301 GCA_008009225.1 Acer yangbiense | reverse complement strand
AATAGACCTAAACATGTGATATCACAAGTAATAAAGTCTAGATGCAAAATACAAGAATAAAACCTAAAGCATGTGAAACACCAAACACATAAGCTCAAAGTCTCATTCACATATACAACACTTGAATCAAAATATATTCATGAAGTACAAGTTCAAGATGCAATCAACATACAATAAAATGCTAGATATATGAGATTTAATCAATCAATATTCTAGACAAAATTATAGAGCAAAGATTCAAGATATAAATCAATCAAATCTTAGATTGCTCTAAAACACAAACAAATACACAAATCCTAGATTTCATCAATCAAAGGATCAAATCAAATCTCAAAGTCATTTATCACAAAATTGATTCAATCAAGTCACAAATAACCTAAGATGCCATTCTAATCACAATACAACTCACAAACATGTGAAAAACCTAGAATCATAGAAACTAGTCCACATTTGTCTATAAATTGACTTTCAATTAGAATGATTATCAAGCTACCTTTCTCAATAGCTTTTACCAAACATAAACATAGATATAGAAGAAGAAACCCCAAGCAAATTGAAGGTTGACAAGAAAGAAATCCCAAAGATAAGTCCAATACCTTTGATTCACGAGCTGGTTCGGATTTCAGTGTGGAACCACCAGAAATCTCGATCAAACAGCCACCAAACCACTTGGAAATGATAGAGGACTCAAATACGAACACTCTCCAACTTGAATCGCTCAAATCCAACTTCGGATGAGGAAGATATGGTGTTTTGAAGTTCTGAAAATTCTGGAGAGAATTCTGACGGGAAACCAAACTTTTTCTTCTTTTAAAAAAAAAACTCAAATGGAGAGAGATGGAGGGAAGATAAGGAGGAGAGAGAAGGACCAAAATGGGCCAATAATGTGAGGCCACATCACCCCAGGCCATGGGGGGCGCGTGGGCCTCACGGGGGCAGAGAGCCCCCTTGGCCGTGGGGCCCACGGCCTCCCTCACGGCCAGCAGCCTCTCTCGCGCGCTCCCTCGGTTCTTCAGCCCGTATCTTGGGCATCCGAACTCAGATTTTGAATCCGTTTTCGGATTATGAACTGTGACTCTCTTACGCACGACGACGACTACACAACTTTGAAAAATGGTTGAGAAATCATCTTGGAAAATGATAATGAACTCAACTCAACGAATGAGAATGAAAAATAGCGTAGCTACATCGTTTGGACTCGAAACTACATGAATGAGTAACCGAAACACCGGAATTCAATAAGACATCAAATAAGAACATGTTCAAGACCACGTACAAAAATATGAAAACATACAAGCACAAATACACACACATATGCTAATTTCCAGACATAGTCCTAGAAAAACGCAATAAACAAAATATTACCAATATAGTATGAATGCATGAGCATATTTTGTCAAGTGTGTGAAAGTGAAACATAAGTGATGTTTAATCATGAAGGAACACACAAGAATGCTATGTGTGTGTGTGTGCCTAGCCTTGTAAGAGATATGAGATCCTTTATTACCTTTGTTGAACAATGATGCACGAATCTCTTAAAAGCCGGCTTCTTGAATGAATTGTGGTTGAGACATCCTTCGTCTTCTTAATTCTTCAATATACGAACCACTAAACATTACAAGAGAAACACATTTTGATATGGAATTTATGCCAACACAAACTATAAACCTTACAATCTCCCCCTTTGGCAAATTCCATGTCAAAACCCCTAAACAAACACTAAAACAATTATAAAGAAAATTTGGTCACAATGAGTACAATGAGTTACACATATAGACACAAATTAACAACCAAAACAAGTCTTGAACTTCAACTTGGTCTTCTCTTGATATCACCTAAAATGAACTTGAAAGCACAAGAATATCCAAGAGACAACAAATATGGCAATATCCAATCTTAGGCAAGAAAATAATAACATATAAGTTCAAGTGGATCAAGTATGCTCCCCCTTAATACATACTATCCATCAAATATTCTAAGCCAAGATTCAACAACAAAAAAAATATATTACATGCCATATAGTTCAAGCTTGATACCAAATATACTAAAAATAAAACAACACAAAAACAAAAAATGAGACTAAGTAAGCTAGATTTCTCCCATGTGTTTCTCATATTTCTCCCCCTTTTTGACATGATATGAAGCCAAAGGGAAAGAGTAAGAAAATATACCTCATGAAGCTTTCTAGCCACTTGTGCCACCAAGGAATGAAGTGCGGTGTGAGGATCTCACATATTGCCTTGTTGTAGTTGATTTTCCTTCCAACTCTTTGATCCTTTCATCTTGAACAACAAGCTTAGCACTAAGGTCTTCAATTTTCCTTTGTGACGCCTCAATCAACCTACGTGACTCTTCAACCTCATTCCTCAATTTTAAAGCCCAACTAGGAAGAGCGGGTGAGCTTGGGACATGGTTAGAATCAAGAGATTCACCAAAAAGCCTAAACACATCACTAGACTTTCCCTTGTCCTTGTATGACATGGATGCCACACGTTTCTCACTCAACTTCTCTAAGGGAGGAAGCATAACATCACCATCAAGATTCCTCACTCCTTTAGCTAAGCATAATTAAGTTATAAATCCCGGAAATGCCAATTTCTTATCCAAACGACTAGTACGAGCCACAATCTCAATTTGCTCCACAAGCAATTCACCAAGATTTATAGGTTTGTTAGTCACCAAGGCATATACAATCTTGATTTTGTCTCTATTAAGCTCCGAAGCATTAGTAGAGCCAACAAGATTGGAGCAAACAAATAAATGCCAAAATGCACTAATTTTTGTTAACTCACCTTGCTTAATATAAGCACGTTTCCCCCACACAAAATTAATATCATCACATAGAGTTCTACCCATTAAATCAAGGTTTTCCAAGACATCAACATCAAGGAAATCTGACTCAATATCATAGGGCAAGTCTAGAAATTCATTCAACTTCCTAGCACAAACTCTAAAAACAACTTTCCTCATGTTCAAAATGGCACTAGTCACGGTAGAACTTTCTTTATAAGCATGATAAAATTCTCTAACCATGGTATCATTAGAAACTCCTAACATGTCAATCCAAGAACCCCAATTTCTACTCATAAGCACATCATGAACATAGGATCCAACACAAGAGTCCAAGTCAATACCTCTTTCTTGAATTAACTTCTTGCAACCGAAAATTCCCAAATCATCCACTTTGTTAGGTTTGGAAAATTTGGAAGAAATTGTAGGTTTAGACTTGTCAATGGGAGTTGAAGAAACATTGCCACCAATCTTCTTTGCTTTTCCCATGATCTTGCAATACAAAAAAAAACACTAAAAACAAAAGTGAGAGGAAACATATAAACCAATAAACATATACAAAGGCAAAACACTATATTCAACAAATCATTATGCATATAAGAATATATCAAGCATCTACATGATTTATCAAAAATAAGAATAATGCCAACAAACAACAACCTTGAAGAACATGTGAACAAGTCATAAAAGAGAACAAGAATCTAGCATATTATGCTCCCCCTTGACAAGTGCCTTATCTAAAATCAAGATAGACAAATGTTCACAAAAATCACCACACAATCACATCACAAGCAATTTTTATTAGATTTGCAAATAAGCTTCACATATCTAAGAGAGTTACATCAAGATTTTCAATCACTCTCATATGTCATCAAAAATTGCTAAAGTATCAAAATACTAATAAAGCAAAAGTGAGTGTGTGAAGATTTTGCTTCAAGTATATGAAAATAAGTAGTTTGATAATCAAGCATGCAAACAATTTCAACATCTATTCATCTTAGGCCTTTCCATGAAAAGGTCAAACCGGTTATCATCCGAAATTTTGCTTATAAAGAGAATAGATTTCAACATGTGAGCGTGTGTGTGCATGTGGCTCGTCAACCCATTTCTATTTGACAACCCGAGCTCATTTGATTATTCAACTATACTCCATAAGCCTTTTTTTTTTTTTTTTATATTTAGGCTTGAATTAAAGAATTTTTTTTTTTTTTTTATGATTCAATTCAACACTTCTTTGATTTTTCTAACAAAAAAAATATACTCCTCATGGCGACTTTCACTCATCACAATGGCGTAGACCTTTCCTACATTGGGCGGTTGCACAACCAAGGTGTGTAGCCCTTTCCATGAGGGTGCCCGTTGAGTTCTATGTTGCCGAAGCAAATGGATACCAACCATTGGTCATTTTTAAATGTACTAGTCCTTAGGACTTCAAGGTGTATCCAAAGCTAACATCAATCAAGCTCAACATACTAAACAAGACATACAAGAGAAGCAAAGTGCATTTTTGAAACCAAAATTTAAGGCTTAAAAGCACATGATCAAAAAGCAAGTAAAGAGACTTACTTAAGATCTCTACTTCTCAAGAGAGTAGCTATCAAAGAATATGAAGCTCACATTATTCAAAAATTAGCCACTCAACAATCATACAAATAACAACACACTTCATGAATAAGATCAATGTGAACACTTATCACCAAAAGATCTCAAACTAGCAAATGTCAAAGAGGACCATATAAACACTATACTAGTTCTCAATTATGACATGCTTCATGAATGTGATACAAACAATTAGTTGATAGATGAAAAATCAAGTAAGCAAGCAATATGATATAGAGATACCTTCGCAAGCTATTTTCACCAAAAACAATGCCTTCACCCTTTTTATGAGTCCTCTTGGCTTGTAAGTCCTCATGACTACAAGTTATAGGTGTGTCGATTCCAAGAGACTAAAGACAATTTAATCCAACTCAAACAAACAAAAAAATTGACTTTCTCTAAAAGCCTTAACATTAATGTCACCATATAGATTCCAAAAAAAAACTTCTCAAAAGTTAATCAACAAATTTCGACTATCATGACAAACAATGTGAGACAGCTAAGTTCATGTCAAGTTGTAAAGATACAAAGCAAACAAGCTAAGCTTCTTACCAACAACACTAGTCTTTGAAACAAATTAGAGGCGTGTTCTATATAAAGCTAGGGGGGGGGGGGGGGGGGGGGGTGAATAGATTTTAACTATTATTACCCAATTTTCGCATGCAAGTCAATTTTACGAAAATGCCCCTACTAGTCAAAAATACAAGCAAGTGTAATATAGTGCGGAATTTAAATAACACTTGATGTATACGTGGAAACTCAACCACTGGGAAAAACCACGGGCTGTTTAGTGCGCCACACTCGGATCTCGAAATCCACTAATCGAAATGGAGTTTACAACCTATGTAGACCTCGTCTAACACTCCGGTCAATAATCCCCCACTTCTACCACTCGGGCCTTTAAAAGTGGCTCTAGTCCAATTGCTTGAGGCCTAAGCAACCTTAGCCTCAAGACTTAATTCTCTAAGAAGAGATTATGCAACCTATGTGAATATGTATGAATATTCAAATAACAAACAAGGCTAGGTAACCTTAAATGCTTATCTAGGATGATGATATAATCAATTTAATCAACCCTAGATATCAATTGCTAAATGACATGTCAAATAGCTTAGCTAATCAAGATTAAGCAAAAACCTAATTAGCTATCACAAAAACAACACTAAATTAATTCATCACAATTAATTCTCTATTCTTGTATTTATCATATGATCAACAACATACAAGTAAATTAAAAGAGAATATGCTTGATAGTAAAAATACTAAAATAATATGAAACTAATCAAAATCTTACCAAACATATTGTGATGATGCCAATCCAATCATAGATGCTTTCTATGTAGACATAGAGGATGCAATATGAAATTTGATGCAAAAAGGATTTGATTTGAGTGTTTAAAGGTGAGTTCTTGATTTGATTTTTTCTCAAAAATCTCTCTTGAAAGTTTAGGGTTCTAATAACTCAAGAAGCTTGATCAGAGAATGAGAAAATAAGATATTTATAGACATCAAGAATTGGGCATGTGAAAAGACAATTTTGCCCCTGAAACGCACCGTTCGGCGGTTTCAATCGGCGGCCACGCCGAATTGAGCTCGTGAAGAACAGAGCATCAACGGCGGTTTCATTCGGCGGTTTCATGACCGTCGATCCAACCGCCGAATCAAACCCGAGGGATTAAAATCGATCAGGTATGAACGGCGGTTTCCAACGGCGGTCGTGACCGCCGATCTGGACCGCATAATTGCTTCAGACCAATCTGGACTGAAACGGCGGTTTCATTCGGCGGCCAGGCCGCCGATCATAACCGCCGATCACCAACAATGGTGAAAACCAATGAGAAGCCAAGGGCATTCTCCATAGGCGGTCTTCGCGCGAAACCAAGCACTCATTAGTGCAAGCGCGGACGTTTCCGAACAATGTCGGGAAACGAATTATAAAGCACATATACACACAACAAGATATATCAACCAAAGTGCTAGTGTGTAAAGTGACATGTGAAGAGTATGCACACAAATGCAAGTATGCTAAGTGTGTGTGTGCTTACTAAATCTCTTCAAAGAAAAATCAAGCATAAGAATTTATACCTTTGGCGTGCTTGTCCCTTGAGGTCTTGAAAGGGCCTTCGAGCTTCAACCTTAAACACTTAGACTACCCTTACATTCAAAACCCTAACATGTGGTTTGTCCACGAAATAAGCCAATCAAGATATGGGAATCCTTACAGTCTTAAAGCTAACTCACATGTGCAACTTACACTAATGGTAAGAACACTCACCCTTGACAAACTTTGTCTTGGGTGGACATACACGAACATCATCAAGATTCTCTTTGACCATAATGTTGAACCTAGAGTAAAGTTCTTCCACAACTTGATTCACAATAATATCATTAATACTTTTTTTCTCAACATTGTTAGCAACACATGCATTGTCAAATTTAGAAGGATATGCATTCTTCACCTTCCGGACATTCTTAACATGCTTTGAGAGATTTTCATGCTTTCCATATTCAAAAGCTTTAGCATGCATAAAATGAGGTCCAACCTCTCTATTCCTAGATGCATTTTCCATGTTGCAATATTCAATGAACTTATAGCACTTGGGCTTGATATGGCCTAAGATATTGCAAAAATGACATATGGGAACAAAAGAAGAGATTTTACCTTCGGGTGATGGTGGAGGACAAATGGAAGTTTCAAGGGGTACCTTATTCTTCAATTTGTTCTTCTTCTTGGAATGTCTCTTCTTAGGACCTTTCTCTTCAATGATAGCTTCGCTAGTAGGAAGTGATGCTTCTATGAGCTTCTCTTCAACCACCGAGTCACTTGCACTTCCTAAGTTCATATTAGAGATGATCCTATCCTTTTCAAGCACAATAACCTCAACTTCGCAAAGCTTCTTGGCAAGAGCATTCTTTTCACGCAAGAGCCTACGAGTTGTAGCAACAAACTCATCCACTTGAATCTTGATCAAGTCATCCTTCTCATCAACCTCACTTAAGGCTATGTTCAATTTTTCCTCAAGAAACTTCACCTTAGCCAAAAGATCAATATAGGTTGGATTATCATTTAAACACTCTTGATGACTTGGATCAACCTCCTTATCCAATGAATCTTGATTCACATCCTCTAGAGTAGAGTGAGAAGCCATGAATGCAACAAAGTTGCTCACTAGCTCTTCTTCACTAGAAGACTCATCACTTGAGCTCTCCTCATCACTAGAGTCATCATCCTCACTCCATGTAGCCGCCATAGCCTTTCCTTTCTTGTCCTTCTTAGAATCACCACTAGGATAATCCGAAGCATAATGTCCAAGCTTCTTGCACTTGAAGCATTTAACCTTTCTATTGCTCTTAGCATGGCCACTCCTCTCATGAGGTGGAGTAAAGGACTTCTTGACTTCCTTGTCCCTTGAGTACTTGCCACTTGGCTTGGCACCTTTCCTCAAGAACTTCCTAAACTTCTTAACCAATAAAGCCATCTCCTCATCATAATCGCTACTACTAGCTTCCTTGACAACTTTGAGAGCTAAACCCTTGTTTTTAGCCTTCAGTTTCATGCACGCCTCAAAAGTTTGAAGAGATCCTAGCAACTCATCTAAGCTCATGACATCAACGTCTTTGCTCTCTTCAATGGCGGTAACCTTGGCTTTGAACCTCTTTGGAAGTGATCTAAGAATCTTCCAATTTAGCCTCTCACCGGAGATAGGAGTACCAAGTGCTCGGCATTGGTTGGCGATGTCTAGTAGCTTATCTTGGAAGTCAACAAACTTGTCTTCCTCACCTATTTGCAAAACCTCAAATCGGGAAGTGAGCAATTGAAGACGAGACTTCTTCACTGCTTTACTAACCTCATTGGTGACTTGGAGAGCCTCCCATGCCTCATTTGCGGTTTCTAGGTTTTAAATGTAGGAAAATTGCCTACTATCAACACCTCCAAAAATAGCATTCACCGCCCGATGATGCCATTTTGCTAACTCAAACTCATTAGTATACCACTCACTCCTAGGCTTGGAAACGGTCACTCCATCCTCAATCTTGTTGGGAGCAAGGTAACCTTCTTCAACTGTCATCCAAGCTCTCTCATCAATAGATCAAATGTACGCCTTCATCCTCAATTTCCAAAACCCACAGTTGTGACCCTTGAGAAGAGGAGGCCTAGAATTTGAAGCCCCTTCGGTCATCACATCATCTTGGAAAACCATACTTGCAAAAACCTAAGCAATCTACACGTAAGTATAAACAGGATCTCGTCGAGTGCCGTCCGACGACCCGCTTTGATACCAATTGAAAGTATACAAACGTAGTTAAATTGCTTAAGGCATACCTAGAGGTAGGGGGGGTGAATAGGTTTTTACGCCTTTTTCAATCCCTTGAACAAACTTTCGTTTGTCCTTCAAGGTTGCCTTACATACAATAAATATACTAAGAAAGGACAACATACATAGACAATATGAATAGGTAATCTTATAAGCATGGTCTACATACATCATCAAGTTGTATGAGGTAAACAAACAAATAAGTATAATAACAAAGAATACTTGTATTTCACTATATGTTCAATGAGTTACAAGAGTGATCAAATATCACTATACACAAATACAATATACAAAAGAATCATAGAAATAAAATTGATCAATAAAATGAATTCACTAATCACACTATACAAAGACTTGCTTCACAATACATCAAGTGAATATTATGAAACAAGATAATAAAAATATACAAGTAAAATATAAGAGATAGAGATAGGAAGAATTAACACAAGAGATTTTTTAACGTGGTAAAACCTCCAAGGAGGAAACATCCACGGGTTGAACTACAACCATTGGGTACTATATTATTGGAAAGTAAAAATAGAACATTCACAAAGTGAACAATCTTTAGCTCACCCAACCTAGTGAAGTCTAAGCCTACCCAACCCTATTGGAAAGAGTGAAATCCCTCAATGATGCGAAACCACCATATATTGGACACCACACAAAACCAACATCGATGGTAGATTAGAAATTCCCCAAGAGTGCATACACCTCCCGTGTACCCCACTCTATCGAAGTCTATGTCTAACCATACGCCTAGGCCTACCAAAACAATAGCCAACTCCCTATCCAAGGCACTCATGCCTCTAGGGAGCCTCCCATGCATGACTATCCGAGTCCTCCCGACTCTAGCCATGACTTCTTGCTTACCTATCCGAGTCATCCCGACTCTAGGCAAGTCTTCTTGCTTGGCTATCCGAGTCATCCCGACTCTAACCAAGACTTCATGCCTTTTACAAGGACTTCCTAGTGTGATCATGTGAATGCAAATGATGCAAACAATCAAATCAACATAGAACATGTGATCAATACATTCTATGGTACAAATAGACCTAAACATGTGATATCACAAGTAATAAAGTCTAGATGCAAAATACAAGAATAAAACCTAAAGCATGTGAAACACCAAACACATAAGCTCAAAGTCTCATTCACATATACAACACTTGAATCAAAATATATTCATGAAGTACAAGTTCAAGATGCAATCAACATACAATAAAATGCTAGATATATGAGATTTAATCAATCAATATTCTAGACAAAATTATAGAGCAAAGATTCAAGATATAAATCAATCAAATCTTAGATTGCTCTAAAACACAAACAAATACACAAATCCTAGATTTCATCAATCAAAGGATCAAATCAAATCTCAAAGTCATTTATCACAAAATTGATTCAATCAAGTCACAAATAACCTAAGATGCCATTCTAATCACAATACAACTCACAAACATGTGAAAAACCTAGAATCATAGAAACTAGTCCACATTTGTCTATAAATTGACTTTCAATTAGAATGATTATCAAGCTACCTTTCTCAATAGCTTTTACCAAACATAAACATAGATATAGAAGAAGAAACCCCAAGCAAATTGAAGGTTGACAAGAAAGAAATCCCAAAGATAAGTCCAATACCTTTGATTCACGAGCTGGTTCGGATTTCAGTGTGGAACCACCAGAAATCTCGATCAAACAGCCACCAAACCACTTGGAAATGATAGAGGACTCAAATACGAACACTCTCCAACTTGAATCGCTCAAATCCAACTTCGGATGAGGAAGATATGGTGTTTTGAAGTTCTGAAAATTCTGGAGAGAATTCTGACGGGAAACCAAACTTTTTCTTCTTTTAAAAAAAAAACTCAAATGGAGAGAGATGGAGGGAAGATAAGGAGGAGAGAGAAGGACCAAAATGGGCCAATAATGTGAGGCCACATCACCCCAGGCCATGGGGGGCGCGTGGGCCTCACGGGGGCAGAGAGCCCCCTTGGCCGTGGGGCCCACGGCCTCCCTCACGGCCAGCAGCCTCTCTCGCGCGCTCCCTCGGTTCTTCAGCCCGTATCTTGGGCATCCGAACTCAGATTTTGAATCCGTTTTCGGATTATGAACTGTGACTCTCTTACGCACGACGACGACTACAAACTTTGAAAAATGGTTGAGAAATCATCTTGGAAAACGATGATGAACTCAACTCAATGAATGAGAATGAAAAATAGCGTAGCTACATCGTTTGGACTCGAAACTACATGAATGAGTAACCGAAACGACCGGAACTCAATAAGACATCAAATAAGAACATGTTCAAGACCACGTACAAAAATATGAAAACATACAAGCACAAATACACACACATATGCTAATTTCCAGACATAGTCCTAGAAAAACGCAATAAACAAAATATTACCAATATAGTATGAATGCATGAGCATATTTTGTCAAGTGTGTGAAAGTGAAACATAAGTGATGTTTAATCATGAAGGAACACACAAGAATGCTATGTGTGTGTGTGTGCCTAGCCTTGTAAGAGATATGAGATCCTTTATTACCTTTGTTGAACAATGATGCACGAATCTCTTAAAAGCCGGCTTCTTGAATGAATTGTGGTTGAGACATCCTTCGTCTTCTTAATTCTTCAATATACGAACCACTAAATATTACAAGAGAAACACATTTTGATATGGAATTTATGCCAACACAAACTATAAACCTTACAAAGAGCAAAGTTGCATGATCATGCATTGTGCTACATTTATATATTTTATGCCTCTTAGTTAATTACTTGAGATGATTGGTTATACATGCTTATATGTAATTTTCTTAATAAGTGTGCTACATTGCCTTGCTTGCAATCCATGTCATATTTATGCTCGAACATGCATTTTTGGAATAGGAGATGTACTTGGAAGTACTTTTTGAATGACCTTTAATTGATCTCCACGACATGATGATTCTTTTAAATGACATGCTTAAGTTGAAAAGTATGAGATGAAAAAATGTGAAATGTTTGATTGCAAATGTTGAATGCAAATATATGTACAAAAGCAATATTGAGACTCAAATAAATAAGGATCTTAAAATCTAAAGTCTCTCTTTCTTTATTTGTAGAACAAGGCTACTATCATATGGGTATCTCACCCGGAAAAATCAAATAGGGTGCAAAGTCACTCATGTCTTGTTTTGCTTATAAAGTTGGATATAGTTGCTCTTTAAATTAAAATGCTTAAACTCTATATCCTTGCTTTTTCCATGACAAAGGGTGAAATTGGTTTGAATTCTATTGGAAACCTTTGTTGTTTGCTTTGCCAAATACCATTGTTTTTTATCTTAAATGCAACATGTCTTGCATGCAAAGCATTCTTGTCACACATCCTTTTCTGAGAATAAAACTCCTTGAATCTCTCTTACTTAATTGAGATGCAAAAAATTGCTTATATGATTATGCATATGTGCTTGTGCTACAAGCTCTCCTTGCTAACGCTTACCTATTATGGGAGACTCCCTTTACCTATCTCATGACAAAAAGGGGGAGTAGGGTTGGGGAGATTTTGTGCCATTCTTGGCATTGCATTTAGGGGGAGTTAAAAGAGAGTAACCCATGTTGGGATTGCATTTAGGGGGAGTTACATTGCATTGCATGACTACATTGTTTTTGGATTGTATTGATTTATTTCCTTGATTAGCAATTGCAATTTCTCTTGTTAAGCACCTCTCACACACTTTGTCTTGGAAGGTATATTTCTTGTTGATTGTGTGTAGGTTGGATTTTTCTCCAAGCTTGGATTGGACTTGAAGATGTTCAAGACTTAGTCTAGGAGCTTTATTGTAATGTAGAAAAATTTTGTTGACCAACATTTTTTTTGTTTTTGTGAGGATGCTTTGTGAGTGTTGATTTTGTCACGAAATAGCCAAAGGGGGAGATTGTAAATGCCTCACTTTTGATTGGCTTATTTCGTTGACAAAATCACAATAGGGTTCAATTATGTAAGGGTAGCTTAGAATTGAATAAATCCTCATAAATTGCCAAAGGACCTCATCGTGATCATCAAGAGCTTCAAGGAAGGTAGATTACTTGTCTTTAACTCCATTTGAAGAGATTTAGTTGCACACACTCACCTACTCAAGCATGCATGTGTGTTCTTTGCTTTTGAGTGCATATGTTTCACATTTCACACTTGCACTTTGATGTTGTATATTGTTGTGTGTTTATGTGTCTTGTAATTCGTTTTTCGATATTGTTCGGAAAACGTCTACGCATGCACGAATGTGTGCTTGGTTCAGCGTGAAGATCGACGTTAGAGAATGTCCTTGGCTTCTCCTTTGGTTTCACCACTTTACACACTTGCACATTGTGCTCTTGTGGAAACAGGGTATTTTCGCCCTTTGTTGGTGTCGCCATTTGATGGTGTTGCCATGGCGACAGTGAAATTTATTCCTGAAATTCAATCAGGTATGAGGTCGCCACAAAGTTTCCATGAGGTCGCCACGAGGTCGCCCTGAGACAAATGGCGACCATGAAGTTTTTATGTTTTGCGTCAGAGGTCGCCCTGAGACAAATGGCGACCTCAAATGGCGACCACTGATTTTGGCCAAAATGACATAGCTTGAATTTGACCTCCTATATATATGCCTTTTTGTTCTTAAGTCGAAGTAATGACTCTAAAATCATATTTTTAATTGAGAGCTATTGAGTATCTTCAAAGAAAAGATATCAAGACTGAAACAAATAATAGCACGGTGTGTATAAAGCTATCTAGAGGGGGGGGGGGGGGGGGGTGAATAGATTTTACGCTTTTTACCCAATTTTTCGTGTTAGTCAAAATTACAAAAATACCCTCAAGATAATATAACCAAGCAATTGTAATATGGTGCGGAAATTAAAACAACACTTGGTTTTTACGTGGAAACCCTCACGGGAAAAACCACGGGCTATGTAAGTAAGCCACACTCGAACCTCGAATCCACTAAATGTGCAAACGATTACAACCTAATCCCGGAAGTAATCACACACCTACCTAATCCCGGTATGAGTGAACCTAGTCCAATTTGCTTGCGTTCTAAGCAACCTAATCCCGGATGCTACACACAAGACTTACTTTCTCTATGAAGAGAATACAACCCTAAGTGAATATATGTAAATATCCAAAATGCAACATAGAGCAAGGGAAACCCTATATGCTTATCTAAGATGATTAATATGCAATTAAGAACAATCCTAGATATCAAAACTAAATGACATGTCAATTAGTTTAGCTAATCAATATTAAGCACAAAACCTAATATGCAAGCACAATATAAAATCTCAAACATACATCATACTCATCTCAATATTGTATCTAAAGCATACAAAATAACAAACAAGTAATTAATTGAGATTGCTAGATAAGAGAAACACAAAACATGTAAGATATTAGTGAAAAGCTTACCAAGCAAAGTATGATGAAGATTCCATGCTAGATGACATCTAGATGATCTAAGATGATGCTAGATGATGATTGATGATCATGAAAAAGTGTTTGAGAATCAAGAATGGAGTTCTTGGAATTTTTCTTCTCTTTGAAAAATATCCTAAGTATGAATTCTGAATATGAACTCTCTTGATTGACCTAAAGTCAAAATGGCATATATATAGGGGGCCAAATCAAAGTGTGGTCGTTTAAGTAAGTTTCAAAGAAATGCGCCAATCGGCGGTTTCAATCGGCGGCCAGGCCGCCGTTAATGACCGCCGAATTGAGCTCGTGAAGAACAGAGCATAAACGGCGGTTCATTCGGCGGTTTCGTGACCGCCGATTCCAACCGCCGAAACAGAACAGAGAGATCAAAATCAACCAGGTATGAACGGCGGTTTCGAACGGCGGTTTCATGCCCGCCGTTTCAACCGCCGAATTAGACTGAGAGATAAATCAATCAGGTCTTGAATCAGCGGTTTCGAACGGCGGTCGTGACCGCCGATCTTAACCGCAGAAAAGCTTCAGACCAATCTGGACTGAAACGGCGGTTTCATTCAGCGGCCAGGCCGCCGATCATAACCGCCGATCACCTAGATAGGTGAAAACCAAGGAGAAGCCAAGGGCATTCTCCATAGGCGGTCCTCGCGCTAAACCAAGCACATTCTCGTGCATGCGCGGACGTTTCCGAAAGTTATCGGGAAACGAATTACACAACAACAGGACACAAATACACACAACAAAATATAATAAATAAGTGCAAGTGTGAATTGTGACAAACGAAGAGAATGCACACAAATGCAATGAATGTTTAGTGTGTGTGTGCAACTAATCTCTTCAAAGAAAAGTAAGCACATAGAAATTTACCTTCGGTGCTTATCAACACGAGGTCTTCAAAGGGCTTCGAACAAGAAGACCGATACTTAGGCTACCTTTACAAAGAACCCCCACATATGGTTTGATCACGAAATAAGCCAATTAAAAACAACGGGAATCCTTACAATCTCCCCCTTTGGCTATTTCGTGACAAAACCATCACTCACAATGATTCCTCACAAAAAATAGAAACTACGGGACTATAATGATATTCTACATTACAAAGAGATAAGCTAATGCAACTTGAAGTCTTCAATCCTCTTGTAGAATAATCAATCCCTGAAAAGAGTTTCTAACATTTCTAATACAAGAAAAGTGTGAGATTAATCATGTGAGAACAATACCAAGCATTTGCATTTTTAGAATTTAGGCACAACATTACCAAATGTATGCAATGTATGATAAATGCAATGCTCCCCTCAACGGGTTACTCCCCCTCAATGTATGTTCTCCCCAAAGTGTACAGTGTACAATAGCTTCTATATTTTGCACCTCCCCTTACCATATCCTACTCCCCCTTTTTGTCATGATATAGGCAAAGGAGTAGTCCCCAACCGGGTCACTCATAGCAACGAGAGATAGAAGCATGCAAGACTTGCATATACATATAAGTCACTTTATGTACTTCAATTAATTTGAGAGAAACAAGGAGATTTATTTTGAGAAAATGTGTGAATCCAACATGCTTTGCATACAAGACATATAGCATTCAAGTCCAAAATACAATGGTATTTGGCAAAGCAAATGACAAAGGTTTCTAATAAGAATTCAAACCAATTTCACCAATGTCATGGGAAAAGCAAGGATATAGAGATTATGGATTTCAATTTAAGAGCAACTATATCAAACTTTATAAGCGAAACATGGCATGAGCGACTTTGCACCCTATTTGATTTTTCCGGATAAAATTATCCGTCTGATAGTAACCATGTTCAACTAATAAAGAAAGAGAGACATTTGGAATGTAAATTCCTTTGAATGGATACAAGATCCTTTATTCATTTTGAGTCTCATAAGTTTTCACACAAGTTTTGCATTTTTAAGAATATGCAATCATCAATTCATGCTTTTCATGTGAGCATGTTATAAGAATTTCATGCTTTTTCATTTGTCATTAGCATGTTATTAAAGAATCATCATGTCATGGAGATAATCATAGGTCATTCAAATCATACTTCCAATGTAAATCTCCTAGTCCAAAAATGCATGTTTGAACATAAATATGACATGGATTGTAGACAAGCAAGGTTCACACTTATGGAATTTTAAAACATATATACATATGTACAACCAAGCTTACTCAAGCAATTAAAAGAAGAGGCATAAGATATTTCAAATTTTTTGCAAGATACAAGAATGCAAAATAGCTCTCTTTGCTTGAGTTCCCCATATGGGGTCAATCATAGAACATCACTCCACAAGACATACCCCAATAGATCTACTAAGAGTTTTAAATCGAGTAGCATCTAAGGGTTTAGTAAATAGGTCCGCAAGTTGATCATTAGTACCTACATGTTCAAGTACTATGCATTTATTTTCAACAAGCTCTCTAATGAAGTGATGGCGGATGTCAATATGCTTAGTTCTAGAATGTTGCACCGGATTCTTGGAAATATTAATGGCACTCATGTTATCACAAAAGAGAGTGAGAGTACCTTGGTTGAATCCGTAATCCACTAGCATTTGCTTCATCCACATAAGTTGAGTGCATCCACTCCCCGCGGCTATGTACTCGGCTTCCGCCGTGGACAAGGAAATTGAGTTTTTCTTCTTGCAAAACCACGACACCAAGTTGTTGCCTAGAAAGAAGCAACCGCCCGATGTGCTCTTCCTATCATCACAATTTCCTGCCCAATCCGCATCACTATATCCTACAAGACTAGGATTAGTGTCAAATGAGTACCAAATCCCATAGTTGGAAGTCCCATTCACAAAGCGAATGACTCTCTTAACCGAAGAGAGATGGGACTCCTTGGGATCGGATTGGTACCTAGCACAAACTCCTACACTAAATGATATATCGGGCCTACTTGCGGTCAAATAGAGCAAGCTCCCTATCATGCCACGATATAAGGTTTGGTCCACACTTTTACCGCTAGCATCCTTGCTTAGCTTCAAAGTGGTGCTCATAGGAGTGTCACAATGTTTGGCTTTTTCAAGACCAAACTTCTTCACAAGGTTTTTGGCATATTTGGCTTGGGTTATGAAGATCCCATTATCAAGTTGCCTAATTTGCAAACCTAGGAAGTAATTAAGCTCACCAACAAGACTCATCTCAAATTCATGAGACATAACATCAACAAATTGTTGGACCTTGGTGTTGTTGGTGGAGCCAAACACTATGTCATCGACATATATTTGTGCTATGAAAAGCTCATCATTGTCTCTCTTGATGAATAGTGTCTTGTCAACACTACCTCTTGTGTAGTTATTGTCAACAAGAAATTGAGTGAGGCGCTCATACCAAGCCCTCGGTGCTTGTTTCAACCCATATAGTGCCTTCTTGAGGCGATAGACATGGTTGGGGTGGTGAGCATCCACAAACCCCTTGGGTTGTTCAACAAACACTTCCTCTTGCAAGAAGCCATTGAGGAAGGCACTCTTGACATCCATTTGGTGCAATTTGAACTTGTGCACACAAGAAATGGACAAGAGAAGCCTAATAGACTCTAGACGGGCAACGGGAGCAAATGTCTCCTCAAAGTCGATACCCTCAATTTGAGAGTACCCTTGTGCTACAAGTCTAGCCTTGTTCCGCACTATGTTGCCATCCTCATCGGATTTGTTCCTAAATATCCATTTAGTGCCTATGACATTAGTGGTCTTAGGCCTAGGAACTAGAGTCCAAACCTCATTCCTTTCGAATTGGTTTAGCTCTTCTTGCATGGCAAGAACCCAAAATTCATCATGTAAGGCTTCTTCAACCTTTTTGGGTTCAATTTGAGAGGTGTAGCAAGTATAGCTAATAAGATTAGCAAGTTGACGTCTAGTCCTAACACCCTCATTAACATCTCCAATAACATCCTCTTTGTTATGGAGTCTTCTAACCCATGGAGCGGGTTCATTAGAGTCCAAGTTAGGAACTCTAGTAATGGGTTGTGTGACTTCATTAGATGTCCCAACATTGGGAGTCACCACAACCCTCTCCAAAGGAGAACCATCACTAAAAATAACCTCCTCTTCATGATCATTAGACTTGAGCCTAGTATCATCAAATAAGACATTGGATGATTCCATAACACTTAGAGTCTTTAAATTGAAAACTCTATAGGCTCTACTATTCAAGGCATAGCCAATAAAGATACCCTCATCACTTTTAGCATCGAATTTGCCAAGTTGATCACGGTCATTCAAAATGTAGCATTTGCTTCCAAAAGTGTGGAAGTAGCTAACATTTGGCCTCTTGTCTTTCCATAACTCATAGGAGGTATTTCTAGTACTGGGCCTTAGGAAAACACGATTCCCTATATAGCAAGCCGTATTGACGGCTTCGGCCCATAGGTTCCTAGGGACATTGTTGCTAAGCAACATCACACGGGCCATCTCTTGAAGGACCCTATTTTTCCTCTCAACAACTCCATTTTGTTGAGGTGTCCTAGGAGCCGAAAACTCATGGGAGATACCTAAACCATTACAAAAGGTTTCAAAGGTAGCATTCTCAAATTCCCTCCCATGGTCACTTCTAATCCGTTTTATGCTTTTAATATTAGAGTTCATTTCATTTTGAAGTTTATTACAAAGCATTTTAAACTTATCAAAAGTTTCGGATTTTTCTCTAAGAAAATATGTCCATGTGAACCTAGAGAAATCATCAACACATACAAAAATGTATCTCTTTCCACCCAAACTTTCGGTTTGCATGGGACCCATGAGGTCCATGTGGAGAAGCTCAAGAGGCTCCTTGGTGGTGAGATACTTACCCTTTTTGTGCATGCTTTTAGTTTGCTTTCCTTGTTGGCAAGGTCCACAAACACCATTGGCTTTCTTCCCAAGCTTAGGGAGGCCACGCACACACTCGAACTTTCCAAGGGTCCGTAGATCCCTAAAGTTCATGTGGCCAAGTCTTTCATGCCACAACTCAATTTGCTCATCCATGGACACATTGTTTGAGACTATTCTAGCTTCAAGACAATAGCAATTGTCGCTAGATCTCATACCTTTCAATAAGGTTTGTCCATCGGGCTTTAGGATCGAGCAATCATCTTTACAAAACAAGACGGAATATCCTTCATCACTTAGATGTGAAATGCTTATTAAATTGGCTTTCAAGCCATCAACAAATAAAGCATCGGATAAGGAGGGTAATCCGGGAACGGAAATGGTTCCTTTCCCTACAACTTTCTTTTTGGATCCATCACCAAAAGTGACATATCCACCTTCCTCCATAACAAGAGTCTCGAAGAAACTCTTGTTTCCCGTCATGTGCCTAGAGCACCCACTATCTAGATACCAAAAATTAGAAGAATTTGCCTTCAAGGCTATTTGAGCAACATGGCAAACAATGTCATTCTTTCTAATCCACCTAGAAACAATCTTAGCTTTCTTAGTGGTCTTTGGTATATGGACTCTAGATGTCCTAGGATCATGCATAATAATATTATCATTCCTAGGAACATGCATCATGGCTCTTTTCTTTTTCTTCTCAATCATGCTTTGTTTTCTACACATTTTAATATATTGAAAGCAATTTGGTCTAATATGTCCATCACAACCACAAAAGTGACAAATAGGGATGAAATAAGAAATCCTACCTTGCCTTTGTGCACGTATGGGAGCTTATCCATGTCTTTGTGGATAAGTGGGTTCAATCCATCTTCGTTGTTGAACCGGTCTAGGTTGCTTCCAAGCTTGAGGTTGCATGATTGGTCTCTTTCCTTTGTGAGCCAATTTTGGAGGAGTGTTGGCTTGAGGGACCCTAGGGGGTTGAGCTTGAGATTTCCTTCTTGGTCCCATTTTCACTTGAGCATTAGAACATTGTCCTACTTCTAACTTCTTCCTAGGAGGTTGCACAAATGAAGTTTCTTCGTTCTTCAAGCTCTTGACAAACACGGTCTTGTTAGAGGTTGAGATGTTCTTGCCATCATCATACCCAAGACCTCTCTTGTCACTTGGACTCTTTCCAACACCAAGTAAATGATCAAGCTTCTTGGTGCTAGAATCTATCCTAGCCAAGGACCCTTTAACTTCTACAAGTTCCCTCTTCAAGCCTTCTTCACTTCTCTTGGATAAGTCTAACTCCTCAATTAACTTATCCTCTCTCCTCTTCAATCTTTCCACTTGTTCACTTAAGTGGTCATTGTGAGCCGAAAGTTCAAGGTTTTCTTCTCTCAACCTCTCAATCTTTCTTGTGCTTTGAAGTGCTAAATCATTGAACTCGGCATGGTATTTGGCAAGCACCTTTTGCTCCACAAATTTCTTTTTGGAACTAGAAGAGGAGTCACTTTCTATTTCACTTGAGTCATTTTCCTCTTGACTCATTTCCTCTTTCTCACTACCACTTTTGCTCTTATGTGAGGAGGCAAAAGCTAGGAGGTTAGCCATGAGCTCTTCTTCACTTGAAGACTCATTTTCCTCATTGGAGTCATCACTACTCCCACTCCAAGTGGCGGCCATCACTTTGCTCTTCTTCTTATCATTGTGATTAGCACATTCGGGGGCAAAGTGACCAATCCCACCACATTCAAAGCATCGGACCCCTTTCCTTTCGGTCCTCTCTTGTCTAGGCTCAAACTTCTTGAAGGAACTCTTTTTCTTCAAATCTTGTCCTCTTGACCCAAATCCCTTCTTCTTCTTGAATCCCATAACCTTGTTGAACCTTTTCACAAATAAGGCAAGGTCTTCATCCGATTCATGCTTTGCCTCCTTTGCATCCTTAGATGCTTTCAAAGCTATTCCTTTAGACTTCTTAGGAGGAGTAGTGGTGCTAGGAGCCTTCCTAGACTCATATGCAAGGAGACGCCCAATCACCTCACTTGGCTTCATATCCATGTAGCCACTATTTTCTTCTATGGCCGTCACCTTGGATTCAAACCTATCGGGGAGAGATCTCATAATTTTTTGCTTGACTCTCCTATCCGAATACGGGTCTCCGAGTTGATGGCTTTGATTTACAATGTCCATCAATTTGATTTCGAAGTCATTGAAGCATTCATCCTCTCCCATCCTTAGTAGCTCAAACTGAGTTTGGAGGACTTGAAGCTTGGACTCCTTCACCACCTCGGTTCCCTCATGTGCAACTAGAAGGATGTCCCATGCCACTTTGGCAATCTGAGTATTCTGAATAAGCTTGTACTGATTCTCATCCATAGCACACATAATGGCATGCATAGCCTTCCTATTCCACTTAGAAGCCTCAAACTCTTGCGCGTTCCATTGCGCCTTAGGCTTCAAAACATCTTGTCCTCCACCCTCGGGAGTCATCATAGGGAGATCATATCCGTCTTCCACCGCCATCCAAGCACGGTCATGAATTTGGCATATGTAGGATTCCATCTTCCCTTTCCATTGGGAATAGTTCAATCCGGTAAGAAGTGGAGGCCTTGTGCTAGAAGCTCCTTCGTGGCCACCACCATTTCCACCGTTTCCACTCATAGTGTTTATGAATGAATGAAATGAATGCAAATGTATGAATGATCAAAAATCACACAAAATGCAAAACACACCAAAATAAGCAAGGATCACCTATGTATGTCTAGGAACCCGCTCTGATACCAATTGAAACAAATAATAGCACGGTGTGTATAAAGCTATCTAGAGGGGGGGGTGAATAGATTTTACGCTTTTTACCCAATTTTTCGTGTTAGTCAAAATTACAAAAATACCCTCAAGATAATATAACCAAGCAATTGTAATATGGTGCGGAAATTAAAACAACACTTGGTTTTTACGTGGAAACCCTCACGGGAAAAACCACGGGCTATGTAAGTAAGCCACACTCGAACCTCGAATCCACTAAATGTGCAAACGATTACAACCTAATCCCGGAAGTAATCACACACCTACCTAATCCCGGTATGAGTGAACCTAGTCCAATTTGCTTGCGTTCTAAGCAACCTAATCCCGGATGCTACACACAAGACTTACTTTCTCTATGAAGAGAATACAACCCTAAGTGAATATATGTAAATATCCAAAATGCAACATAGAGCAAGGGAAACCCTATATGCTTATCTAAGATGATTAATATGCAATTAAGAACAATCCTAGATATCAAAACTAAATGACATGTCAATTAGTTTAGCTAATCAATATTAAGCACAAAACCTAATATGCAAGCACAATATAAAATCTCAAACATACATCATACTCATCTCAATATTGTATCTAAAGCATACAAAATAACAAACAAGTAATTAATTGAGATTGCTAGATAAGAGAAACACAAAACATGTAAGATATTAGTGAAAAGCTTACCAAGCAAAGTATGATGAAGATTCCATGCTAGATGACATCTAGATGATCTAAGATGATGCTAGATGATGATTGATGATCATGAAAAAGTGTTTGAGAATCAAGAATGGAGTTCTTGGAATTTTTCTTCTCTTTGAAAAATATCCTAAGTATGAATTCTGAATATGAACTCTCTTGATTGACCTAAAGTCAAAATGGCATATATATAGGGGGCTAAATCAAAGTGTGGTCGTTTAAGTAAGTTTCAAAGAAACGCGCCAATCGGCGGTTTCAATCGGCGGCCAGGCCGCCGTTAATGACCACCGAATTGAGCTCGTGAAGAACAGAGCATAAACGGCGGTTCATTCGGCGGTTTCGTGACCGCCGATTCCAACCGCCGAAACAGAACAGAGAGATCAAAATCAACCAGGTATGAACAGCGGTTTCGAACGGCGGTTTCATGCCCGCCGTTTCAACCGTCGAATTAGACTGAGAGATAAATCAATCAGGTCTTGAATCGGCGGTTTTGAACGGCGGTCGTGACCGCCGATCTTAACCGCAGAAAAGCTTCAGACCAATCTGGACTGAAACGGCGGTTTCATTCAGCGGCCAGGCCGCCGATCATAACCGCCGATCACCTAGATAGGTGAAAACCAAGGAGAAGCCAAGGGCATTCTCCATAGGCGGTCCTCGCGCTAAACCAAGCACATTCTCGTGCATGCGCGGACGTTTCCGAAAGTTATCGGGAAACGAATTACACAACAACAGGACACAAATACACACAACAAAATATAATAAATAAGTGCAAGTGTGAATTGTGACAAACGAAGAGAATGCACACAAATGCAATGAATGTTTAGTGTGTGTGTGCAACTAATCTCTTCAAAGAAAAGTAAGCACATAGAAATTTACCTTCGGTGCTTATCAACACGAGGTCTTCAAAGGGCTTCGAACAAGAAGACCGATACTTAGGCTACCCTTACAAAGAACCCCCACATATGGTTTGATCACGAAATAAGCCAATTAAAAACAACGGGAATCCTTACAAAGACTTCCTTTTTATTACTCAAAACAAAAAAACCCATCATACTTTCATGTTTCATATGTCATCTAGGATGTTCTAGGATGATTTTCTTTAGGGTTTCATCTTTGCACACATGACTTGTAGTTAGAACATTACTTGCATCATCTTACATGTTCTTTCTCTACAAGATAGCCTTTTTATTACTTGACTTGACTCAAGATTGCTTCTTTATGACTTGAATGGTTTCAAGATAGTTTCTTTATTGTGTTTTGTGAGTTGGTTGTGGTAGATATTGCATATAGGACTTTGTTTGTTTATTTAGCTATGTTATATGCATGTCATCTAGCAAAATGATATCTAGGAATGTCTAATATGTTCATCCATGCCTAGATAAGCTTAAATGTCTAACCTTGCATTTTAGCATCTTAAATATTGCATATATTCACTTAGGTTGTTTTATCTCTTCTCTTAGAGAATTAAGACTTGTATTTACCAAATGGTAGTTTGCAAGCAATGAACTAGATTCACTCTTGAAGGCCTGCGGGTAGTAGTGGTAGATTAGTAACCGTGTGAGGTTTTACGTGGTCAACCTAGGTTGTAATTGCCATTACAATTAGTAGATTGAGGTTCGTGTGTGGTGCACATAACAGCCTGTGGTTTTTCCCGTGAGGGTTTCCACGTAAAAATCGAGTGTTGTTTATTTTCCGCTTTATTACACTTGATTTTATTTTATGATTAGTTAGGGTTTTTCTTTACATTGATTAATCGCGAAAAGTTGGTAATAGTCCGATTAAAATCTATTCACCCCCCCCCCCCCCCCCCCCCCCTTTCGATTATTTTAGACACGTAATATATATTTTCAGGCCTCTTTCTTTAGTGCTTGATCCTTCCTTCCTTTGATGCTTCTAGTGCCAAGAATGGTAGATGGGGATGTGTCTAGATGAATGGATGTCTGATGGGTAGTGAAAAAGGTAGGGAATGTAGAGAATGGAGAGAGAGGAATGTTTAGGTGAAGTAATCAAGATTTTGTGTTAAGTTTTTGGATGGAAAAGGTAGTTCAATATTAGAGATGGAGGAACTTGAATGAGGGAAAGATGGAATGGCGACAATAGGATCTGAGATCTTGTGAGTGGTCGCTGTTTGGTCACACAATGACATTAAACAGCGACGTTGGACCTGATTGATTTCTTACTTTTCTTCTTCTATGTTGTAGTTATAGCTTCATGCGAAAATACACCACAACAACACACTTGAACATTTTATCAGGATTTCCTCTTTTCTATCACAGTTGTGGTTCACAGCGACAGTATACCGCGACGACATACTTGATTGAATTATCAGGTTTTCTTTTCTTTATTGTGGTGATGGCTTCATAGCGACAATACTGCGACATTTCCTTGGCTTGGATCTTCATTGCTTCAAGCCTTCTGTCGCGGTATGTATATGGCAACACCTGAAATAGCGACAATGCCCTGTTTTCACCTTTTTTGCATTTTTTGTATCAAATTCTCCTCTATCTTCACAAATGCCCTTGCGGCACTAATAATCCTGAAACACTTTATTAACATTGTTAAAACATTGGAAAATCCCCAAGAATCAAGCAAAAAGGGAAGGAAATGGGGGCTAAAACCATATCTATTTTGGCTCGATCAAATACCCTTAAACCTATCTTTTACTAGTCCTCGAGCAAAACAATCACAAAATAGCCCCAAGGACATGCATCAAGTTATTTCAAAGGTTTTCAATAAAGTTCTAACTGATCTTTACAAGGATTTACTAGCCGTTGATTAACATGCGAAGCCAAATGAAAAGATTAAAACAATGATGCACTAGTGAGGAAGTATCAATGTAAGAACAACTAAGTAAAGATTAAAGGCATGCCACTCTAGATAAAATTGCACGCAGTGCGATCCTACATTCAAAATGTCAAAACTTCAAAATAAAAATATCATTCGATTTAGAATGTAATTCGTTTCGGCATCTAATCCTCACCGGATTCTCTCATTTCTTCACTCAGATTCCTAGGCTTCACTCAAGATACATATGCAATATGAGTTAATGTCATGGATATCAAATTGATTGCACATGATGTACTTTTAACACACAATTTCTGAAAATTTGGTCCCATGAATGGAATTACAAGCCATGAATAGAAAGAACATGCGTCAACCAAAATTTACAAAGTGGACATTCCTAAAGATCATGATGTAGGGAAAAATACCGTAGTACACGCAGCGGAAGCGAGACTAAAAATAGATTTAGTAGTTTTAAAATTTTTCCTTTTTATGAACCTTAACCCTTTAATTAATTAAGCATACATATAATCAAAAAAAGAAGAATACCTTTTGTCGCGTGATCCGATTGACTTACGTCGATGATAATCCGCAAGATCTTCAATCCTAGCATGAACGTGAATCACCTAGGAGCGTGGTCTCCCTTTTTCTTTGAATTGCAAACCTGAGAATGGACAAACAAACTTTTCTTTTCCTTTTGTTAGTCACAAAACAATCAAAAGAAGACTAAGATTATTCCGGTCACTTTTGAGTTCTCAATCTAATGATCGAAACTCGCGTGAACCTAATTCGATGTTGTACACACAAGCTTATTGATGAACAAGCAATTAGTGTACCATCAAAAGAATAATCTCTTCACTCTTTTATGTCTTAGTAGAATCAACACACACTAATCACTAGAGTTGGATTCTATTTTTTAAGCAAAAGAAAAACTCTCAAGCCTTACAAGTAGGGTTAGCCGAATTCAACCTATATATAATATATATATATATTAAAATATATATAGTGCATAAATTCTGCACACCTCTTTTAAAGTGAACTAATGCTGCACGCCTATATAAATATATATTGCTGCCCCCACATATATGTTTGCAAACCTAATATATCTTGCGGCACACACATTTATGTTTGCAAGAATAATATATCTTGCTCTTGCCATATATATTTCTATGTATATCACGGCAATTTCCTCTACCATGTAGGATTTTTGTCTTTTGACCTAAATCCTAACCCTAGGTAGATTTGCTTAGAATTCCAAACCCTAATCCAACTCTATAGTGTAGTATTAAATTATGACTAAATTAAAAGATTTCCTATTTGATTAAATAAATAAACCTTATTATTTATTTTCTTACCAAATAAGTCTTTTAGTATACTACTACCAATAGTATAACTCTAGGAAACATATTTCCTGATTAGAAAAAGATTTTGTTTCTTAATTAAATAAATAAATAATTAATTAATTAATTCTCATTTAATCAAACAATAAAATAAAATAATATTTATGACTAAATACATAGCCTTGCCGCCCCACATGTAATAAATGGGCCAAATATTATTTCCTTATTTTATTTAATCCATTGGACTTTAAATAAAAAGCCCACATGTGAACCAGACCCATTCTTACTAAAAGAAACAAGCCCACATGCCTTTCATTAATATATTAATATAATTGAGCAGCCCATTAAATAAATAATGTGCAAATTATATTCTTAATATATTAAATGCAATTCTAGATGGACCCATAAATTGGTCCGGTAGAATATATCAAGTGATCTATGCAAGTCCGTGTGGATTGGGGATCTTGGCGGGCTATCTAAATTTAAGCTTCAATAGACATAACCTAATCACAATCAACAAATGATTCACTTAGGTCCGATCCATTAATTTTAACTCATTCCACTAAAGAGCTAAAATTGAACTCTTAAATAAAGATAGAATAAGAAGATGTTCCTCATTCATACCCTAGACAATCATGTTGGAGATAGTATATCCTCGTGATTAATATCAGTAATCGCCAAGAGTTCATAGACCGCCTATAACTCTCCAAGTTACCATATTTACTCATATGACCACGTTTTGAACTTGGATATTTTGACTTGTCCAGAAGCCATGTTTTCAATAGTCATTATCGAAAACTCAACATTGAGATTTAATATCCAATTACCTCAAAACATCCATATGATGATATTATACTCTCATTTAATAAATGGAGCCACGATGTCCATATCTATAAATGAAGTCCTCTATCGATTAACAAATGAATATCACCAAACTATCGAGGATAGACTATGCTATATAATCGTACTCATTGATAACTCAAATGATATCACTTGCAACCATAAGTCCATCATTTATCTCAGGATTAAGATAGACTCTCCGATTGTCCTGATAATGAAAAGACTATTATCTATTGACGGTTCTAGATAAAGCTTTTCATTGTGATCCAGTTCAATGCACCCAGTGCACTAGATTCTTTTACTCGAAGACACTCCGATGATTTTAGACTCATCATATCTCATTTGATCCCACTCAAATGCTAGCAAAAGAATTCTACAACTTTAACAAGATAAAGGTGCCCAACCTTTAACTTAAGTTGTGAACATTATTCAAGATTAACTAAAGAATTGTGTTTACCATATACATATCCAGATGTACGAACAATTCTTCTTTTCTCATAGTCTTTAGACCTTATGATTATTTACTTTGACAATTATAATATTAAATTATAAATGCTATAAGATTTGTTAAACCATAAATCACTTTATTAATATGAAAAAGATTGTTAATTACAATATTACACTCTTGCTATTGAGCATAATCCTAACACATGAAGGTCTTTCTTTTAGTTGTAATAGGGTCTTAGGTGAATGGTGAGTCAAATAATGGGACAATATATAACAAAGAACCCAATGATTGCACTAAGGCATACATTCTAATAATGAGTTCAATCCTTTTTAACACATTCTTGTTCAAACTTTTTGGCGCCCAGGCTTACAATTACAATTCAATTGTGCAATCTCTACTCAAACTTTTCATTGAATAGCTCATTCAACTCTTAATTTTCTACCTAGGCTAATTGTGCCTAATTCATAGTTCTCATTTTTTTCTTTCCTCTTTTCTTTTCTTTGCTTGTATTTTCTTTTCAAGCTTTGCATTCATCTTTTCATTTCAATCCTTTTCTTTTTCTTTGCTTTTCTTTTTCTTTACAATCATTCTTGCATTAAACTACTGTTGCCCACAATTACATGCCTAGGTACACGCCTCAATATTTTTAAGTACAAGAGCTTACATTCACTTCATAAGCCTAAGCAAATCATTTGGTCAAGGTAAGTCAATTATATAGGCTATATGGTTCATGTAGATGTGGTTCATGAATGAAAAGCTTAAATGTGTTTCAAATGGGTTTGGGAGCACACACATTAGAGGGTATGGAATTATTTAGGCCAATTTAGTGGTTTTTTCACATGCATTGCCAAAAATCATTTCTAAAGGTTTGTCGACAAAGCAAATTAAGACATCCACAAGCAGTTCATAATATTCTATGACAAGCAACATTTAAGTGCAAATGAGACCTATACATGTTTGTATGAGTGTTTGAGAGTGAGGGTTTAAAGAGTGAATGTATGATATCTCAAAATACACTTTTTAAGGCCGTGTTTGTGATCCTCACGGGAGTCTCCACTATTAATTCCTAGCCTTCAAGCAAACTTGGTAATTCACTCCAACAATATGAGAAAAAGATTGACGCGCTTCGTGCAATGAAATCCTAAATGGCATGATGTTAATCTGAACCAAACAATCACAAAGATGCACAATTCCTCACTACTCATGTAAAAGCACAATCTCAACGAGCAAAATATGCTCCATTATGGCATTATCGCAAGAGTTTGAAAAATTTGGCTCAAATTTTAAAACAAATTCACTCCAACAATATGAGAAAAAGATTGACGCGCTTTGTGCAATGAAATCCTAAATGGCATGATGTTAATCTAAACCAAACAATCACA
Organism: Acer yangbiense; assembly: GCA_008009225.1. Taxonomy (NCBI): domain Eukaryota; kingdom Viridiplantae; phylum Streptophyta; class Magnoliopsida; order Sapindales; family Sapindaceae; genus Acer; species Acer yangbiense. The sequence goes on along the minus strand of CM017761.1, from coordinate 48,995,054 downwards.
AAGATGCACAATTCCTCACTACTCATGTAAAAGCACAATCTCAACAAGAAAAATATGCTCCATTATGGCATTATCGCAAGAGTTTGAAAAATTCGACTCAAATTTTAAAACAAAGACAAGTGGTGCTGTGCAAAGGTACCCCCAAACCTAAATTTGACATTGTCCTCAATGTTTTTGGATAATAAAAATTGGTTTAAATGGTGCAACCCAACAAATCCAAAGCAAAGAGTTGTAAAGTCATTAATGTCCTAAATAATCAAATTGTCCCAAATATATATATATATATAAATTCAACCAAGTTATTCTTATCCATGTATGTACAAAATCATCCAAAAAGATATATAACATGAAGTACATAATCAACATCTCAAACATCCTAAATCAATAAGAGCAAAAATGAGATCACATCCATCCTAAGTCCACTACCAAAAACAATACACACTTTTATTCTAAGCAAAAAGGAAATAAGAACAAAAAATTCAAACATTAAATGGCTAAACAAACAACTTGCAAACATAAAGCTAAAAAAGAGAAAAAACAATGGTTACCCAAGCGTCTCGGTCAAATCTTCACTTGAAATAGGAGTCCAAGTCGGGTCTCCTCCTTTATATGGTTTCAACCAGTGACCATTCACTTTAAACCTCTCTCCCTTCTTCAAACTCTCAATCTCAATTGCACCGTGAGTAAGGACTTGGACATTGATTTAAGTTTCCCCGGAAAAAACTTTAAACGGGACTCAAAGAGGAGAACAATCATTCCTGGATGGAATTCCTTCCTTCAAAGACTCTTATCATGGCAAAATTTAGTCTTTTCCATATAAAGCTTCGTGCTTTCACACGCCTCTAACCAAAATTCTTCAAGTTCACTAAGTTGAAGCTTTTGTCCTCTCCGGCCTTGTTGTGATCTAGATTCAACTTGCGAATGGCCCACAAGGTGTTGTACTCAAGCTCTAATGGAAGATGACAGGCTTTCCCAAAGACTAGCCTAAAGGGACTCATTCCATATAAAGCTTGAGTACAACGCCTCTAACCAAAATTCTTCAAGTTCACTAAGTTGAAGCTTCCTTTCCTCTCCGGCCTTGAAGTGATCTAGATTAAACTTGTGAATGGCCCACAAGGTGTTGTACTCAAGCTCTAACGGAAGATGACAAGCTTTCTTAAAGACTAGCCTAAAAGGACTCATTCCAATAGGAGTTTTAAAAGCTGTTCTATACGCCCATAATGCGTCACTAAGTTTGATTGCCCAATGCTTTCTAGTCCCGTTGACCGTCTTCTCCAAGATTTGTTTGATGTGTTGGTTGCTAACTTCAACTTGACCCGATGTTTGAGGATGGTAAGGGGTTTCTACCTTGTGCCTCACCCCATACTTTTTCAATAAGGCTCTGAAGATTTTGTTACAGAAGTGACTCCCTCCATCACTTATGATTGCTCTAGGTGTCCCAAATCTTGAAAAGATATTCTCCTTAATGAAACTAATGACTACATGGCTGTCATTTGTCCTTATAAGGATCACCTCAACCCATTTTGACATATAATCCATGGCCACTAAGATGTAATTGTACCCTTTAGATGTCACGAATGGCCCCATGAAGTTTATTCCCCACACATCAAACAATCCAACAACTTGCTCATTATTCAATGGCATCTCATCTATTTTCCCAATGTTTCCAATCTTTTGGCATCTATCACATTTCAAACAAAACACATAGGCATCCTTTGCCAAAGATGTCCAATAGAACCCACATTGGAGGATCTTTATCATCGTCTTTCTAGCACTCTAGTGTCCTCCACACTCAAGCTCGTGACAACACTTTAATATTTCCTCTTGCTCACTTTCCAGGACACATCTTCTTATTACTTGATCCGGTCCATGCTTGAAGAGATACGGCTCTTCCTAAAAGTAGAACCTAGCACAAGAAATGAACCTTTTCTTGCCTTGTGAGTTTAAATCCGAAGGGATCACTTCTGAGTCCAAATAATTCACTATATCTGCATACCATGGGTCCTTCTCATGTACTACCCACAATTGCTCATTTAGGAAGCTTTCTCTCAATGGTAGTACATCCTCCTCATCAACGGTCCCCTGAGTCATCCTACTTAAATGATCTATACCACCACGTTCTCATAACCCTTATTGTCTCTAATTTTGAGGCCAAATTCTTGTAAGAGTAGTACCCATCTAATCAATCTAGGCTTTGCATCATTCTTATGCAATATGTACCGGATGGCGACATGATCCGTGTAAAAAACAACCTTTGCACTAACCAAATATTGCCTAAATTTCTCTAAGGTGAATAATACTGCCAAGAGTTCCTTCTCCGTAGTTGAGTAGTTCAATTTAGCATCATTCAGAGTACGAGATGCGTAGTAAATAACATGTGGAAGCTTCTCTACTCGCTGCCCCAAAACTACCCCTATTGCATAATCTGAGGCGTCACACTTAAGTTCAAAAGGGAGGCTCCAATTTGGTGGCATGATGATGAAAGCTGTGGTTAGGGCCTCTTTCAAAATATTGAATGCAATGGCACACTGATGACTGAACTCAAATTCCAATTCCTTTCGAAGGAGAGTGCACAATGGCCTTGAAATCTTTGAGAAATCCTTTATGAACCGCCTATAGAACCCTACGTGTCCTAGGAATGATCTAATATCTTTTACAGTCCTTGGTGGAGGAAAACTCTTCATTACTTATATTTTTGCTTTATAAACCTCAACACCCCTTTCCGAGATGACCATGTCCTAAAACTATACCACTTTTCACCATGAAGTGGCACTTTTCCCAATTTAGGACAAGGCTTGTTTCTTCACATCTTTGAAGCATTTGTGACAAATTCTTCAAACATAGATCAAATGAGTCACCAAACACTGAAAAATTGTCCATGAAGACCTGTATAATATCCTCCACCATATCTGAAAAGATTGAGGTCATACACCTTTGAAAAGCGGCCGGTGCGTTGCAAAGCCTGAATGGCATTCTCCTATAAGCATAAGTGTCGAACGGACATGTAAATGTGGTATTCTCTTAGTCTTCTGGGGCTATGGCAATTTGATTATAACTTGAATAGCCATCAAGGAAACAATAGTGGCTACATCCCGTAAGGCGTTCCAACATTAGATCGATAAATGGGAGCGGAAAGTGGTCTTTTCGAGTGCTTGTGTTCAACTTTCTGTATTCGATACACACCCTTCATCCTGTTTGTAAACATTGCGAAATCAACTCATTCTACTCATTCTTCACTGAAACAAATTAGAGGCGTGTTCTATATAAAGCTAGGAGGGGGGGGGGGGGGGGGGGGGGTGAATAGATTTTATCTAATTATTACCCAATTTTCGCATGCAAGTCAATTTTACGAAAATGCCCCTGCTAGTCAAAAATACAAGCAAGTGTAATATAGTGCGGAATTTAAATAACACTTGATGTATACGTGGAAACCCAACCACTGGGAAAAACCACGGGCTGTTTAGTGCGCCACACTCGGACCTCGAAATCCACTAATCGAAATGGAGTTTACAACCTATGTAGACCTCGTCTAACACTCCGGTCAATAACCCCCCACTTCTACCAGTCGGGCCTTTAAAAGTGGCTCTAGTCCAATTGCTTGAGGCCTAAGTAACCTTAGCCTCAAGACTAAATTCTCTAAGAAGAGATTATGCAACCTATGTGAATATGTATGAATATTCAAATAACAAACAAGGCTAGGTAACCTTAGATGCTTATCTAGGATGATGATATAATCAATTTAATCAACCCTGGATATCAATTGCTAAATGACATGTCAAATAGCTTAGCTAATCAAGATTAATTAAAAACCTAATTAGCTATCACAAAAACAACACTCAATTAATTCATCACAATTAATTCTCTATTCTTGTATTTATCATATGATCAACAACATACAAGTAAATTAAAAGAGAATATGCTTGATAGTAAAAATACTAAAATAAGATGAAACTAATCAAAATCTTACCAAACATATTGTGATGATGCCAATCCAATCATAGATGCTTTCTATGTAGACATAGAGGATGCAATATGAAATTTGATGCAACAAAGGATTTGATTTGAGTGTTTAAAGGTGAGTTCTTGATTTGATTTTTTCTCAAAAATCTCTCTTGAAAGTTCAGGGTTCTAATAACTCAAGAAGCTTTTTCAGAGAATGAGAAAATAAGATATTTATAGACATCAAGAATTGGGCATGTGAAAAGACAATTTTGCCCCTGAAACGCACCGTTCGGCGGTTTCAATCGGCGGCCAGGCCGCCGATAACGACCGCCGAATTGAGCTCGTGAAGAATAGAGCATTAACGGAGGTTTCATTCGGCGGTTTCGCAACCGCCGATCCAACCGCCGAATCAAACCCGAGGGATTAAAATCGATCAGGTATGAACGGCGGTTTCGAACGGCGGTCGTGACCGCCGATCTGGACCGCATAATTGCTTCAGACCAATCTGGACTGAAACGGCGGTTTCATTCGGCGGCCAGGCCACCGATCATAACCGCCGATCACCAACAATGGTGAAAACCAAGGAGAAGCCATGGGCATTCTCCATAGGCAGTCTTCGCGCGAAACCAAGCACTCATTAGTGCAAGCGCGGACGTTTCCGAACAATGTCGGGAAACGAATTATAAGGCACATATACACACAACAAGATATATCAACCAAAGTGCTAGTGTGTAAAGTGACATGTGAAGAGATGCACATAAAAATAAGCAAATATGCAATCATAGCAAGAATGCTAAGTGTGTGTGTGCTACTAAATCTCTTCAAAGAAAACCAAGCACAAGAATTTATACCTTTGGCGTGCTTGTCCCTTGAGGTCTTGAAAGGGCCTTCGAGCTTCAACGTTAAACATTTAGACTACCCTTACATTCACAACCCCAACATGTGGTTTGTCCACGAAATAAGCCAATCAAGATATGGGAATCCTTACATTCACCATCGTGATTCCAAATTTTTTGGGCACCACATGTATAGAACTCACCCACTTACTATCTGAAATCGGGTAGATAATGCCAACATCTAAAAGCTTAAATACCTCTTTCTTGACCATTTCTTGCATGATAGGATTTAACCTACGTTGAGCCTCTCTAGTTGGTTTAGTGTCAACTTCCAACAGAATCTGGTGCATGCACAATATAGGACTGATTCCTTTGATGTTGTCTAGAGTCCACCCTATTGTTTCCTTGTACCTTTTCAAGACGTCAAGCAATTTCTGCTGCTCCCTTCGATCCAAGTTCGCCACAATGATGACTAGAAAGTTGTTATCCTCATCTAAGAATGCATACTTTAGGTATGAAGGGAGTTCTTTTAATTCTAACTTTTGAGGAGGGTTTCTTCTTTGGTGATTCCCTCATTTCAAACTATATCTTCCATGGAGTCTCCAAATTCCTCTTCTATGTCACCAACTTCACTTATTAATTCATCCAACCCTACTTGATGAACTACCATCTCACTAGCCTCTTCTTCAATAGCATCCATTATATCCACACTATAGTAATCATGTGCCCAAACTGGATAAGCTAAAGACTCAAAGACTTTGTATTCAACAACCTCGTCAAGGACTTTCAATGTCAACTTTCTTTCAAGCACATTTATCACCGCCTTTACAGTTGCCATGAAGGGCAATCCCAAAAAGATCAAGGAGTCTTTCTTATCCAGCTCCACCTGCATATCTAATACTGCAAAATCCGTCGGGATTATCAACTTATCCACTTAGACAAGGACATCTTCAACTATCCCTCTAGGTTGCCTAACCAATTGATCCGCTAAGATGAGAGACAGTGTTCTTGGTCTCAATTCATTCAACCCCAATTTCTTGTAGATTGTGAACGGTGTCAAATTGATGCTTGCCACCAGATCAAGCATAGCTCTTTCTTATCCCTCTCCACCGATAGTTATGCTAATGATAAAACTCCCCGGATCTTTCAACTTAGGAGGTAGTCTCTTTTGGATAACTGTACTCATATTCTCATCAAGCCTCTCTTATTTCATTGGCCGAAATCGATACTTCTCTTTACTCAGCTCTTTGAAAAACTTCCCTTATGACGGCATCTTCTGAATTGTGTCCAAAAGAGGTAAGTTTATATTCACCTTAGAAAGTACATCTTAAATATCCTTGAAAATTGCTTCATCTTGTCTTTCCTCAACCTCCCCAGATATGGCACTGCTGGACATCGGGAGCTAGAAAGCTTGTTGTTCCTAGGATTCACCTTTGGTATCTCCACCTTATCTTCTTTCCTAGTAACCGAGACTTTTATTTCTTCTTTATTTCTATCACTCGGTGTTTCATTGCTTTCATCAACGGGTTCCTCATTTCTTCATTACTCTTCCACTTCTCAAAATGGCCCTAGCACTTCCTTGATTGAATGATTCCTCCGAGACTTCGAACTCTCTATTCAATACCTCATCTACAATCTTTCCTATGTGTCCTTCAATTCTCCTTATTGACTCCTCTAACTTAGAGAACATATCTTGACTTGCTTCAATAAAACCATTCAATATTTTCTCATAAGTTGCTTGTGTAACTTGGAGATTCCTCTTCATCTCATATCATGAGCTTCTCTATCTTGACTTTCTTTTACCCTTGAAGATCTTGAGGCAAATGATGCCATCTCCTCATTGAAACTTGCCATTAGTGCGGTGAGAGGATCCATATCCTGAAACTATAGCAAAAACACAATACCACAATGTAAAGAATTCTAATGAAACTAAAATTTAAAAGCACTTAACAAGATAAAGTAAAACAAGACTAATTACCAAGAATCTAAACTACTAAGAAAAGTTAATTAATTCAACAATCGCTACCAATTCCCTAGTAGCAGCGCCATTTTTTATGAGGTTGTTTTATACTCAACAAAACAATGTATTTATATGTTCACTTGAAAATCGTGTTTAACCACTTAGGATTCCACTTAGGATATAAAGCTTAGTAAAACGGTAAGCAAGGATTCATTCCACAGGGAATTAAAGTAATTAGTTGGATTAATTAACTAGTCTACAATGCAATAATGTAAATCATGGTAAGTTGGATAGTGTATGGTTTGAGAAACCATCAAACATACATGTAAAGTAAATGTAACAAAAATGGTAGAAAAAATAGAATGCTCAACAATCTTTGAAAAAATAATGGAATGTAATCAATTAAGAGAATACTAGGGAAATGATGGAGTTGCAAGTGGATTATGGGCAATCCTCATCAAGCTAACTTTAATGGACTAATCTCATACTTATGAACCATTTGTAGTCTTAGATGTGAATAGGCCGTTGAAACAAAACCCAAATACTTCCCACCAAAATGCCTAACTGATTAGGAAGTTGGGGTCAAGGTGGGATCTGTTAATTACAAATCAAGGCTTAGATTATTGTGGTTGATATACACTCCAACAATCTATCCTATTCACTATGTTCCTAATCAATCAAGGTTTTTGTAAGGATTCCCGTTGTTTTTAATTGGCTTATTTCGTGATCAAACCATATGTGGGGGTTCTTTGTAAGGGTAGCCTAAGTATCGGTCTTCTTGTTCGAAGCCCTTTGAAGACCTCGTGTTGATAAGCACCGAAGGTAAATTTCTATGTGCTTACTTTTCTTTGAAGAGATTAGTTGCACACACACACTAAACATTCATTGCATTTGTGTGCATTCTCTTCGTTTGTCACAATTCACACTTGCACTTATTTATTATATTTTGTTGTGTGTATTTGTGTCCTGTTGTTGTGTAATTCGTTTCCCGATAACTTTCGGAAACGTCCGCGCATGCACGAGAATGTGCTTGGTTTAGCGCGAGGACCGCCTATGGAGAATGCCCTTGGCTTCTCCTTGGTTTTCACCTATCTAGGTGATCGGCGGTTATGATCGGCGGCCTGGCCGCTGAATGAAACCGCCGTTTCAGTCCAGATTGGTCTGAAGCTTTTCTGCGGTTAAGATCGGCGGTCACGACCGCCGTTCAAAACCGCCAATTCAAGACCTAATTGATTTATCTCTCAGTCTAATTCGACGGTTGAAACGGCGGGCATGAAACCGCCGTTCGAAACCGCTGTTCATACCTGGTTGATTTTGATCTCTCTGTTCTGTTTCGGCGGTTGGAATCGGCGGTCATGAAACCGCCGAATGAACCGCCGTTTATGCTCTGTTCTTCACGAGCTCAATTCGGTGGTCATTAACGGCGGCCTGGCCGCCGATTGAAACCGCCGATTGACGCGTTTCTTTGAAACTTACTTAAACGACCACACTTTGATTTAGCCCCCTATATATATGCCATTTTGACTTTAGGTCAATCAAGAGAGTTCATATTCAGAATTCATACTTAGGATATTTTTCAAAGAGAAGAAAAATTCCAAGAACTCCATTCTTGATTCTCAAACACTTTTTCATGATCATCAATCATCATCTAGCATCATCTTAGATCATCTAGATGTCATCTAGCATGGAATCTTCATCATACTTTGCTTGGTAAGCTTTTCACTAATATCTTACATGTTTTGTGTTTCTCTTATCTAGCAATCTCAATTAATTACTTGTTTGTTATTTTGTATGCTTTAGATACAATATTGAGATGAGTATGATGTATGTTTGAGATTTTATATTGTGCTTGCATATTAGGTTTTGTGCTTAATATTGATTAGCTAAACTAATTGACATGTCATTTAGTTTTGATATCTAGGATTGTTCTTAATTGCATATTAATCATCTTAGATAAGCATATAGGGTTTCCCTTGCTCTATGTTGCATTTTGGATATTTACATATATTCACTTAGGGTTGTATTCTCTTCATAGAGAAAGTAAGTCTTGTGTGTAGCATCCGGGATTAGGTTGCTTAGAACGCAAGCAAATTGGACTAGGTTCACTCATACCGGGATTAGGTAGGTGTGTGATTACTTCCGGGATTAGGTTGTAATCGTTTGCACATTTAGTGGATTCGAGGTTCGAGTGTGGCTTACTTACATAGCCCGTGGTTTTTCCCGTGAGGGTTTCCACGTAAAAACCAAGTGTTGTTTTAATTTCCGCACCATATTACAATTGCTTGGTTATATTATCTTGAGGGTATTTTCGTAATTTTGACTAACACGAAAAATTGGGTAAAAAGCGTAAAATCTATTCACCCCCCCTCTAGATAGCTTTATACACACCGTGCTATTATTTGTTTTAGTTTTCGATCCAAGATTAATTGTATAACAATTTATCCTAAAAAGATTGTAATCAACAAGTGGTTACAAAGTTAATCACATAATGCATAGAACTAGTTATCTAATGAATAGAACACAAATAGAGGTTCAAATACAATATAGCTTAAGCAAAACCCAAATCCAAATGTTCCTCACATCAATCCCCTAGAATGGTGATTTAGTTACACATAGTTACAATCAAAAGCAAAGAAGTAATACATTAGGAAATCACGCATTTGGGCCTCCTTCTTTAGTGCTTGATCCTTCCTTCCTTTGATGCTCCTAGTGTAAAGAATGATAGATGAGGATGTGTCTAGATGAATGGATGTCTAATGGGTAGTGAAAAAGGTAGGGAATGTAGATAATGGAGAGAGAGGAATGGTTAGGTGAAGTAATCAAGATTTTGTATTGAGTTTTCGGATGGAAAAGGTAGTTCATGATTAGAGATGGAGGAAGTTGAATAAGGGAAAGATGAAAGAGAGAATGCTTGTTTCTATCTCAAGTTTTCGTGCTTGGAAAGTGTATATTTCAAAATGGAGAAAAAGAGCATTTATATTGGCTCTCGGATATGTACTGTAACTGCCAGAAATGCTAATGTGGCATGTGTTACAGTCGCGTTTTCACAGTTTTAGAGACTGCGACGCTACTGCGACAGACAGTTATACGGCCTTTGATTTGGTTATCATTGTGGTTTTTAGTCTTTTTTGCGGTCGTGAAGACAACGACATCTGAAAGGCAATAATAGGTATTGAGATCTTGTGAGTGGTCGCTGTTTGGTCACACAGCGACACTAAACAGCGATGTTGGACCTGATTTATTTCTTGCTTTTCTTCTTCTCTGTCGCTGTTATAGCTTCATGCGAAAACACACCACAACAGCACACCTGAACATTTTATCAGGATTTCCTTTTTTCTGTCACGGTTGTGGCTCACAGTGACAGTATACCGCGACGACATACCTGATTGAATTATCAAGTTTTCTTCTCTCTATCGTGGTGATGGCTTCATAGTGACAGTACCGTGACATTTCCTTGGCTTGGATCTTCATTGCTTCAAGCCTTTTGTCGTAGTATGTAGATGGCGACACCTGAAACAGCGACAATGCCATGTTTTCACCTTTTTGCAGTTTTTTTATCAAATTCTCCTCTACCTTCACAAATGCCCTTGTGGCACTAATAATCCTGAAACACTTGATTAACATAGTTAAAACACGAGAAAATGCCTGAGAATCAAGCGAAAATGGAAGGAAATGGGGGCCAAAATCATATATATTTTGGCTCGATCACGGCAACGCACAACTGAATGTTGCTAATAATTAAGTACATATGATGTGTTAAGAATATATGGTTTATAACAACACGCAAAGAATGCACATTGTTATTGTTATTTAAATAAACAGCGTAAATTTTGTGTACGTTGCTATAGATAGATTTTGAGCAACGTAAAAATATGTATTTTGAGTAAAAGATAATATTTGACAACATACTTCTTTTGCACATTGTTGTAAGTTTCTATTTGGCAACATACATATCAATTGTTGTTAAAAAGATGATTATTTGCAACATACATCTTTTTCATGTTGTTGTAAGTTTATCATCCACAACATGCATTGCGAATGTTGTTGTAAGAGCTTATTAGCAATGTACATTATGTGTATGTTGCGGAAAAAAATATAATATTTGACAACATACATCTCTTGCACGTTGTTGTAAGTGACTATTTGACAACACACACATGATTTGCACATAGTCATAAGTTTATATTCTGCAACATACATTGTGATTGTTGCCATATAAGCTTATTAGCAACGCGCATTATGTGTATGTTGCGAAATATTTGTTTTATGACAAAATTAGTTTTTTGCACTTCGCCATATATAAGCTTTAGAAACATACCCGTTATATAGTTAAAAAATATGTGTTGTGGAAACCACATACAGCAACACTTAAATGAATGTTATAGATAATTGAGCACATATAGCAACACACAAAAGTTGCACGTTGTCGTAGTTATATCATTAGACTATGTACATTTTGTGCACGTTGCTATAAACATGCTTTTAGCAACATACAATTGTGCACGTTGATAAAAAGCTAATAATTAAAAACACACGTCATGGATGTTGTAAATAAAGCTATTATGGGACAATATGTTTTTTTTTTTATAAATAAAAATAAAAATAGTTTTGCTCGAAAACAAGCAAAGGTTAGGTTTGAAGGTCTTAATCGTCACATTTATGTACCTACTTAAGGTCCCCATTCCTTACCTTTTGTGCTTGTTTTCGAGCGTTTTTGTATTTTAATGTGTTTGTTGAACCTTGTGTAGGTTATATTCCATAAGCAAGGTATTTGAGTTTCAAATGAAGATCGGGAGACAAATTAGGTCAAAAATGAAGAAATGAGAGAATTGGGGGGCTGTAAGGATTCCCGTTGTTTTTAATTGGCTTATTTCGTGATCAAACCATATGTGGGGATTCTTTGTAAGGGTAGTTTAGATGTTGTTGTTATTGCTTAGGCCCTTTGAAGACCTCATAATTGACAAGCACCAAAGGTAATACTCTAAGTGCTTACTTGTCTTGAAAAGATAGTTGCACACACTCACAACTCATGCATATGTTCAATCTTTGTATGTTGTGTTTCTTTTTGTTGTGCATCAATGCCTATTTACATCTCTTCTTGCTTGGTATAATGATTGCATCTTGTGTTTATAACGTCATAGCATTTAGGCTTTGAGGATGCATCTTAGTTTACCTTTGTTCCCCTTGCATGATTGCTTGTGGGGTTCAAAGTTGTGGGCTGTGCGCTGGTCCACCTGCGCCTGACGTCCAGCGCCGCTCACCGGCGCAAAACGCCCAGTGGCGTGCCGCTGGTCGTGCGCTGGTCCACACCAGCGCAGCCCACCAGCGCAGATCGTCCAGTTCTCTGTCGCCGGTCGTGCGCTGGTCTACACCAGCGCAAGGTCACCAGCGCTGATCGCCCAGTGTGGCTCCGCTGGTCTGGCGCCTGTGTGAGCGCATGTCATCCAGCGCCAATGCAAAAATGTGCGTGTGCGCTGGTCTTGCGCCTGTCGTCCAGCGCAAGTCCACCAGCGCACAGAGCAATTTTTGGTGCGTTTTTCAAAACGACCACACTTCACTTATGGCCCCTATATATATAACACTTTGACTTTAGGTCAGCCAAGAGAGTTCATATTCATATTCTATACTTAGGATATTTTTCAAGAGAAGAAAAATACACAAAGAACTCAATTTTAATCACTCAAACACTTTTTCATGATCATCAATCATCATCTAGCATCATCTTGGATCATCTAGATGTCATCTTGCATGGAATCTTCATCATACTTTTCTTGGTAAGTTTTTCACTAATATCTTACATGTTTTGTGTTTCTCTTATCTAGCAATCTCAATTAATTACTTGTTGATTATTTTGTATGCTTTGGATACAATATTGAGATGAGTATGATGTATGTTTGAGAAGTTGTATTGTGCTAGCATATTAGGTTTTGTGCTTAATATTGATTAGCTAAACTAATTGACATGTCATTTAGTTTTGATATCTAGGATTGTTCTTAATTGCATATTAATCATCTTAGATAAGCATATAAGGTTTCCCTTGCTCTATGTTGCATTTTGGATATTCACATATATTCACTTAGGGTTGTATTCTCTTCATAGAGAAAGTAAGTCTTGTGTGTAGCATCCGGGATTAGGTTGCTTAGAACGCAAGCAAACTGGACTAGGTTCACTCATACCGGGATTAGGTAGGTGTGTGATTACTTCCGGGATTAGGTTGTAATCGTTTGCACATTTAGTGGATTCGAGGTTCGAGTGTGGCTTACTTACATAGCCCGTGGTTTTTCCCGTGAGGGTTTCCACGTAAAAACCAAGTGTTGTTTTAATTTCCGCACCATATTACACTTGCTTGTTTATATTATCTTGAGGGCATTTTCGTACTTTTGACTAACACGAAAAATTGGGTAAAAAGCGTAAAATCTATTCACCCCCCTCTAGACAGCTTTATACACACCGTGCTATAATTTGTTTCAATTGGTATCAGAGCGGGTTCCTAGACATACATAGGTGATCCTTGCTTATTTTGGTATGTTTTGCATTTTGTGTGATTTTTGATCATTCATACATTTGCATTCATTTCATTCATTCATAAACACTATGAGTGGAAACGGTGGAAATGGTGGTGGCAACGAAGGTGCCTCAAGCACAAGGCCTCCACTTCTTACCGGATTGAACTATTCCCAATGGAAAGGGAAGATGGAATCCTACATATGCCAAATTCATGACCGTGCATGGATGGCGGTTGAAGACGGATATGATCTACCCAAGTTGACTCCCGATGGTGGAGGAGAAGAAGTATTGAAGCCTAAGGCGCAATGGAACGCGCAAGAGTTTGAGGCTTCAAAGTGGAATAGGAAGGCGATGCATGCCATCTTGTGTGCTATGGATGAAAATCAATATAAATTGATTCAAAATACTAGGATAGCTAAAGAGGCTTGGGACATCTTAGAGATTGCACATGAGGGAACCGAAGTGGTGAAGAACTCTAAGCTTCAAGTCCTCCAAACTCAATTCGAGATGCTTAAGATGGAGGAGAATGAGTGCTTCAACGACTTCGAGATCAAGTTGATGGATATAGTCAACCAAAGCCATCAACTTGGTGATCCATATTCGGATAGGAGAATCAAGCAAAAGATTATGAGATCTCTACCCGATAGGTTTGAATCGAAGGTGACGGCTTTAGAAAAAAATAGTGGATATAAGGATATGAAGCCGAGTGAGGTGATTGGGAGACTTCTAGCTTATGAGTCTAGGAAAAGGCCTATCTCCACACCCACTAAAAAGCAAAAAGGAATTGCTTTAAAAACCTCCAAGGATGAAAAGGAGGCAAAGAAGGTTGACTCGGATGAAGACCTTGCCTTGTTTGTAAAGAGGTTCAACAAGGTTATGAAGTTTAGAAAAAAGAGCTTTGGGTCAAAAGGTCAAGACTTGAAGAAAAATGGCTCTTTCAAGAAGTTTGAACCTAGGCAAGAGAGGACCGAAAGGAAAGGGGTCCGATGTTTCGAGTGTGGTGGCATAGGTCATTTTGCCCCCGAATGTGCAAATCACAATGAGAGGAAAAAGGGAAAAGTGATGGCCGCCACTTGGAGTGGAAGTAGTGATGACTCCATTGAGGGAGATGAGTCTTCAAGTGATGAAGAGCTCATGGCTAATCTCCTAGCTTTTGCCTCCTCCCATAAAAGCAAAAGTGCTAGTGAGAGAGAGGAAATGAGTCAAGAGGAAAATGACTCAAGTGAAGAAGAAAATGATTCCTCGTCTAACTCCATAAGTAGTTTTGTGGAGAAAAAGGTGCTTGCTAAATGCCATGCTGAGTTTAATGATTTAGCAATCAAGAGCACAAGAAAGATCAAGATGTTGAGAGAAGAAAATCTTGAGCTTGCATCTCATAATGACCACTTAGGTGAACAAGTGGAAAAATTCAAGAAGATAAAAGATAAGCTAAGAGAGGAGTTAGCTTTATCTAGGAGGAATGAAGAAAGTCTAAAGAGTGAGCTTGAAGAAGTTAGAAATTCTATGACTAGGATTGATTCTAGCACCAAGAAGCTTGACCATATGCTTGGTGTTGGAAAGAGTCCATGTGACAAGAGGGGTCTTGGGTATAAAGATGACAAGAAGATCTCTACCTCTAACAAGACCGTGTTTGTCAAGAGCTTGAAGAAAGAAGAAACTTCATTTGTGCAAGCTCCTAGAAAGAAATTAGAAGTAGGACAATGCTCTAATGCACAAGTGAAGATGGGGCCAAGAAGGAAACCTCAAGCTCAACCCCCTAGGGTCCCTCAAGCCAACATTCCTCCTCAAATGGCTCACAAAGGAAAGAGACCTATCATGCAACCTCAAGCTAGGAAGCAACCAAGACCAGTTCAACAACGAAGAAGGATTGAACCCTTTCATCCACAAAGACAAGGACAAGGTATGATTCCTTATTTTACTCCTATATGTCACTTTTGTGGATTTGATAGTCATATTAGACCACATTGCTTTCGATATATAAAAATGTGCAAAACTAGAAGCATGATAGAGAAGAAAAAGAAAAGAGCCATGATGCATGTTCCTAAGAATAATAATATTATTATGCATGATCCTAGGACATCTAGAGCCCATGTACCAAAGACCACTAAGAAAGCTAAGATTGTTTCTAGGTGGATTAGAAAGAATGAAATTGTTTGCCATGTTGCTCAAATAGCCTTGAAGGCAAATTCTTCTAATTTTTGGTATTTAGATAGTGGGTGCTCTAGGCACATGACGGGAAACAAGAGTTTCTTCGAGACTCTTGTTATGGAGGAAGGTAGATATGTCACTTTTGGTGATGGATCCAAAAAGAAAGTTGTAGGGAAAGGAACCATTTCCGTTCCCGGATTACCCTCCTTATCCGATGCTTTATTTGTTGATGGCTTGAAAGCCAATTTAATAAGCATTTCACATCTAAGTGATGAAGGATATTCCGTCTTGTTTTGTAAAGATGATTGCTCGATCCTAAAGTCCGATGGACAAACCTTATTGAAAGGTATGAGATCTAGCGACAATTGCTATTGTCTTGAAGCTAGAATAGTCTCAAACAATGTGTCCATGGATGAGCAAATTGAGTTGTGGCATGAAAGACTTGGCCACATGAACTTTAGGGATCTACGGACCCTTGGAAAGTTCGAGTGTGTGCGTGGCCTCCCTAAGCTTGGGAAGAAAGCCAATGGTGTTTGTGGACCTTGCCAACAAGGAAAGCAAACTAAAAGCATGCGCAAAAAGGGTAAGTATCTCACCACCAAGGAGCCTCTTGAGCTTCTCCACATGGACCTCATGGGTCCCATGCAAACCGAAAGTTTGGGTGGAAAGAGATACATTTTTGTATGTGTTGATGATTTCTCTAGGTTCACATGGACATATTTTCTTAGAGAAAAATCCGAAACTTTTGATAAGTTTAAAATGCTTTGTAATAAACTTCAAAATGAAATGAACTCTAATATTAATAGCATAAAACGGATTAGAAGTGACCATGGGAGGGAATTTGAGAATGCTACCTTTGAAACCTTTTGTAATGGTTTAGGTATCTCCCATGAGTTTTCGGCTCCTAGGACACCTCAACAAAATGAAGTTGTTGAGAGGAAAAATAGGGTCCTTCAAGAGATGGCCCGTGTGATGTTGCTTAGCAACAATGTCCCTAGGAACCTATGGGCCGAAACCGTCAATACGGCTTGCTATATAGGGAATCGTGTTTTCCTAAGGCCCGGTACTAGAAATACCTCCTATGAGTTATGGAAAGGCAAGAGGCCAAATGTTAGCTACTTCCACACTTTTGGAAGCAAATGCTTCATTTTGAATGACCGTGATCAACTTGGCAAATTCGATGCTAAGAGTGATGAGGGTATCTTTATTGGTTATGCCTTGAATAGTAGAGCCTATAGAGTTTTCAATTTAAAGACTCTAAGTGTTATGGAATCATCCAATGTCGTATTTGATGATACTAGGCTCAAGTCCAATGATCATGAGGAGGAGGTTATTTTTAGTGATGGTTCTCCTTTGGAGAAGGTTGTGGTGTCTCCTAATGTTGGGACATCTAATGTCAACAATGATGACACACAACCTATTGCTAGAGTTCCTCTCTTGGACTCTAAAGAACCCGCTCCATGGGTTAGGAAACTCCATGATAAATAAGATATCATTGGAGAGGTAAATGAGGGTGTTAGGACTAGACGTCAACTTGCTAATCTTATTAGCTATACTTGCTACACCTCTCAAATTGAACCCAAAAAGGTTGAAGAAGCCTTAAATGATGAATTTTGGGTTCTTGCCATGCAAGAAGAGCTAAACCAATTCGAAAGGAATGAGGTTTGGACTCTAGTTCCTAGGCCTAAGACCACTAATGTCATAGGCACTAAATGGATATTTAGGAACAAATCCGATGAGGATGGCAACATAGTGCGGAACAAGGCTAGACTTGTAGCACAAGGGTACTCTCAAATTGAGGGTATCGACTTTGAGGAGACTTTTGCTCCTGTTGCCCGCTTAGAGTCCATTAGGCTTCTCTTGTCCATTTCTTGTGTGCACAAGTTCAAATTGCACCAAATGGATGTCAAGAGTGCCTTCCTCAATGGCTTCTTGCAAGAGGAAGTGTTTGTTGAACAACCCAAGGGGTTTGTGGATGCTCACCACCCCAACCATGTCTATCGCCTCAAGAAGGCACTATATGGGTTGAAACAAGCACCGAGGGCTTGGTATGAGCGCCTCACTCAATTTCTTGTTGACAATAACTACACAAGAGGTAGTGTTGACAAGACACTATTCATCAAGAGAGACAATGATGAGCTTTTCATAGCTCAAATATATGTCGATGACATAGTGTTTGGCTCCACCAACAACACCAAGGTCCAACAATTTGTTGATGTTATGTCTCATGAATTTGAGATGAGTCTTGTTAGTGAGCTTAATTACTTCCTAGGTTTGCAAATTAGGCAACTTGATAATGGGATCTTCATAACCCAAGCCAAATATGCCAAAAACCTTGTGAAGAAGTTTGGTCTTGAAAAAGCCAAACATTGTGACACTCCTATGAGCACCACTTTGAAGCTAAGCAAGGATGCTAGCGGTAAAAGTGTGGACCAAACCTTATATCGTGGCATGATAGGGAGCTTGCTCTATTTGACCTCAAGTAGGCCCGATATATTATTTAGTGTAGGAGTTTGTGCTAGGTACCAATCCGATCCCAAGGAGTCCCATCTCTCTTCGGTTAAGAGAGTCATTCGCTTTGTGAATGGGACTTCCAACTATGGGATTTGGTACTCATTTGACACTAATCCTAGTCTTGTAGGATATAGTGATGCGGATTGGGCAGGAAATTGTGATGATAGGAAGAGCACATCGGGCGGTTGCTTCTTTCTAGGCAACAACTTGGTGTCTTGGTTTCGCAAGAAGCAAAACTCGATTTCCTTGTCCACGGCGGAAGCCGAGTACATAGCCGCGGGGAGTGGATGCACTCAACTTATATGGATGAAGCAAATGCTAGTAGATTACGGATTCAACCAAGGTACTCTCACTCTCTTTTGTGATAACATGAGTGCCATTAATATTTCCAAGAATTCGGTGCAACATTCTAGAACTAAGCATATTGACATCCGCCATCACTTCATTAGAGAGCTTGTTGAAAATAAATGCATAGTACTTGAACATGTAGGTACAAATGATCAACTTGCGGACCTATTTACTAAACCCTTATGTTGTATGCATAAATTCGCCAACCCGACACGTCATCAAAAAGAGTCAATAAAGATTGCCACGTCACTCACTGACCGGGTCAATAAAGGAAATGTGACAAGTCAATGTCGAAATACCTCGAAACCAAAGAAGTCAGAAAAACGCTCGCCGAAACTGGATATGTACTCGCCAAATCTAGATATATGGTCGCCGAAGAAGCGAAACCCAGAAATAAATGTACTCGCTGTACCAGCACACTGGGCCTAAACCGACTCGGCAGAAAAACGAAAATAAACCCTACACTTTAGGAAACCCAAAAAACAACAAGGAATCAAGGGAGGAAAAGGTGAAGACCTATCTGTATCCGTAACAACGTGGGATTCGCAGTACGAATCTGAAAAGAGATCCTTCTACGAGTAGGACTAAAATCAAGGGAAAAACCCTAAATATCATGTATAAATAGAACCACCTATCCCTCGAGAAGGGGGTTCAGAAAAGAGAGAGAAAAGAGAGAGAAAAGAAAGCAACTGTAAGAGAGATCTAAGCGTGTAATAAGGCAACGAAAACCTAGTATTATTTTTCTGCCCTCAGGGGCGCCGTGGTTTTTTCCCGTTCAAGGGTTTTCCACGTAAAATCTATCTTTTGCATGCCTTCTTAATTTTCTTGTTTATATTAAATTGATATAATTGTTGAGTGCGTGGCAATCCAAAAATCACCGTCAACAATTGGCGCTAGAAGGAGGGGGCTTTACAAAAAACTTCGAGGAACCCTTGCGAATTAAAGAACATGAACATGAACATGAGCAACGACAGTGACAGAGATGTTAACTCCAGCGGAGATTAGGTTATTGAACCAGCTGCGCCGACAGGAGATAGGGCAGTAACGATCGGGGAACAATCGGCGGCAACACCAAGGACTAGGGCCGCCGACCATGGGATTCTGCAGCACTTCCAAGCTGCGTTGGTAAACCTAATCAGCGAAGCCAACAAGATAGGGCTTTCGCTTCCCATCGGTTTGGGAGTTTCATCCCCTTATGAGTTAACTACCCCTGGAATCCATCCTCCCGGAAAGCTACGATCAGAAGTTCACATCGCAATCCCTGATACTCAAGCAAGACAATCCGCCGAGGAAACTCCCCAGGACCACCCAGAGTATTTCGAAAGGAGAAAACAAATGAAAGGAAAAGGTGTGATGAATGAAGAATCCAGAGAGGAGCGAGACCAGGCACAGACACATGGGGTCAATTCCAGTGACACATACCAACGGAACCTACGGAGACACCGTTCTATCTCGTCTGAAGATAAGAGTCCGCGTCCACAAAGAGAGTTACGGTCCAAAAGAACACGGCGAAGAAGTTAGGTCGTTAGGAACTGTTAAACTGCCGGTGAGATTTGGTACAGCACCATGCCGGCGAACAATCCTTTTGGACTTTGTCGTGGTTGACATCCACAATTGGCCGTATAATGCTTTACTTGGCCGACCGTTTCTTAACAAAGCTCGAGCTGTCACTTCAACCCATGCATTGAAAATAAAATTCCCTACAGAATTTGGTGTCGGAGAATTGAGAGGGTCACAGGAGATGGCTCGCCGCGCCAACCTATCAATCTTCAAAGATAAAGCAGGGATGGAAACCTTAAACATATTCGAAGTGGACAGGGAGGTGCAGGAAGATAGTCCGGGAAACTTCGAACTGGACCCAAGGGACAAAACGAGCAGAGAGAAAGAAGAACCAACTGAGTCAGTTATTCTAGACGAAGCGGAACCAGACAAAACAGTAAAGATCGGAGCAAGGCTGGCTAAACAAGTTAAGAAAGATGTGACAAACTTGTTGAAGGAATATAGGGGGATTTTCGCTTGGTGCCACGAAGACATGCCAGGGATTGATAGAAGTGTAATTTCGCACAATCTGGCTGTGAATGAGAAATGCAAGCCAGTTGTGCAAAAAAGGAGGAGTTTCAACCCAGAAAGAAGTGCAGCGATAAAGGAGGAAGTATCAAAATTGCTCGCCGCAAGGTCAATCAGAGAAGTTAAATACCCAGAATGGGTGGCGAATGTGGTCTTAGTGAAAAAGAAAAACAATCAATGGAGGATGTGCGTCGACTTCACCGATCTGAATAAAGCCTACCCCAAGGATAGCTTCCCGCTACCAAGGATTGACCAGTTAGTCGATGCAACAGCTGGACATGAAACGTTGAGCTTCATGGATGCATATTCAGGATATAACCAAATAAAGATGCACAAGCCAAACGAAGAGAAGACAACGTTCACCACAGATCAGGGGTTGTATTGTTACACGGTCATGCCATTCGGCCTAAAAAACGCTGGGGCAACTTACCAGCGCTTGGTCAACAGAATGTTCGCCAGACAAATCGGGAGAAATATGGAAGTCTATGTTGACGATATGCTAACAAAAAGCACCACAGCGGATAGACATACAGATGACCTGAGGGAAACATTCGACGTGCTGGTCAAGTATGGAATGAAGTTGAATCCGGCAAAATGCGTATTCGGCGTACCATCTGGGAGGTTTCTCGGATATCAAGTACATCAAAGGGGAATAGAGGTGAACCCTGAAAAAATCCAAGCACTAGCAAAAATGGTCTCGCCAAGAACTCTGAAAGACGTTCAAAAACTCACAGGGTGCTTAGCATCGCTGAGCAGATTCATAGCCAAATCAACAGACCGATGCCTACCATTTTTCAAAGCTCTAAAAAAGGGAAAGGGAATCGAGTGAAATGAGGAGTGTGAAAAGGCTTTCCAAGCCTTGAAAGATTACCTAGGGCAAGCACCGCTGCTATCAAAACCAGAAACAGGAGAAACATTGTACATGTATTTGTCCATCTCTGGAGCAGCCACAAGTTCCGTGCTAGTAAAACAGGAAGATGGGATCCAGAAACCAATATACTACACCAGCAAAGCATTGTTGCCAACCGAAACCAGATACTCGCCGGCTGAAAAATTGGCACTAGCTCTAATAACAACACCGAGGAAACTGAGGCCATATTTCCAGGCTCATAAAATCAGAGTATACACCAACTGCCCACTGAAGTTAATCCTGCAGAAACCAGAAGTATCCGGTCGATTAACAAAGTGGGCAATCGAGTTAAGTGGATTCGATGTAGAGTACCTCCCAAGGACAGCAATTAAAGCCCAGGCAATGGCAGACTTTGTAGCAGAGTTCACCGAACCAAACGTGGAAGTAGCGAGAATGATGGAGGAAGAAAATAAAAAAATATATAAATGGCAACTCCGCGTTGACGGCTCATCAAACACGCATGGCAGCGGGGCAGGGGTAGTAGTGTCAACCCCAGAAGGAGATTCAGTCGAATGTGCCTTGCGTTTTGACTTCAAAGCTACCAACAATCAAGTCGAGTACGAGGCACTCATAGCAGGTTTAAAAATTAGCACAGTCCTAGGAGCAGACGAAGTGGAAGTTTTTAGCGACTCTCAAGTTGTTGTCAATCAAGTACTAGATGAATACCAAGCAAGAGATGAGAGCATGATCACCTACCTGGAATTGGCAAAGGAGTTATTAAAAAGATTTAAAGAATACAGGATTGTTCATGTCCCCCGAGAAGAAAATGAGAAAGCTGATGCCTTGGCCAAACTGGCATCTGCCACAATTAGCATCTGGCCCAAAAATATTTCTATGATCCGCTTATTGCAGCCAAGTATAGTTAAAACAAAGGAAGTTGGGGCAGTCTTTGGCGAAAGGGACAGCTGGATCACACCAATCAAAGAATATCTCATCAATGATGTACTCCCAAGTGACCCGTTAGAAGCAAAGCGGCTGAAGTACAGAGCTACAAGATACTCAGTACTCAATGGAGAACTGTACAAAAGGGGATACTCGAGGGCACTACAGAGATGTGTTGGGCCTGAAGAAGCAGAAGGTATCCTGAGAAGCATACATAGTGGAAATTGTGGGAACCACGCTGGGGGCGCCAGTCTAGCCCACAAAACATTAAGGCAGGGTTTTTACTGGCCAACACTGTTCGCCGACTCCAAAAGGGTGGCAGCGAGATGTGAGGCTTGTCAGAAGATTGCTAATAACATCCGACAGCCACCTGAACTCTTGCAAAGTATTACCTCGCCTTAGCCATTCGCCATGTGGGGGATTGACTTGATCGGCCCAATGCCAACAGCAACTGGAGGAGCAAAACATGCCATAGTAGCTGTGGATTATTTTACAAAATGGGTAGAAGCCGAGCCATTGGTACACATAACTGAAGCAAACACTATAAGCTTTGTGAAGAAAAATATCCTTTACAGATTCGGGATACCAAACACCATCATCACGGACAATGGGACCCAATTCGACGGGAGGAAATTCAGGGAGCTATGTGATAAGTACGGCATCAACAACTACTATGCCTCTCCAGCACACCCACAGACGAATGGCCAGACTGAAGCAGTAAACAAAATCATAAAACATAACCTGAAGGCTAAATTGGCAGTTAAAAAGGCCAGCTGTGCAGACGAATTACCACAAGTACTTTGGGCATACCGAACCACAGAAAGGAGTTCAACAGGCGAGACCCTATATTCCATGGCATATGGAGCTGAAGCTGTCATTCCCGTGGAAACATCTTTCTCTTCGCCGAGGGTGCAACTTTTTCAGCCAGAAATCAACATTGATATGCTAAAGTGCGGCCTAGATGAGTTAGAGGAAAGAAGAGAGCGTGCGCAAATAAGGAATACTGCTTACCAACATAGGGTAGCCAGATATTACAACTCACATGTGCGTGAAAGAAGGTTCTCACTGGGCGACTTAGTGCTGAAAAGGGTGAACCAAGGTGTAAGGATTCCCATTAATTGATTGGCTTATTTCGTGGTCAAACCACATGTTGGGGTTTGGTTGTAAGGGTAGTCTAGGTGATTTGTTGAAGATCAAGACCCTTTCCAAGACCTCAAGAGGTCAAGCACCAAAGGTATATCTTGTGCTTACTTTGGCTTGAAGAGTTATAGGTGCACACACACACACAACATGCATAACTCTTATTCTTGTATGGTGTGTTCATATTTTGTGTGCATTGTGCTTTATTGACTTATTCAATATCTCTTCTTGCATGTTGAATTGATTGCATCTTGTTATATGATAATGCCATGACATGATAGGCATTAGGATGCATTCAATACCCACACTTGCACTTCATGTATGTTAGTTTTTAGTGTGGAGTAATTCGTTTCCCGAAGGTTGTTCGGAAATGTCCGCGCGTGCACATTGATGTGCTTTGTTTTGCGCGATGATCGCCGGTGGAGTTGCCTTTGGCATCTCCTTGGTTTCACCATTTTTGGTGAAACGGCGGTTGCGTTCGGCGGCCTGGCCGCCGTTAGAAACCGCCGAATGAGACCTGATTGAAATATATCTCTCGGGTCCAAAACGGCGGTTGGGATCGGCGGTTTCGAAACCGCCGAACGAAGTCGCCGAAGTTCCCCTGTTTCACTCGGGAGCCATTCGGCGGTTCAATTCGGCAGCCTGGCCGCCGAATGAAACCGCCGATCATGCGATTTCAGTGGCAAAATTGTCTTTTCACTTGCCCTGTTCTTGATGTCTATAAATATCACACTTTCTCATTATCTGATCATGTTCTTTGACTCTTAAGAACCCTAATCTTCAAAGATAGATTTTGAGAGAAAATCAAATCAAGAACTCATCTTTAACCACTCAAATCAAACCCCTTTTGCATCAAATTTCATATTGGATCTCCTATGTCTATATAGAGTGCATCCATGTATGGGTTTGCATCATCACAACTTGCTTGGTAAGATTTTGATTAATTTCATCTTATTGTAGTATTTTAATTACCAAGCCATCTCTTTTAAATTACTTGTATGTTTTAGATCATATGCTAAATACAAGAAAAGAGATTATTTGTGATGAATTGATTGAGTGTTGTTTTTGATAGATATCTAGGTTTTTATAATCTATGATTATCTATGCTATTTGACATGTCATTTAGCAATTGATATCTAGGGTTGATTTAAATTGAATATATCATCATCCTAGATAAGCATTTAGAGTACCCTAGCTCTTATTGCATTAATTGAATATTCATACATATTCACATAGGGTTGTGCATCTCTTTTGAGAGATTGAAGTCTTGGTCTAGGGTTGCTATTACAGGCCCGCTGGGTAGTAGTGGTGGGTTACAGACCGGGATTGGCTGTAAACATCATTACAAGTAGTGACTTCGAGGATCAAGCAAATTGGAATAGGGTTGCTAATAAAGGCCCGCTGGGTAGAAGTGAGGGGTTACAGACCGGAGTGTTAGACGAGGTCTACATAGGTTGTAAACTTCATTTCAATTAGTGATTTCGAGTTCCGAGTGTGGCGCACTATACAGCCCGTGGTTTTTCCCAGTGGTTGGGTTTTCCACGTATACATCAATGTCTTTTATTATTTCCGCACTATATTACACTTATATGTATTATTGACTTGCTAGGGGTATTTTCGTAAAATTGACATGCATGCGAGGGTAATAACTAGATAAAATCTATTCACCCCCCCCCCCCCCCCCCCCCCCCCCCCCCCCCCCCCTCTAGCTTTATATAGAACACACTTTGAGAACTTTCACAAGGAACAAAAGACAAAGCTGCAGGGTCACTCGCAGACAAATGGGAGGGGCCTTATCAGATTACAGGCATAGCTGGCCACGGGGCATATCGCATCTCTCGAGAAGGTTTTGGCGAACTACCCCGTCCATGCAATGCGCAGTACTTGAAGATATATTATCCATAACTTGGGGGTCAAATTTAGAATTGGTGTGAGCCTTTTATTTTTCTTAGAACAGTTTTCGTACTAGTATTTGTTTTCTTTTCTTTGTGATTATGTTAACAAAGTTGCAGGAATTATCCAAATAAAGAGTAATTTATTACTGAGAAATCGCGACTTGACTCGCCAATTACAAAAGGACACTCACCGACATATGTCAATACCATTGCGTAAAGACGAGTTTCGTACTCACAGCAGTGAGAATAAGTGACAACTCAACGAAATTAAAAGCAAGCCGAAAGCGACTTAGTCGCCATAGCCCAAGCTACAGAAATTGGGGATCGCCCCCACAAAGAGAATAAGATCTCCGGAGAAAAACTTGGTATGGGCAAATACGCCCTGAATAAACACCAAGTACGCCAGAACTCAGCAATGGCAGCTGAATAAATAAAAACATGTTAAAAACTTGGTGTATGGTCGAATACGTCCTGACAAACACTAAGCACGCCAGAACTCAGCAATGGCAGCTGAATAAATAAAAACATGTTAAAAACTTGGTGTATGATCGGATACGTCCTGACAAACACTAAGCACGCCAAAATCCAGCAATGGCAGCTGAATACAAAATAAGTTAAAAACTTGGTGAAACGCTAAGTACGCCAAAATCCAGCAACGGCAGCTGAATACAAAATAAGTTAAAAACTTGGTGAAACGCTAAGTACGCCAAAATCCAGCAACGGCAGCTGAATACAAAATGTGCTAAAAACTTGGTGAAATACTGAGTAAATCGAAAATTCAGTAAAAGCAGCTGAACAAAGAAAAAGTTTATAACTTCTTATAAATAAAGTTATTTACAATTAAAGAATTAAGAATGAAAATACAAAAAGTCAACTAGCTGCAGGAGGGCCCTCGCTATCTTCCTCATCTTCGATCTCCTCGTCTGAAGGCCAGGCGACTTCCTCATCCCCTTCTGGCATAAAACGCTCATAATCCCTTCCAGCAACAGGACCCAAGTCAGGCTCAGCACCAGAACCAGAAAAGCTGCCCTTCTGACCCGAATAATAAGTATTGAAGGTACGCTTGCTGGGGATTTCTAAATGCATAGGGTGAGGTTCAGTCATGTTGTAGCGACAGTGGGCTTTCCAACATTTTATCTGCTCTTTAATCGAGTCCACTCCGCTGGCCATATGCTGTTGAAAAGATCGGTCGAAATGCCCCAGAGCTTTCTCATTGGAGTGATCCTTCATGGCGAAGAATTTCTTCGCCTGCCTCATGCCTTTTTCAAATTCACGCAATAAAAGCGCGTCATAGGCAGGGGATCTCTTGAAACGATCAACCGATTCAACCTCCAGCACAGCCTTGAGATCATTCAGAATAACTTCATGCGAGGACAACTGGTTGCGCAAGTCCAAGGCTTCACGCTCAGCTTTCTCCTTTGCCTCCTCAGCCAGTTGCTCAGCCTCAAAACGTGCTGCGAGTGATTCTTGATTAGCGGAGAGTTGCTCTCGCAGCAAACGAATCTCTTCCTCAACAGCAGCTAATTTATCTTCAGCGACAAGTTGAGCTGAAAGATAGCCATCCGCAGATTCCCTCATCTGAGCGAGATGCTGAGTATGGATTTCCTCAGCAGAGAGTTTCTCAGTGGCCAAAATAGAAGTCTGTTCCCGCAGGCGTTTCACATCCCTCGAAAGGAAATTCCCTCGCCTGTAAGCGTCGGTCAACTCAGACATCATCTAAAAAAGAAAAACAGTCAAGTCAGGAAACATACGAATGAAAAACGAAAAAACACAAATATCGCAAGAGACTCACCAGGGACTGACAATCAAAGAAAAATTCCATCTTCTTGTTGCAGGATCTGCTCTTCATGCGCTCCCAACCCTCATCAATATAAACATTGTTGTTCATTATATGTGAGCAGATCTCTGCAGCCGTGAAATCTGAAAGGGACACACACCCCTCTCCCTCACCAACTACGGTTGGATCCACGGGAGGAACTTCAAGGGCAATAGCCGAACCTGACGCAGAAGCCCCAGTTTGCTTCGATGGCCCCGACCTATCAGCTGGCCCCGGCTGACCAGATGGCCCAGGCTGATCGGCAGACGACACGTTCGGCTCATCTACAGTCGCTGGAGGAGAAGCTGCACCAGTTGGAGAGAAAGCATGAACATTCAATTCACCAACTCTTTCAGGAGGTGGAGACGCTACCTCACTCATCCCTTCAGCGGGGGCTTCAGGCACAGTTGGATGAGTAGAAGGAATTCCGGCGAACACAGGTCCATCAGCACCCTCCTCGTCAGAAGAAACAACATACTGCACGACTCTTGATGCCCGCTTCAAATGTCGAGTAGTATGGTCAGGGGTACCCTCAGCCGGGCGTTTTCCTCTACCAGTCCTAGGAGTTAGATCATTCGCAGGATCCAGAGGAATTTCAGGGACATCCGCATAAAAAATAGGAGTATCACGGACTGGCCCTGAAACTCTAACTTTTTCTTTTCCCTTGCGGCTGGAGGTAGCTGCAGGAGTGGTCGCAGCAGAAGTATTCGCAGCACGAATGTTCACAGCAGCCTCTGTGTACACAGGGGGTTGCTCCGATTCGACCCCACCCTCAGGAATATCACCAACTTCCTCGCCATCGGAGGGATCGCCGCCATCCAGACTAGCAAGTCCTTCCTTGGCCAACCCAGCAGCATGTCTTCTACTGGTTGCCTCAGAATTCTTTACTGCCCGGGCGTGTTGATCGTAAACTGTGTCAAAATCGCACACTGCAAGAAAAATAAACAAAGTATCAACTAACAGAATAAGATAGTAAAACAAAGAAGGAGTGGACAAAGACTTACAGCGAGGAAGCCTTGCATGTAGGCATGTGAAAATCCCCTCGGAAATCATTTTTTCCTCATCCAAGAGGAAGGACCTATCCCTTTCTCTCAAAGGGAGGACAGCTGCTGCGGCGAGGTGAGAAACCTCTCTATTCAGTAAAACAGGGGCCGCCTTCAACCAAGCTTCAGGCGATGTGAAGTGCCTGGGAACCTTCTTCGCCAAGAAATTGTGACGACTATTGGCGGGTAAATCACGACCCCACTCGCCATCAACGAAAAACCAGCTGTTCTTCCACCTCTTGTTCGAAGTAGGAAAACCTTAGATGAACCCCTTTTTCCTCTCATCGCCGGAGATTTCTACTTGACCAGGGTTCGCCACACCCTCAGGAATCTAGCTCTCCACGGGCGAAGAGATAAGGAAATACGTACCACCATGGCCCGCCTGCCTTAGCGTGTAAAAATGGCGGATTTCACGAGGAGTAGGGGGCCCGTAACCCTTCAATTTCCACATAAGGCACAGGCACATCAATATCCTGTAACTATTTGGAGCGAGCTGTGCCGGCGTAATTTGAGCCTCCGCAAGAAATCTAGCGATGAAAGGCTGAAGAGGGAGAGTCACCCCACAGCTAAGCATGGCCCCGTAAATAGCGACTGCGTTTTCGAGAGGATTCCACACAGCCCGGTCGCCAGGTAAAATGAGATTCACTGAGTCTGGCAAGTCAAAACGACTCTTGTATTTACAAAGCTCAACCTGGCCGACCATGTTTACCTCCGTATCAAAAGAACACGGATGGTTTGGCGAGAAGTGTAGCCTATCCCTCTGATGGTCTTCAACATCGGAGTCGACAATCGTCTGCGCATCCAGCAGAGATTCATGTGGAGCCTTAGAAGCGCGTCGTCTGCTGCTTGTTGGCCTAGAAGATTTCGGCATTGTTGGAGAACCGCTGTTAGAAGATGAAGGAGAGATGTTAGGGATAAAAACATCTCCAGAAGACGGAACATAAACAGAAATTGGAACCGGAGAATCTAGACGAAAATTATGAATCAGAGATTCAATTTTGTCCGCAGTACTTTTATCACCAAGCTCCATGGCTTGCATCATTCGATTAAAAAGAGAAGAGCGTAAAGAAGGGTCCATGGGAACTCACCGGAAAACCCTAGATTCGTGGAAGATTCGTAGAGAGGCAGGAATAATCGATTCCGATGAACCGTCTGATAAATAGAAAACACAGGGAAAGGACTGTAGCAAGCACTCGAAGCAACAAGGTAGATAAAAACGAAGAATCGAACTGTTCTTTTTTGCTCTGAGAAAACCAGTGGAGAAATAAAATGGAAAGAATGAAATGGAGAAGAGAAACGATCGGGCCTTAAAAAGAGGGAGTTTCGAAATTCAAAAAAGAAAATCAAGTAAAAAGATATGCAATTAATGAGAATGACAGCCACAGTGACCAGCCGCAATAGCCACCATCAGAAAACAGACACGTGGCATCTCGGGGAAAGCCAAGCGGTCAAAATGTCCCTTCGTCCGTCAGGTAAATAGGTGCGTCAACAATTATGTGGACCAAGTTGAAAGCTTGCACCAGAAGAATCAATTAATCAATACAGCGCGTGACAAAAAGGAAAGAAGGAGGTATTACAAAATGCATCGAAACCTTGTAAGTATAAAAATAAATACTACTCGCAGAGACAAACGAAGTAAGAAGAACAAATCATTCGCCCAAGCTCGGAGTATTTATAGGGGTATTGTTGTATGCATAAATTCGCCAACCCGACACGTCATCAAAAAGAGTCAATAAAGATTGCCACGTCACTCACTGACCGGGTCAATAAAGGAAATG
The DNA here is from genome assembly GCA_008009225.1 of Acer yangbiense. Classification (NCBI taxonomy): domain Eukaryota; kingdom Viridiplantae; phylum Streptophyta; class Magnoliopsida; order Sapindales; family Sapindaceae; genus Acer; species Acer yangbiense. The sequence continues at coordinate 48,965,268 of CM017761.1, read as the reverse complement.
TGACAAGTCAATGTCGAAATACCTCGAAACCAAAGAAGTCAGAAACACGCTCGTCAAAACTGGATATGTACTCGCCAAATCTAGATATATGGTCGCCGAAGAAGCGAAACCCAGAAATAAATGTACTCGCTGTACCAGCACACTGGGCCTAAACCGACTCGGTAGAAAAACGGAAATAAACCCTACACTTTAGGAAACCCAAAAAACAACAAGGAATCAAGGGAGGAAAAGGTGAAGATCTATCTGTATCCGTAACAACGTGGGATTCCCAGTACGAATCTGAAAAGAGATCCTACTACGAGTAGGACTAAAATCAAGGGAAAAACCCTAAATATCATGTATAAATAGAACCACCTATCCCTCGAGAAGGGGGTTCAGAAAAGAGAGAGAAAAGAGAGAGAAAAGAAAGCAACTGTAAGAAAGATCTAAGCGTGTAATAAGGCAACGAAAACCTAGTATTATTTTTCTGCCCTCAGGGGCGCCGTGGTTTTTTCCCGTTCAAGGGTTTTCCACGTAAAATCTGTCTTTTGCATGCCTTCTTAATTTTCTTGTTTATATTAAATTGATATAATTGTTGAGTGCGTGGCAATCCAAAAATCACCGTCAACAGCTATCAAAATACAACACTCAATCATGTCAACACAACAATCTCTATTTTGTGTCTAGAATATATTCTAAGAGCATACAAATAATATAAGAGATGTCAATGATCAATAAAACACTAATTATATATGATAATAGTGAAGAACTTACCAAAGAAAGTGTGTTGACCAAAACCCATGCAAGCAAGCATCCTAACTATGCTAGAAAATGCTTAGATGATAATTTGATGCATATGAGAATGGTTTTTGAGTGTTAAAAATGTGTTCTTGATTTGATTTTCTCTCAAATGTCTCTCTTTGAAGTTTAGGGTTCTTAGAGTTAAAGAACATATATTCAGAAAATGAGAAAGTGTGATATTTATAGACATCAAGAACAGGGCATGTGAAAAGACAAGTTTGCCCCTGAAACGCACCGATCGGCGATTTTAATCGGCGGCCAGGCCGCCGATTATAACCGTCGAATTGAACCTGAGAAGAACAGGGGAACAATGGCGGTTTCATAACCACCGGTCCAACCGCCGAATCAAACCGAGAGATTAAATCGATCAGGTATGAACGGCAGTCGAGGCCGCCAATCGTAACCGTAGAATTACTCCAGACACTTCTGGATGTAAACGGCAGTTTCATTCGGCGGCCAGGCCGCTGATCATAACCGTCGATCACCAACAAAGGTGAAAACTAAGGAGAAGCCAAGGGCATTCTCCGTAGGCGGTCTTCGCCCAAAACCAAGCACATTCTAGTGCATGCACGGACGTTTCCGAATACTATCGGGAAACGAATTACAAGACACAAATACACACAATAAGATACAACATCAAAGTGCAAGTGTGAAATGTGACATGTGAAGAGTATGCACACAAATTCAAGAATGCTAAGTGTGTGTGTGTAATCTAAATCTCTTCAAAGAAAACCAAGCACTAGAGATTATACATTTGGCGTGCTTGTCCCTTGAGGTCTTGAAAGGGCCTTCGAGCTTAAAGTTTAATCACCTAAACTACCCTTACACAATAAACCCCAACACGTGGTTTGTCCATGAAATAAGCCAATCAAAGAATGGGAATCCTTACAGTCTCCCCCTTTGGCTATTTCATGACAAAACCACCACTCACATTGATCCTCACAAACATAATTGAATCTATAGGATAACAAAGATATTCTACATTACAAAGAGATATAAAAATATAAAAACCTTCAAGTCTTCAATCTCTTGTAGAACTATCAACCCTTCAAAACAAAAGATTATACTTTCCAAAGCAAGAGTATGTGAGATGGTCAAGTGAGGATAAAACAAGCATTTGCATTTAAGAATTTAAGCACAACATCATGCAATGTATGTGTATGCAATGCTCCCCCTCAATGGGTTACTCCCCCTCAATGTATATTCTCCCTAACATGCACAATTGCTACTACAATTTGCAACTCCCCTTACCACATTCTACTCCCCCTTTTTGTCATAATATAGGCAAAGGAGTAGTCCCCAACCGGGTCACTCTTAGCAAAGAGAGATAGTAGCATGCAAGATATTTGCATAATCATATAAGTCACTTTATGCATCCCAAGTAATTGAAGAGAAACAAGGAGATTGATTTAAAGAAGATGTGTGAATCAAACATGCTTTGCATACAAGACATGTAGCATTCAAGTCCAAAATACAATGGTATTTGGCAAAGCAAATGATAAAGGTTTCAAAAAGAATTCAAACCAATTTCACCATTGTCATGAGTAAAGCAAAGATATAGATATTTCATTGATTTCAATTTAAGAACAACTATATCCAACTTTATAAGCGAAAAATGGCATGAGCGACTTTGCACCCTATTTGATTTTTCCAAGTGAGAAACCCGTATGATAGTAGCCATGTTCAACTAATAAAGAAAGAGAGACAATTGGATTATACAATCCTTTGAACGAATATAAGATCATTTATTCATTTTGAGTCTCATAAGCTTTTTCACACAAGTTTTGCATTTTAAGAATATGCAATCATCAATTCATGCTTTTTCATTTGAGCATGTCATATGAATTTCATGCTTTTCAATATTCATTAGCATGTTATTAAAGAATCATCATGTCATGGAGATAACTATAGGTCATTCAAATCATACTTCCTATGTAGATTTCCTAGTCCAAAAATGCATGTTTGAACATAAATATAACATGGATTGAAAACAAGCATGGTTCACACTTATTGAATTGAAAACATATATACATATGTGCAACCAAGTTTACTCAAGCAATTAAAAAGGAAGCATAAGATATTTCAAATTTTTGCAAGTGACAAGAATGCAAAATAGCTCTCTTTGCTTGAGTTCCCCATATGGGGTCATCACCATCCTTCATCAATGAAGGTCATGAGGTCCTATGGACCTACTAAGTCCATTGGACTTAGTTGAACCTATTAGAGACAAGTTTGTCTCGTAGTAAGTGGGTTCATCTTTTCTAATCCACTTAGGTGAAACAATTTTCTTCCTAGTGGTAAAGGTTCTAGAGATCTAGATGTCATAGGATCATATAAATGAATTTCTTCCTTCCTATGAGCATGCATTCTAGCTCTAGCCTCTTTCTTCTCAATCATGCTTTTAGCTCTACATAATTTAATGTAAAGAAAACACTTTGGTCTAATATGACCATCAATACCACAAAAATGACATGTAGAGATGAAATTAGAAGTCATACCATGTCCTTGTGCATGCATAGGAGCCTTCCCATGTCTTTGTGGTTGTCTTGGTAGTTGGATAGGATCTCTCTTTCTTTGTTATTGACCAAGACTTGATTGCTTCCTCGGTTTAGCTTGCACGATTGGTCTCTTCCCTTGATGGATTTGAGATTGAGGGAAGTTAGCATGAGGAACTCTTGTAGTTTGAGCTTGAGGTTGTCTTCTTGGAGCTACCTTCACTTGTGCACTATGAGAGCATTGTCCTAGATCAATCTTTTTCCTAGGAGTTTGCACCGGTGAAGCTTCTTTATAGCTCAAGCTCTTGACAAACACGGTCTTGTTAGGAGTGGAGGACTACTTACCATCTTCAAACCCAAGACCTCTCTTGTCACAAGGACTCTTTCCAACACTTAACATGTGGTCAAGTTTTTCGGTGATAGAAACTATCCTAGTCTTTGACCCTTTAGCCTCTTTAAGCTCTCTTTTTAAATCTTCTTCATTCCTCTTAGATAAGTCTAACTCCTTTCTTAGCTTATCTTCAATATTCTTGGATCTTTCCACTTGTTCACTTAAGTGGTCAACATGAGCCAAAAGGTCTAGATTCTCTTCTCTCAATCTTTGCATCTTTTCCTTGGTCTTCATTTCTAAGTTTTTAAACTTAGCGAGGAATTCATGTAGAAACTTTTTCTCCACATATCCTTGTGTGGAGTTAGATGAAGAGTCATCTTCACTAGAGTCACTTTCTTCTTGACTCTCATTCTCTTCTTCATTGTAGGAGATCGAAAAGGCAAAATAGTTGTTCCCACAATCATTCAAGCTTGAGGGACTTCCTTCAACAACTTTCACTTTTTTGTCCCGCTTGTGAGCGTAACCTAATGCCAAAAATATTTCCACAACCTCTTCATCACTTGAAGTGGCGGCCTTCTCTCTTTCATTTTCCAAGTTAGCACATTCCTTGGAGATATGCCCGAATCCTCCACATTCGTAGCATTGAATCTTCTCTCTTGAAGAAATCTCATGATATGGCTTGACATTCTTGATTGTGGTCTTCTTCTTCTTGAAGTCATTCTCCTTTAAGCCATAACCACTATTTTATAGATTCAAGAACTTCTTGAATCCCTTGGCAATGAGTGCCATGTCTTCATTTGAGTCATCCTCCTCCTCTTCCACCTTAAAGGTTTTCAAGGCTAGATTCTTTTTCTTTTTAGGAGGTGAGGTGGTAGCCTTTCTTGATTCATAGGCTAGAAGTCTTCCAATGACTTCACTCGGCTTCATATCCTTATAGGAGTCATTTTCTTCTAAAGCCGTCACTTTGGGTTCGAACCTCTTAGGAAGTGATCGCATGATCTTTTACTTTATTCTTCTATCCGAGTAAGGATCACCTAGTTGGTGACTTTGGTTCACAATATCCATTAGTCTCACTTGGAAGTCATTGAATTGCTTATGCTCTCCTATCCTAATGGTCTCAAACCGAGTTTGAAGGACTAGAAGCTTTGAGTCCTTGACAACCTCGATGCCTTCATGTGCAACTTCTAGGATGTTCCATGCCACTTTAGCAATCCTAGTAATTTGAATCAGTTTGTACTGATTTTCACTCATTGCACATCGGATGGCATGTATGGCCTTGTTGTTCCACATGGAATCAATAAATTCTTGAGGACTCCACTGTGCCTTAGGCTTGAGAATCTCTTCTCCTCCATCCGTAGGAGTCATCATAGGTGGAGCATATCCATCTTCAACTGCCATCCACGCCTATCATGGATTTGGCATAAGTATGCTTCCATCTTCCCCTTCCATGAGGAGTAATTATCGCCGATGAGTAACGGTGGCCTTACACTCGACGCTCCATCTTTGCTCATCCCGAAATCACTCATAGTGTTTGGATGAATGCAAATGAGATGAATGCAAAATGTATGAATAAATCAAAAAACACACACAATGCAAAACACACCAAAAATGAGCTAGGATCACCTAAGTATATCTAGGAACCTGCTCCAATACCAATTGAAACAAATTAACGGTGTGATCTAATATTAATCTAGATGGGGGGTGAATAGATTTTAATCGTTATTACCCAATTTTCGCATGTATGTCAATTTTATGAAAATGCCCCTAACTAGTCACAATAATATAACAAGTGTATTAAGGTGCGGAATGTAAATAACACTTGATATTTACGTGGAAACCCTCACGGGAAAAACCACGGGCTGTTATGTGTGCCACACACGAACATCGAATCCACTAATTGAAATGATTACAACCTAATCCCGGTTTAATGATCTAATCCCGATCAATAATCATCACAACTACCTAATCCCGGTATAAGTGGACCTAGTCCAATTGCTTGTGATTTAAGCTACCTAATCCCGATAGCAACACAAGACTTAATTCTCTAAGAAGAGATAATACAACCTAAGTGAATATATAAAAGATCCAAAATGCAATTTAGAGCTAGGTTACTCTATATGCTTATCTAGGATAAAGATTTTGCAATAAATTCAATCCTAGATATTAAAAGCTAGATGACATGTCAAATAGCTTAGCTAAACATAGATTATGAAAACCTAGATAGCTATCAAAATACAACACTCAATCATGTCAACACAACAATCTCTATTTTGTATCTAGAATATATTCTAAGAGCATACAAATAATATAAGAGATGTCAATGATAAATAAAACACTAATTATATATGATAATAGTGAAGAACTTACCAAAGAAAATGTGTTGACCAAAACCCATGCAAGCAAGCATCCTAACTATGCTAGAAAATGCTTAAATGATAATTTGATGCATATGAGAATGGTTTTTTAGTGTTAAAAATGTGTTCTTGATTTGATTTTCTCTCAAATGTCTCTCTTTGAAGTTTAGGGTTCTTAGAGTTAAAGAACATATATTCAGAAAATGAGAAAGTGTGATATTTATAGACATTAAGAATAGGGCATGTGAAAAGACAAGTTTGCCCCTGAAACGCACCGATCGGCGGTTTTAATCGGCGGCCACGCCACCGATTATAACCGTCGAATTGAACCCGAGAAGAACAAGGGAACAACGGCGGTTTCATAACCGCCGATCCAACCGCCGAATCAAACCGGGAGATTAAATCGATCAGGTATGAACGATAGTCGAGGCCGCCGATCGTAACCGTAGAATTGCTCCAGACACTTCTGGATGCAAACGGCGGTTTCATTCGGTGGCCCGCCGATCATAACCGCCGATCACCAACAAAGGTGAAAACCAAGGAGAAGCCAAGGGCATTCTCAGTAGGCAGTCTTCGCGCAAAACCAAGCACATTCTAGTGCATGCGCGGACGTTTTCGAATACTATTGGGAAACGAATTACAAGACACAAATACACACAACAAGATACAACATCAAAGTGCAAGTGTGAAATGTGACATGTGAAGAGTATGCACACAAATTCAAGAATGCTAAGTGTGTGTGTGCAATCTAAATCTCTTCAAAGAAAACCAAGCACTAGAGATTATACCTTTGGCGTGCTTGTCCCTTGAAGTCTTGAAAGGGCCTTCGAGCTTAAAGTTTAATCACCTAAACTACCCTTACACAATAAACCCCAACACGTGGTTTGTCCACGAAATAAGCCAATCAAATAATGGGAATCCTTACAATCTAGCATCATCTTTGATCATCTAGATATCATCTTGCATGGATTCTTCATCACACTTTGCTTGGTAAGTTTTTCACTAATATCTTACATATTTTGTGTTTTTCTTTGCAAGCAATCTCATTTTATTACTTGTATGTTATTCATATATATCTTAGATACAAGTTTGAGATTAGTGTTTTGAATATTTGAGAGTTGTATTGTGATAGCTTTCTAGGTTTGCATAATCTATGATTTGCTAAGCTAATTGACATGTCATTTAGTTCTTAATATCTAGGATTGGTTTTATTGCAAAATCATCATCTTAGATAAGCATATAGGGTTCTCTTGCTCTATGTTGCATTTTGGATATTCATATATTCACTTAGGGTGTTAATCTCTTCATTGAGAATTAAAGTCTTGTGTGTAGCTTCCGGGATTAGGTTGCTTAGATCGCAAGCATTCGAACTAGGTTCACTCATACCGAAATTAGGTAGGTGTGTGATTACTTCCGGGATTAGGTTGTAATTTTATCACATTTAGTGGATTCGAGGTTCGGGTGTGGCTCACTCAACAGCCCGTGGTTTTTCCCGTGAGGGTTTCCACGAAAATATCAAGTGTTGTTTATATTTCCGTACCATATTACACTTGCTATATTTTATTGACTATTAGGGGTATTTTCATAATCTTGACCATACACGAAAATTGGGTAAAATTGTTAAAATATATTCACCCCCCTCTAGATTAATATTTAACACACTGTGAGAACTTTCAATTGGTATCAGAGTGGGTTCCTAGATATACTTAGGTGATCCTTGCTCACTTTGGTGTGTTTTGCATTTTGTGTGATTTTTGATCATTCATACATTTGCATTCATTTCATTCATTCATAAACACTATGAGTGGAAACGGTGGAAATGGTGGTGACAACGAGGGTGCTTCAAGCACAAGGCCTCCGCTTCTTACCTGGTTGAATTATGCCTCTTGGAAAGGCAAGATGGAGTCGTACATATGTCAAATCCATGACCAAGCTTGGATGGTGGTTGAAGACGGCTACACATCACCCGTGATGACTCCTACGAGTGGAGGAGAGGATGTGCTCAAGCCTAAGGCGCAATGGAACGCGCAAGAGTTTGAGGCATCAAAATAGAATAGGAAAGCGATGCATGCTGTAAGGTTCATGATTTGTATTGACTTGATTCCATTGCAAAACACTCTAAATTTGTATTAGTTGTTGCTTAGGATGTTCTTAGAAGAAAAGAAGCTTAAAAAGTTGAAGAGCAACGTCTAGTGCAAATGTCGTCTTCAAGAGGTGAAAGCGTCAAAGGTATATCTTGACTTCTATCCTCTTGCAAGGCGTTAGCGCACACACACACAATACATGTGTGTCCCTGCATCATAGTTCAAACATTTGGTATAACACATTCACACACTTCTTAGTATGCACATGCATTGATCTCTAATAGATAAACATTGTAGAATTGCCTGCTTTGTGACTATCTCTTTGATATGGCATGCTTGTGTGAATTAGTGTTTGTTTGTTTCCGTATTTTTGTATTTCGACTTGAATATGTTCTATTATGATTCCTTATTGAGTTCCGATCATTTCAGTTACTTATTCATTTAGTATCGAGTCCAAACGATGTAGCTATGCTACTTTTTGTTCTCATTCATTGAGTTGACTTCATCATCATTTTCCAAGATGATTTCTCAACCATTTTTCAAAGTTGTGTAGTCGTTGTCATGCGTGAGGGAGTCACGATTCATAATCTGAAAATAGATTCGAAATCGGAGTTCGGATACCCAAGATACGGCTGAAGAACGTGAGGGAGCGCCTGAGAAGCGAAGGTGGCCAAGAGGCCACGTGTGGCCCAAGCCGTGGGTGAGCCATGGGCCCCACGACCAGAGGGGCTCTCTGCCCCCGTGTGGCCCACGTGCCCCCCATGGGCTGGGTGATGTGGCCATGCTTGATTGGCTCATTTTTGCCTTCTCTCTCCTCCATTTAATCCTCTCTCCTTCCCTCCAAACTTAGTTTTGAAGATTTTCAAGAACACTTTCAAATATTCTGCAGAAATTCTTCAAGTTTTAGTTTTAGTATTAGTATTTTGATCATAACTTTCTCATACGAACTCAAAATCGATTGATCCAAAAGCCAATATTGTTGATCTTGATGAGAGCTACAAACCCCAAGCATTTTCAGAGGCAGCTGACGTCGCCATTCTTCCCAGTAGACTGATCTTCAGTACGTGGTCAAGGTTGTTTTGTTCAACTTCTTCTTTTTCATTTCATCTTTGATCATCTCTTTGATTCTTACTATTTGATTGATGAAATATGTTGAGAAGGATGTTAGATCATATGCTAGGGGTGTTTGATCATTTGTCAATTGAGTTTTAGCTTTGTGATTTCTCTTGAACATATATGTGCTAAACTTGATTTTGTTTGAAATTGATTCTAGAAAATGTATATATGATATGCCTCATGTTATTTTCTAGGTTTAATTTCATGATCTAAGAACTAGGGTTTTAGTGTGATATATTGAATATTCATACCTTGTTCTTATATATTTGCATGTCTTGATTTCTAGATACTTTTGTGATTGTTTGTTGAAAGCATATTCTAGATTATCATTGAACATGTACATTTAGCTTGATTGATCATCTAGCTTAATTTGATTGTGTTTGCATCACTTGCATGACGTAGATCATAGCCTTGTATTAGGTTGAAATCTCTAGCAAAGTGAGTGAAGCTTTGTGGATAGAGCAAGGAAGTCTTGATTAGAGTCGGGAGGACTCGGATAATCAAGCAAGGGAGTCTTGTCAAAAAATCTTCCTAGAGACGTGAGCGTCTTGGATAGGAAGTTGCTTTCTAGAGGTGTAGGACACATCTCGGATAGGAAGTAGGCTTGGTGGTTCACTTGTCCGAGGGTAGATTAGGAGTTGATAGCTTGAGCGGATATCATGAGTTGGTAGCTTGAGTGTGTAAGTCCTCTTCGTATAGTGGATTGCTTTGCCGGTGGTTGTGGTATCAACCCGTGGATGTTTCCTCTTTGAGGTTTTACCATGTAAAAATACTTGTGTTCATTTTTGTTTAACTTTTCTTTATCTTCCATATCTTACATTGATTGCATATCTTGTAAATTGATTAACTCTTGTATTAGTGAAATCAATTCATTTGTTAAATCTAATCAAGTGTGCATTTTCTTTGTTATATTCCACATAGTTTTTAATATTGGAAGAATTTGAGTCTATACCTATTCACCCCCCCCCCCCCCCCCTCTAGGTATATTTTACACTACTCCTTAAGGGAAATTTCATTTGGTATCAAAGCGGGTGTCTAGACGCATTTAAATAGATCCTTTCTTTGTAGTGTTTTGTGTTTTTGTTTGTGATAATCATGATTAAGGAAGTGTGTTCCTATGTGGCTTCTTTTGTTGAACATATTGACTTAGATGAGAAAAAAAATCAATGATCTTATTTTTAAAAATGAACGTTTATCTAAAGTCAATATGTCCCTCAACAAGAAGCTAGAGAATCATGCTCTTGGCTCAAAAGAATTCAATGAACTTAAAGACAAGATCTTAAGTCTAGAATTGAATCTAAAAGATAGCAATGATAGACTTAGCATCTTGAAATTGAGCAAAGGGATATTTCTCTTGTTAGTGCTAAAAGGCTAGAAAATATGCTTAAAGCCAAAATTAGTGAGCACTTAACTCAAGAGAAGAAGTATGAACAATGGCTAGATAAATCACGTAAAGATGTTATGTTTAGTGATGACATAGTGGAAAAATATGCCATTAAAATTAGGATGCTTTGTGAGAAACTTGATGAGGCTAATAATATGATTAGCAAGATGTCATCTAGCTCTAACAAAGTTGAAACCCTCATTAAAAGTGGAAAGCATCCATGTGACAAAAGAGGTTTGGGTTATATCAATGAGAAGGAGACTCCTTCATCTAACAAATCTACTTTTGTCAAAGCAAGCATTGAAACAAATGTAGGTACACTCACTCAAGGTAAAGCTATGAAAGCTACCGGAGGTGCCTCTTCATCAACAAGGATGTTCAATGGAAGAACACAACAACATAAACATCAAGGAGCATCAACCTCAAATGCAAGAGGTGGAGCATCAAGGGTTGCACATCAAAGAGGAAAAATTATGAGAAGTCCAAAGGAGTTGGAAGCAAATGCTAATGGTAAATTTCTCAAATTTATTCCTATTTGTCATCATTGTAATATGATAGGACATATTCGACCTAGATGCTTTGAGTATATTCGGAAATGCAAACTTGATAATGCTTTTCATGATATGTCTTTGAATGGACCTAGGCAATCATCCATGTATGAATATAGAAATAGACCTAGGAAGACCTTGGAAAAGCATGTTGTGGAAAAAGTTGTTGTTGACTTGCTCGCTAAATCTTGTGTTGTGCCTCACTCTACTATGCATAAGAAAGTTGATAATGCTTTGTTTGATATTTTTGAAAATGTGACCAATGAGGTCAAGGTGCATGTTAAAAAGCCTAACATTGAGTCAAAGCATGTTAGAAGTAAGAGTGAGAGGCATGTTGTGAAAAATGTGTGGATTAGAAAAGACACATCTAAATGTCATGTTGCACAATATGCTTTACGTGCCAACTCCTCCTATTCTTGGTACCTAGATAACGGTTGCTCTAGGAACATGACCGGGAACATGACCAGGAACAAAGAGTTCTTTAAGAATCTTGTTTTAAAGGATGGAGGTTGGGTTACTTTTGGTGATGGTACCAAAAAGCAAGTTCTTGGCAAGGGAACAATTTGTATCCCCGGATTGCCTAAACTTCGCAATACTTTGTATGTTGATGGGTTACAAGCTAACTTGATAAGTATTACTCACTTGTGTGAAATTTTTAAAGAAGTTAGATTTAACAAAGATGTGTGCACTATAATTGATAAAAATGGCAATGTTGTCCTAAGAGTCAAAAGGTCTATAGACAATTGCTATTGTCTTGAGATAGATCCTCTAACTTGCAACATGGCACATGAGTGCAACAAGCTTGATTTGTGGCATCAACGTTTGGGTCACATGAATTTTAAAGATTTGAAAAAGCTTGAAAAACATGGCATTGTTAGAGGTCTTCCTAATCTTGGTAAAAAGTTTGAGGTTGTAAGGATTCCCATATATTGATTGGCTTATTTCGTGGACAAACAACATGTTGGGGTTGATAATGTAAGGGTAGTTTAGGTGTTTGAACTTCATTCTCGACGGCCCTTTCAAGACCTCAAGGGACAAGCACGCCAAAGGTATAATTTCTTGTGCTTGATTTTTCTTTGAAGAGATTTAGTAAGCACACACACACACACTTAGCATACTTGCATTTGTGTACATACTTTTCACATGCCACTTTACACACTAGCACTTTGTTTTATATCTTGTCGTGTGTATATGTGCTTAGTAATTCGTTTCCCGATAGTGTTCGAAAACGTCCGCTCTCACACGTATGTGTGCTTGGTTTTACGCGAAGACTGCCCACGGAGAATGCCCTTGGCTTCTCCTTGGTTTTCACCATTGCTGGTGATCGGCGGTTATGATCGGTGGCTTGGCCGCCGAATGAAACCATCGTTTCAGTCCAGACAGGTCTGAAGCAATTCTGCGGTCACGATCAGCGGTCACAACCGCCGTTCGAAACCGCCGTTCATACCTAATCGATTTTAATCTCTCGGTCTAATTCCGCGGTTGGATCGACGGTCACGAAACCGCCGAATGAAACCGCCGTTGATGCTCTGTTCTTCACGGGCTCAATTCGGCGGTCGTGATCGGCGGCCTGGCCGCCGATTGAAACCGCCGAACGGTGCGTTTCAGGGGCAAACTTGTCTTTTCACATGCCCAATTCTTGATGTCTATAAATATCTTACTTTCTCATTCTCTGATTAGTTTTTCTTGAGTCATTAGAACCCTAAACTTCAAAGAGAGATTTTTGAGAAAAAATCAAATCAAGAACTCACCTTTAAACACTCAAATCAAATCCTTTTTGCATCAAAGTTCATCTTGCATTCATCTATGATTGGGTTTGCATCATCACAACATGCTTGGTAAGATTTTGATTAATTTCATCTTATTTTAGTATTTTACTATCAAGCATATTCTCTTTTAATTACTTGTATGTTTTTGATCATATGATAAATACAAGAATAGAGAATTAATTGTGATGAATTGATTGAGTGTTGTTTGTGATAGCTAATTAGGTTTTTGACTAATCTTGATTAGCTAAGCTATTTGACATGTCATTTAGCAATTGATATCTAGGATTGATTTATATTGATTATATCATCATCCTAGATAAGCATCTAAGGTTACCCAGCATTGTTTGTTATTTGAATATTTATACATATTCACATAGGTTGCATAATCTCTTCATAGAGAATTAAGTCTTGAGGCTAAGATTGCTTAGGCCTCAAGCAATTAGGACTAGAGCCACTTTTAAAGGCCCGAGTGGTAGAAGTGGGAGGTTATTGACCGGAGTGTTAGACGAGGTCTACATAGGTTGTAAACTCCATTTCGATTAGTGGATTTCGAGGTCCGAGTGTGGCGCACTAAACAGCCCGTGGTTTTTCCCAGTGGTTGGGTTTCCACGTATACATCAAGTGTTATTTAAATTCCACACTATATTACACTTGCTTGTATTTTTGACTAGCAGAGGCATTTTTGTAAAATTGACTTGCATGCGAAAATTGGGTAATAATAGTTAAAATCTATTCACCCCCCCTCTAGATAATATTTACCATACACACCGAGCGTTATTGTATTTACTTTCAATTGGTATCAGAGCGGGTTCCTAGATATACTTAGGTGATCCTAGCTCATTGTAGGTGTGTTTTGCATTTGTGTGATTTGTGCTCATTCATACATTTTGCATTCATTTGAATTCATTCATTACATACAATGAGTGGATACGGTGGCAACCATGAGGGTGCTTCAAGCACACGGCCTCCCCTCCTCACCGGTGTGAATTATGCCTCATGGAAAGGCAAGATGGAGGCATATGTGTGCCAAATCCATGATAGGGCATGGATGGCTATTGAAGATGGGTATGCACCTCTTATGATGACTCCCACGGGTGGTGGAGAAGAAGTACTCAAGCCTAAGGCTCAGTGGTCACCTGAAGAGTTTGAGACTTCAAAATGGAATAGGAAGGCATGGCATGCTCTTCTATGTGCAGTGGATGAAAATCAGTACAAACTTATTCAGAACACTAGGATAGCCAAGGAGGCATGGGATATCCTAGAGGTTACACATGAAGGAACATATGTGGTTAAGGATTCCAAGCTACAAGTCCTTCAGTCACAATTTGAGTTGCTTAAAATGGAGGAGGACGAGTGCTTCAATGACTTTGAAGTCAAGTTGATGGATATTGTGAATCAAAGCCATCAACTCGGTGATCCTTATTCGGATAGGAGAGTTAAGCAGAAAATTATGAGGTCTCTCCCTGCTAGGTTTGAATCAAAGGTGACGGCTTTAGAGGAAAATAGCACCTATAAAGACATGAAGCCGAGCGAGGTAATTGAAAGACTCCTCGCCTATGAATCTAGGAAGGCTCCTAGCATTTCACCTCTTAAAAAGCAAAAAGGAATTGCTTTGAATGCTTCCAAGGTTGTGAAGGAGGAAAATGGTGACTCGGACGAAGACATGGCATTGTTGCTAAGAAGATTCAAGAAATTCGTTAAGTTCGAGAAGAAAGGCTTTGGATCCAAAGGCCAAGACTTGAAGAAAAAGGCTCCCTTCAAGAGTTTTGAGCCTAGGCAAGAGCATAGTGAGATGAAAGGGGTCCAATGCTATGAATGTGGTGGTATAGGTCACATCTCACCCGATTGTGGGAACTTGAAGAACAAGATGGCAAAAGTGATGGCCACCATGTGGAGTGAAAGTGATGACTCCGGAAAGGGAGACAAGTCATCTAGTGATGATGAGCTTACCATCAACTACACGGCATTTGGGGCCACTTGTGTAGAAGATAAAGTTGTTGGTAAGAATGACTTGACTAGTGATCCCATAGAAGAAAAAAATGAAGTAATAGCTCTAGAGGTGATAGGCGAAGCTACTCATTGGGATATGGCTCTCATTAACTCAAGAGACCAAGGTGAAGGTCTAAATGAGGGAAATGACTCCATTAGTGAGAATGAGAGTGGAGGAGATAACTTAAGTGAAGATGACTCCTCATCTAACTCTACAAATGGAAGTGTAAAGAAAATGGATGTGAATGACTTTATAGTCAAGTGTGAAAGTTCATTGGAGAAGAACAATAGAAAATTGAAGATTTTTAAGGATGAAAATCTAGAACTTTCAACATATAATGACCACTTAAGTAAACAAGTGGAGGCATCCAAGAAGATTGAAGACAAGCTAAGGGATGAGCTAGCTATGTCTAAGAGGAATGAAGAAGGGTTGAAGAGAGAGCTTGTTGAAGCTATAGAGTCATTGACAAGGATGAGTACAAGCACCAAGAAACTTGACCACATTCTTGGTAGTGGAAAGAACCCTTGTGACAAGAAAGGTATTGGGTATGAAGTAAGCAAGGAGATCACTACTCCAACCAAGACCATCTTTGTTAAGAGTTTGGGCAAGAATGAAGCCTCACCGGTGCACACACCTAGGAAGAAAATCGATCTAGGACAATGCTCAAGAAGTGCACATGTGAAGGAAGCTCCTAGGAGACAACCTCAAGCTCAAAAAGTTCCTCAACCAAACTTCCCTCAAGCTCATATTCATCAAGGGAAGAGGCCAATCATGCAAAATTGATCAAGGAAGCAAGCGAGACCGGTTCAACAACAAAGAAGATTTGAACCCGCTCAACCACAAAGTCATGGGAAGGCTCCTATGCATGCACAAGGACATGGTATGAATTCTAAATTTATCCCTACATGTCACTTTTGTGGTATTGATGGTCACATTAGACCAAATTGCTTTCATTTCATTAAATTGTGTAGAATCAAAAGCATGATTTAAAAGAGAATGACAAGAGCTAGAATGCATGCTAATAGGAAGGAAAATATTCATGTTCATGATCCTGTTATTTCTAGTACTCTTGAACCATTGTCCACTAGGAAGAAAAATGTCATATCTATGTGGATAAGGAAAAATGAACCCGCTTGCTATGAGACTAACAAGTCTCAAATAGGTTCAACCAAGTCATATGGACTTGGGAGGTCCATAGGACCTCATGACCTTCATTGATGAAGGATGATATTGACCCCATATGGGGAACTCAAGCAAAGAGAGCTTATGCATACTTGTTGCATGCAAATATTTGAAAAATCTTATGCTTCTTTGTTAATTGCTTGAGTAAGCTTGGTTGCACATATGTATATATGTTTTCAATTCAATAAGTGTGAACCATGCTTGTTTACAATCCATGTCATATTTATGTTCAAACATGCATTTTTGGACTAGGAGATTTACATAGGAAGTATGATATGAATGACCTATAGTTATCTCCGTGACATGATGATTCTTAATGACATGCTTAAAAAATTGAAAAGCATGAGTGTTTATAACATGCTAATGTCAAATGAAAAAGCATGACATTCATATGACATGCTCAAATGAAAAAGCATGAATTGATAATTGCAATTTTTAAATGCAAAACTTGTGTGAAAAAGCTTATGAGACTCAAAATGAATAAAGGATCTTGTATTCGTTCAAAGGAATTTATATTCCAAATTGTCTCTCTTTCTTTATTTGTTGAACATGTCTACTATCATACGGGTTTCATTCCCGGAAAAATCAAATAGAGTGCAAAGTTTCTCATGACATGTTTGGCTTATAAAGATGGATATAGTTGCTCATATATTAAAATCAATGAAAACTCTATATCCTTACTTCTCTCATGACATTGGTGAAATTGGTTTGAATTCTTTTTAGAAACCTTTGTCATTTGCTTTGCCAAATACCATTGTATTTTGGACTTGAATGCTACATGTCTTGTATGCAAAGCATGTTTTGATTCACACATTTATTTTAAATAAATCTCCTTGTTTCTCTCCTATTGATAGAGTTGCATAAAAGTGCATTTTATGATTATGCAAATGACTTGAATGCTATCATCTCTCTTTGCCTAGTGACCCGGTTGGGGACTACTCCTTTGCCTACATCATGACAAAAAGGGGGAGTAGAATGGTGGTAAGGGGAGTTGCAATTATGCATGTTGGGGAGACAACACATTGAGGGGGAGTAACCCTTTGAGGGGGAGCATTGCATTCATCATACATTGCATGATGTTGTGTTTAAATTCTTAGAAATGCAAATGCTTGTATGTGTCCTCACTTGATTAATCTCACATGTTACTTGAATTGGAAAGTATAGAAACTTTGCTTTCAGAGATTGATTTGTCTACATGAGATTGATGACTTCAAGATTACTTTTATATATCTCTTTGTATGTAGAAAATCATTGTAGACCCATAGTTTCTATTATGTTGTGAGGAATCAATGTGAGTGGTGGTTTTGTCATGAAATAGCCAAAGGGGGAGATTGTAAGGATTCTCATATATTGATTGGCTTATTTCGTGGACAAACCACATGTTGGGGTTGATAATGTAAGGGTAGTTTAGGTGTTTGAACTTCATGCTCGAAGGCTCTTTCAAGACCTCAAGGGACAAGCACGCCAAAGGTATAATTTCTTGTGCTTGATTTTTCTTTGAAGAGATTTAGTAAGTACACACACACTTAGCATACTTGCTGAAAGTTCTTAAAATACTCGAGGTGTGTTTATCAATATAAAGCTAGAGGGGGGGTGAATAGATTTTATCTAATTATTACCCAATTTTCGCATGCATGTCAATTTTACGAAAATACCCCTAGCAAGTCAATAATACATACAAGTGTAATAAGATGCGGAAATAGTAAATGACACTTGATGTTTACGTGGAAAACCCAACCACTGGGAAAAACCACGGGCTGTTAAGTGCGCCACACTCGGACCTTGAAATCCACTATATGAAAAGACAGTTACACCCTCAAGTGATTCTCGGACTCTCACCCTAGATAACCTCAGGCTATGGACACTACCAATCGCCACTCTTGGTTCAATCCCTAGTGATATCCCCTGATACACTACTCTTGGCGTGAGCACCCTCTAATCTACCACGCGGGCCTTTTATAGCGGCTCTAGTCCAATTTGCTTGAGGCCTAAGCACACTTAGCCCCAAGACTTCAATCTCTCAAAAGAGATGCACAACCCTATGTGAATATGTATGAATATTCAATTAATGCAATAAGAGCTAGGGTACTCTAAATGCTTACCTAGGATTATAAGATGACAATATAATCAATCCTAGATATCACATATAGCTATATGACATGGCATATAACTTTAGCTAAGTAAAGGATCACCAATCCTAGATACAAAGCTATCATATAAAACCCACAAACATTCAAAGGATTAACTAGTTGATTAAAAATAATCTATCAACCTAGTTATCAATACATCACACAAGAATGTTCATGGCATAGCTTTTAGGCAATAATGACCTAATCAAATAAGCTATGAACAATAATCTCAATCAATAAATGAGATCAATTAGCTAGATGGCATATGAACATTAAAGCCTAGCTAACAAATAAAAACCCAATCAACACATAATCTCAATCTTATATGTAGAAATTAATCTAAACACATATAAGTAAAATATGAGATAAAATTGATAAGTAGAAACACTAATTATGTAAGATAAAAGTGTTCAACAAATCATACCATGTGTGTTGAAGAAGTCCCATGCATTAGCATATGCTAGATGATCCTAGATGATGCTTAGATGAAGATTTATGCATGTGGGAATGGGTTTAGAGAGATAAAGATATGATCTTTAAGCTTTCTCTCTCAAGTCTCTCTAAATATCTCTCTAGGGTTCTTATTATCAAAGACTTGTGTTCTGAACCAGAGATAAGGATGTATTTATAGAGACCAAAAACAGGGCAAGTGAAAATACAATTTTGCCCTTGAAACGCACCGATCGGCGGTTTAATTCGGCGGCCAGGCCGCCGAAATTAACCGCCGAATGGCTCCCGTGTGGAACAGGGGAACTTCGGCGACTTCATTCGGCGGTTTGGAAACCGCCGATCCCAACCGCCGTTTTGGACCCGAGAGATATATTTCAATCAGGTCTCATTCGGCGGTTTCGAACGGCGGCAAGGCCGCCGAACGTAACCGCCGATTCACCAAAAATGGTGAAACCAAGGAGAAGCCAAAGGCATCTCCACCGGCGATCATCGCGCAAATCAAAGCACATTACCGTGCACGCGCGGACGTTTCCGAACATCCTTAGGGAAACGAATTACTCCACACTAAAAGCTAACATACATGAAGTGCAAGTGTGGGTATTGAATGCATCCTAATGCCTAACATGTCATGGCATTATCATATAACAAGATGCAATCAATTCAACATGCAAGAAGAGATATTGAATAAATCAATAAAGCACAATGCACACAAAATATAAACACACCATACAAGAATAAGAGTTATGCATGTTGTGTGTGTGTGTGCAACTATATCTCTTCAAGCCAATGTAAGCACTAGATATATACCTTTGGTGCTTGTCCTCTTGAGGTCTTGGAAAGGGTCTTGATCTTCAACAAACACCTAGACTACCCTTACAACCAAACCCCAACATGTGGTTTGACCACGAAATAAGCCAATCAATAATGGGAATCCTTACACTTGCATTTGTGTGCATACTCTTCACATGCCACTTTACACACTAGCACTTTGTTTTATATCTTGTCGTGTGTATATGTGCTTAGTAATTCGTTTCCCGATAGTGTTCGGAAACATCCGCGCTCACACCGTATGTGTGCTTGGTTTTGCACGAAGACCGCCCACGGAGAATGACCTTGGCTTCTCCTTGGTTTTCACCATTGTTGGTGATCAGCGGTTATGATCGGCGGCCTGGCCGCCGAATGAAACCGCCGTTTTAGTCCAGACAGGTCTGAAGCAATTCTGCGGTCACAATCGGCGGTCACAACCGCCATTCGAAACCGCCGTTCATACCTGATCAATTTTAATCTCTCGGTCTAATTCGGCGATTGGATCGGCGGTCACGAAATCGCCGAATGAAACCGTCGTTGATGCTTTGTTCTTCACTGGCTCAATTCGGCGATCTTGATCGGCGGCCTAGCCGCCGATTGAAACCGCCGAACGGTGCGTTTCAGGGGCAAACTTGTCTTTTCACATGCCCAATTCTTGATGTCTATAAATATCTTACTTTCTCATTCTCTAATCAGTTTTTCTTTAGTCATTAGAACCCTAAACTTCAAAGAGAGATTTTTGAGAAAAAATCAAATCAAGAACTCACCTTTAAACACTCAAATCAAATCCTTTTTGCATCAAAGTTCATCTTGCATTCATCTATGATTGGGTTTGCATCATCACAACATGCTTGGTAAGATTTTGATTAATTTCATCTTATTTTAGTATTTTACTATCAAGCATATTCTCTTTTAATTACTTGTATGTTTTTGATCATATGATAAATACAAGAATAGAGAATTAATTGTGATGAATTGATTGAGTGTTGTTTGTGATAGCTAATTAGGTTTTTGACTAATCTTGAATAGCTAAGCTATTTAACATATCATTTAGCAATTGATATCTAGGATTGATTTATATTGATTATATCATCATCCTAGATAAGCATCTAAGGTTACCCAGCCTTGTTTGTTATTTGAATATTTGAATATTTATACATATTCACATAGGTTGCATAATCTCTTCATAGAGAATTAAGTCTTGAGGCTAAGATTGCTTAGGCCTCAAGCAATTAGGACTAGAGCCACTTTTAAAGGCCCGAGTGGTAAAAGTGGGGGGTTATTGACCGGAGTGTTAGACGAGGTCTACATAGGTTGTAAACTCCATTTCGATTAGTGGATTTCGAGGTCCGAGTGTGGCGCACTAAACAGCCCGTGGTTTTTCCCAGTGGTTGGGTTTCCACGTATACATCAAGTGTTATTTAAATTCCGCACTATATTACACTTGCTTGTATTTTTTACTAGCAGGGGCATTTTCGTAAAATTGACTTGCATGCGAAAATTGGGTAATAATAGTTAAAATCTATTCATCCCCCCCCCCCCCCTCTAGATAATATTTACCATACACACCGAGCGTTATTCTATTTACTTTCAGAGGTGGTTTGTGAACCTTGCCAATTAGGTAAGCAAACCAAAGTGTCTCATAAGAAAAATTCTTACATAGCTACCAAGAGACCTTTAGAATTTGTGCACATGGACCTAATGGAGCCAATTCAAGCTGAGAGCATCAATGGTAAAAAGTACATTTTTGTATGCGTTGATGACTTCTCTAGGTTTACTTGGGTTTATTTTCTTATAAACAAGACCTAGGCTTTTGATTAATGTAAGGTTCCCATTTGTTGATTGGCTCATTTCGTGGACAAACCACATGTTGGGGTTCTTTGTAAGGGTAGCCTAAGTATCGGTCTTATTGTTCGAAGCCCTTTGAATACCTCGTGTTGATAAGCACCGAAGGTAAATTTCTATGTGCTTACTTTTCTTTGAAGAGATTAGTTGCACACACACACTTAACATTCATTGCATATGTGTGCATTCTCTTCACTTGTCACATTTCACACTTGCACTTATTTATTATATTTTGTTGTGTGTAATTGTATCCTGTTGTCGTGTAATTCGTTTCCCGATAACTTTCAGAAACGTCCGCGCATAGACTAGAATGTGCTTGGTTTAGCGCGAGGACCGCCTATGGAGAATGCCTTTGGCTTCTCCTTGGTTTTCACCTTTCTAGGTGATCGGCGGTTATGATCGGCGGCCTGGCCACCGAATGAAACCGCCGTTTCAATCCAGATTGGTCTGAAGCATTTCTGCGGTTAAGATCGGCGGTGGCGACCGCCATTCGAAACCGCCGATTCAAGACCTGATTGATTTATCTCTTGGTCTAATTCGGCGGTTGAATCGGTGGTCACGAAACCGCCATTCATACCTGATTGATTTTAATCTCTCAGGTTTGATTAAGCGGTTGGGATCGGCGGTCATGAAACCGCCGAATGAACCGCCGTTTATGCTCTGTTCTTCACGAGCTCAATTCGGCGGTCATGATCGGCGGCCTGGCCGCCGATTGAAACCACCGATCGGCGCGTTTCTTTGAAACTTACTTAAACAACCACACTTTGATTTGGCCCCCTATATATATGCCATTTTGTCTTTAGGTCAATCAAGAGAGTTCATATTCAGAATTCATACTTAGGATATTTTTCAAAGAGAAGAAAAATTCCAAGAACTCATTTTTTATTACTCAAACACTTTTTCATGATCATTAATCATCATCTAGCATCATCCTTGATCTTCTAGATGTCATCTTGCATGGATTCTTCATCATACTTTGCTTGGTAAGCTTTTCACTAATATTGAAAGTAATTAAATACTCGAGGTGTGTTTATCAATATAAAGCTAGAGGGGGGGGGGGGGGGAATAGATTTTAGCTATTATTACCCAATTTTCGCATACAAGTCAATATTACGAAAATGCCCCTACTAGTTAAATATACAAGCAAGTGTAATATAGTGCGGAATTAAAATAACACTTGATGTATACGTGGAAACCCAACCACTGGGAAAAACCACGGGCTGATTAGTGCGCCACACTCGGACCTCGAAATCCACTAATCGAAATGGAGTTTACAACCTATGTAGACCTCGTCTAACACTCCGGTCAATAACCCCCCACTTCTACCACTCGGGCCTTTAAAAGTGGCTCTAGTCCAATTGCTTGAGGCCTAAGCAACCTTAGCCTCAAGACTTAATTCTCTAAGAAGAGATTATGCAACCTATGTGAATATGTATTAATATTCAAATAACAAACAAGGCTAGGTAACCTTAGATGCTTATCTAGGATGATGAGATAATCAATTTAAATCAACCCTAGATATCAATTGCTAAATGACATGTCAAATAGCTTAGCTAATCAAGATTAAGCAAAAACCTAATTAGCTATCACAAAAACAACACTCAATTAATTCATCACAATTAATTCTCTATTCTTGTATTTATCATATGATCAACAACATACAAGTAAATAAAAAGAGAATATGCTTGATAGTAAAAATACTAAAATAAGATGAAACTAATCAAAATCTTACCAAGCATATTGTGATGATGCCAATCCAATCATAGATGCTTTCTATGTAGACATAGAGGATGCAATATGAAATTTGATGCAAAAAGGATTTGATTTGAGTGTTTAAAGGTGGGTTCTTGAATTGATTTTTTCTCAAAAATCTCTCTTGAAAGATTAGGGTTCTAATTGCTCAAGAAACTTGTTCAGAGATTGAGAAAACAAGATATTTATAGACATCAAGAATTGGGCATGTGAAAAGACACTTTTGCCCCTGAAACGTACCGTTCGGCGGTTTCATTCGGCGGCCAGGCCGCCGACTACGACCGCCGAAATGAGCTCGTGAAGAACAGAGCATTAACGACGGTTTCATTCGGCGGTTTTGTGACCGCCGATACAACCGCCGAATCAAACCCGAGGGATTAAAATCGATCAGGTATGAACGGCGGTTTCGAACGGCGGTCGTGACCGCCGATCTTGACCGCATAATTGCTTCAGACCAATCTGGACTGAAACGGCGGTTTCATTCGGTGGCCAGGCCGCCGATAATAACCGCCGATCACCAACAATGGTGAAAACCAAGGAGAAGCCAAGGGCATTCTCCATAGGCAGTCTTCGCGCGAAACCAAGCACTAATTAGTGCAAGCGCGGACGTTTCCGAACAATGTCGGGAAACGAATTATAAGGCACATATACACACAACAAGATATATCAACCAAAGTGCTAGTGTGTAAAGTGACATGTGAAGAGATGCACATAAAAATAAGCAAGTATGCAATCAAAGCAAGAATGCTAAGTGTGTGTGTGCTACTAAATCTCTTCAAAGAAAAACAAGCACAAGAGATTATACCTTTGGCGTGCTTGTATCTTGAGGTCATGGAAGGGCCTTTGATCTTCAACACTAAACACTTAGACTACCCTTACATTCAAAACCCCAACATGTGGTTTGACCACGAAATAAGCCAATCAACAAAACGGGAATCCTTACAAATATCTTACATATTTTGTGTTTCTCTTAGCTAGCAATCTCAATTAATTACTTGTATGTTATTTTATATACTTTGAATACAAGTTTGAGATTAGTATGATGTATGTTTGAGAAGTTGTTTTGTGATAGCTAATTAAGTTTTGTGCTTAATCTTGATTAGCTAAACTATTTGACATGTCATTTAGTTTTGATATCTAGGATTGTTCTAATTGCATATTAATCATCTTAGATAAGCATATAGGGTTTCCCTTGCTCTATGTTGCATTTGGATATTCATATATTCACTTAGGGTTGTTATTCTCTTCATAGAGAAAGTAAGTCTTGTGTGTAGCATCCGGGATTAGGTTGCTTAGATCGCAAGCAAATTGGACTAGGTTCACTCATACCGGGATTAGGTTGTAATTGTTTACACATTGAGTGGATTCAAGGTTCAAGTGTGGCTTACTTACTAGCCCGTGGTTTTTCCCGTGAGGGTTTCCACGTAAAAATCAAGTGTTATTTAATTTCCGCATATTATACTTGATTTATTGCTTTATCTAGTTTGGGGTAATTTCGTAATTTGACTTAATACGAAAAATTGGGTAATAAGCTTAAAATCTATTCACCCCCCCCTCTAGATAGTTTTTTACACACCGTGCTATAATTTGTTTCAATTGGTATCAGAGCGGGTTCCTAGACATACATAGGTGATCCTTGCTTATTTTGGTGTGTTTTGCATTTTGTGTGATTTTTGATCATTCATACATTTGCATTCATTTCATTCATTCATAAACACTATGAGTGGAAACGGTGGAAATGGTGGTGGCCACGAAGGTGCTTCTAGCACAAGGCCTCCACTTCTTACCAGTTTGAATTATTCCCAATGGAAAGGGAAGATGGAATCCTACATATGCCAAATTCATGACCGTGCATGGATGGCGGTGGAAGACGGATATGATCTACCCAAGATGACTCCCGGTGGTGGAGGAGAAGAAGTTTTGAAGCCTAAGGCGCAATGGAACGTGCAAGAGTTTGAGGCTTCAAAGTGGAATATGAAGGCTATGCATGCCATCATGTGTGCAATGGATAAGAATCAGTACAAGCTTATTCAGAACACTCAGATTGCAAAAGTGGCATGGGACATCCTTCAAGTTGCACATGAGGGAAGCGAGGTGGTGAAGGAGTCCAAGCTTCAAGTCCTATGGGAGAGGATAAATGCTTCAATGACTTCGAAATCAAATTGATGGACATTGTAAATCAAAGCCATCAACTCGGAGACCCGTATTCGGATAGGAGAGTCAAGCAAAACATTATGAGATCTCTCCCCGATAGGTTTGAATCAAAGGTGACGGCCATAGAAGAAAATAGTGGCTACATGGATATGAAGCCAAGTGAGGTGATTAGACGTCTCCTTGCATATGAGTCTAGGAAGGCTCCTAGCACCACTACTCCTCCTAAGAAGTCTAAAGGAATAGCTTTGAAGGCATCTAAGGATGCAAAGTTGTAAGGATTCCCGTTGTTTTTAATTGGCTTATTTCGTGATCAAACCATATGTGGGGATTCTTTGTAAGGGTAGTTTATATGTTATTGTTATTGCTTAGGCCCTTTGAAGACCTCATAATTGACAAGCACCAAAGGTAATACTCTAAGTGCTTACTTGTCTTGAAGAGATAGTTGCACACACTCACAACTCATGCATTTGTTTAATCTTTGTATGTTGTGTTTCTTTTTGTTGTGCATCAATGCCTATTTAAATCTCTTCTTGCTTGGTATAATGATTGCATCTTGTGTTTATAACATCATAACATTTAGGCTTTTAGGATGCATCTTAGTTTACCTTTGTTCCCCTTGCATGATTGCTTGTGGGGTTCAAAGTTGTGGGCTATGCGCTGGTCCACCTGCGCCTGACGTCCAGCGCCGCTCACCGGCGTAAAACGCCCAGTGGCGTGCCGCTGGTAGTGCGCTGGTCCCCACCAGCGTAGCCCACCAGCGCAGATCGTCCAGTTCTTTGTCGCCGGTCGTGCGCTGGTCTACACCAGTGCAAGGTCACCAGCGCTGATCGCCCAGTGTGGCTCCACTGGTATGGCGCCTGTGTGAGCGCATGTCGTCCAGCGCCAATGCAAAAATG
This sequence comes from Acer yangbiense, assembly GCA_008009225.1. Classification (NCBI taxonomy): domain Eukaryota; kingdom Viridiplantae; phylum Streptophyta; class Magnoliopsida; order Sapindales; family Sapindaceae; genus Acer; species Acer yangbiense. The sequence goes on along the minus strand of CM017761.1, from coordinate 48,939,202 downwards.
TGCGTGTGCGCTGGTCTTGCGCCTGTCGTCCAGCGCAAGTCCACCAGCGCACAGAGCAATTTTTGGTGCGTTTTTCAAAACGACCACACTTCACTTATGGCCCCTATATATATAACACTTTGACTTTAGGTCAGCTAAGAGAGTTCATATTCATATTCTATACTTAGAATATTTTTCAAGAGAAGAAAAATACACAAAGAACTCAATTTTAATCACTCAAACACTTTTTCATGATCATCAATCATCATCTAGCATCATCTTGGATCATCTAGATGTCATCTTGCATGGAATCTTCATCATACTTTGCTTGGTAAGTTTTTCACTAATATCTTACATGTTTTGTGTTTCTCTTATCTAGCCATCTCAATTAATTACTTGTTGATTATTTTGTATGCTTTGGATACAATATTGAGATGAGTATGATGTATGTTTGAGAAGTTGTATTGTGCTAGCATATTAGGTTTTGTGCTTAATATTGATTAGCTAAACTAATTGACATGTCATTTAGTTTTGATATCTAGGATTGTTCTTAATTGCATATTAATCATCTTAGATAAGCATATAGGGTTTCCCTTGCTCTATGTTGCATTTTGGATATTTACATATATTCACTTAGGGTTGTATTCTCTTCATAGAGAAAGTAAGTCTTGTGTGTAGCATCCGGGATTAGGTTGCTTAGAACGCAAGCAAATTGGACTAGGTTCACTCATACCGGGATTAGGTAGGTGTGTGATTACTTCCGGGATTAGGTTGTAATCGTTTGCACATTTAGTGGATTCGAGGTTCGAGTGTGGCTTACTTACATAGCCCGTGGTTTTTCCCGTGAGGGTTTCCACGTAAAAACCAAGTGTTGTTTTAATTTCCGCACCATATTACAATTGCTTGGTTATATTATCTTGAGGGCATTTTCGTAATTTTGACTAACACGAAAAATTGGGTAAAAAGCGTAAAATCTATTCACCCCCCCTCTAGATAGCTTTATACACACCGTGCTATAATTTGTTTCAATTGGTATCAGAGCGGGTTCCTAGACATACATAGGTGATCCTTGCTTATTTGGTGTGTTTTGCATTTTGTGTGATTTTTGATCATTCATACATTTGCATTCATTTCATTCATTCATAAACACTATGAGTGGAAACGGTGGAAATGGTGGTGGCCACGAAGGAGCTTCTAGCACAAGGCCTCCACTTCTTACCGGATTGAACTATTCCCAATGGAAAGGGAAGATGGAATCCTACATATGCCAAATTCATGACCGTGCATGGATGGCGGTGGAAGACGGATATGATCTCCCTATGATGACTCCCGATGGTAGAGGAGAAGAAGTATTGAAGCCTAAGGCGCAATGGAACGCGCAAGAGTTTGAGGCTTCAAAGTGGAATAGGAAGGCGATGCATGCCATCTTGTGTGCTATGGATGAAAATCAATATAAATTGATTCAAAATACTAGGATAGCTAAAGAGGCTTGGGACATCCTAGAGATTGCACATGAGGGAACCGAAGTGGTGAAGGACTCTAAGCTTCAAGTCCTCCAAACTCAATTTGAGATGCTTAAGATGGAGGAGAATGAGTGCTTCAACGACTTCTAGATCAAGTTGATGGATATAGTCAACCAAAGCCATCAACTTGGTGATCCATATTCGGATAGGAGAATCAAGCAAAAGATTATGAGATCTCTACCCGATAGGTTTGAATCGAAGGTGACGGCTTTAGAAGAAAATAGTGGATATAAGGATATGAAGTCGAGTGAGGTGATTGAGAGACTTCTAGCTTATGAGTCTAGGAAAGGGCCTATCTCCACACCCACTAAAAAGCAAAAAGGAATTGCTTTAAAACCTCCAAGGATGAAAAGGAGGCAAAGAAGGTTGACTCGGATGAAGACCTTGCCTTGTTTGTAAAGAGGTTCAACAAGGTTATGAAGTTTAGAAAAAAAGAGCTTTGGGTCAAAAGGTCAAGACTTGAAGAAAAAGGGCTCTTTCAAGAAGTTTGAACCTAGGCAAGAGAGGACCGAAAGGAAAGGGGTCCGATGTTTCGAGTGTGGTGGCATAGGTCATTTTGCCCCGAATGTGCAAATCACAATGAGAGGAAAAAGGGAAAGTGATGGCCGCCACTTGGAGTGGAAGTAGTGATGACTCCATTGAGGGAGATGAGTCTTCAAGTGATGAAGAGCTCATGGCTAATCTCCTAGCTTTTGCCTCCTCCCATAAAAGCAAAAGTGCTAGTGAGAGAGAGGAAATGAGTCAAGAGGAAAATGACTCAAGTGAAGAAGAAAGTGATTCCTCGTCTAACTCCATAAGTAGTTTTGTGGAGAAAAAGGTGCTTGCTAAATGCCATGCCGAGTTTAATGATTTAGCAATCAAGAGCACAAGAAAGATCAAGATGTTGAGAGAAGAAAATCTTGAGCTTGCATCTCATAATGACCACTTAGGTGAACAAGTGGAAAAATTCAAGAAGATAGAAGATAAGCTAAGAGAGGAGTTAGCTTTATCTAGGAGGAATGAAGAAAGTCTAAAGAGTGAGCTTGAAGAAGTTAGAAATTCTATGACTAGGATTGATTCTAGCACCAAGAAGCTTGACCATATGCTTGGTGTTGGAAAGAGTCCATGTGACAAGAGGGGTCTTGGTATGAAGATGACAAGAAGATCTCTACCTCTAACAAGACCGTGTTTGTCAAGAGCTTGAAGAAAGAAGAAACTTCATTTGTGCAAGCTCCTAGAAAGAAATTAGAAGTAGGACAATGCTCTAATGCACAAGTGAAGATGGGGCCAAGAAGGAAACCTCAAGCTCAACCCCCTAGGGTCCCTCAAGCCAACATTCCTCCTCAAATGGCTCACAAAGGAAAGAGACCTATCATGCAACCTCAAGCTAGGAAGCAACCAAGACCGGTTCAACAACGAAGAAGGATTGAACCCTTTCATCCACAAAGACAAGGACAAGGTATGATTCCTTATTTCACTCCTATATGTCATTTTTGTGGATTTGATGGTCATATTAGACCACATTGCTTTCGATATATAAAAATGTGCAAAACTAGAAGCATGATAGAGAAGAAAAAGAAAAGAGCCATGATGCATGTTCCTAGGAATGATAATATTATTATGTATGATCCTAGGACATCTAGAGCCCATATACCAAAGACCACTAAGAAAGCTAAGATTGTTTCTAGGTGGGTTAGAAAGAATGACATTGTTTGCCATGTTGCTCAAATAGCCTTGAAGGCAAATTCTTCTAATTTTTGGTATCTAGATAGTGGGTGCTCTAGGCACATGACGGGAAACAAGAGTTTCTTCGAGACTCTTGTTATGGAGAAAGGTGGATATGTCACTTTTGGTGATGGATCCAAAAAGAAAGTAGTAGGGAAAGGAACCATTTCCGTTCCTGGATTACCCTCCTTATCCGATGCTTTATTTGTTGATGGCTTGAAAGCCAATTTAATAAGCATTTCACATCTAAGTGATGAAGGATATTCCGTCTTGTTTTGTAAAGATGATTGCTCGATCCTAAAGCCCGATGGACAAACCTTATTGAAAGGTATGAGATCTAGCGACAATTGCTATTGTCTTGAAGCTAGAATAGTCTCAAACAATGTGTCCATGGATGAGCAAATTGAGTTGTGGCATGAAAGACTTGGCCACATGAACTTTAGGGATCTACGGACCCTTGGAAAGTTCGAGTGTGTGCGTGGCCTCCCTAAGCTTGGGAAGAAAGCCAATGGTGTTTGTGGACCTTGCCAACAAGGAAAGCAAACTAAAAGCATGCACAAAAAGGGTAAGTATCTCACCACCAAGGAGCCTCTTGAGCTTCTCCACATGGACCTCATGGGTCCCATGCAAACCGAAAGTTTGGGTGGAAAGAGATACATTTTGTATGTGTTGATGATTTCTCTAGGTTCACATGGACATATTTTCTTAGAGAAAAATCCGAAACTTTTGATAAGTTTAAAATGCTTTGTAATAAACTTCAAAATGAAATGAACTCTAATATTAAAAGCATAAAACGAATTAGAAGTGACCATGGGAGGGAATTTGAGAATGCTACCTTTGAAACCTTTTGTAATGGTTTAGGTATCTCCCATGAGTTTTCGGCTCCTAGGACACCTCAACAAAATGGAGTTGTTGAGAGGAAAAATAGGGTCCTTCAAGAGATGGCCCGTGTGATGTTGCTTAGCAACAATGTCCCTAGGAACCTATGGGCCGAAGCCGTCAATACGGCTTGCTATATAGGTAATCGTGTTTTCCTAAGGCCCGGTACTAGAAATACCTCATATGAGTTATGGAAAGGCAAGAGGCCAAATGTTAGCTACTTCCACACTTTTAGAAGCAAATGCTACATTTTGAATGACCGTGATCAACTTGGCAAATTCGATGCTAAGAGTGATGAGGGTATCTTTATTGGTTATGCCTTGAATAGTAGAGCCTATAGAGTTTTCAATTTAAAGACTCTAAGTGTTATGGAATCATCCAATGTCGTATTTGATGATACTAGGCTCAAGTCCAATGATCATGAGGAGGAGGTTATTTTTAGTGATGTTTATCCTTTGGAGAAGGTTGTGGTGCCTCCTAATGTTGGGACATCTAATGTCAACAATGATGACACACAACCTATTGCTAGAGTTCCTCTCTTGGACTCTAAAGAACCCGCTCCATGGGTTAGGAAACTCCATGATAAAGAAGATATCATTGGAGAGGTAAATGAGGGTGTTAGGACTAGACGTCAACTTGCTAATCTTATTAGCTATACTTGCTACACCTCTCAAATTGAACCCAAAAAGGTTGAAGAAGCCTTAAATGATGAATTTTGGGTTCTTGCCATGCAAGAAGAGCTAAACCAATTCGAAAGGAATGAGGTTTGGACTCTAGTTCCTAGGCCTAAGACCACTAATGTCATAGGCACTAAATGGATATTTAGGAACAAATCCGATGAGGATGGCAACATAGTGTGGAACAAGGCTAGACTTGTAGCACAAGGGTACTCTCAAATTGAGGGTATCGATTTTGAGGAGACATTTGCTCCCGTTGCCCGTCTAGAGTCTATTAGGTTTCTCTTGTCCATTTCTTGTGTGCACAAGTTCAAATTGCACAAAATGGATGTCAAGAGTGCCTTCCTCAATGGCTTCTTGCAAGAGGAAGTGTTTGTTGAACAACCCAAGGGGTTTGTGGATGCTCACCACCCCAACCATGTCTATCGCCTCAAGAAGGCACTATATGGGTTGAAACAAGCACCGAGGGCTTGGTATAAGCGCCTCACTCAATTTCTTGTTGACAATAACTACACAAGAGGTAGTGTTGATAAGACACTATTCATCAAGAGAGACAATGATGAGCTTTTCATAGCTCAAATATATGTCGATGACATCGTGTTTGGCTCCACCAACAACACCAAGGTCCAACAATTTGTTGATGTTATGTCTCATGAATTTGAGATGAGTCTTGTTGGTGAGCTCAATTACTTCCTAGGTTTGCAAATTAGGCAACTAGATAATGGGATCTTCATAACCCAAGCCAAATATGCCAAAAACCTTGTGAAGAAGTTTGGTCTTGAAAAATCCAAACATTGTGACACTCCTATGAGCACCACTTTGAAGCTAAGCAAGGATGCTAGCGGTAAAATTATGGACCAAACCTTATATCGTGGCATGATAGGGAGCTTGCTCTATTTGACCGCAAGTAGGCCCGATATATCTTTTAGTGTAGGAGTTTGTGCTAGGTACCAATCCGATCCCAAGGAGTCCCATCTCTCTTCGGTTAAGAGAGTCATTCACTTTGTGAATGGGACTTCCAACTATGGGATTTGGTACTCATTTGACACTATTCCTAGTCTTGTAGGATATAGTGATGCGGATTGGGCAGGAAATTGTGATGATAGGAAGAGCACATCGGGCGGTTGCTTCTTTCTAGGCAACAACTTGGTGTCTTGGTTTTGCAAGAAGCAAAACTCGATTTCCTTGTCCACGGCGGAAGCCGAGTACATAGCCGCGGGGAGTGGATGCACTCAACTTATATGGATGAAGCAAATGCTAGTAGATTACGGATTCAACCAAGGTACTCTCACTCTCTTTTGTGATAACATGAGTGCCATTAATATTTCCAAGAATCCAGTGCAACATTCTAGAACTAAGCATATTGACATCCGACATCACTTCATTAGAGAGCTTGTTGAAAATAAATGCATAGTACTTGAACATGTAGGTACTAATGATCAACTTGCGGACCTATTTACTAAACCCTTAGATGCTACTCGATTTAAAACTCTTAGTAGATCTATTGGGGTATGTCTTGTGGAGTGATGTTCTATGATTGACCCCATATGGGGAACTCAAGCAAAGAGAGCTATTTTGCATTCTTGTATCTTGCAAAAAATTTGAAATATCTTATGCCTCTTCTTTTGATTGCTTGAGTAAGCTTGGTTGTACATATGTATATATGTTTTCTAATTCTATAAGTGTGAACCTTGCTTGTCTACAATCCATGTCATATTTATGTTCAAACATGCATTTTTGGACTAGGAGATTTACATAGGAAGTATGATATCTCCATGACATGATGATTCTTTAATAACATGCTAATGACAAATGAAAAAGCATGAAATTCATATAACATGCTCACATGACAAGCATGAATTGATGATTGCATATTCTTAAAATGCAAAACTTGTGTGAAAGCTTATGAGACTCAAAATGAATAAAGGATCTTGTATCCGTTCAAAGGAATTTATATTCCAAATGTCTCTCTTTCTTTATTGGTTGAACATGGCTACTATCATACGGATATCTTATCCGGAAAAATCAAAAAGGGTGCAAAGTTGCTCATGCCATGTTTCGCTTATAAAGTTGGATATAGTTGCTCTTAAATTGAAATCAATAATCTCTATATCCTTGCTTTTCCCATGACATTGGTGAAATTGGTTTGAATTCTTATTAGAAACCTTTGTCATTTGCTTTGCCAAATACCATTGTATTTTGGACTTGAATGCTATATGTCTTGTATGCAAAGCATGTTGGATTCACACATTTCTAAAAATAAATCTCCTTGTTTCTCTCAAATTAATTGAAGTGCATAAAGTGACTTATATGTATATGCAAATCATGCATGCTTCTATCTCTCGTTGCTATGAGTGACCCGGTTGGGGACTACTCATTTGCCTATATCATGACAAAAGGGGGAGTAGGATATGGTAAGGGGAGGTGCAAAATATAGAAGCTATTGTGCACTTTGGGGAGAACATACATTGAGGGGGAGTAACCCGTTGAGGGGGAGCATTGCATTTATCATACATTGCATACATTTGGTAATGTTGTGCCTAAATTCTAAAATGCAAATGCTTGGTATTGTTCTCACATGATAATCTCACACTTTTCTTGTATTAGAAATGTTAGAAACTCTTTTCAGGGATTGATTATTCTACAAGAGGATTGAAGACTTCAAGTTGCATTCTCTTATCTCTTTGTAATATAGAATATCATTGTAGTCCCGTAGTTTCTATTTTTTTTGTGAGGAATCAATGTGAGTGATGGTTTTGTCACAAAATAGCCAAAGGGGGAGATTGTAAGGATTCCCGTTGTTTTTAATTGGCTTATTTCGTGATCAAACCATATGTGGGGATTCTTTGTAAGGGTAGTTTAGATGTTGTTGTTATTGCTTAGGCCCTTTGAAGACCTCATAATTGACAAGCACCAAAGGTAATACTCTAAGTGCTTACTTGTCTTGAAGAGATAGTTGCACACACTCACAACTCATGCATTTGTTTAATCTTTGTATGTTGTGTTTCTTTTTGTTGTGCATCAATGCCTATTTACATCTCTTCTTGCTTGGTATAATGATTGCATCTTGTGTTTATAACATCATAACATTTAGGCTTTTAGGATGCATCTTAGTTTACCTTTGTTCCCCTTGCATGATTGCTTGTGGGGTTCAAAGTTGTGGGATGTGCGCTGGTCCACCTGCGCCTGACGTCCAGCGCCGCTCACCGGCGCAAAACGCCCAGTGGCGTGCCGCTGGTCGTGCGCTGGTCCACACCAGAGCAGATCGTCCAGTTCTCTGTCGCCGGTCGTGCGCTGGTCTACACCAGCGCAAGGTCACCAGCGCTGATCGCCCAGTGTGGCTCCGCTGGTATGGCGCCTGTGTGAGCGCATGTCGTCCAGCGCCAATGCAAAAATGTGCGTGTGCGTTGGTCTTGCGCCTGTTGTCCAGCGCAAGTCCACCAGCGCACAGAGCAATTTTTGGTGCGTTTTTCAAAACGACCACACTTCACTTATGGCCCCTATATATATAACACTTTGACTTTAGGTCAGCTAAGAGAGTTCATATTCATATTCTATACTTAGAATATTTTTCAAGAGAAGAAAAATACACAAAGAACTCAATTTTAATCACTCAAACACTTTTTCATGATCATCAATCATCATCTAGCATCATCTTGGATCATCTAGATGTCATCTTGCATGGAATCTTCATCATACTTTGCTTGGTAAGTTTTTCACTAATATCTTACATGTTTTGTGTTTCTCTTATCTAGCAATCTCAATTAATTACTTGTTGATTATTTTGTATGCTTTGGATACAATATTGAGATGAGTATGATGTATGTTTGAGAAGTTGTATTGTGCTAGCATATTAGGTTTTGTGCTTAATATTGATTAGCTAAACTAATTGACATGTCATTTAGTTTTGATATCTAGGATTGTTCTTAATTGCATATTAATCATCTTAGATAAGCATATAGGGTTTCCCTTGCTCTATGTTGCATTTTGGATATTTACATATATTCACTTAGGGTTGTATTCTCTTCATAGAGAAAGTAAGTCTTGTGTGTAGCATCCGGGATTAGGTTGCTTAGAACGCAAGCAAATTGGACTAGGTTCACTCATACCGGGATTAGGTAGGTGTGTGATTACTTCCGGGATTAGGTTGTAATCGTTTGCACATTTAGTGGATTCGAGGTTCGAGTGTGGCTTACTTACATAGCCCGTGGTTTTTCCCGTGAGGGTTTCCACGTAAAAACCAAGTGTTGTTTTAATTTCCGCACCATATTACAATTGCTTGGTTATATTATCTTGAGGGCATTTTCGTAATTTTGACTAACACGAAAAATTGGGTAAAAAGCGTAAAATCTATTCACCCCCCCCCCCCCTCTAGATAGCTTTATACACACCGTGCTATAATTTGTTTTAGGAGGCAAAGCATGAATCGGATGAAGACCTTGCCTTATTCGTGAAAAGGTTTAATAAGGTTATGGGTTCAAGAAGAAGAAGGGATTTGGGTCAAGAGGACAAGATTTGAAGAAAAAAGGTTCCTTCAAGAAGTTTGAGCCTAGACAAGAGATGACCGAAAGGAAAGGGGTCTGATGCTTTGAATGTGGTGGGATTGGTCACTTTGCCCCCGAATGTGCTAATCACAATGAAAAGAAGAAAGGCAAAGTGATGGCCGCCACTTGGAGTGGGAGTAGTGATAGCTCAAATGAGGAAGATGAGTCTTCAAGTGAAGAAGAGCTCATGGCTAACTTCCTAGCTTTTGCCTCATCTCACAAGAGCAAAAGTGCTAGTGAGAGAGAGGAAATGAGTCAAGAGGAAATTGACTCTAATGAAGTAGAAAGTGACTCCTCTTCTAAGTCCAAAAAGAAATTTGTGGAGCAAAAGGTGCTTGCTAAATACCATGCCGAGTTCAATGATTTAGCAATTAAAAGCACAAGAAAGATTGAGAGGTTGAGAGAAGAGAACCTTGAACTTTCGGCTCACAATGACCACTTAAGTGAATAAGTGGAAAGATTGAAGAGGAGAGAGGATAAGTTAATTGAGGAGTTAGACTTATCCAAGAGAAGTGAAGAAGGCTTGAAGAGGGAACTTGTAGAAGTTAAAGGGTCCTTGGCTAGGATAGATTCTAGCACCAAGAAGCTTGACCATATGCTTGGTGTTGGAAAGAGTCCATGTGACAAGAGGGGTCTTGGGTATGAAGATGACAAGAAGATCTCTACCTCTAACAAGACCGTGTTTGTCAAGAGCTTGAAGAAAGAAGAAACTTCATTTGTGCAAATTCCTAGGAAGAAGTTGGAAATAGGACAAAGTTCAAATGCTCAAGTGAAGATGGGACCAAGAAGGCAACCTCAAGCTCAACCCCCTAGGGTCCTTCAAGCCAACATTCCTCAACAATTGGCTCACAAAGGAAAGAGACCAATCATGCAACCTCAAGCTTGGAAGCAACCTAGACCGGTTCAACAACGAAGATGGATTGAACCCACTTATCCACAAAAACATGGACGAGCTCGCATACGTGCACAAAGACAAGGTATGATTCCTTTTTTCATCCCTATTTGTCACTTTTGTGGTTGTGATGGTCATATTAGACCAAATTGCTTTCAATATATTAAAATGTGTTGAACACGAAGCATGATTGAAAAGAGAAAGAATAGAGCCAAGATGCATGTTCCTAGGAATGATAATTTTACTTTGCATGATCCTAGGACATCTAGAGCCCATGTACCAAAGACCACTAAGAAAGCTAAAATTGTTGCTAAGTGGATTAGAAAGAATGAAAATGTTTGCCATGTTGCACAAATAGCCTTGAAGGCAAATTCTTCTAATTTTTGGTATTTGGATATTGGGTGCTCTAGGCACATGACGGGAAACAAGAGTTTCTTCGAGACTCTTGTTATGGAGGAAGGTGGAAATGTCGCTTTTGGTGATGGATCCAAAAGAAATGTTGTAGGGAAAGGAACCATTTCCGTTCCCGGATTACCCTCCTTGTCCAATGCTTTATTTGTTGATGGTGTAAGGATTCCCGTTTTGTTGATTGGCTTATTTCGTGGTCAAACCACATGTTGGGGTTTTGAATGTAAGGGTAGTCTAAGTGATTAGTGTTGAAGATCAAAGGCCCTTCCATGACCTCAAGATACAAGCACGCCAAAGGTATAATCTCTTGTGCTTGTTTTTCTTTGAAGAGATTTAGTAGCACACACACACTTAGCATTCTTGCTATGATTGCATACTTGCTTATTTTTATGTGCATCTCTTCACATGTCACTTTACACACTAGCACTTTGGTTGATATATCTTGTTGTGTGTATATGTGCCTTATAATTCGTTTCTCGACATTGTTTGGAAACGTCCGCGCTTGCACTAATGAGTGCTTGGTTTCACGCGAAGACTGCCTATGGAGAATGCCATTGGCTTCTCCTTGGTTTTCACCATTGTTGGTGATCGGCGGTTATGATCGGCGGCCTGGCCGCCGAATGAAACCGCCGTTTCAGTCCAGTTTGGTCTGAAGCAATTATGCGGTCAAGATCGGCGGTCACGACCGCCGTTCGAAACCGCCGTTCATACCTGATCGATTTTAATCCCTCGGGTTTGATTCGGCGGTTGGATCGGCGGTCACGAAACCGTCGAATGAAACCGCCATTGATGCTCTGTTCTTCCCAAGCTCAATTCGGTGGTCGTCATCGGCGGCCTGGCCGCCGATTGAAACCGCCGAACGGTGCGTTTCAGGGGCAAAATTGTCTTTTCACATGCCCAATTCTTGATGTCTATAAATATCTTATTTTCTCATTCTCTGATTAAGCTTCTTGAGTCATTAGAACCCTAAACATTCAAGAGAGATTTTTGAGAAAAAATCAAATCAAGAACTCAACTTTAAACACTCAAATCAAATCCCTTTTGCATCAAATTTCATATTTGATCTTCTATGCCTTCATAGAATTGATCCATGCATGGTTTTGAATCATCACATCTTATTTGGTATGTTCTTCACTAATTTCATATTACTTTAGTGTTTTTCATATTAATACATCTCTTTAATTACTTGTATGCTTTTGATTATATGCTAGATACAAGTTAGAGATTATTTGTGATGAAAATGATTGAGTGTTGATTGTGATAGCTAATTAGGTTTTTGTTTAATCTTGATTAGCTAAGCTATTTGACATGTCATTTAGCAATTGATATCTAGGGTTGATTAAATTGATTATATCATCATCCTAGATAAGCATCTAAGGTTACCTAGCCTTGTTTGTTATTTGAATATTCATATATATATATATATATATATTCACATAGGTTGTTTCTCTTCATTGAGAAGTAAGTCTTGAGGCTAAGAGTGCTTAGGCCTCAAGCAAATTGGAATAGGGTTGCTAATAAAGGCCCGCTGGGTAGAAGTGAGGGGTTACAGACCGGAGTGTTAGACGAGGTCTACACAGATTGTAAACTTCATTTCAATTAGTGATTTCGAGTTCCGAGTGTGGCGCACTATACAGCCCGTGGTTTTTCCCAGTGGTTGGGTTTCCACGTATACATCAAGTGTTATTTAAATTCCGCACTATATTACACTTGTATGTATTTTTGACTAGTAGGGGCATTTTCGTAAAATTGACTTGCATGCGAAAATTGGGTAATAATAGTTAAAATCTATTCACCCCCCCTCTAGCTTTATATAGAACACGCCTCTAATTTGTTTCAGATGGCTTGAAAGCAAATTTAATAAGCATTTCACATCTTAGTGATGAAGGATATTCCGTCTTGTTTTCTAAAGATTATTGCTCTATCCTAAAACCCGATGGACAAACCTTGTTGAAGGGCATGAGATCTAGCGACAATTGTTATTGTCTTGAAGCTAGTATTGTATCTAATCATGTGTCCATGGATGAGCAAATTGAGTTGTGGCAGGAAAGACTTGGCCACATGAACTTTAGGGATCTACGGACCCTTGGAAAGTTCAATTGTGTGCGTGGCCTCCCTAAGCTTGGGAAGAAAGCCAATGGTGTTTATGGACCTTGCAAACAAGGAAAGCAAACTAAAAGCATGCACAAAAAGGGTAAGTATCTCACCACCAAGGAGCCTCTTGAGCTTCTCCACATGGACCTCATGGGTCCTATGCAAACCGAAAGTTTGGGTGGAAAGAGATACATTTTTGTATGTATTGATGATTTCTCTAGGTTCACATGGACATATTTTCTTAGAGAAAAATCTGAAACTTTTGATAAGTTTAAAATGCTTTGTAATAAAATACAAAATGAAATGAACTCTAATATTAAAAGCATAAAACGGATTAGAAGTGACCATGGGAGGGAATTTGAGAATGCTACTTTTGAAACCTTTTGTAATGGTTTAGGCATCTCCCATGAGTTTTCGGCTCCTAGGACACCTCAAGAAAATGGAGTTGTTGAGAGGAAAAATAGGGTCCTTTAAGAGATGGCCCGTGTGATGTTGCTTAGCAACAATGTCCCTAGGAACCTATGGGCCGAAGCCATCAATACGGCTTGCTATATAGGAAATAGAGTTTTCCTAAGGCCCGGTACTAGAAACACCTCCTATGAGTTATGGAAAGGCAAGAGGCCAAATGTTAGCTACTTCCACACTCTTGGAAGCAAATTCTACATTTTGAATGACCGTGATCAACTTGGCAAATTCGATGCTAAGAGTGATGAGGGTATTTTTATTGGCTATGCCTTGAATAGTAGAGCCTATAGAGTTTTCAATTTAAAGACTCTAAGTGTTATGGAATCATCCAATGTCGTATTTGATGACACTAGGCTTAAGTCTAATGATCATGAGGAGGAGGTTATTTTTAGTGATGTTTCTCCTTTGGAGAAGGTTGTGGTGTCTCCTAATGTTGGGACATCTAATGTCAACAATGATGACACACCACCTATTGATAGAGTTCCTCTCTTGGACTCTAAAGAACCCGCTCCATGGGTTAGGAAACTCGATGATAAAGAAGATATCATTGGAGAGGTTAATGAGGGTGTTAGGACTAGACGTCAACTTGCTAATCTTATTAGCTACACATGCTACACCTCTCAAATTGAACCCAAAAAGGTTGAAGAAGCCTTAAATGATGAATTTTGGGTTCTTGCCATGCAAGAAGAGCTAAACCAATTCGAAAGGAATGAGGTTTAGACTCTAGTTCCTAGGCCTAAGACCACTAATGTCATAGGCACTAAATGGATATTTAGGAACAAATCCGATGAGGATGGCAACATAGTGCGGAACAAGGCTAGACTTGTAGCACAAGGGTACTCTCAAATTGACGGTATCGACTTTGAGGAGACATTTGCTCCCGTTGCCCGTTTAAGTCTATTAGGCTTCTCTTGTCCATTTCTTGTGTGCATAAGTTCAAATTGCACCAAATGGATGTCAAGAGTGCCTTCCTCAATGGCTTCTTACAAGAGGAAGTGTTTGTTGAACAACCCAAGGGGTTTGTGGATGCTCACCACCCCAACCATGTCTATCGCCTCAAGAAAGAACTATATGGGTTGAAACAAGCACAGAGGGCTTGGTATGAACGCCTCACTCAATTTCTTGTTGACAATGACTACACACGTGGTAGTGTTGACAAGACATTATTCATCAAAAGAAACAATGATGAGCTTTTCATAGCTCAAATATATGTTGATGATATAGTGTTTGACTCCACCAACAACACAAAGGTCCAACAATTTGTTGATGTTATGTCTCATGAATTTGAGATGAGTCTTGTTGGTGAGCTTAGTTACTTCCTAGGTTTGCAAATTAGGCAACTAGATGATGGGATTTTTATAACCCAAGCCAAATATGCCAAAAACCTTGTGAAGAAGTTTGGTCTTGAAAAAGCCAAACATTGTAACACTCCTATGAGCACCACTTTGAAGCTAAACAAGGATGCTAGCGGTAAAAGTGTGGACCAAACCTTATATCGTGGCATGATAGGGAGCTTGCTCTATTTGACCGCAAGTAGGCCCGATATATCATTTAGTGTAGGAGTTTATGCTAGGTACCAATCCGATCCCAAGGAGTCCCATCTCTCTTCGGCTAAGAGAGTCATTCGCTTTGTGAATGGGACTTCCAACTATGGGATTTGGTACTCATTTGACACTAATCCTAGTCTTGTAGGATATAGTGATGCGGATTGGGCAGGAAATTGTGATGATAGGAAGAGCACATCGGGCGGTTGCTTCTTTCTAGGCAACAACTTGGTGTCTTGGTTTTGTAAGAAGCAAAACTCGATTTCCTTGTCCACGGCGGAAGCCGAGTACATAGCCGCGGGGAGTGGATGCACTCAACTTATATGGATGAAGCAAATGCTAGTAGATTACGGATTCAACCAAGGTACTCTCACTCTCTTTTGTGATAACATGAGTGCCATTAATATTTCCAAGAATCCGGTGCAACATTCTATAACTAAGCATATTGACATCCGCCATCACTTCATTAGAGAGCTTGTTGAAAATAAATGCATAGTACTTGGACATGTAGGTACTAATGATCAACTTGCGGACCTATTTACTAAACCCTTAGATGCTACTCGATTTAAAATTCTTAGTAGATCTATTGGGATATGTCTTGTGGAGTGATGTTCTATGATTGACCCCATATGGGGAACTCAAGCAAAGAGAGCTAGTTTGCATTCTTGTCACTTGCAAAAAATTTGAAATATCTTATGCCTCTTCTTTTAATTGCTTGAGTAAGCTTGGTTGCACATATGTATATATGTTTTCAATTCAATAAGTGTGAACCTTGCTTGTTTACAATCCATGTCATATTTATGTTCAAACATGCATTTTTGGACTAGGAGATGTATATAGGAAGTATGATTTGAATGACCTATGATTATCTCCATGACATGATGATTCTTTAATAACATGCTAATGTCAAATGAAAAAGCATGAAA
This sequence comes from Acer yangbiense, assembly GCA_008009225.1. Taxonomy (NCBI): domain Eukaryota; kingdom Viridiplantae; phylum Streptophyta; class Magnoliopsida; order Sapindales; family Sapindaceae; genus Acer; species Acer yangbiense. Next base: position 48,923,567 of record CM017761.1, on the reverse strand, counting down.
TTCATATAACATGCTCACATGAAAAGCATGAATTGATGATTGCATATTCTTAAAAATGCAAAACTTGTGTGAAAGCTAATGAGACTCAAAATGAATAAAGGATCTTGTATCCATTCAAAGGAATTTATATTCCAAATGTCTCTCTTTCTTTATTGGTTGACCATGGCTACTATCATACGGATATCTTATCTGGAAAAATCAAAAAGGGTGCAAAGTTGCTCATGCCATGTTTCGCTTATAAAGTTGGATATAGTTGCTCTTAAATTGAAATCAATGTATTCTATATCCTTGCTTTACTCATGACATTGGTGAAATTGGTTTGAATTCCTATTAGAAACCTTTGTCATTTGCTTTGCCAAATACCATTGTATTTTGGACTTGAATGCTACATGTCTTGTATGCAAAGCATGTTTGATTCACACATTTTCTCTCAAATAAATCTTCTTGTTTCTCTCCGATTAATTGAGATGCATAAAGTGACTTATATTAATTATGCAAATCTTGCATGCTACTATCTCTCGTTACTATGAGTGACTCGGTTGGGGACTACTCATTTGCCTATATCATGACAAAAAGGGGGAGTAGTATAGGGAGATGCAAATTGGTGTTGCAATTGTGCACATTGGGTAGATAACACATTGAGGGGGAGTAACCCTTTGAGGCATCGGTGTTGCAATTGTGCACATTGGGGAGATAACACATTGAGAGGGAGTAACCCTTTGAGGGGGAGTAGGGAGATAACACATTGAGGGGGAGTAACCCTTTGAGGGGGAGCATTGCATTTATCATACATTGCATATATTTTGTAATGTTGTGCCTAAATTCTAAAAATGCAAATGCTTGTTTTGATATCACTTGATTAATCTCACATTTCACTTGTATTGGAAAATATAGAAATCTTATTTACAGGGCTTGATTATTCTACAAGAGATTGAAGACTTGAAGTTTTATTTTCTTATCTCTTTGTGTTGTAGAATATCATAGTTGTCCCATAGTTTCTATTTCTTTGTGAGGAATCAATGTGAGTGGTGGTTTTGTCACGAAATAGCCAAAGGGGGAGATTGTAAGGTTTGTAAGGATTCCCATTATTGATTGGCTTATTTCGTGGTCAAACCACATGTTGGGGTTTGGTTGTAAGGGTAGTCTAGGTGTTTGTTGAAGATCAAGACCCTTTCCAAGACCTCAAGAGGACAAGCACCAAAGGTATATATCTAGTGCTTACATTGGCTTGAAGAGATATAGTTGCACACACACACACAACATGCATAACTCTTATTCTTGTATGGTGTGTTTATATTTTGTGTGCATTGTGCTTTATTGATTTATTCAATATCTCTTCTTGCATGTTGAATTGATTGCATCTTGTTATATGATAATGCCATGACATGTTAGGCATTAGGATGCATTCAATACCCACACTTGCACTTCATGTATGTTAGCTTTTAGTGTGGAGTAATTCGTTTCCCTAAGGATGTTCGGAAACGTCCGCGCGTGCACGGTAATGTGCTTTGATTTGCGCGATGATCGCCGGTGGAGATGCCTTTGGCTTCTCCTTGGTTTCACCATTTTTGGTGAATCGGCGGTTACGTTCGGCGGCCTTGCCGCCGTTCGAAACCGCCGAATGAGACCTGATTGAAATATATCTCTCGGGTCCAAAACGGCGGTTGGGATCGGCGGTTTCCATACCGCCGAATGAAGTCGCCGAAGTTCCCCTGTTCCACACGGGAGCCATTCGGCGGTTCATTTCGGCGGCCTGGCCGCCGAATTAAACCGCCGATCGGTGCGTTTCAAGGGCAAAATTGTATTTTCACCTGCCCTGTTTTTGGTCTCTATAAATACATCCTTATCTCTGGTTCAGAATACAAGTCTTTGATTATAAGAACCCTAGAGAGATATTTAGAGAGACTTGAGAGAGAAAGCTTAAAGATCATATCTTTATCTCTCTAAACCCATCCCCACATGCATAAATCTTCATCTAAGCATCATCTAGGATCATCTAGCATATGCTAATGCATGGGACTTCTTCAACACACATGGTATGATTTGTTGAACACTTTTATCTTACATAATTAGTGTTTCTACTTATCAATTTTATCTCATATTTTACTTATATGTGTTTAGATTAATTTCTACATATAAGATTGAGATTATGTGTTGATTGGGTTTTATTTGTTAGCTAGGCTTTAATGTTCATATGCCATCTAGCTAATTGATCTCATTTATTGATTGAGATTATTTTCATAGCTTATTTGATTAGGTCATTATTGCCTAAAAGCTATGCCATGAACATTCTTGTGTGATGTATTGATAACTAGGTTGATAGATTGTTTTTAATCAACTAGTTAATCCTTTGAATGTTTGTGGGTTTTATATGATAGCTTTGTATCTAGGATTGGTGATCCTTTACTTAGCTAAAGTTATATGCCATGTCATATAGCTATATGTGATATCTAGGATTGATTATATTGTCATCTTATAATCCTAGGTAAGCATTTAGAGTACCCTAGCTCTTATTGCATTAATTGAATATTCATACATATTCACATAGGGTTGTTTCTCTTCATAGAGAAGTAAGTCTTGGGGCTAAGTGTGCTTAGGCCTCAAGCAAATTGGACTAGAGCCGCTATAAAAGGCCGCGTGGTAGATTAGAGGGTGCTCACGCCAAGAGTAGTGTATCAGGGGATATCACTAGGGATTGAACCAAGAGTGGCGATTGGTAGTGTCCATAGCCTGAGGTTATCTAGGGTGAGGGTCCGAGAATCACTTGAGGGTGTAACCGTCTTTTCATATAGTGGATTTCGAGGTCCGAGTGTGGCGCACTTAACAGCCCGTGGTTTTTCCCAGTGGTTGGGTTTTCCACGTATACATCAAGTGTCATTTACTATTTCCGCATCTTATTACACTTGTATGTTTTGTTGACTTGCTAGGGGTATTTTCGTAAAATTGACTTGCATGCGAAAATTGGGTAATAATTAGATAAAATCTATTCACCCCCCCTCTAGCTTTATATTGATAAACACACCTCGAGTATTTTAATTACTTTCAATTGGTATCAGAGCGGGTTCCTAGACATACTTAGGTGATCCTAGCTCATTTTTGGTGTGTTGTGCATTTTGTATGATTATTGTTTTTGACATACATCTTGCATTCTTCTCATTTGCATTCATTCAACGCAAACACTATGAGTGATTTTATGAGAGAAGAAAATGACTCCGATGAGGAGATGTCCCTCTAAGGAGAGAGGAGACGAAGATGAAAGGGCGTTGCTCACATCACCAAAGAGCTTCAAGCCCAAGCCTTCCTCAATCTTGGTCTAACCAACCAAGAAGGCTATCTTCCCTCAACCTACAATCTTAATAGGGAAGTGTTCAATCATGCAAGCTCAACCGAGCAAGCAACTTTGTCTTGGTCATCATCAAAGGAGGAGAGATCCTATCCAACTACCAAGACAACCACAACGACAAGGGAAAGCACTTTTGCATGCTCAAGGGAATGGTATAATTCCTAACCTTATCTCCTCTTGTCTTTTGTGTGGTATTGTTGGTCATGTTAGACCAAGTTGCTTGCATTACATTTAAATATGTAATCTTATATGCATGATTGAAAAGAAAAAGGCTAGAGCTAAGATGCATGTCCTTAAAAAGGAAGAAAATCATTTGCATGATTCTTTGCCATCTAGAACTCTAGAACCTATGACCACTAGGTATGTTTTTGAGGCACCTAAGTGGATTAGAAAAGACGAACCCGCTTGCTACGAGACAAACATGTCTCAAATAGGTTCAACTAGGTCCTATGGACTTGGTAAGTCTTTTAAACCACATGCCCTTCATTGAAGTGGTGTGGATATTGACCCCATATGGGGAACTTAAGCAAAGAGAGCTATTTTGCATCTAGTCACTTGCAAAAAATTTGAAATATCTTATGCTTCTCTTTTTCTTGCTTGAGTTAGCTTGGTTACACTATGTTTACATATTTTCTATTCAATAAGTGTGATCAATGCTTGTATTGCAATCCATGTCATATTTATGTTCAAACATGCATTTTTGGACTAGGAGATATATATTTAGGATTTAATTTGAATGACCTATAATGATCTCCATGACATGATGATTGCTAAAATGACATGCTAAATGCTAATCTTAAAAGCATGTTTTGATGATTGCATTTCTTAACTGCAAATAATGTGTGAAAAAACTTATGAGACTCAAATGAAAAAGGATCTTGTATCCATTCAAGGATTTTACAATCCAAATGTCTCTCTTTCTTTATTGGTTGAACATGTCTACTATCATACGGATATCTTATCCGGAAAAATCAAGTAGGGTGCAAAGTCGCTCATGACATGTTTAGCTTATAAAGTTGGATATAGTTGTTCTTAAATTGAAATCAATGAAAACCTATATCCTTGCTTCTCTCTTGACATTGGTGAAATTGGTTTGAATTCATATTGAAAACCTTTGTCATTTGCTTTGCCAAATACCATGATATTTTGGACTTAAATGCTACATGTCTTGTATGCAAAGCAATTTTTTGATTCACACATTTTATTTAAATAAATCTCCTTGTTTCTCTCCAATAAATTTGAGATTGCATAAAGTGACTTATATTGATTATGCATATACTAGAATGCTACTAACTCTCTTTGCCTTGAGTGACCCGGTTGGGGATTACTCCCTTGTCTATATCATGACAAAAAGGGGGAGTATGTTGTGGTAAGGGGAGTTGCAAATTGTAGTAGCAATTGTGCATGTTGGGGAGAATACTAATTGAGGGGGAGTAACCCTTTGAGGGGAGCATTTGCACATTCATACATTGCATGATGTTGTACTTAAATTCTTAAATGCAAATGCTTGTTTTATCTCACTTGATTCATCTCACCTTTTCTTGTATTAGAAAGTATAGAAACTGTGCTTTCAGGGATTGATTGTTCTACTTGAGATTGAAGACTTCAAGACTATTTATCTTATCTCTTTGTAAAGTAGAAAATCATAAGTAGACCTGTAGTTTCTATTATGTTGTGAGGAATCAATGTGAGTGGTGGTTTTGTCACGAAATAGCCAAAGGGGGAGATTGTAAGGATTCCCATTATTGATTGGCTTATTTCGTGGTCAAACCACATGTTGGGGTTTGGTTGTAAGGGTAGTCTAGGTGTTTGTTGAAGATCAAGACCCTTTCCAAGACCTCAAGAGGACAAGCACCAAAGGTATATATCTAGTGCTTACATTGGCTTGAAGAGATATAGTTGCACACACACACACAACATGCATAACTCTTATTCTTGTATGGTGTGTTTATATTTTGTGTGCATTGTGCTTTATTGATTTATTCAATATCTCTTCTTGCATGTTGAATTGATTGCATCTTGTTATATGATAATGCCATGACATGTTAGGCATTAGGATGCATTCAATACCCACACTTGCACTTCATGTATGTTAGCTTTTAGTGTGGAGTAATTCGTTTCCCTAAGGATGTTCGGAAACGTCCGCGCGTGCACGGTAATGTGCTTTGATTTGCGCGATGATCGCCGGTGGAGATGCCTTTGGCTTCTCCTTGGTTTCACCATTTTTGGTGAATCGGCGGTTACGTTCGGCGGCCTTGCCGCCGTTCGAAACCGCCGAATGAGACCTGATTGAAATATATCTCTCGGGTCCAAAACGGCGGTTGGGATCGGCGGTTTCCATACCGCCGAATGAAGTCGCCGAAGTTCCCCTGTTCCACACGGGAGCCATTCGGCGGTTCATTTCGGCGGCCTGGCCGCCGAATTAAACCGCCGATCGGTGCGTTTCAAGGGCAAAATTGTATTTTCACCTGCCCTGTTTTTGGTCTCTATAAATACATCCTTATCTCTGGTTCAGAATACAAGTCTTTGATTATAAGAACCCTAGAGAGATATTTAGAGAGACTTGAGAGAGAAAGCTTAAAGATCATATCTTTATCTCTCTAAACCCATCCCCACATGCATAATCTTCATCTAAGCATCATCTAGGATCATCTAGCATATGCTAATGCATGGGACTTCTTCAACACACATGGTATGATTTGTTGAACACTTTTATCTTACATAATTAGTGTTTCTACTTATCAATTTTATCTCATATTTTACTTATATGTGTTTAGATTAATTTCTACATATAAGATTGAGATTATGTGTTGATTGGGTTTTTATTTGTTAGCTAGGCTTTAATGTTCATATGCCATCTAGCTAATTGATCTCATTTATTGATTGAGATTATTTTTCATAGCTTATTTGATTAGGTCATTATTGCCTAAAAGCTATGCCATGAACATTCTTGTGTGATGTATTGATAACTAGGTTGATAGATTGTTTTTTAATCAACTAGTTAATCCTTTGAATGTTTGTGGGTTTTATATGATAGCTTTGTATCTAGGATTGGTGATCCTTTACTTAGCTAAAGTTATATGCCATGTCATATAGCTATATGTGATATCTAGGATTGATTATATTGTCATCTTATAATCCTAGGTAAGCATTTAGAGTACCCTAGCTCTTATTGCATTAATTGAATATTCATACATATTCACATAGGGTTGTTTCTCTTCATAGAGAAGTAAGTCTTGGGGCTAAGTGTGCTTAGGCCTCAAGCAAATTGGACTAGAGCCGCTATAAAAGGCCCGCGTGGTAGATTAGAGGGTGCTCACGCCAAGAGTAGTGTATCAGGGGATATCACTAGGGATTGAACCAAGAGTGGCGATTGGTAGTGTCCATAGCCTGAGGTTATCTAGGGTGAGGGTCCGAGAATCACTTGAGGGTGTAACCGTCTTTTCATATAGTGGATTTCGAGGTCCGAGTGTGGCGCACTTAACAGCCCGTGGTTTTTTCCCAGTGGTTGGGTTTCCACGTATACATCAAGTGTCATTTACTATTTCCGCATCTTATTACACTTGTATGTTTTGTTGACTTGCTAGGGGTATTTTCGTAAAATTGACTTGCATGCGAAAATTGGGTAATAATTAGATAAAATCTATTCACCCCCCCTCTAGCTTTATATTGATAAACACACCTCGAGTATTTTAATTACTTTCAATTGGTATCAGAGCGGGTTCCTAGACATACTTAGGTGATCCTAGCTCATTTTTGGTGTGTTGTGCATTTTGTATGATTATTGTTTTTGACATACATCTTGCATTCTTCTCATTTGCATTCATTCAACGCAAACACTATGAGTGATTTTATGAGAGAAGAAAATGACTCCGATGAGGAGATGTCCCTCTAAGGAGAGAGAGGAGACGAAGATGAAAGGGCGTTGCTCACATCACCAAAGAGCTTCAAGCCCAAGCCTTCCTCAATCTTGGTCTAACCAACCAAGAAGGCTATCTTCCCTCAACCTACAATCTTAATAGGGAAGTGTTCAATCATGCAAGCTCAACCGAGCAAGCAACTTTGTCTTGGTCATCATCAAAGGAGGAGAGATCCTATCCAACTACCAAGACAACCACAACGACAAGGGAAAGCACTTTTGCATGCTCAAGGGAATGGTATAATTCCTAACCTTATCTCCTCTTGTCTTTTGTGTGGTATTGTTGGTCATGTTAGACCAAGTTGCTTGCATTACATTTAAATATGTAATCTTATATGCATGATTGAAAAGAAAAAGGCTAGAGCTAAGATGCATGTCCTTAAAAAGGAAGAAAATCATTTGCATGATTCTTTGCCATCTAGAACTCTAGAACCTATGACCACTAGGTATGTTTTTGAGGCACCTAAGTGGATTAGAAAAGACGAACCCGCTTGCTACGAGACAAACATGTCTCAAATAGGTTCAACTAGGTCCTATGGACTTGGTAAGTCTTTTAAACCACATGCCCTTCATTGAAGTGGTGTGGATATTGACCCCATATGGGGAACTTAAGCAAAGAGAGCTATTTTGCATCTAGTCACTTGCAAAAAATTTGAAATATCTTATGCTTCTCTTTTTCTTGCTTGAGTTAGCTTGGTTACACTATGTTTACATATTTTCTATTCAATAAGTGTGATCAATGCTTGTATTGCAATCCATGTCATATTTATGTTCAAACATGCATTTTGGACTAGGAGATATATATTTAGGATTTAATTTGAATGACCTATAATGATCTCCATGACATGATGATTGCTAAAATGACATGCTAAATGCTAATCTTAAAAAGCATGTTTTGATGATTGCATTTCTTAACTGCAAATAATGTGTGAAAAAACTTATGAGACTCAAATGAAAAAGGATCTTGTATCCATTCAAGGATTTTACAATCCAAATGTCTCTCTTTCTTTATTGGTTGAACATGTCTACTATCATACGGATATCTTATCCGGAAAAATCAAGTAGGGTGCAAAGTCGCTCATGACATGTTTAGCTTATAAAGTTGGATATAGTTGTTCTTAAATTGAAATCAATGAAAACCTATATCCTTGCTTCTCTCTTGACATTGGTGAAATTGGTTTGAATTCATATTGAAAACCTTTGTCATTTGCTTTGCCAAATACCATGATATTTTGGACTTAAATGCTACATGTCTTGTATGCAAAGCAATTTTTTGATTCACACATTTTATTTAAATAAATCTCCTTGTTTCTCTCCAATAAATTTGAGATTGCATAAAGTGACTTATATTGATTATGCATATACTAGAATGCTACTAACTCTCTTTGCCTTGAGTGACCCGGTTGGGGATTACTCCCTTGTCTATATCATGACAAAAAGGGGGAGTATGTTGTGGTAAGGGGAGTTGCAAATTGTAGTAGCAATTGTGCATGTTGGGGAGAATACTAATTGAGGGGGAGTAACCCTTTGAGGGGGAGCATTTGCACATTCATACATTGCATGATGTTGTACTTAAATTCTTAAATGCAAATGCTTGTTTTATCTCACTTGATTCATCTCACCTTTTCTTGTATTAGAAAGTATAGAAACTGTGCTTTCAGGGATTGATTGTTCTACTTGAGATTGAAGACTTCAAGACTATTTATCTTATCTCTTTGTAAAGTAGAAAATCATAAGTAGACCTGTAGTTTCTATTATGTTGTGAGGAATCAATGTGAGTGGTGGTTTTGTCACGAAATAGCCAAAGGGGGAGATTGTAAGGATTCCCATTATTGATTGGCTTATTTCGTGGTCAAACCACATGTTGGGGTTTGGTTGTAAGGGTAGTCTAGGTGTTTGTTGAAGATCAAGACCCTTTCCAAGACCTCAAGAGGACAAGCACCAAAGGTATATATCTAGTGCTTACATTGGCTTGAAGAGATATAGTTGCACACACACACACAACATGCATAACTCTTATTCTTGTATGGTGTGTTTATATTTTGTGTGCATTGTGCTTTATTGATTTATTCAATATCTCTTCTTGCATGTTGAATTGATTGCATCTTGTTATATGATAATGCCATGACATGTTAGGCATTAGGATGCATTCAATACCCACACTTGCACTTCATGTATGTTAGCTTTTAGTGTGGAGTAATTCGTTTCCCTAAGGATGTTCGGAAACGTCCGCGCGTGCACGGTAATGTGCTTTGATTTGCGCGATGATCGCCGGTGGAGATGCCTTTGGCTTCTCCTTGGTTTCACCATTTTTGGTGAATCGGCGGTTACGTTCGGCGGCCTTGCCGCCGTTCGAAACCGCCGAATGAGACCTGATTGAAATATATCTCTCGGGTCCAAAACGGCGGTTGGGATCGGCGGTTTCCATACCGCCGAATGAAGTCGCCGAAGTTCCCCTGTTCCACACGGGAGCCATTCGGCGGTTCATTTCGGCGGCCTGGCCGCCGAATTAAACCGCCGATCGGTGCGTTTCAAGGGCAAAATTGTATTTTCACCTGCCCTGTTTTTGGTCTCTATAAATACATCCTTATCTCTGGTTCAGAATACAAGTCTTTGATTATAAGAACCCTAGAGAGATATTTAGAGAGACTTGAGAGAGAAAGCTTAAAGATCATATCTTTATCTCTCTAAACCCATCCCCACATGCATAAATCTTCATCTAAGCATCATCTAGGATCATCTAGCATATGCTAATGCATGGGACTTCTTCAACACACATGGTATGATTTGTTGAACACTTTTATCTTACATAATTAGTGTTTCTACTTATCAATTTTATCTCATATTTTACTTATATGTGTTTAGATTAATTTCTACATATAAGATTGAGATTATGTGTTGATTGGGTTTTTATTTGTTAGCTAGGCTTTAATGTTCATATGCCATCTAGCTAATTGATCTCATTTATTGATTGAGATTATTTTTCATAGCTTATTTGATTAGGTCATTATTGCCTAAAAGCTATGCCATGAACATTCTTGTGTGATGTATTGATAACTAGGTTGATAGATTGTTTTTTAATCAACTAGTTAATCCTTTGAATGTTTGTGGGTTTTATATGATAGCTTTGTATCTAGGATTGGTGATCCTTTACTTAGCTAAAGTTATATGCCATGTCATATAGCTATATGTGATATCTAGGATTGATTATATTGTCATCTTATAATCCTAGGTAAGCATTTAGAGTACCCTAGCTCTTATTGCATTAATTGAATATTCATACATATTCACATAGGGTTGTTTCTCTTCATAGAGAAGTAAGTCTTGGGGCTAAGTGTGCTTAGGCCTCAAGCAAATTGGACTAGAGCCGCTATAAAAGGCCCGCGTGGTAGATTAGAGGGTGCTCACGCCAAGAGTAGTGTATCAGGGGATATCACTAGGGATTGAACCAAGAGTGGCGATTGGTAGTGTCCATAGCCTGAGGTTATCTAGGGTGAGGGTCCGAGAATCACTTGAGGGTGTAACCGTCTTTTCATATAGTGGATTTCGAGGTCCGAGTGTGGCGCACTTAACAGCCCGTGGTTTTTCCCAGTGGTTGGGTTTTCCACGTATACATCAAGTGTCATTTACTATTTCCGCATCTTATTACACTTGTATGTTTTGTTGACTTGCTAGGGGTATTTTCGTAAAATTGACTTGCATGCGAAAATTGGGTAATAATTAGATAAAATCTATTCACCCCCCCTCTAGCTTTATATTGATAAACACACCTCGAGTATTTTAATTACTTTCAATTGGTATCAGAGCGGGTTCCTAGACATACTTAGGTGATCCTAGCTCATTTTTGGTGTGTTGTGCATTTTGTATGATTATTGTTTTTGACATACATCTTGCATTCTTCTCATTTGCATTCATTCAACGCAAACACTATGAGTGATTTTATGAGAGAAGAAAATGACTCCGATGAGGAGATGTCCCTCTAAGGAGAGAGAGGAGACGAAGATGAAAGGGCGTTGCTCACATCACCAAAGAGCTTCAAGCCCAAGCCTTCCTCAATCTTGGTCTAACCAACCAAGAAGGCTATCTTCCCTCAACCTACAATCTTAATAGGGAAGTGTTCAATCATGCAAGCTCAACCGAGCAAGCAACTTTGTCTTGGTCATCATCAAAGGAGGAGAGATCCTATCCAACTACCAAGACAACCACAACGACAAGGGAAAGCACTTTTGCATGCTCAAGGAATGGTATAATTCCTAACCTTATCTCCTCTTGTCTTTTGTGTGGTATTGTTGGTCATGTTAGACCAAGTTGCTTGCATTACATTTAAATATGTAATCTTATATGCATGATTGAAAAGAAAAAGGCTAGAGCTAAGATGCATGTCCTTAAAAAGGAAGAAAATCATTTGCATGATTCTTTGCCATCTAGAACTCTAGAACCTATGACCACTAGGTATGTTTTTGAGGCACCTAAGTGGATTAGAAAAGACGAACCCGCTTGCTACGAGACAAACATGTCTCAAATAGGTTCAACTAGGTCCTATGGACTTGGTAAGTCTTTTAAACCACATGCCCTTCATTGAAGTGGTGTGGATATTGACCCCATATGGGGAACTTAAGCAAAGAGAGCTATTTTGCATCTAGTCACTTGCAAAAAATTTGAAATATCTTATGCTTCTCTTTTTCTTGCTTGAGTTAGCTTGGTTACACTATGTTTACATATTTTCTATTCAATAAGTGTGATCAATGCTTGTATTGCAATCCATGTCATATTTATGTTCAAACATGCATTTTTGGACTAGGAGATATATATTTAGGATTTAATTTGAATGACCTATAATGATCTCCATGACATGATGATTGCTAAAATGACATGCTAAATGCTAATCTTAAAAAGCATGTTTTGATGATTGCATTTCTTAACTGCAAATAATGTGTGAAAAAACTTATGAGACTCAAATGAAAAAGGATCTTGTATCCATTCAAGGATTTTACAATCCAAATGTCTCTCTTTCTTTATTGGTTGAACATGTCTACTATCATACGGATATCTTATCCGGAAAAATCAAGTAGGGTGCAAAGTCGCTCATGACATGTTTAGCTTATAAAGTTGGATATAGTTGTTCTTAAATTGAAATCAATGAAAACCTATATCCTTGCTTCTCTCTTGACATTGGTGAAATTGGTTTGAATTCATATTGAAAACCTTTGTCATTTGCTTTGCCAAATACCATGATATTTTGGACTTAAATGCTACATGTCTTGTATGCAAAGCAATTTTTTGATTCACACATTTTATTTAAATAAATCTCCTTGTTTCTCTCCAATAAATTTGAGATTGCATAAAGTGACTTATATTGATTATGCATATACTAGAATGCTACTAACTCTCTTTGCCTTGAGTGACCCGGTTGGGGATTACTCCCTTGTCTATATCATGACAAAAAGGGGGAGTATGTTGTGGTAAGGGGAGTTGCAAATTGTAGTAGCAATTGTGCATGTTGGGGAGAATACTAATTGAGGGGGAGTAACCCTTTGAGGGGAGCATTTGCACATTCATACATTGCATGATGTTGTACTTAAATTCTTAAATGCAAATGCTTGTTTTATCTCACTTGATTCATCTCACCTTTTCTTGTATTAGAAAGTATAGAAACTGTGCTTTCAGGGATTGATTGTTCTACTTGAGATTGAAGACTTCAAGACTATTTATCTTATCTCTTTGTAAAGTAGAAAATCATAAGTAGACCTGTATTTTCTATTATGTTGTGAGGAATCAATGTGAGTGGTGGTTTTGTCACGAAATAGCCAAAGGGGGAGATTGTAAGGATTCCCATTATTGATTGGCTTATTTCGTGGTCAAACCACATGTTGGGGTTTGGTTGTAAGGGTAGTCTAGGTGTTTGTTGAAGATCAAGACCCTTTCCAAGACCTCAAGAGGACAAGCACCAAAGGTATATATCTAGTGCTTACATTGGCTTGAAGAGATATAGTTGCACACACACACACAACATGCATAACTCTTATTCTTGTATGGTGTGTTTATATTTTGTGTGCATTGTGCTTTATTGATTTATTCAATATCTCTTCTTGCATGTTGAATTGATTGCATCTTGTTATATGATAATGCCATGACATGTTAGGCATTAGGATGCATTCAATACCCACACTTGCACTTCATGTATGTTAGCTTTTAGTGTGGAGTAATTCGTTTCCCTAAGGATGTTCGGAAACGTCCGCGCGTGCACGGTAATGTGCTTTGATTTGCGCGATGATCGCCGGTGGAGATGCCTTTGGCTTCTCCTTGGTTTCACCATTTTTGGTGAATCGGCGGTTACGTTCGGCGGCCTTGCCGCCGTTCGAAACCGCCGAATGAGACCTGATTGAAATATATCTCTCGGGTCCAAAACGGCGGTTGGGATCGGCGGTTTCCATACCGCCGAATGAAGTCGCCGAAGTTCCCCTGTTCCACACGGGAGCCATTCGGCGGTTCATTTCGGCGGCCTGGCCGCCGAATTAAACCGCCGATCGGTGCGTTTCAAGGGCAAAATTGTATTTTCACCTGCCCTGTTTTTGGTCTCTATAAATACATCCTTATCTCTGGTTCAGAATACAAGTCTTTGATTATAAGAACCCTAGAGAGATATTTAGAGAGACTTGAGAGAGAAAGCTTAAAGATCATATCTTTATCTCTCTAAACCCATCCCCACATGCATAAATCTTCATCTAAGCATCATCTAGGATCATCTAGCATATGCTAATGCATGGGACTTCTTCAACACACATGGTATGATTTGTTGAACACTTTTATCTTACATAATTAGTGTTTCTACTTATCAATTTTATCTCATATTTTACTTATATGTGTTTAGATTAATTTCTACATATAAGATTGAGATTATGTGTTGATTGGGTTTTTATTTGTTAGCTAGGCTTTAATGTTCATATGCCATCTAGCTAATTGATCTCATTTATTGATTGAGATTATTTTTCATAGCTTATTTGATTAGGTCATTATTGCCTAAAAGCTATGCCATGAACATTCTTGTGTGATGTATTGATAACTAGGTTGATAGATTGTTTTTTAATCAACTAGTTAATCCTTTGAATGTTTGTGGGTTTTATATGATAGCTTTGTATCTAGGATTGGTGATCCTTTACTTAGCTAAAGTTATATGCCATGTCATATAGCTATATGTGATATCTAGGATTGATTATATTGTCATCTTATAATCCTAGGTAAGCATTTAGAGTACCCTAGCTCTTATTGCATTAATTGAATATTCATACATATTCACATAGGGTTGTTTCTCTTCATAGAGAAGTAAGTCTTGGGGCTAAGTGTGCTTAGGCCTCAAGCAAATTGGACTAGAGCCGCTATAAAAGGCCCGCGTGGTAGATTAGAGGGTGCTCACGCCAAGAGTAGTGTATCAGGGGATATCACTAGGGATTGAACCAAGAGTGGCGATTGGTAGTGTCCATAGCCTGAGGTTATCTAGGGTGAGGGTCCGAGAATCACTTGAGGGTGTAACCGTCTTTTCATATAGTGGATTTCGAGGTCCGAGTGTGGCGCACTTAACAGCCCGTGGTTTTTCCCAGTGGTTGGGTTTTCCACGTATACATCAAGTGTCATTTACTATTTCCGCATCTTATTACACTTGTATGTTTTGTTGACTTGCTAGGGGTATTTTCGTAAAATTGACTTGCATGCGAAAATTGGGTAATAATTAGATAAAATCTATTCACCCCCCCTCTAGCTTTATATTGATAAACACACCTCGAGTATTTTAATTACTTTCAAGGTTCCCATTTGTTGATTGGCTCATTTCGTGGACAAACCACATGTTGGGGTTCTTTGTAAGGGTAGCCTAAGTATCGGTCTTATTGTTCAAAGCCCTTTGAAGACCTCGTGTTGATAAGCACCGAAGGTAAATTTCTATGTGCTTACTTTTCTTTGAAGAGATTAGTTTCACACACACACTTAACATTCATTGCATATGTGTGCATTCTCTTCACTTGTCACATTTCACACTTGCACTTATTTATTATATTTTGTTGTGTGTAATTGTGTCCTGTTGTCGTGTAATTCGTTTCCCGATAACTTTCGGAAACGTCCGCGCATGCACTAGAATGTGCTTGGTTTAGCGCGAGGACCGCTTATGGAGAATGCCCTTGGCTTCTCCTTGGTTTTCACCTTTCTAGGTGATCGGCGGTTGTGATCGGCGGCCTGGCCGCCGAATGAAACCGCCGTTTCAGTCCAGATTGGTCTGAAGCATTTCTGCGGTTAAGATCGGCGGTCACGACCGCCGTTCGAAACCGCCGATTCAAGACCTGATTGATTTATCTCTTGGTCTAATTCGGCGGTTGAATCGGCGGTCATGAAACTGCCGTTCGAAACCGCCGTTCATACCTGATTGATTTTAATCTCTCGGGTTTGATTCGGCGGTTGGGATCGGCGGTCACGAAACCGCCGAATGAACCGCCATTTATGCTCTGTTCTTCACGAGCTCAATTCGGCGGTCCTTATCGGCGGCCTGGCCGCCGATTGAAACCGCCGATCGGCGCGTTTCTTTGAAACTTACTTAAACGACCACACTTTGATTTGGCCCCCTATATATATGCCATTTTGTCTTTAGGTCAATCAAGAGAGTTCATATTCAGAATTCATACTTAGGATATTTTTCAAAGAGAAGAAAAATTCCAAGAACTCATTTTTTATTACTCAAACACTTTTTCATGATCATCAATCATCATCTAGCATCATCCTTGAT
This sequence comes from Acer yangbiense, assembly GCA_008009225.1. Classification (NCBI taxonomy): domain Eukaryota; kingdom Viridiplantae; phylum Streptophyta; class Magnoliopsida; order Sapindales; family Sapindaceae; genus Acer; species Acer yangbiense. The sequence continues at coordinate 48,907,535 of CM017761.1, read as the reverse complement.
CTTCTAGATGTCATCTTGCATGGATTCTTCATCATACTTTGCTTGGTAAGCTTTTCACTAATATCTTACATATTTTGTGTTTCTCTTAGCTAGCAATCTCAATTAATTACTTGTATGTTATTTTATATACTTTGAATACAAGTTTGAGATTAGTATGATGTATGTTTGAGAAGTTGTTTTGTGATAGCTAATTAAGTTTTGTGCTTAATCTTGATTAGCTAAACTATTTGACATGTCATTTAGTTTTGATATCTAGGATTGTTCTAATTGCATATTAATCATCTTAGATAAGCATATAGGGTTTCCCTTGCTCTATGTTGCATTTGGATATTCATATATTCACTTAGGGTTGTTATTCTCTTCGTAGAGAAAGTAAGTCTTGTGTGTAGCATCCGGGATTAGGTTGCTTAGATCGCAAGCAAATTGGACTAGGTTCACTCATACCGGGATTAGGTAGGTGTGTGATTACTTCCGGGATTAGGTTGTAATTGTTTACACATTTAGTGGATTCGAGGTTCGAGTGTGGCTTACTTACTAGCCCGTGGTTTTTCCCGTGAGGGTTTCCACGTAAAAATCAAGTGTTATTTAATTTCCGCATATTATACTTGATTTATTGCTTTATCTAGTTTGGGGTAATTTCGTAATTTGACTTAATAAGAAAAATTGGGTAATAAGCTTAAAATCTATTCACCCCCCCCCCCCCCCCCCCCCCCCCCCCCTCCTCTAGATAGTTTTTTACACACCGTGCTATAATTTGTTTCAATTAATTTAAAAAGTTTTGTAATCAAGTTCAAAATGAAAAAGGTCTTGGTATCTAGAAAATATGTCGCATTAGGAGTGATCATGGGACGGAATTTGAAAATGCAAAATTTAGTGAGTTTTGTGATGATTTAGGGATTTCTCATGAGTTCTCCGCACCTAGAACTCCTCAACAAAATGGTGTTGTTGAGAGGAAAAACTGTGTTTTGCAACAGATGGCTAGGGTCATGCTCAATAGCAAGAAAGTCCCTAAAAACCTATGGGCCAAGGCGGTCAATACCGCTTGTTATGTGTCTAATCGTGTTTTTAGGAGGCCCGGCACAAAACAAACATCTGATGAGCTATAGAAGGGCAAGAAGCCCAATGTGAGTTACTTCCACACTTTTGGGAGCAAATGTTATATTTTGAATGATTTAGATCACTTAAGAAAGTTTGATGCTAAAAGTGATGTTGGTCTCTTTCTTGGGTATGCTATTAATAGTCGTGCATATAAAGTCTTTAACTTAACTACTAAGACTATCATGGAGTCTATCAATGTGAAGATAGATGATCTTAGCATGCTTAATTTGTGTGATGATAATGGTGTCAATGAACCTAAAGAAAACATGTTGAATGACACTAAAACACCTATTGATGTGGCTAGTAGTGTTTCTAGTCAAGATGATGAAAATGATAGTCATGTTGAAGTTGAAAGTCAAGGGTCGGAAAATGCTTTAAATGATAATCAACAAAATGACCAAGTTGTTGAACATTCTCACCCAAGACTTAGAAACTTACACTATCAAGAAGACATCATAGGTGATTTCAATAAAGGGGTTAGAACAAGAAATCAAATTGCTAACCAAATTTCTTATGCTTACTACACTTCTCAAATTGAACCCAAAAATATTAATAAAGCAATAGTTGATGAATATTGGGTTGGGGCTATGCAAGATGAACTTAATCAATTTGAGAGGAATGAAGTGTGGTCCTTGGTTTCTAGACCTAAAGATATAAATGTAATTGGCACTAAATGGATTTATAGGAATAAGACCGATGAAAGTGGCAAGATTGTGAGGAATAAAGCTAGACTAATGGCTCAAGGTTACACTCAAGTGGAAGGTGTAGACTTTGATGAGACGTTTGCCCCGGTTGCTCGTCTCGAGTCCATTAGACTTTTGTTGTCTATTGCATGCATTAAAAAGTTCAAATTATTTCAAATGGATGTCAAAAGTGCTTTCCTCAATGGATACCTTCAAGAAGAAGTGTATGTTGAACAACCTAAGGGTTTTGTAGACCCACACTCTCCTAATCATGTGTTCAAATTGAAAAAGGCTCTCTATGGCCTTAAACAAGCTCCAAGAGCTTGGTATGATAGGTTGACTCAATACCTTATTGACAACCAATATATGAGAGGTGGCATTGACAGAACTTTGTTTATCAAACATCATGATCATGATATTTTTGTTGCACAAATATATGTTGATGACATTGTTTTTGGGTCTACTAATAAAACCAAGGTTGATGAATTTGTAAGTGTTATGTCAAGTGAATTTGAAATGAGCATGGTGAGTGAGTTGAATTATTTTCTAGGAATGCAAGTAAAGCAAACTAGCATGGGCATAATGTTGAATCAATCTAAATATGCTAAAAATCTAGTTAAGAGATTTGGCCTAGAAAATGGAAAAGATTTTGAAACTCCCATGAGCACCACTTTAAAACTTGACAAAGATGAAAAAGGGAAAAGTATTGACCAAAGCCTTTATAGAAACATGATAGGTAGTCTACTTTACCTAACGGCTAGTAGACCCGACATTTGCTTTAGTGTAGGCTTGTGTGCTAGATTCCAAGCAAATCCCAAGGAATCTCACTTGAAAGCCGTCAAGAGGATCATTAGGTATGTCAAAGAGACTCATAGTCTTGGTCTATTTTATTCATTTGACACCAATGATATCCTAGTAGGCTATTGTGATGCCGATTGGGCGGGAAATATTGATGACCGTAAAAGCACATCGGGCGGTTGCTTTTATGTTGGTAACAACTTAGTTTCTTGGTCAAGTAAGAAACAAAATTCGGTTTCCCTTTCCTCTTCCGAAGCCGAATACATTGTGGCCGGAAGTGCATGCACACAATTACTTTGGATGAAACAAATCCTTAAGGATTATGAGATTGAACAAGGAAAAATGACACTTTATTGTGATAACTTAAGTGCCATTAACATCTCTAAAAATCCGGTTCAACACTCCCGCACAAAGCACATAGACATTAGGCATCATTTCATTAGAGACCTAGTTGAACATTCTATTGTTACTCTAGAGCATATGCCTACTAAAAATCAACTTGTGGACTTGTTCACCAAGCCCTTGGACAAAGAGAGGTTTAAAACTCTTAGAATGTCCATTAGCATGATTTGTGTTGATTAATGTCTTTATGTGATTGTGAGTGGCTTGATAAGCAAAACTTTAATTGAATATCATTATCTTTGAGAGCTACTCACTTGAGAAGTAATGATCTTTAACAAGTATCTTCTATTGTTTCTAGATCATGCAATTGAGCTTGAAAATCTTATTTTTGAAAAGTGCACTAATGCTTCTCTTATATGTTTTAGTTTTGAGTTTGTGTGGTTGAATATGTGTAGATAATGGATGCATCTAGAAGTTTATTGTTCAGTACATGATAGATGACCTAGGGTATGTATCCATTTTGCTTCGGCACTACATAGTAATCAACGAGCACCATCATGGAAAGGGCTACACACTTTGGTTGTGCAGCCACCCAATGTAGGAAAGGGCTACGCCATAGTGATGAGCGAAAGTCGCCATGAGGAGTATATGTTTTTGTTAATAAAATCAAAGAAGTATTGAAATGAATCATAAAAAAATAAATAAAAATAAATAAATAAAAATCTTTGATTCAAGCCTAAAACAAAACAAAAAGGCTTATGGTGTATAGTTGAGAATTGTGAAAAAGCTCGGGTTGACAAACAGAAACGGGAAAACGAGCCACATGCACACACACGCTCATATGTTGATATCTATTCTTTTTAAAAGCAAAAATTCGGATGAATATCGGTTTGACCTATTTTTGAAAATGCTTTAGATGGATAGGTGTGGATAGAGTTTGCATATTGATATCACAATTACTCCTAATATATATGTGAGAAGCATTCACACACACACATTTTGCTTATGTGCTTGATTCATTAGCAATGTGAGAATATTTTTGAGAGATTAATGAAAATCTATTATTCTCTCTTGGACTTTGACAAGTTATGAAATATTTTCTCTTATTGCTTGATTGTGTGATTGTGTGATGTCCCTTGTGAACAAATCTACTTGGTGATAATATGTGGAACATATGTTAAGGGGGAGCTTTAGTTTATTCAACTTTTGCTTTCTATATGATTTGTTTGCTTAATATCTCATTCTTTATCTCTTGTGTCCCTTGTCTATTCCTTGACAAAAGGGGGAGAAAATGTATACCTCACCATGTTTGATATTGGGGAGATTTTGTATACTTCACACCTTGTGTGGAAAAATGTTCCAATTGTTTGAATAATATTCCTCTTTGTGCTTAATTGTGACTTTGTCTTAAGGGGGAGAATTCTTGTCTTAAGGGGGAGAAAGAATTCTTTCTTCATAATGTTAAGGATGGTTGGTCCTTGGGAATTGGGAAATTAAGGGAATGCTTTAATATGAAACCTTTTCATTCACTTGAGATAATGCATGTTTGTATGAGATAAGGGATGTCTTCTATATTTGTTTTTGGTTAATAACTCACCATTCTTCTTTAGAGAAGATCTCTTGTTTGGTTTGCTATTTTCTCTCATAGGTACTTTGAAGACCGAAAGAGGAATTCTTGAAGACTTGAAGACCTTTTAGTCTAGGAATCTCTTTGTAATGTGAGGATAAGAGTATGCTATCAACTTGAGTTTATTGGAGTGAAACATTGTATGGTGAGGTTGAGGTTTTGCCATGGAATAGCCAAAGAGGGAGATTGTAAGGTTCATGATTTGTATTGGCTTGATTCCATTGCAAAACACTCTAAATTTGTATTTGTTGTTGCTTAGGATGTTCTTAGAAGAAGAAAAGAAGCTTAAAAAGTTGAAGAGCAACGTCTAGTGCAAATGTCGTCTTCAAGAGGTGAAAGCGTCAAAGGTATATCTTGACTTCTATCCTCTTGCAATGCGTTAGCGCACACACACACAATTCATACATGTGTGTCCCTGCATCATAGTTCAAACATTTGGTATAACACATTCACACACTTTTTAGTATGCACATGCATTGATCTCTAATAGATAAACATTGTAGAATTGCATGCTTTGTGACTATCTCTTTGATATGGCATGCTTGTGTGAATTAGTGTTTGTTTGTTTCTGTATTTTTGTATTTGGACTTGAATATCTTCTATTATGATTCCTTATTGAGTTCCGGTCATTTCGGTTACTCATTCATTTAGTTTCGAGTCCAAACGATGTAGCTAAGCTACTTTTCGTTCTCATTCATTGAGTTGACTTCATCGTCGTTTTTCGAGATGATTTCTCAACCATTTTTCAAAGTTGTGTAGTCATCATCGTGTGTAAGGGAGTCACGATTTGTAATCCAAAAATGGATTCAAAATTAGAGTTCGGATTCTCAAGATACGGCTGAAGAACGTGAAGGAGTGCGTGAGAGGCGAAGGTGGCCAAGAGGCCACGTGTGGCCCAAGCTGTGGGTGAGCCGTGGGCCCCACGGCCAGAGGGGCTCTCTACCCCCATGTGACCCACACAGCCCCCACGGGCTGGGTGACGTGGCCATGCTTGATTGGCTCGTTTTTGCCTTCTCTCTCCTCCATTTAATCCTCTCTCCTTCCCTCCAAACTTAGTTTTGAAAATTTTCAAGAACACTTTCAAATATTCTACAGAAATTCTTCAAGTTTTAGTTCTAGTATTTTGATCATAACTTTCTCATACGAACTCGAAATCTATTGATCCAAAAGCCAAAATTGTTGGTCTTGATGAGAGCTATAAACCCCAAGCATTTCTAGAGGTAGCTGACTTCGCCATTCTTCTCAGTAGACTGATCTTCAGTACGTGGTCAAGGTTGTTTTGTTCAACTTCTTCTTTTTCATTTCATCTTTGATCATCTCTTTGATTCTTACTATTTGATTGATGAAATATGTTGAAAAGGATGTTAGATCATATGCTAGGGGTGTTTGATCATTTTTCAATTGAGTTTTAGCTTTGTGATTTCTCTTGAACATATATGTGCTAAACTTGATTTTGTTTGAAATTGATTCTAGAAAATGTATATATGATATGCCTCATGTTATTTTCTAGGTTTAATTTCATGATCTAAGAACTAGGTTTTTAGTGTGATATATTGAATATTCATACCTTGTTCTTATTGATTTGCATGTCTTGATTTCTAGATACTTTTGTGATTGTTTGTTGAAAGCATATTCTAGATTATCATTGAACATGTACATTTAGCTTGATTGATCATCTAGCTTAATTTAATTGTGTTTGCATCATTTGCATCACGTATATCATAGCCTTGTATTAGGTTGAAGTCTCTAGCAAAGTGAGTGAAGCTTTGTGGATAGAGCAAGGAAGTCTTGATTAGAGTCGGGAGGACTCGAATAATCAAGCAAGGGAGTCTTGTCAAAAAATCTTCCTAGAGACGTGAGCGTCTTGTATAGGAAGTTGCTTTCTAGAGGTGTAGGACACATCTCGGATAGGAAGTAGGCTTGGTGGTTCACTTGCCCGAGGGTAGATTAGGAGTTGATAGCTTGAGCGGATATCATGAGTTGGTAGCTTGAGTGTGTAAGTCCTCTTCGTATAGTGGATTGCTTTGCCGGTGGTTGTGGTATCAACCCGTGGATGTTTCCTCTTTGAGGTTTTACCACGTAAAAATACTTGTGTTCATTTTTGTTTTACTTTTCTTTATCTTCCATATCTTACATTGATTGCATATCTTGTAAATTGATTAACTCTTGTATTAGTGAAATCAATTCATTTGTTAAATCTAATCAAGTGTGCATTTTCTTTGTTATATTCCGCATAGTTTTTAATATTGGAAGAATTTGAGTCTATACCTATTCAACCCCCCCCCCCCCCCCCCCCCCCCCCCCCCCCCTCTAGGTATATTTTACACTACTCCTTAAGGGAAATTTCACATGCCATCCTATGTGCAATGGACGAAAATCAATATAAATTGATTCAAAATACTAGGGTAGCTAAGGAGGCATGGGACATCCTAGAGATTGCACATGAAGGAACCAAAGTGGTGAAGGACTCTAAGCTTCAAGTCCTCTAAACTCAATTCGAAATGCTTAAGATGGAGGAGAATGAGTGCTTCAACAACTTCGAGATCAAGTTGATAGACATAGTCAACCAAAGTCATCAACTTGGTGACCCATATTCGGATAGGAGAATCAAGCAAAAGATTATGAGATCTCTCCCTGATAGGTTTGAATCAAAGGTGATAGCTTTAGAGGAAAATAGCACATATAAGGATATGAAGCTGAGTGAGGTGACAGGAAGACTTCTAGCTTATGAGTCTAGGAAGAGTCCTACCTCCACACCTCCTAAAAAGCAAAAAGGAATTGCTTTGAAAGCCTCCAAGGATGAAAAAGAGGCAAAGAAAAATGACTCGGATGAAGACCTTGCATTATTTGTGAAGAGATTTAAGAGGGTCATGAAGTTTGGGAAAAAGGACTTTGGTTCCAAAGGTCAAAACTTCAAGAAAAAGGGTTCTTACAACAAGTTTGAGCCTAGGAAAAAGAAGACCGAAAGGAAAGGGGTCCGATGCTTTGAGTGTGGTGGGATAGGTCACTTTGCCCCCGAATGTGCAAATCACAATGAGAAGAAAAAGGGAAAAGTGATGGCCGCCACTTGAAGTGGAAGTAGTGATGACTCCAATGAGGGAGATGAGTCTTCGGATGATAAAGAGCTCATGGCTAACCTCCTAGCTTTTGCCTCCTCCCACAAAAGCAAAAGTGCTAGTGAAAGAGAGGAAGAAAGTCAAGAGGAAAATGACTCAAGTGGAGAAGAAAGTGATTCCTCTTCTAACTCCATAAATAGATTTGTTGAGAAAAAAATGCTTGCTAAATACCATGCCGAGTTTAATGATTAGCAATCAAGAGCACGAGAAAGATTCAGAGATTGAGAGAAGAAAATCCTGAACTTTCATCTCATAATAACCACTTAAGTGAACAAGTGGAAAGACTCAAGAAAATTAAAGATAAGCTAAGTATGGAGTTAAACTTATCTAAGAGGAATGAAGAAGGGCTTAAGAGGGAGCTTGAAGAAGTAAAAGAGTCTATGACTAGGATGGATTCTAGCACCAAGAAGCTTGATCATATACTTGGTGTTGGAAAGAGTCCGTGTGACAAGAGGGGTCTTGGGTATGAAGATGGCAAGAAGATCTCAACCTCTAACAAGACCGTGTTTGTCAAGAGTTTGGGGAACGAAAAAGCTTCATTCATGCAAACTCCTAAGAAGTTAGAACTAGGACAATGTTCAAAGAATACACAAGTGAAGTTGGTGCCAAGAAAGCAACCTCTAGCTCAACCATCTAGGGTCACTCAAGCCAACATTCCTCCACCATTGGCTCACAAAGAAAAGAGACCAATCATGCAACCTCAAGCTAAGAAGCAAGTTAGACCAGTTCAACAACGAAGATGGATTGAACCCACTCAACCACAAAGACATGGACAAGCTCCCATGCATGCACAAGGACAAGGTATGATTCCTTATTTTATTCCTATATGTCATTTTTGTGGATTTGATGGTCATATTAGACGAAATTGCTTTCGATATATTAAAATGTGTAGAACACGAAGCATGATTGAAAAGAGAAAGAATAGAGCCAAGATGCATGTTCCTAGGAATAATAAAATTGATATGCATGATCCTAGGATAACTAGAGCTCATGTACCAAAGACCACAAAGAAAGCTAATATTGTTTCTAGGTGGACTAGAAAGAATGAAAATGTTTGTCATGTTGCTCAAATAGCCTTGAAGGCAAATTCTTCTAATTTTTGGTATTTAGATAGTGAGTGCTTTAGGCACATGACGGGAAACAAGAGTTTCTTAGAGACTCTTGCTATGGAGGAAGGAGGATATGTCACTTTTGGTGATGGATCCAAAAAGAAAGTTGTGGGGAAAGGAACCATTTTCGTTCCCGATTTACCCTCCTTATCTAATGATTTGTTTGTTGATGGCTTGAAAGTCAATTTAATAAGCATTTCTCATCTTAGTTGAAACTTATTATAGCACGGTGTGTATAAAGCTATCTAGAGGGGGGGTGAATAGAGTTTACGCTTTTTACCCAATTTTTCGTGTTAGTCAAAATTATGAAAATGCCCTCAAGATAATATAAACAAGCAAGTGTAATATGGTGCGGAAATTAAAACAACACTTGGTTTTTACGTGGAAACCCTCACGGGAAAAACCACGGGCTATGTAAGTAAGCCACACTCGAACCTCGAATCCACTAAATGTGCAAACGATTACAACCTAATCCCGGAAGTAATCACACACCTACCTAATCCCGGTATGAGTGAACCTAGTCCTATTTGCTTGCGATCTAAGCAACCTAATCCCGGTTGCTACACACAAGACTTACTTTCTCTAGAAGAGAATACAACCCTAAGTGAATATATGTGAATATCCAAAATGCAACATAGAGCAAGGGAAACCCTATATGCTTATCTAAGATGATTAATATGCAATTAAGAACAATCCTAGATATCAAAACTAAATGACATGTCAATTAGTTTAGCTAATCAATATTAAGCACAAAACCTAATATGCTAGCACAATACAACTTCTCAAACATACATCATACTCATCTCAATATTGTATCCAAAGCATACAAAATAACCAACAAGTAATTAATTGAGATTGCTAGATAAGAGAAACACAAAACATGTAAGATATTAGTGAAAAGCTTACCAAGCAAAGTATGATGAAGATTCCATGCAATATGACATCTAAATGATCTAAGATGATGCTAGATGATGATTGATGATCATGAAAAAGTGTTTGAGTGATTAAAAATGAGTTCTTTGTGTATTTTTCTTCTCTTGAAAAATATCCTAAGTATGAAGCATGAATAAGAACTCTTATCAATGACCTAAAATCAAGTTAGCATATATATAGAGGCCATAAGTGAAGTGAGGTCGTTTTGAAAACGCGCCAGAAAATTGCTCTGTGCGCTGGTGGACCTGCGCTGGACCAGCGCACACGCACATTTTTGCTTTGGCGCTAGACGACATGCGCTCACACAGGTGCCAAACCAGCGGAGCCATACTGGGCGATCAGCGCTGGTGGTCTTGCGCTGGTGTAGACCAACGCACTACCGGCGACAGAAAACTGGACGATCTGCGCTGGTGGACTGCGCTGGTGTGGACCAGCGCACGACCAGCGGCACGCCACTGGGCTTTTTACGCCGGTGAACGGCGCTGGACGACAGGCGCAGGTGGACCAGCGCACAGCCCACAACTTTGAACCCCACAAGCAATCATGCAAGGGGAACAAAGGTAAACTAAGATGCATCCTAAAAGCCTAAATGCTATGATGTTATAAACACAAGATGCAATCATAATAACAAGCAAGAAGAGATGTAAATAGGCATTGATGCACAACAAAAAGAAACACAACATACAAAGATTAAACATATTCATGAGTTGTGAGTGTGTGCAACTATCTCTTCAAGACAAGTAAGCACTTAGAGTATTACCTTTGGTGCTTGTCAATAATGAGGTCTTCAAAGGGCCTAAGCAATAACAACAACATCTAAACTACCCTTACAAAGAATCCCCACATATGGTTTGATCACGAAATAAGCCAATAAAAAACAACGGGAATCCTTACATTAGTGATGAAGGATATTCCGTCATATTTAGTAAAAATGATTGCTCTATCCTAAAGCCCGATAGACAAACCTTGTTGAAAGGAATGAGATCTAGTGACAATTGTTATTGTCTTAAAGCTAGAATTGTCTCAAACAATGTGTCCATGGATGAGCTAATAGAGTTGTAGCATGAAAGACTTGGCCACATGAACTTTAGGGATTTACGAACCCTTGGAAAGTTCAATTGTGTGCGTGGCCTCCCTAAGCTTGGGAAGAAAGCCAATGGTGTTTGTGAACCTTGCCAACAAGGAAAACAAACCAAAAGCATGCACAAAAAGGGAAAGCATCTCTCCACCAAGGAACCTCTAGAGCTTCTCCACATGGATCTAATGGGTCCTATGCAAACCGAGAGTTTAGGTGGAAAGAGATATATTTTTGTTTGTGTAGATGATTTCTCTAGGTTCACATGGACATATATTCTTAGAGAAAAATCTGAAACTTTTGATAAGTTTAAAATGCTTTGTACTAAAATACAAAATGAAATGAATTCTAACATTAAAAGCATTAAACGGATTAGAAGTGATCATGGGAGGGAATTTGAGAATGCCTCTTTTGAAAGCTATTGCAATAGCTTAGGTATCTCCCATGAGTTTTCGGCTCCTAGGACACCTCAACAAAATGGAGTTGTTGAAAGGAAAAATAGGGTCCTTCAAGATATGGCCCATGTGATGTTGCTTAGCAACAATGTCCCTAGGAACCTATGGGCCGAAGCCGTCAATACGGCTTGCTATATAGGGAATAGAGTTTTCCTAAGGCTTGGATCTAGAAATACCTCTTATAAGTTATGGAAAGGTAGGAAGCCAAATGTTAGCTACTTCCACACATTTGGAAGCAAATGCTACATTTTAAATGACCGTGATCAACTTGGCAAATTTGATGCTAAGAGTGATGAGGGTATCTTTATTGGCTATGCCTTGAATAGTAGAGCCTATAGAGTTTTCAACTTAAAAACTCGAACCGTCATGGAATCATCAAATGTTGTCATTGATGATACAAGGCTCAAGTCTAATGACCATGAGGAGGAGAAAGTTTTAGATGATGACTCTCCTTTGGAGAGGGTTGTGGAGACTCCCAATGTTGGGACGTCTGATGGTAATAATGAGGACACACAACCTCTTGATAGAGTTCCTCGTGTGGACTCTAATAAACCCGCTCCATGGGTTAGAAGACTCCATAACAAAAAGGATGTTATTGGAGATGTGAATGAAGGTGTTAGGACTAGGCGTCAAATAGATAATCTAATTAGCTACACATGCTACACCTCTCAAATTGAACCCAAAAAGGTCGATAAAGCCTTAAATGATGAGTTTTGGGTTCTTGCCATGCAAGAAGAGCTAAACCAATTCGAAAGGAATGAGGTTTGGACTCTAGTTCCTAGGCCTAAAAGCACACATGTTATAGGCACTAAATGGATTTATAAGAACAAATCTGATGAGGATGGCAATATAGTGCGGAACAAGGCTAGACTTATAGCACAAGGATATTCTCAAATTGAGGGTATCGACTTTAAGGAGACTTTTGCTCCCGTTGCCCGTCTAAAGTCCATTAGGCTTCTCTTGTCCATTTCTTGTGTGCACAAGTTCAAATTGCACCAAATGGACATCAATAGTGCCTTCCTAAATGGTTTCTTGCAAGAGGAAGTGTTTGTTGAACAACCCAAGGGGTTTGTGGATGCACATCACCCCAACCATGTCTATCGCCTCAAGAAGGCACTATATGGGTTGAAACAAGCACCGAGGGCTTGGTATGAGCGCCTCACTCAATTTTTTGTTGACAATAACTACACAAGGGGTAGTGTTGACAAGACACTATTCATCAAGAAAGACAAGGATGAGCTCTTTATAGCTCAAATCTATGTTGATGATATAGTGTTTGTCTCCACCAACAACACCAAGGTCCAACAATTTGTTGATGTCATGTCTCATGAATTTGAGATGAGTCTTATTGGTGAGCTTAGTTACTTCCTAGGTTTGCAAATTAGGCAATTAGATGATAGGATCTTCATTACCCAAGCCAAATATACCAAAAACCTAGTGAAGAAGTTTGGTCTAGAAAATGCCAAACATTGTGATACACCCATGAGTACCACTTTGAAGCTTAACAAGGATGCAAGTGGAAAAAGTGTGGAACAAACTTTATATCGAGGCAATGATAGGTAGCTTGCTTTATTTGACCGCAAGTAGGCCCGATATATCTTTTAGTATGGGTGTGTGTGCTAGGTACCAAGCGGATCCTAAGGAGTCCCATCTCTCTTCCGTTAAGAGAATCATTCGCTATGTGAATAGGACTTCCAACTATGGGATTTGGTACTCGTTTGACACTAATGCTAGTCTTGTATGCTTTAGTGATGCGGATTGGGCAGGAAATTGTGATGATAGGAAGAGCACATCGGGCGGTTGCTTCTTTCTAGGCAACAACTTGGTGTCTTGGTTTTGCAAGAAGCAAAACTCGATTTCCTTGTCCACGGCCGAGGCCGAGTACATAGCCGCGGGGAGTGGATGCACACAACTCCTATGGATAAAGCAAATGCTAGTAAACTACGGATTCAACCAAGGTACACTCACTCTCTTTTGTGATAATATGAGTGCTATAAATATTTCCAAGAATCCGGTACAACACTCTAGAACTAAGCATATTTACATCCGCCATCATTTCATTAGAAAGCTTGTTGAAAATAAATGCATAGTACTTGAACATGTAGGTACTAATGATCAACTTGCGGACTTATTTACTAAACCCTTAGATGCTACTCGATTTAAAACACTTAGTAGATCTGATACCAATTGAAAAAACAAATACTCGGTGTGTTCTATAGATTAATATATCTAGAGGGGGTGAATAGATTTTAACTATTATTACCCAATTTTTGCATGCAAGTCAATTTTACAAAAATGCCCCTACTAGTCAAAAATACAAACAAGTGTAATATGGTGCGGAAATTAAATAACACTTGATGTATATGTGGAAACCCAACCACTGGGAAAAACCACGGGCTGTATAGTGCGCCACACTCGAACCTCGAAATCGAAATAGAGTTTACAACCTATGTAGACCTCGTCTAACACTCCGGTCAATATGTTGGTTCCGGGAACCAGAATCGGTATCCGCACAGCGGAAGGGCGGTAGGCCCGGTTTTTTTAATTTTACGTAAAAACAAAAAAAAAATGTTTTAGCCGGATCGTTGTAATTATATTGATTCTAATATTTAATATAAATATAAAGGGAAAGAAATCGTTACCCTTGTAGACTTTCCGTGATCCACTCGAACCGAATTCCTCCACTGTAGAATCTTCGTGATTCCCTCGAACCAAGTTCTTCCACACCGAATCTCTAACACCAAAGAACCGACGAGTGGGCGTCTCGGTATTGAATAGAAAAATTTGACTCTCGAATTTCCGTACTTGTTGTGTACTCAACACTTGAGACAACTAGAAAAATATTAAGAGACACTCTCACAACATTCTTTAGAGGCTTAGATCTTAAAAAAAAAATTCTCTTTTGTTGTCACTCTCTCTTGTTAAGAACTTGTGTTTCTCTCAAAACAAGAACCCTTCTTGTCTTGTTGTTTTTCAAGCTAAAAATGAAATCAACTCAATACATAAAAAATACTCTTTGTATGCTTCTTGAAAACTCACTTTTGAATGCTTCTACCTTCTAACACACGAGAGAGTGAGAGCTTTATATATAAGGAGGTGAAGTTTTGTTTACAACAATAATTAAACTAGGGTGGGTGGTAAAAGGAAGCGTAGAAAAGGAACTTGTTTTTCAACCTAGTTATTAATGCAATGAAGAAAAAACAACAACAAAAATCTGCACAAGTAGAAAAACAAGAGGACTAATTGCTTGCCTTGCCATATACTCCAATTTGACCATTGATGACAATAATTTAACCCACCCCTTATTGACTATTGAACAACAATAATGTAAAAGAAATCTATTGGGTGGTGCAATTTTCACCACCGGCACCCTTTATATATATATATATTAAACAATCAAATTGTAATATATATAATAAAATAATCAAGCTATTATATTATATATATGATTAAATAACCAAAATATTATTTAATATATATAATTAAATAATCAAACATTATTTAATAAATAATACATAAACTTCTTTATGTATAGATGATTAATTCCAAATTAATCACTAAGCCTTAATATACCTTAATGTTCAATACAGTGTTATAGAGATGGTATGGGGACACATGGACCTATAATTTCAAGCTCCAATAAATCTTCAATATTTAATTAAACTCTTTAATTAAATATTAGATTTATTAATTCCAGATTTATTCCACTAAAAAACTGGAACTGCACTCTTGTCATTATAGAATTAATTACTCGAATAGGAATCGAATAGTTCATTGATATAATCAATACATATAGATCAATCCTCCATAAACAGTTTGTAATATGAGCTAGGTTCAAATCCGTTGACCTCTCAATTACATCTTTATCCTTGAGTGCCCGTGATTCTCTAATGAACAATTATTTATAATCTTATCATAAATTAAGCGCTCTATCATTCAAGACCCGAATCATTTACTCAAGAGAACTGTTTGTCTACTTCAATTAAGAATGAATGGATTCCATCTTGTATATTATCATTCCCAGCTAAGTATATCATCATGTCTCCAAGATACAAGGTTTTTAGGTTTGACAATTAGAGCAAACCATACCGAGTAAGTCAAAAGACATAACTCTATAAGTAGGGGTCTGTTAAATACTCAGGATTATGATCGTTCCATATATGACCATCTGATGGATAAAAGGGAATACTTTATTTCAAGACGGAGATTATTAAAGATTCCAATTTATCGTGTCCATGTCTTGTATAATCTTATTATACAAAGTACCTTCATTCTAATGTCACCACATCAACAGTTCGGATAAAACTGTTCCGTTCTTAATGGGAATGAACCGTACTAGTAATTTTAATTAATTAAAGATCCCAACTTTAATTATCAATTATAGACAATTAAGATTATTATATTAAACATAATCCTCATGTATATAACGACTTATATACTATGTTTAATATTACATTTAATAATCATGGAATTTTATGTTATTAATACAATATTAATAACATCAAATGCACACAAATATATAATAGAATGTCAATCTAATTATTAATTCAACATGAAGATCAACAACATGTGTTCTTAGGGCATTATCCCCAACACAATAACCCCTCACTTCTACCACGTGGGCCTTTAAAAGTGGCTCTAGTCCAATTGCTTGAGGCCTAAGCAATCTTAGCCCCTAGACTTAATTCTCAATGAAGAGATAATGCAACCTATGTGAATATATATGAATATTCAAATAACAAACAAGGCTAGGGAACCTTAGATGCTTATCTAGAATGATGATATAACAATTAAATCAATCCTAGATATCAAGAGCTAAATGACATGTCAAATAGCTTAGCTAATCAAGATTAAGCAAAAACCTAATTAGCTATCACAATACAACACTCAATCAATTCATCACAATCAATTCTCTATTCTTGTATTTAGCATATGATCTAAAACATACAAGTAATTTAAAGAGATGGCTTGATAGAAAAAATACTAAAATAAGATGAAGTTAATCAAAATCTTACCAAGCAAGTTGTGATGATGCAAACCCATGCATGGATGCATTCTATATAGTCATAGAAGATGCAATATGAAATTTGATGCAAAAAGGATTTGATTTGAGTGGTTAAAGGTGAGTTCTTGATTTGATTTTCTCTCAAATATCTCTCTTTGAAGTTTAGGGTTCTAGGGAGTAAAAGAACTTATTCAAATAATGAGAAAGTGAGATATTTATAGACATCAAGAATAGGGCATGTGAAAAGACAATTTTGCCCTTGAAACGCACCGATCGGTGGTTTCAATCGGTGGCCAGACCACCGATTACAACCGCCGAATTGAGCCCGAGAAGAACAGAGAATCAACGGCGGTTTCATTCGGTAGTTTCGAAACCGCCGATTAAACCACAGAATCAAACCCGAGAGAAAAAAACAATCAGGTATGAACGGCGGTCGTGGCCGCCGATCGTATCCACAGAATTACCCCAGACACTTCTAGATGCAAATGGCAGTTTCATTTGGCGGCCAGGCTGCCGATCATAATCGTCGATCACCAACAGAGGTGAAAACCAAGGAGAAGCTAAGGGCATTCTCCGTGGGCGGTCTTCGCGTAAAACCAAGCACATTCTAGTGCATGCACGAACGTTTCCGAACACTATCAGGAAACGAATTACAAAGCACAAATACACACAACAAGATATCAATCAAAGTGCTAATGTGTAAAGTGACATGTGAAGAGTATGCACACAAATGCAAGTATGCTAAGTGTGTGTGTGCATTCTAATTCTCTTCAAAGGAAACTAAACACTAGAAGTATACCTTTGGAGTGCTTGTCCCTTGAGGTCTTGGAAGGGCTTCGAGCTTGAAGTTCAATCACCTAAACTACATTTACACAATAAACCCCAACATGTGGTTTGTCCACGAAATAAGGCAATAAAGATATGGGAATCCTTACAATCTCCCCCTTTGGCTATTTCGTGACAAAACCACCACTCACATTGATTCCTCACAACATAATAGAAACTACAGGTCAACAATAATATTATACATTACAAAGAGATATTTTTTTAAAAAATCTTGAAGTCTTCAATCTCTTGTAGAACTATCAAACCTTTAAAATAATGTTTCTAAACATTCTAACACAAGTAGATGTGAGATTAATCAAGTGAGAATAAAAACAAGCATTTGCATTCTAGAAATTTAAGTACAACATCATGCAATGTATGATGAATGCAATGCTCCCCCTCAAAGGGTTACTCCCCCTCAATGTATTGTCTCCCCAACATGCACAATTGCTACCACAATTTGCAACTCCCCTTACCACCATTCTACTCCCTCTTTTTGTCATGATATAGGCAAAGGAGTAGTCCCCAACCGGGTCACTTAGCAAAGAGAGATAGTAGCATACTATATACTTGCATAATCATATAATCCACTTTATGCAACTCAATCAATTGGAGAGAAACAAGGAGATTTATTTAAAATAAATGTGTGAATCAAAACATGCTTTGCATACAAGACATGTAGCATTCAAGTCCAAAATACAATGGTATTTGGCAAAGCAAATGACAAAGGTTTCTAATAAGAATTCAAACCAATTTCATCAATGTCATAACAGAAGCAAGGATATAGAGATTTCATTGATTTCAATTTAAGAGCAACTATATCCAACTTTATAAGCCAAACATGTCATGAGCGACTTTGCACTTTATTTGATTTTTTCGGGAATGAAACATGTATGATAGTAGACATGTTCAACAAATAAAGAAATAGAGACATTTGGACTTTAAAATCCTTTGAACGGATACAAGATCCTTTATTCATTGAGTCTCATAAGCTTTTTCACACAAGTTTTGCATTTTAGAATATGCAATCATCAATTCATGCTTTTTCATTTGAGCATGTCATTTGAATTTCATGCTATTCATATGTCATTAGCATGTTATAAAAAAAAATCATCATGTCATGGAGATAACTATAGGTCATGTAAGGTTCTCATTTGTTGATTGGCTCATTTAGTGGACAAACCACATGTTGGGGGTTCTTTGTAAGGGTAACTTATGTATCGGTGTTATTGCTCAAGCCCTTTGAAGAACTCGTCTTGATAAGCACCGAAGGCAAATTTCTATGTGCTTACTTTTCTTTAAAGAGATTAGTTGCACACACACACTTAACATACATTGCATATGTGTGCATTCTCTTCACTTGTCACATTTTACACTTGCACTTATTTGTTATATTTTGTTGTGTGTAAAGGTGTCTTGTTGTCTTGTAATTCGTTTCCCGATAGTTTTCGGAAACGTCCGCGTATGCACTAGCATGTGCTTGGTTTAGCGCGAGGACCGCCTACGGAGAATGCCCTTGGCTTCTCCTTGGTTTTCACCTTTGTTGGTGATCGGCGGTTATGATCGGTGGCCTGGCTGCTGAATGAAACCGTCGTTTGCTTCCAGTAGTGTATGGAGCAATTCTACGGTTATGATTGGCGGTCACGACCGCCTTTCGAAACCGCCGTTCAAGACCTGATTGATTTTATCTCTCGACCTAATTCGGCGGTTGAATCAGCGGTCCCGAATGAAATCGTCGTTTCATACCTGATTGATTTTTTAATCTCAAGTTTGATTCGGCGGTTAGATCGGTGGTCACGAAACCGCTGAATGAAACCGTCGTTGGTCCCCTGTTCCTCTAGGGGCCAATTCGACGGTTATGATCGGCGGCTTGACCGCCGATCGGTGCGTTTCAGGGGCAAACTTGTCTTTTCACATGCTCTGTTTTTCATGCCTATAAATACATCACTTTCTCTTGTTCTGAATGTGACTCTTTAATCATCAAGAACCCTACTTTCAAAAGAGAGATTTTTAAGAGAGAAAGCAATCAAGTTTGCTCATTAAACACTCAAACCAAAATCCATTTGCATCAAAGTTCATCTAGCATTCTCTAACATATCTAGGATGCTTGCTTGCATGGGTCTTTCATCATCACACTTGCTTTGGTAAGTTTTTCACTATTATCATACATAATTAGTGTTCAATTTATTATGGCATCTCTTTTATTACTTGATTGTTCTTAGATTATATTCTAATATTCAAGATAGAGATTGTTGTGTTGATTTGATTGAGTGTTGTTTTTATGATAGATATCTAGGTTTCTATAATCTATGATTATCTAAGCTAATTGACATGTCATTTAGCTTTAATATCTAGGATTGTTTTTAATTGCAAATTCATCATCTTAGATAAGCATATAGGGTTTCCCTTGCTCTATGTTGCATTTGAATATTCATATATTCACTTAGGGTGTTAATCTCTTTTTAGAGAATTAAGTCTTGTGTTGTGACCGGGATTAGGTTGCTTAATTCGCAAGCAATCGGACTAGGTTCACTCATACCGGGATTAGGTAGGTGTGTGATTACTTCCGGGATTAGGTTGTAATCGTTTTACACATTTAGTGGATTCGAGGTTCGAGTGTGGCTTACTTACTAGCCCATGATTTTTCCCATGAGGGTTTCCACGTAAAAATCAAGTGTTATTTAATTTCCGCATTTTATACTTGATTTATTGCTTTATCTATTCAGGGGTAATTTCATAATTTTGACTGATCACGAAAAATTGGGTAATAAGCTTAAAATCTATTCACCCCCCTTCTAGATAGTTTTATACACACCGTGCTATAATTTGTTTCAATTGGTATCAGAGCGGGTTCCTAGACATACATAGGTGATCCTTGCCTATTTTGGTGTGTTTTGCATTTTGTGTGATTTTTGATCATTCATACATTTGCATTCATTTCATTCATTCATAAACACTATGAGTGGAAATGGTGGAAATGGTGGTGGCAACGAAGGTGCTTCAAGCACAAGGCCTCCACTTCTTACCGGATTAAACTATTCCCAATGGAAAGGGAAGATGGAATCCTACATATGCCAAATTCATGACCGTGCATGGATGGCGGTGGAAGATGGATATGATCTACCCAAGATGACTCCTGATGGTGGAGGAGAAGAAGTATTGAAGCCAAAGGCGCAATGGAACGCGTGGCTTCAAAGTGGAATAGGAAGGCGATGCATGCCATCTTATGTGCTATGGACGAAAATCAATACAAATTGATTCAAAATACTAGGATAGCTAAGGAGGCTTGGGACATCCTAGAAATTGCACATGAGGGAACCGAAGTGGTGAAGGACTCTAAGCTTCAAGTCCTCCAAACTCAATTCGAGATGCTTAAGATAGAGGAGAATGAGTGCTTCAACGACTTCGAGATCAAGTTGATGGACATAGTCAACCAAAGTCATCAACTTGGTGATCCATATTCGGATAGGAGAATCAAGCAAAAGATTATGAGATCTCTTCCGGATAGGTTTGAATCAAAAGTAACGGCTTTAGAAGAAAATAGTGGATACAAGGATATGAAGCCGAGTGAGGTGATTGGGAGACTTCTAGCTTATGAGTCTAGGAAGGGTCCTATCTCCACACCTCCTAAAAAGCAAAAAGGAATTGCTTTGAAAACCTCCAAGGATGAAAAGGAGGCAAAGAAGAATGACTCGGACGAAGACCTTGCATTATTTGTGAAGAGATTCAAGAGGGTCATGAAGTTCGGGAAAAAGGACTTTGGTTCCAAAGGTCAAAACTACAAGAAAAAAGGTTCTTACAACAAGTTTGAGCCTAGGAAAAAGAAGACCGAAAGGAAAGGGGTCCGATGCTTCGAGTGTGGTGGCATAGGTCATTTTGCCCCCGAATGTGCTAATCACAATGTCAAAAAGAAAGGTAAAGTGATGGCCGCCACATGGAGTAGTAGTAGTAGTGATGACTCCATTGAGGGAGATGAGTCTTCAAGTGATGAAGAGCTCATGGCTAACCTCCTAGCTTTTGCCTCCTCCCATAAAAGCAAAAGTGCTAGTGAGAGAGAGGAAATGAGTCAAGAGGAAAATGACTCAAGTGAAGAAGAAAGTGACTCCTCTTCTAACTCCATAAATAGTTTTATGGAGAAAAAGGTGCTTGCTAAATACCATGCCGAGTTTAATGATTTAGCAATCAAGAGCACAAGAAAGATCAAGATGTTGAGAGAAGAAAATCTTGAGCTTTAATCTCATAATGACCACTTAAGTGAACAAGTGGAAAAATTCAAGAAGATGGAAGATAAGCTAAAAGAGGAGTTAGTCTTATCTAGGAGGAATGAAGAATGTCTAAAGAGGGAGCTTGAAGAAGTAAAAGAGTCGATGACTAGGATGGATTCTAGCACCAAGAAACTTGACCATATGCTTGGTGTTGGAAAGAGTCCATGTGACAAGAGGGGTCTTGGGTATGAAGATGGCAAGAAGATCTCAACCTCTAACAAGACCGTGTTTGTCAAGAGTTTGAGGAACGAAGAAACTTTATTTGTGCAAATTCCTAGGAAGAAGTTAGAAATAGGACAATGTTCAAATGCACAAGTGAAGATGGGGCCAAAAAGGTAACCTCAAGCTCAACCCCCTAGGGTCTCTCAAACCAACATTCCTCCACATTTGGCTCACAAAGGAAAAAGGTCAATCATGCAACCTCAAACTAGGAAGCAATCTAGACCGGTTCAACAACGAAGATGGATTAAACCCATTCATCCACAAAGACAAGGACAAGGTATGATTCCTTATTTTACTCTTATATGTCATTTTTGTGGATTTGATGGTCATATTAGACCACATTGCTTTCGATATATTAAAATGTGCAAGACTAGAAGCATGATTGAGAAGTAAAAGAAAAGAGCAATGATGCATGTTCTTAGGAATGATAATATTATTATGCATGATCCTAGGACATCTAGAGCCCAATTACCAAAGACCACTAAGAAAGCAAATATTGTTTCTAGGTGGATTAGAAAGAATGAAAATGTTTGCCATGTTGCTCAAATAGCCTTGAAGGCAAATTCTTCTAATTTTTGGTATTTAGATAGTGGGTGCTCTAGGCACATGACAGGAAACAAGAGTTTCTTCGAGACTCTTGTTATGGAGGAAAGAGGATATGTCACTTTTGGTGATGGATCCAAAAAGAAAGTTGTAGGGAAAGGAACCATTTCCGTTCCCGGATTACCCTCCTTATCCAATGCTTTATTTGTTGATGGCTTGAAAGCTAATTTAATAAGCATTTCACATCTAAGTGATGAAGGATATTCCATCTTATTTTGTAAAGATGATTGCTCGATCCTAAAGCCCGATGGATAAACCTTATTGAAAGGTATGAGATCTAGCGACAATTGCTATTGTCTTGAAGCTAGAATTGTCTAAAACAATGTGTCCATGGATGAGCAAATAGAGTTGTGGCATGAAAGACTTGGCCACATGAACTTTAGGGATTTAAGAACCCTTGAAAAGTTCGATTGTGTGCGTGGCCTCCCTAAGCTTGGGAAGAAAGCCAATGGAATTTGTGGACCTTGTCAACAAGGAAAACAAACCAAGAGCATGCACAAAAAAGGCAAGTATCTCTCCACCAAAGAGCCTTTAGAGCTTCTCCACATGGATCTCATGGGTCCTATGCAAACAAAGAGTTTAGGTGGAAAGAGATACATTTTTGTTTGTGTTGATGATTTCTCTAGATTTACATGGACATATTTTCTTAGAGAAAAATCCGAAACTTTTGATAACTTTAAAATGCTTTGTACTAAAATACAAAATGAAATGAATTCTAACATTAAAAGCATTAAACGGATTAGAAGTGACCATGGGAGGGAATTTGAGAATGCCTCTTTTGAAAGCTATTGCAATAGCTTAGGCATCTCCCATGAGTTCTCGGCTCCTAGGACATCTCAACAAAATGGAGTTGTTGAGAGGAAGAATAGGGTCCTTCAAGAGATGGCCCGAGTGATGTTGCTTAGCAACAATGTCCCTAGGAACCTATGGGCCGAAGTCGTCAATACGGCTTGCTATATAGGGAATCCTGTTTTCCTAAGGCCCGGATCTAGAAACACCTCCTATGAGTTATGGATGGGTAGGAAGCCAAATGTTAGCTACTTCCACATATTTGGAAGCAAATGCTACATTTTAAATGACCGTGATCAACTTGGCAAGTTTGATGCTAAGAGTGATAAGGGTATCTTTATTGGCTATGCCTTGAATAGTAGAGCCTATAGGGTTTTCAACTTGAAGACTCGAACCGTCATGGAATCATCGAATGTTGTTATTGATGATACAAGGCTCAAGTCTAATAACCATAAGGAGGAGGAAGTTTTAGAGGATGACTCTCCTTTGGAGAGGGTTGTGGTGACTCCCAATGTTGGGACGTCCAATGACAATAATGAAGTCACACAACCTATTACTAGAGTCCCTCTCTTGGACTCTAATGAACCCGCTCCATGGGTTAGAAGACTCCATAACAAAGAGGATGTTATTGGAGATGTGAATGAAGGTGTTAAGACAAGGCGTCAAATAGCTAATCTCATTAGCTTTACATGCTACACCTCTCAAATTGAACCCAAAAAGGTTGATGAAGCCTTAAATGATAAATTTTAGGTTCTTGCCATGCAAGAAGAGCTAAACCAATTCAAAAGGAATGAGGTTTGGACTCTAGTTCCTAGGCCTAAAAGCACTAATGTGATAGGCACCAAGTGGATTTATAGGAACAAATCCGATGAGGATGGCAACATAGTGCGGAACAAGGCTAGACTTGTAGCACAAGGGTACTCTCAAATTGAGGGTATCGACTTTGAGGAGACATTTTCTCCCGTTGCCCGGTTGGAGTCCATTAGGCTTCTCTTGTCCATTTCTTGTGTGCACAAGTTCAAATTGCACCAAATGGATGTCAAGAGTGCCTTCCTCAATGGCTTCTTGCAAGAGGAAGTGTTTATTGAACAACCGAAGGGGTTTGTGGATGCACACCACCCCAACCATGTCTATCGCCTTAAGAAGGCTCTATATGGGTTGAAACAAGCACCGAGGGCTTGGTATAAGCGCCTCACTCAATTTCTTGTTGACAATAACTACTCAAGGGGTAGTGTTGACAAGACACTATTCATCAAGAGAGACAATGATGAGCTTTTCATAGCTCAAATATATGTTGATGATATAGTTTTTGGCTCCACCAACAACACCAAGGTCCAATAATTTGTTGATGTCATGTCTCATAAATTTGAGATGAGTCTTGTTGGTGAGCTTAGTTACTTCCTAGGTTTGCAAATTAGGCAATTAGATGATGGGATTTTCATAACCCAAGCCAAATATGCCAAAAACCTAGTGAAGAAGTTTGGTTTAGAGAATGCCAAACATTGTGATACACCCATGAGTACCACTTTGAAGCTGAGTACCACTTTGAAGCTAAGCAAGGATGCTAGTGGTAAAAGTGTGGAACAAACTCTATATCGGGGCATGATAGGTAGCTTGCTTTATTTGATCGCAAGTAGACCCGATATATCTTTCAGTGTGGGTGTGTGTGCTAGGTACCAAGCGGATCCCAAGGAGTCCCATCTCTCTTCTGTAAAGAGAATCATTCGCT
Organism: Acer yangbiense; assembly: GCA_008009225.1. Lineage (NCBI taxonomy): Eukaryota > Viridiplantae > Streptophyta > Magnoliopsida > Sapindales > Sapindaceae > Acer > Acer yangbiense. Next base: position 48,882,861 of record CM017761.1, on the reverse strand, counting down.
ATGTGAATGGGACTTCCAACTATGGGATTTGGTACTCTTTTGACACTAATGCTAGTCTTGTAGGCTTTAGTGATGCGGATTGGGCAGGAAATTGTGATGATAGGAAAAGCACATCGGGCGGTTGCTTCTTCCTAGGCAACAACTTGGTGTCTTGGTTTTGCAAGAAGCAAAACTCGATTTCCTTGTCCACGGCCGAGGCCGAGTACATAGCCACGGGGAGTGGATGCACACAACTCCTATGGATGAAGCAAATGCTAGTAGACTACGGATTCAACCAAGGTACTCTCACTCTCTTTTGTGATAACATGAGTGCCATTAATATTTCCAAGAATCCAGTGCAACATTCTAGAACTAAGCATATTGACATCCGACATCATTTCATTAGAGAGCTTGTTGAAAATAAATGCATAGTACTTGAACATGTAGGTACTAATGATCAACTTGCGGACCTATTTACTAAACCCTTAGATTCTACTCGATTTAAAACGCTAAGTAGATCTATTGGGATATGTCTTGTGGAGTGATGAGTTTTATATTTGACCCTATATGGGGAACTCAAGCAAAGAGAGCTATTTTGCATTCTTGTCACTTGCAAAAAATTTGAAATATCTTATGCCTCTTCTTTTAATTGTTTGAGTAAGCTTGGTTGCACATATGTTTATATGTTTTCAATTCAATAAGTGTGAACCTTGCTTGTTTACAATCCATGTCATATTTATGTTCAAACATGCATTTTTGGACTAGGAGATGTATATAGGAAGTATGATTTGAATGACCTGTGATTATCTCCATGACATGATGATTCTTAAATAACATGCTAATGTCAAATGAAAAAGCATGAAATTCATATAACATGCTCACATGAAAAGCATGAATTGATGATTGCATATTCTTAAAATGCAAAACCTTGTGTGAAAGCTTATGAGACTCAAAATGAATAAAGGATCTTGTATCCGTTCAAAGGAATTTACATTCCAAATGTCTCTCCTTCCACTACAAGAAAAGTGACCTATAGTGACACATTTCTCTGTGACAAATTTTGAATGCATCACTATATGTATTGTTTTGTGACAAATATTATTATCTGTCATTGTGTTTTTTTCAATTCAGATTTTTTTACAAAAATTGTCACAACTAATTAAAATTTGATAATTTGTGACAGTTAATATAATTAGTCAGAAAATTACCTTACAAAAAATGCCCTACAGTGACACATTTGTTTGTGACAATTTTTATATGTATCATTGTTAGTATTATTTATTGACAAATTATTTATTTTGTGACTTTTGTCTTTATGTTTTGGTGCAAAATCTCCCTCCAAAATTGTTTACCAAAAACACTGATTCAACTTAGACTTTATAAATTCTTGTCAAAAAAAAAAAAAAACTTAGATTTTATAAATTAATTTGTCACAAGTAATTAAAAAAAATGATAAATTGTGTCAATTTATATAATTATTCACTAAATCAAAGATTTTAAAAACGAAAAAATATATATATTATTATGACTTATTAAAATCTTAGACTAATAAAAATAAATATTACTCCCGCTATTTTTTGTTTATCCCACCAAATTACTGCTATTATTTTTGTCATATTTTGTGACAGGAGCTTTTCTTCTTTCTACCCAATTTGTTTTAGGAATCCTTATTTCCTTACAACTCTTCTTTAGCTAATACTGGAAACTTGCAATCTACAACCTCTTCAGTCGACAACAATGATTTTTTTGGCTCCCTTTCTCAGCAAACCTAAACCTTTTTGGCTCCCTTTCTCAGCAAACCACTCCCTTTTTCAGCAAACGTAACCTTTTTTGGCTCCCTTTCTCAGCAAACCGCTCCTTTTTTGGCTCCCTTTCTCAGCAAACCTAAACCTTTTTGGCTCCCTTTCTTAGCAAACCTAAACCACTCGATTTGTCAAGAGATATTGTGGGTTTTCATTGGAATTTCAATTAGTATGTTTTTTTCCTTTTAATCTCTCTAATCAGTTATTTTCCTAGCTAATTAGAAAAGTAATTCCAGTTTATTGGGCAAGAATTGTAAAGAGATATTGTGGGTTTTCAATTGGGTATTGTTAAATCCTTGTGCAACATGTATTTGTAATTCTCCCTTATGCAAATTAGTGTTTTTGGTATGGATTTTGAAAAAAATTCATGGTGACTTTCAATTATTTTTGTAGTTCGTTTTTTTATATTTGGTTTATCTTTTCAATTATTTTTGTGTTTGAGTGGAAGGTTCCTTAATGCTTGGATGTTGTCTTTTTTGGTTATTTTTCCCTTGCTCTGTTTCGAGCTTGCTTTCTCTGTTTTGCTGCTTTCTCTTGTTCTTTGTTGTTGTTTTGCTGTGGTGTGCGGGACTCTTCTTTGTTTCCTGGTGCATGTTGTTTGTTTGTTAATGATGTTATTGGCCTTTGCCTTCTTATATATATATATAATATTTTGCTGTTTCAAAAAAAAAGAAAAAAAACAATTGGAATTTCATTAGTGTTGATTTAGCTTTAGAAATAGGTGTGGTTTTGTTGTTTTGGTGTCTGGTGCGTTGCTGGTAGCAGAGAATTGTGAGCTTAATAGAACAGGGTCCACAAATGATGTGAATGAGTTTAATTCACAATGTAATGGAAGTGATAAATTCCATTGCAATGATTTTGAATTTCAGAACTTGTTTCCAGAAAAGGATTCTGTTGGTGTGGTTTCGGAAGAATATATTACTTCCAATCTGAATGTTGGACCTCAGGAAGCTGCAAATTTTGAGGAAGGTATGCTTTTATTTGATTTTGAGACCTCTTGGAATGGTCATAGCCAAGTATCACTAGCTCTTTTTTAAAGTAGAGTTGTTTCTAGACAATAGTTTCAAGGATAAAATTATGCTTTTAGGTTGAGCTTATTTTATTGGTATCAGATGAACTGTGGTAGCTTACCACTAGTGTGTACAGAGAGAGAGACTGTTGGACGAATGAATTTGTACAAAGGCTGACTGTTTCTCTCTGTCTTTTGTATTTATGAATTCCAAATCTTAAATTATGTGAGAAACAGTTAGCCTTTGTACAAATTCATTCAGGCTTTGTAGCTGTGCTTGCCTAGGTTGTTTTTCTTTGGTGTTTCTTGTTGTTGTTCTAGTTTGTTTAGGTTCTTCTGCTTTGGTTCTTTGCTTTCTTTGGGCCCTTGTTCTGGGGCTGTTTTGTTGTTGTGGGGTTTCACCTTTTTTGCCTTCTTGGCTTTTCATAGATTGTTTCTATTTAAATTTTGAGTTGGCCTTTTTAGATTTTGCTATTGTTTTGTACTAATGTCAGTCTTTTTATTTTGATCCAGGTGTTAAATAACAGTTGATTAGCTTTAGAAGTGCTTGCCACGTACTCTCTAGGTACCAGTTGTGTTTTGCTTTTAGTATATTTAAATTGTGTTTATGCTATTGCTTTGCCAAAAAGACCTTATTTTCTGTTTATTGATGGTGCTGGAAAGCTACTTACTCTGTTCTTGAATATAATTCACGTAGACATATGAAAGAAAATGACAAAATATGATAGTTTCCTACCAAATCACATTAGATACTTGCAAAATTACTATAGTAAGTTAATCAGTCCATAATGAAAAATTATAGATGATCACTAGAACTTCTAAGTGTTTGACATGAATTGATTGAATTGTTTAAGCTCCAATAATTTTGTAAGGATTCCCTTTTGTTGATTGGCTTATTTCGTGGTCAAACCACATGTTGGGGTTTGGTTGTAAGGGTAGTCTAGGTCATTAAGGTTGAAGATCAAAGACCCTTTCCAAGACCTCAAGAGGACAAGCACCAAAGGTATATCTTGTGCTTACTTTGGCTTGAAGAGATATAGTTGCACACACTCACAACATGCATAACTCTTATTCTTGAATGTTGTGTTTATATTTTGTGTGCATTGTGCTTTATTGTTTATTCAATGTCTCTTCTTGCATTAAATTGATTGCATCTTGTTATATGAAATGCCATGACATGATAGGCATTAGGATGCATTCAATACCCACACTTGCACTTCATGTATGTTAGTTCTTAGTGTGGAGTAATTCATTTCCCGAAGGATGTTTGGAAACGTCCGCGCGTGCACGTTGATGTGCTTTGTTTTGCGCGATGATCGCCGGTGGAGATGCCTTTGGCTTCTCCTTGGTTTCACCATTTTTGGTGAAACGGCGGTTATGTTCGGCGGCCTGGCCGCCGTTCGAAACCGCCAAATGAGACCTGATTGAAATATATCTCTCGGGTCCAAAACGGCGGTTGGGATCGGCGGTTTTGAAACCGCCGAACGAAGTCGCCGAAGTTCCCCTGTTCCACTCGGGAGCCATTCAGCGGTTCAATTCGGCGGCCTGGCCGCCGAATGAAACCGCCGATCGTGCGATTTCAGGGGCAAAATTGTCTTTTCACTTGCCCTGTTCTTGATGTCTATAAATATCACACTTTCTCATTATCTGATGATGTTCTTTGACTCTTAAGAACCCTAATCTTCAAAGATAGATTTTGAGAGAAAATCAAATCAAGAACTCAACTTTAACCACTCAAATCAAACCCCTTTTGCATCAAATTTCATATTGCATCTCCTATGTCTATATAGAGTGCTTCCATGTATGGGTTTGCATCATCACAACTTGCTTGGTAAGATTTTGATTAATTTCATCTTATTGTAGTATTTTAAATACCAAGCCATCTCTTTTAAATTACTTGTATGTTTTAGATCATATGCTAAATACAAGAAAAGAGATTATTTGTGATGAATTGATTGAGTGTTGTTTTTGATAGATATCTAGGTTTTTATAATCTATGATTATCTATGCTATTTGACATGTCATTTAGCAATTGATATCTAGGGTTGATTTAAATTGAATATATCATCATCCTAGATAAGCATTTAGAGTACCCTAGCTCTTATTGCATTAATTGAATATTCATACATATTCACATAGGGTTGTGCATCTCTTTTGAGAGATTGAAGTCTTGGTCTAGGGTTGCTATTACAGGCCCGCTGGGTAGTAGTGGTGGGTTACAGACCGGGATTAGGCTGTAAACATCATTACAAGTAGTGACTTCGAGGATCAAGCAAATTGGAATAGGGTTGCTAATAAAGGCCCGCTGGGTAGAAGTGAGGGGTTACAGACCGGAGTGTTAGACAAGGTCTACATAGGTTGTAAACTTCATTTCAATTAGTGATTTCGAGTTCCGAGTGTGGCGCACTATACAGCCCGTGGTTTTTCCCAGTGGTTGGGTTTCCACGTATACATCAAGTGTTATTTAAATTCCGCACTATATTACACTTGTATGTATTTTTGACTAGTAGGGGCATTTTCGTAAAATTGACTTGCATGCGAAAATTGGGTAATAATCGTTAAAATCTATTCACCCCCCCCCCCCCCCCCCCCCCCCCCCCTCTCTAGCTTTATATATAAAACACACCTCGAGTATTTAATTACTTTCAAATTTTTAGATATTTTTCAGATAGTATTTGGTGGGTAAAATTGATCATTTCATTTCTTTATTAATAATCAATACATCAAGAGTTTATATATATGGAACTAGAGATCAATTGATCACCTCATGATGATCAATTGATCATTTCTTTATCAAAGCTTCAAAGATTGATTAGTAGAAACATGTAATTTATGTGCTAACTATATATTGTATTGAAAATATATTGTTGTTGTGAATTTGTTTTTTTTTTTTACTTCTGTTTTTTAGCTTAAGTTTTCTACCGTTGGAATTTTGTAGGGTCTATATTTTAGGATTGGAAAATTTTATCAGAAGTTCTCAATGGATAAGAGTTGGATTCATGAGTCTAGATTAAGTAGCACTTTCGAAGACGGTGTGACACAATTCTTAGATTTTGCATTTATTAATAATACTGATGGAAGAATAAAATGTCCGTGTAAAAACTGTAACAATGTTTTTCGGCATGATAGAAATACTGTAGAGGAACATATGATATGTGATGGTTTAGACATAGGATATTTTAGTAACAAGTTGATATACCATGGTGAACTTGATTCGACACGCACAAGATTGAATAATGACCAATCGGGTCAAGTAGATGATATGCAGGGGATGTTGCATAATGCATTTGGTGTTGTAGATGGTGGTGGTGGTGGTGGTGAGTTTGATGGCGTTGACCTTAGTAGTCTTGACAACGACAACAGTGGTGGTGGTGATGAGAATGACAATAGTGGTGATAGGGAGATTCCGAATGATGATGCAAGGAGATTTTACAACCTATTAAAAGATGCCGAACAAGAGTTACATCCTGGTTGTAAGAAATTCACTAAGCTCTCTTTTATTGTTCGACTATTTCACATCAAATGTCTTTATGGGTTGAGTGACAAATCGATTACAGTACTACTTGAGCTTTTCAAAGAAGCATTACCTGAAGGTGAAACTTTGCCAAAATCATTCTACCAAACAAAGAAAATTATTAGTGATTTGGGACTTGGGTACAACAAAATTAACGCATGTCCTAACGATTGCATGCTGTATTGGAAAGAAAAAACTCAAGAGACAAAATGTACTGCGTGTATTACTTCTCGATGGAAAGAGACGACAAATGATGCAAATCAATCGTCTCCCTCAGATCGTAAAGTTCCAGCTAAGGTTTTGCGTCACTTTCCATTGATACCAAGACTTCAAAGATATTTCATGTCAAACAAGACTGCTTCTTTTATGCAATGGCATGAGAGAGACCGTGTTAAAGATGGTTTATTGAGACATCCTGCGGATTCTAAAGCTTGGAAAAAATTTGATAATCGCTATCCTAATTTTGCTTCAGATCCTCGTAACGTTAGATTGGGCCTAGCAAGTGATGGTTTTAATCCATTTGGTACAATGAGTATTTCTCATAGTACATGGCCGGTTGTCTTGATGATATATAACTTGCCACCTTGGATGTGTATGAAGCAACCGAATTTCATCATGTCATTACTTATTCCTGGACCTTCTGCTCCTGGAAATGATATAGATGTCTACTTACAACCATTAATAGATGAGTTAAAAGAGTTATGGGATAATGGTCTGAAGACAATTGATGCCTTAACAAATCAAAATTTCAATATGCGTGCAGCATTATTATGAACTATTAGTGATTTTCCGGCATATGCCAATTTGTCAGGATGGAGCACTAAAGGTCGTTTTGCTTGCCCGTATTGCAATAATAAAACCCATCATCATAGATTAAAGCATTGGAGTAAGTATTGTTATATGGGACATCATCGTTTCCTAGGTGATGATGCTCCATCTGCTCCTTCTGGGACTGAGATATTTCAACAAATGAGTTTAGTGAAAGTCATATTAGGAAAACATTCTTTAAACACTCCTATTAATAAACGAAAGCGAGATGATGTTGACAAAGAATATGATGTTTTGTGGAAAAAAAAAAGTATTTTCTTTGATTTAACGTACTGGGAGCATAATCTAATCTGTCATAACTTGGATGTAATGCATATTGAGAAAAATATATGTGACAGTATTGTTGGAACATTGTTAAACATTGAAGGCAAAACAAAAGACAATTTAAAAGCACGTCTTGATATGAAAGATATGGGTATAAGACCAGCCTTGCATCCAACAGTTGTTAGAGGAAAAACATGTTTGCCCTCTGCTTGCTTCTCAATGACTCGAATTGAAAAACAAAACTTTTGCAAGGTCTTATCTCGTGTAAAGGTTCCTGATGGTTTTTCATCGAATATTTCAAAATGTGTCAACATGAAAAATCTTAAAATTTATGGTTTAAAGAGTCATGATTGTCATGTATTAATGCAACAACTTATTCCATTGGCAATACAACGAGCCTTACCCAAAAAGGTGAGTTCTGTATTAATTGAATTAAGAAAATTCTTTAGAGAATTGTGTACTAAGGTAGGATCTGTGGAATGGTAAACTTAAAGCACAGATTGTAAGAACTCTTTGTCATCTTGAAAGGATTTTTCTGCCATCTTTCTTTGATATTATGGTACATTTACCGATTCATCTAGCTGATGAGGCAGAAGTTGCTGGACCGGTGCAATATCGATGGATGTATCCAATCGAAAGGTATCAATCTATGTTAGCAACACTTCTATTCTTAGTATAATATTTCAATTAAACACAATGAACTAATTTATTTGCACTTGTAATTTAACAGGTATTTGCGTACATTAAAATCTTATGTACGAAATAAATGTCATCCCGAGGGCTCTATAGCAGAGGGATATTTGGCCGAAGAGTGCTTAACATTTTGCTCTCGATATTTGTTTGGAATAGAAACCAAATTCAACCGACCATCAAGGAATGTTGATGACCATGATTCAAATGGGGAGAGATTATCCATATTTACAAGTATAGGTTATGGAAAAAGGAAAGAAGAGTTATTTTGTTTAGATAATCAAGTTTTATCTCAAGCGTATAGATACGTATTGTTTAATTGCAATGAAGTTGACTATTTTATCAGGTACGTCAAATAAATTCATTCTTAGTAACATTTTGCGTAATTATAAATGCATTTTTATTTAAAACTAATCACATAAATAACATGACAGACAACATATTCAAATAGTTAGAAGTTCAAATCGTCGAGCTAGACCGATAGATATTACTCGCATCCATAATGAGACATTTCCCAAGTGGTTTCAAACGGAGGTAACAAGAACATTAACACATTATATTAGATTTTAGATTTTAGATTTTATAAATTACATACTTATTAACTTATAAATGTTTTAATGAGGTTTTACAGTTGTACCACCAAGGTGATCTTCGTGTAGATGAAGATCTTAAATGGTTGGTACAAGGTCCTAACAAAATAGCATCAAGATTCAAGAAGTATCTTATAAATGGATTTAGGTTTCGAATAAAAGATATTGATATTAAGAGTAAAACTCAAAATAGTGGTGTTGTTGTTACAGCAAAAACTTCGAGTTTTGCAAGTGCTAAGGACAAAAATCCTATGGTGGGAGATGTTTCATACTTTGGGCATTTAATAGAGGTTATTGAACTCGATTATTATGGAGGGAGGAAGGTTGCACTTTTCAAGTGTGATTGGATTGATATAAAGTCCAATCGAGGAACAAAGAAAGACGAGTTAGGTTTCACACTTGTGAATCCTTCTTGTTTGCTAAAAATTGAAGAACCATTCATACTCGCATCTCAAGCAATTCAAGTGTTCTATGTTCAAGATCCTGTGGATACGGAATGGCATGCTATTGTCTTTACAAAGCCGAGAGATTTGTATGATATGGATGAGGTTGCAAATGTAGGAGATTTATATGTGGAAAATGAAAGTGGCAGTACAGAAAATTTACAAGAATTGATGGACAACACATATTATGTTAGAGACGATTTGTCTGGGATATTACTTGACTCACCTTTAAACATCATGGAGGAGGGTGATACAGATGATCAATATGAGGATGAAACTAACAACTAAGTTTGATGTTTCTTTTTATTTTGACTTATATTGTTTTTATGTTCATGTTATTAAGTTTGTTTTGCTAAAAAAAATGTTATTATGTTTGTTTATATTATGGTTTTATGTGATTCATGTTATTATCAGAGTATCAAATACTTACATCTTTTTTTTTTTTAAGTTTATATACTTTATAAATTTTAGATTTTATTTTATTTGAAAGGTATTGAATTAAATCTGCATTCATCAAGGACACAGGTTTATAGTATGGCATAAAACAATTTTTATTTTGTTAGATGAGCATGTCATGATTATGACCAAACAAAACATACTTTATAGATAAATTAAAACTAAATAATATTATATTTCTTTTCAAAGACAACGTTGACAGTAGCAACAACTTATATTGGAGTTTGACAAACAAATTTTATATACCATCATTATTTTAGTATTTAGTTTTGGGTTTATCTGTATATATAATTATATTAATATTTATTGACAATTTAAATTGAACATGTCAACAGGAAATGCAGACAAAGAATATGTTGAAACGTAAAAGGAAGCAACAAGATATTCAACTTTTGGCTAAAAAGGGTGTTGTTGACGGTTCCAAACATAGAAGCAATATGCATCAAGTTGTTAGGTCAAGGGCTACTAACAATCTTGAAACTCAGAATAACATGGGACATGTGGTTAGAAGGGGAACTTGTAACAATATGGAAAGTATAAGCAATGATTCTGAGACCGAGGAACCTTCTGACCATGATATTGAAGAAACTCAAGATGATACTGGTTATGAATCTCACAAACCTATTTATAATTATTTATGAAATTCTGGTTTATCTTTCATTTCACCTTAATATTGGTTTGAATAAAGTTATTTTTAAGTTTAATTTCTATAATTGATTATAGGTTCTACTCGTAAGAAGACTCGTGGCCGAACACGTCTCCAATGGTTACATTTGCAAAAGGAGCCTATCCAAGTCAAACTCAATGAGCTTCGTCAACCTATTGGAGAATCCGGTAAACAATTAGGACAGTACATTGGTTTCATTGTAAGTGATTCAACAATAATACCCCTTACTTTTGAGGATTGGAGACATATGCCAAAAGAGACAAAATTTCATATTTATGACATAATAAAGGTAATATAAATTCTGTATTTTTTTTTTAATTTGTTTCGGGTTATGAATACTTTTTTATTAGCCTTAACTTCATCTCATATCATTTATGTTTGGCTATATGTGTAATTGATTTATGATTTCATATATTGTCATGACATAATGATAATTTATATATGTTAGGCTAAATTTAATATTGATTGGGACCTTGCTGAAGATTGGATAAATAAAAAGATAGATCACCTATGGCATCAACGAAAACATAAATTGAAAAATGAATATGAGAAGCCATCAAAAGACAAGGAGAAAATTGCTAAACTCATAAATGATGTGGGGCAAGTTCAATGGGATTGGTTGGTCAAGTTCTGGAATTCTGAGAAGGGAAAAGTAAGAATTTAATTTGATTGGGTTGTCAATTATATATACATCACATATTACTTTTTTAATTCTATAATATGACAATTATTTTAATTCATTGATGTTTTACAGGATCGTGCAAAGACTAATAAACAAAATCATGGCAAACTGGAAATGCATCACACTGGTGGAACAAAAAGTTTTGCTAGACTTAGAGATGAACTGGTAAATATTTCTATGTTGTATATTTCAATTAGTAATTGATATCAAACATATTTTAATGCAAATATATTATATTTTGTAGAAAAAACAAGACCCTGAAGGAAATGAGCCAAGCAAGATTACGATCTTTAATGCCACTCACACTAGGAAAAATGACAAGCCTATTGACCCAAAGGTTGCAAACGTAATGGTAAGATGCATATTGAAAACTAGTAGCCACATTATTAGTTGACGTGGAATGTTATCAAAGTTTAAAAGTCAAATGATTTCATGAGAATTATTTTTTTTCTTAATTATTGGTTAATTGCCGTTGTTGCAAATATAAATTTAATGTGATATATATGCATTTAAATTAGATATTATGTAACCTTTTTTTTTTTTAGAGACAAATGGATGAGCTTGTTACAAACCAACCTGATGCATCTCAAAATAAAATCTTCAATCAAGTTATGGGTGAAGTTATTAGTCCAAAAGCTGATGTTTCTACTTTAACGTATGGTCTTGGGATCACTCGATCAAAAAAAAATGGTAAACGTTCTTCGCATATTGAGACATTGAAGATGTTACAGGATGAGAGAACTCAAAGAGAGGCAGCAAATGAAAAGATAAACATCTTGAGACTGAATTGATCTCGATGAAATCCCAACTTCAAACTGTGGAGGAAATGAAATCTCAGTTTCGTGAATTGATGTTGATAGTTGAACAACAAAAATTTTCAAATTCGTTAGAAGCTTCTTAGTTTACAAATATTTTTTAAGTCCATTTTATAGTTTAGACTTTATAGCATACGATATTTGTTAATTTCATCACATATATATGTGATTGGGTTGACGATTCCCTATCGACTTTCATTATTATTTTTCCTTATGTTAATTTAGGTTTCATGTTAAATTTAAAATTATAATTGAAATATGAATATTATAATTATTTTAATTTTATCGTACAATTTTGAAATTCCATTTTTATATTGTTAACTGTCACTAATTGTATGTATTGTGACAAAAATTTTAAACAGTTAATTGTCACTAGATTCTTAAACAGTGACACAATTCTGGAAGAATTAATTGTCACTAAGTTTGGATAAAGTGACCAATAATTCTGGAAGAATTAATCGTCACTAAATTTGTAAACAGTTACAGAATTTGTAAATAATATATTGTCACTAAGTTTATGTATAGTGACAAATTTTGAAATAATTAAATGTCACTAGATTTGCATATAGTGACACAATTTTGAAACCGTTAATTGTCACTAGATTTGTTTATAGTGACAAAATATTCAAACCGTTAATTGTCACTAGATTTGCTTATAGTGACAAACTATTCAAACCGTTAATTGTCACTAGATTTACTTATAGTGACACAATATTCAAACAGTTTATTGTCACTAGGTTTATGTATAGTGACACAAGTTTTATTTTGTCACTCGATAGGGTCCATTAAAAATCTGTCACTAAAAGTTATGGTTTGTGACAATTACAAATAATTGTCACTAACCATAGTGACAATGGCACTATAAGTGTCACAAATACTTTTAGTGATGGAGGTATAAGTGACGAATTGTTAGTGACAATTTTTTTGTCATAGTATTGATATTGTGACAAATTTTTCACTTATTGTGACATATATTTTTTGTCACTATAGGTCACTTTTCTTGTAGTGTTCTTTATTGGTTGAACATGGCTACTATCATACGGATATCTTATCCGAAAAAATCAAATGGGGTGCAAAGTCACTCATGCCATGTTTCGCTTATAAAGTTGGATATAATTGTTCTTAAATTGAAATCAATATATTCTATATCCTTGCTTTACTCATGACATTGGTGAAATTGGTTTGAATTCTTATTAGAAACCTTTGTCATTTGCTTTGCCAAATACCATTGTATTTTGGACTTGAATGCTACGTGTCTTGTATGCAAAGCATGTTTGATTCACACATTTTCTTTCAAATAAATCTCCTTGTTTCTCTCCAATTAATTTAGATGCATAAAGTGACTTATATTAATTATGCATATCTTGCATGCTACTGTCTCTCGTTGCTATGAGTGACCCGGTTGGGGACTACTCCTTTGCCTATATAATGACAAAAAGGGGGAGTAGTATATGGTAAGGGGAGTTGCAAAATATAGAAGCAATTGTGCATATTGGGGAGAACATTCATTGAGGGGGAGTAACCCGTTGAGAGGGAGCATTGCAAATACATACATTTCATAATGTTGTGCCTAATCTTTTACAAATGCAAATGCTTGTTTTTGTTCTCACTTGATTCATCTCATTTTTTACTTGTATTAGAAATGTTAGAAACTTTCTTTTCAGGGCTTGATTATTCTACAAGAGATTGAAGACTTGAAGTTTTACTTTCTTATCTCTTTGTACTATAGAATACCATAGTTATCCCGTTGTTTCTATTTTAATGTGAGGAATCAATGTGAATGGTGGTTTTGTCACGAAATAGCCAAAGGGGGAGATTGTAAGGTTCCCATTTGTTGATTGGCTCATTTCGTGGACAAACCACATGTTGGGGGTTCTTTGTAAGGGTAGCCTAGGTATCGGTGTTATTGCTCAAGCCCTTTGAAGACCTCGTCTTGATAAGCACCAAAGGTAAATTTCTATGTGCTTACTTTTCTTTAAAGAGATTAGTTGCACATACACACTTACATACATTGCATATGTGTGCATTCTCTTCACTTGTCACATTTCACACTTGCACTTATTTGTTATATTTTGTTGTGTGTAAATGTGTCTTGTTGTCTTGTAATTCGTTTCCCGATAGTTTTTGGAAACGTCCGCGCATGCACTAGGATGTGCTTGGTTTAGCGCGAGGACCGCCTACGGAGAATGCCCTTGGCTTCTCCTTGGTTTTCACCTTTGTTGGTGATCGGCGATTATGATCGGCGGCCTGGCCGCCGAATGAAACCGCCGTTTGCTTCCAGTAGTGTATGGAGCAATTCTACGGTTATGATCGGCGGTCACGACCGCCGTTCGAAACCGTCGTTCAAGACTTGATTGATTTTATCTCTCGGCCTAATTCAGCGGTTGAATCGGCGATCCCGAATGAAACCGCTGTTTCATACCTGATTGATTTTTTAATCTCAAGTTTGATACGACGGTTAGATCGGCGGTCACGAAACCGCCGAATGAAACCGTCGTTGGTCCCCTGTTCCTCTCGAGCTAATTCGGTGGTTATGATCGGCGGCCTGGCCGCTAATTGAAACCGCCGATCGGTGCATTTCAGAGGCAAACTTGTCTTTTCACATGCTCTGTTTTTCATGCCTATAAATACATCACTTTCTCTTATTCTGAATGTGACTCTTTAATCATCAAGAACCCTACTTTCAAAAGAGAGATTTTTAAGAGAGAAAGCAATCAAGTTTGCTCATTAAACACTCAAACCAAAATCCATTTGCATCAAAGTTCATCTAGCATTCTCTAGCATATCTAGGATGCTTGCTTGCATGGGTATTTCATCATCACACTTGCTTTGGTAAGTTTTTCACTATTATCATACATAATTAGTGTTTAATTTATTATGGCATCTCTTTTATTACTTGATTGTTCTTAGATTATATTCTAATATTCAAGATAGAGATTGTTGTGTTGATTTGATTGAGTGTTGTTTTTATGATAGATATCTAGGTTTCTATAATCTATGATTATCTAAGCTAATTGACATGTCATTTAGCTTTAATATCTAGGATTGTTTTTAATTGCAAATTCATCATCTTAGATAAGCATATAGGGTTTCCCTTGCTCTATGTTGCATTTGAATATTCATATATTCACTTAGGGTGTTAATCTCTTTTTAGAGAATTAAGTCTTGTGTTGTGACCGGGATTAGGTTACTTAATTCGCAAACAATCGGACTAGGTTCACTCATACCGGGATTGGGTAGGTGTGTGATTACTTCTAGGATTAGGTTGTAATCGTTTTACACATTTACTGGATTCGAGGTTCGAGTGTGGCTTACTTACTAGCCCGTGGTTTTTCCCGTGAGGGTTTCCACGTAAAAATCAAGTGTTATTTAATTTCCACATTTTATACTTGATTTATTGCTTTATCTATTTAGGGGTAATTTCGTAATTTTGACTAATCACGAAAAATTGGGTAATAAGCTTAAAATCTATTCACCACCCCCCCCCCCCCCCCCCCCCCCTCTAGATAGTTTTATACACACCGTGCTATAATTTGTTTCAGGTCATCCAAATCATACTTCCTATGCAAATCTCCTAGTCCAAAAATGCATGTTTAAACATAAATATGACATGGATTGTAAACAAGCAAGGTTCACACTTATTGAATTGAAAACATATATACATATGTGCAACCAAGCTTACTCAAGCAATCAACAAAGAAGCATAAGATTTTTCAAATATTTGCATGCAACAAGTATGCATTAGCTCTCTTTGCTTGAGTTTCCCATATGGGGTCAATCACCATCCTTCATCAATGAAGGTCATGAGGTCCTATAGACCTCCCAAGTCCATTTGACTTGGTTGAACCTATTTGAGACTTGTTAGTCTCGTAGCAAAGGGTTCATTTTTCCTTATCCACATAGATATGACATTTTTCTTCCTAGTGGTCAATGGTTCAAGAGTTCTAAAAATTATAGGATCATGAATATGAATTTTTTCCTTCCTATTAACATGCATTCTAGCTCTTGTCATTCTCTTTTCCATCATGCTTTTAACTCTACATAATTTAATGAAATGAAAGCAATTTTGTCTAATGTGACCATCAATACCACAAAAGTGACATATATGGATGAATTTAGAAATCATACCATGTCCTTGAGCATGCTTAGGAGCCTTCCCATGACTTTGTGGTTGAGTGGGTTCAAATCTTCTTTGTTGTTGAACCGGTCTATCTTGCTTCCTTAGTTCATTTTGCATGATTGGCCTCTTTCCATTTAGGGTCATTTGATGAGGAATGTTGACTTGAGAGACTTTAATGCGTTGAGCTTGAGATTGTCTCCTTGGAGCTTCCTTCACTTGTAGGAGTGTGCATCAGTGAGGCTTCTATCTTGCCCAAACTCTTGACAAAGACGGTCTTGGTTGGAGTAGAGATCTCCTTACTATCTTCATACCCAATACCTCTCTTGTCACAAGGGTTCTTACCAACACCAAGTAAGTGGTCAAGCTTCTTAGTGCTTGAAGTCATCCTAGTCAATGACTATTTAGCTTTATCAAGCTTTCTCTTCAACCCTTCTTCATTCCTCTTAGACATAGCTAGCTCATCCCTTAGCTTGTCTTCAATCATCTTGGATGTTTCCACTTGCTTACTCAAGTGGTCATTGTGTGTTGAAAGCTCTAGATTTTCATCCTCTAAAATCTTCAACTTTCTATTGATCTTTTTCAATGAACTTTCACACTTGACTATAAAGTCATGAACATCCATTTTCTCTACACTTCCATTTGTAGATGAGGAGTCATATTCACTTGAGTTATCTCATCCACTCTCCTTTGTTAGGATTATGCTCAATAGCAAGAGTGTAATGTTGTAATTAACAATCTTTTTCATATTAATAAAGTGATTTCTGGTTTAACAAATCTTATAGCATTTATAGTTTAATATTATAATTGTCAAAGTAAATAATCATAAGGTCTAAAGACTATGAGAAAAGAAGAATTGTCCGTACATCTGGATATGTATGTGGTAGACACAATTCTTTAGTTAGTCTTGAATATTGTTCACAACTTAAGTTAAAGGTTGGGCACCTTTATCTTGTTAAAGTTGTAGAATTCTTTTGCTAGCATTTGAGTGGGATCAAATGAGATATGATGAGTCTAAAATCATCGGAGTGTCTTCGAGCAAAAGAATCTAGTGCACTGGGTGCATTGAACTGGATCACAACGAAATACTTTATCTATAACCGTCAGTAGATAAAAGTCTTTTCATTATCAGGACAATCGGAGAGTCTATCTTAATCCTGAGATAAATGATGGATTTATGGTTGCAAGTGATATCATTTGAGTTATCAATGAGTACGATTATATCGCATAGTCTATCCTCGATAGTTTGGTGATATTCGTTTGTTAATCGATAGAGGACTTCATTTATAGATATGGACATCGTGGCTCCATTTATTAAATGAGAGTATAATATCATCATATGGATGTTTTGAGGTAATTGGATATTAAATCTCAACGTTGAGTTTTCGATAGTGTCTATTGAAAACATGGCTTCTGGACAAGTCAAAATATCCAAGTTCAAAACGTGGTCATATGAGTAAATATGGTAACTTGGAGAGTTATAGGCGGTCTATGAACTCTTGGCGATTACTGATATTAATCACGAGGATACACTATCTCCAACATGATTGTCTAGGGTATGAATGAGGTACATCTTCCTTTTCTATCTTTATTTAAGAGTTCAATTTTAGCTCTTTAGTGGAATGAGTTAAAATTAATAGATCGGACCTAAGTGAATCATTTGTTGATTGTGATTAGGTTATGTCTATTGAAGCTTAAATTTAGATGGCCCGCCAAGATCCCAATCCACACGAACTTGCATGGATCACTTGATATATTCTACCGGACCAATTTAAGGGTCCATCTAGAATTGCATTTAATATATTAAGAATATAATTTGCACATTATTTAAGTAATGGGATGCTCAATTATATTAATATATTAATAAAAGATATGTGGGCTTGTTTCTTTTAGTAAGAATGGTTCTGGTTCACATGTGGGCTTTTTATTTAAAGTCCAATGGATTAAATGAAATAAGAAAATAATATTAGGCCCAATTTTATTCAAGTGGGGGCGGCTCAAGTGGGGGCGGCAAGGTTAATATTTTAACCTAAGATATTATTTTGTTTTCATTGTTTTAATTAAATAAGAATTAATTAATTGTTTAATTAATTGTTTAATTAAGAAACAAATCTTTTCTGATTAGGAAATATGATTCCTAGTCTTATACTATTGTTGGTAGTATACTAAAAGTAAAAGACTTATTTGGTAAGAAAATAAATAATTAATTTTATTTATTTAATCAAATAAGAAGTCTTTTATTTTAGTCAATAAAAAGAATAAAATATCTATGAGTTGGATTAGGGTTTCAAATCTATTCTTTTATGGAAATTAGGGTGCAACACAAACTCCTTTTAGGAGTGTGATTTGTGGCAACCCTAGGAGAAAAAGAGAGCAAGATTTCGGCAACCCTAATAGGAAAAGAGAAAAACATTTAGGCCACCTATATATACATATGTATAGAATTCGGCCACCCTATGCTTTGTGCTTGAGAGACAATTTTTCTTCTTCTTCTTAATTCATAGAGAGCATTAATTTTATTCTACTAAAACATAAAAGAGTGAATAAATTATTCTTTGATGGTACACTATTTGCTTGTTCATCAATAAGCTTGTGTGTACAACATCGATTTAGGTTCACGCGAGTTTCGATCACTAGATTGAGAACTCAAAAGTGACCGGAATAATTTTAGTCTTCTTTTGATTGTTTTTGTGACTAACAAAGAAAAGAAAAGTTTATTTGTCCATTCACAGGTTTGCAATTCAAAGAAAAGGGAGACCACGCTCCTAGGTGATCCACGTTCGTGCTAGGATTGAAGATCTTGCGGATTACCATCGACGTAAGTCAATCGGATCACGCGACAAAAGGTATTATTCTTTTGTTAGATAATATATATGTTTAATTGATTAAAGGGTTTAAGGTTCATAAAAGGAAATTTTTTTTTAAAGTTACTAAATCAATTTTTAGTCTCGCTTCCGCTGCGTGTACTATGGTATTTTTCCCTACAATTGGTATCAAAGCCTAGGTTGAACCCTTTTAATTAATTAACGTATATATATGTAGATCTATTTCTTTTTATTGTGATTATGCATGTTTAGAAAGAGATGGCACTCTAGGTATTCGCATATATAATTACATGTGGATGTATGGATTTATATATGTTTATGTGGATTGTTATTGCTCGATTTTGGTCCTAGATTTTCAATGTATTTTTGTCATGGAATTGTAACAAGAAGGGTGGTCTATAATCGCCATAATTCCTTCTTGGTAGTTGTTAGGTTTTATTTTATTTTTTTAATATAAGTGCAGTATTTTTTAATACTACTGCAGTTTTTTTTTTTTTTAATTTTTTATGTACAGTTTTTTTTATTTTGTAAAAGTACTGCAGTGAATAAAAAAAAAAATTTAATACTGCAGTATTTATTATTTTATACTGCTGTAATGTATTTGGGTGTTGAAGATTTGAAGACACGAAGAAAAACGAAGCAACCGGAACCAAGAACGAGCACCGTGCGCACCCTAGGAGTTGATTGGGCTGCGCATGGCAAGCCCATTACAAGGTGGGCTGCGCACGGCAGCCTTGTGTGGCCTTATGGGCTGCGCATGGCAGCCCCTTTGTGGGGTTGTGGGCTGTGCACGCCCATGGGAGAAGGCCGAAGGATAAGCGTATGGTTGATGGGCCACTTGAAGATCTTGTATTCCTAAAACAAATTGTAATTTACTTGTTTTTCTAGGATGGGCCAAAATTGTTGCTATTTAATTTATGCTTAAATATTACAATATTTGTTATTGTATGATAACATGACATATAGAATAGGAGTGCCACTCATATATCTCTTTGGTATGAACATGCATTGAATGATTTAGGTATCTAAATTGGCATCTAGATAACTTGGTAAATCATTCTATGGGATTTAATCACACGCCTTAAATAATTGAGTGGGAGAAGGTGTTTTTGTAACACCTATGGCCTCCAAGGTTAGTTGAGCTTTATTATTTATTGGTAATCCCCCCAAGGGGCGTCCATGAATGGAATTTAGCAACATACTTCCTTACAAGGATAGACTAGACAATGGACTCAAACGAGATCTACTCCCCAAGGAGGGATTTTCGTGAGAGAAAATTGAGGGTCGATATCTTGGTAACACACTCAATGTAATTTTATTTATATCCTCCCAAGAGTTCTTGTTAGTAAAATTGCAAGGCTAAAATTGAAAACGCTGGTTGTTATGTTAACAATTAGGTGGGACCTAGTCTAACTAGTAAATGGTGCGAACTCCCAAAGGAGGCATAACATTTATGGGTGTTGGATCACCGTTGAATTTTTATGATTGAGTTATTTATTTAAATCAAGATAAATATTCGAAAGTGCTTTATCATGATTATTTACTCATATATATTTTTGTTATATTCAGAAATCATGACCCCATCCCTAATGAACATCTTAAAAGATAATATTTTAACCGGAAATAATTATGTCACATGGAAAAGGAAAATTGGGTTGTTGCTGCAAGCTGAAAAACATAAGTTTATTCTGTCTGCTCCTAAACCACCTGCTCCTACTTATGAATCTCAGATTCATATGGTTGGTAAAGTTGCTACTGTTAAGACCCGTCAAAAGGTTAAGGAACAACAGAAGAAAAAGCAACTTAGGCCTACCAAGATGGAGACCAAGAAAGTAACCAAGATCAAAGGGAAGTGCTTCCTTTGTGGTGAAAAGGGACATTGGAAAAGGAATTGTCCAAAGTCCCAGAACAAGAAGGAACAAGGTAATATTAATTATCTTGAAACATGTTTTCTGGCAGATTCTACATATTCTTGGATCATAGACTCTGGAGCCACAAATCATGTTTGCTATTCCTTACAGGGGTTCCAAGAAAGGAGAAAGTTGAATAAAGATGAAATTAACTTGTGTTTGGGCAACGGAACGTTAGTGTCTGCAAGTGCAGTGGGAGATATTAGAGTTTATTTGGATTCTAGAAGGCATTTAGATTTAATAGACGTTTATTATGTACCTCAATTCAAGAGGAATTTAATTTCAGTTTCTTGTTTGAATAAATTTGGATATTCGGTTACTTTTAATAAAGTCTTTATTATTAGTAAGAATGACAAAATTATTTGTCAAGGTACATTGGAAAACGGTCTATACTTTTTGCATAGAAATATCTCTCACTCGTTAGACACAGAATTAACGGAACCTAATCATAAAAGAATAAAATTATCAATAGATGAAACCTACCTATGGCATTTACGCCTAGGTCATATTAACCTTAATAGGATTAAAAGATTGGTATGTGACGGACCTTTAACTAACTTAAAGGTTGATGATCTACCAACTTGTGAATCTTGTTTGGAAGGTAAAATGACGAAAAGGTCATTCTTTGCCAAAGGTGCAAGAGCCACTGAATGTTTAGGATTGATACACACTGATGTATGTGGACCTATGAGCATTCATGCTAGAGGTGGATATGAGTACTTCATCACCTTCACAGATGATTACTTGAGATTTGGCTATGTGTATCTCATGCGACATAAGTCGGATGCTTTTGACATGTTCAAAGCATTCAAAGCTGAAGTAGAAAATCAGCTTGAGAAACACATAAAAATCTTGAGATCTGATCGTGGTGGAGAATATCTATCTGGTGAGTTTCAGCAATATCTTATTGATAATTGGATAGTTTCTCAGTTTTCTACACCAGGTACACCTCAACAGAATGGGGTGGCAGAAAGGAGAAATAGAACTCTTTTGGATATGGTTAGGTCTATGTTGAGTTATTCAACACTTCCTATTTCTTTTTGGGGATATGCTTTACAAACTGCTATATATATTCTAAACAATGTACCGTCTAAATCTGTTCCTAAAACACCGCATGAGTTGTGGACTGGGCGCAAGCCTAGTTTACAACACTTAAGGATATTTGGTTGTCCTGCGCATGTGTTAAAAGGAAAGACAGATAAGATGGAGTCCCGTTCAGAAACGTGTATATTTGTAGGGTATCCAAAAGAAACTAAAGGATATTATTTCTATAGTCCTTCAGATCTTAAAATATTTGTTTCAACAAATGCTAAATTTCTGGAAAATGACTATATGAATGATTTTGTACCTAGAAGTAGAATTGTCCTGAATGAGATGTCAAGAGATACAATTCCACGAGAGGTTACACAACCTAACCCAATTGTAAGTTCCGATCCAACATAAGATCGACAACCTACCATTCCTCGTCGTAGTGGGAGGGTTAGAACACAACCCGAAAGATACATCGGTCTGGGAGAATCAGTGGAGAATCTCCCGGACGACGATGATCCCTACACGTATAAGGAAGCAATGGAGGATGTTGATAGTCGCCATTGGCAAAAGGCAATGCAATCTGAGATTGAATCTATGTTCGATAACAAAGTCTGGTCCCTTGTAGACTTGCCTAAAGGGATAAAACCCATTAGGTGCAAGTGGGTATACAAGAGGAAAAGAGGTATGGATGGAAAGGTGGAAACCTTTAAAGCTAGATTGGTAGCTAAAGGGTATACACAGAAAGAAGGTATCGATTACGAGGAAACCTTCTCTCCTGTGGCCATGCTTAAATCCATTAGGATACTCTTGTCCATTGCAGCATCTTTAGATCTAGAGATTTGGCAAATGGACGTCAAGACAGCTTTCCTTAATGGAAGTCTTGACGAAAGCATCTACATGATGCAACCAGAAAGATTCATTGAAAAAGGCCAAATGGAAAAGGTATGCAAGTTGCAGAAATCCATATATGGATTAAAGCAAGCATCCAGATCCTGGAACATAAGGTTTGATCAAGCTGTCAAAGGTTTTGGATTTATTCAGAATCCTGACGAACCTTGTGTATACAAAAGGATTAAAGGCGACAAGTTGGTTTTCCTGATTCTTTATGTTGATGATATACTACTCATTGGAAACGATATAGGTGTATTGACATCAGTAAAAGAATGGTTAGCAAAACAATTTGATATGAAGGACTTAGGAGAAGCAAGTTTTATTCTAGGTATCCAAGTAATAAGGGATAGAAAGAATAGAACGATTGCATTATCCCAAGCTTCATACATAGACAAGATCTTGTCTAGGTTTTCCATGCAGGATTCCAAGAAAGGTATGTTACCTTTCAGACATGGAATCAAGCTTTCTAAGGAACAAGTTCCTAAGAATGAGCATGAAGAGCAATTCATGAGTAGAGTTCCATATGCCTCGGCAGTTGGAAGTCTCATGTATGCAATGCTCTGTACTAAACCAGATATTTGTTTTGATGTTGGCATAGTTAGCAGGTTTCAATCGAAACCTGGTCCTGATCACTGGACGGCAGTCAAGCATATTTTCAAGTATCTCAAGAGAACGAGAGATAATATGCTTGTATACTCTGGAGGGGATTTGATTCCTATTGGGTATACAGATTCTGATTTCCAATCAGATTCTAACTCCAGAAAATCCACATCGGGGGCCATGTTTACTATTGGAGGAGGAGCAGTCATATGGAGGAGTATCAAGCAATCTTGTATTGCTGATTCCACCATGGAAGCTGAGTATGTTGCTGCATGCGAGGCTGCCAAAGAGGCTGTTTGGCTCCGCCAATTCTTGATTGACTTGGAAGTGGTTCCTAGTGCGAATAAGCAGATCACTATCTACTGTGACAACAGTGGAGCAGTGGCTAATTCGAAAGAACCAAGAAGTCACAAGAAAGGAAAACACATTGAAAGAAAGTATCATCTTTTAAGGGAGATTGTTCAAAGAGGTGACGTGACGATTACCAAAATCGCGTCAGCAGAAAATCTAGCAGATCCCTTCACAAAGGCTCTACCTCAGAAGAGTTTCGATGGGCATCTAGAGAACATGGGCTTAAGAGATATGACACATTTGCTATAGTGCAAGTGGGAGATTGTTAGGATTATGCTCAATAGCAAGAGTGTAATGTTGTAATTAACAATCTTTTTCATATTAATAAAGTGATTTCTGGTTTAACAAATCTTATAGCATTTATAGTTTAATATTATAATTGTCAAAGTAAATAATCATAAGGTCTAAAGACTATGAGAAAAGAAGAATTGTTCGTACATCTGGATATGTATGTGGTAGACACAATTCTTTAGTTAGTCTTGAATATTGTTCACAACTTAAGTTAAAGGTTGGGCACCTTTATCTTGTTAAAGTTGTAGAATTCTTTTGCTAGCATTTGAGTGGGATCAAATGAGATATGATGAGTCTAAAATCATCGGAGTGTCTTCGAGCAAAAGAATCTAGTGCACTGGGTGCATTGAACTGGATCACAATGAAATACTTTATCTATAACCGTCAATAGATAAAAGTCTTTTCATTATCAGGACAATCGGAGAGTCTATCTTAATCCTGAAATAAATGATGGATTTATGGTTGCAAGTGATATCATTTGAGTTATCAATGAGTACGATTATATCGCATAGTCTATCCTCGATAGTTTGGTGATATTCGTTTGTTAATCGATAGAGGACTTCATTTATAGATATGGACATCGTGGCTCCATTTATTAAATGAGAGTATAATATCATCATATGGATGTTTTAAGGTAATTGGATATTAAATCTCAACGTTGAGTTTTCGATAGTGTCTATTGAAAACATGGCTTCTGGACAAGTCAAAATATCCAAGTTCAAAACGTGGTCATATGAGTAAATATGGTAACTTGGAGAGTTATAGGCGGTCTATGAACTCTTGGCGATTACTGATATTAATCACGAGGATACACTATCTCCAACATGATTGTCTAAGGTATGAATGAGGAACATCTTCCTTTTCTATCTTTATTTAAGAGTTCAATTTTAGCTCTTTAGTGGAATGAGTTAAAATTAATGGATCGGACCTAAGTGAATCATTTGTTGATTGTGATTAGGTTATGTCTATTGAAGCTTAAATTTAGATGGCCCGCCAAGATCCCAATCCACACGGACTTGCATGGATCACTTGATATATTCTACCGGACCAATTTAAGGGTCCATCTAGAATTGCATTTAATATATTAAGAATATAATTTGCACATTATTTAAGTAATGGGATGCTCAATTATATTAATATATTAATAAAATATATGTGGGCTTGTTTCTTTTAGTAAGAATGGTTCTGGTTCACATGTGGGCTTTTTATTTAAAGTCCAATGGATTAAATGAAATAAGAAAATAATATTAGGCCCAATTTTATTCAAGTGGGGGCGGCAAGGTTAATATTTTAACCTAAGATATTATTTTGTTTTCATTGTTTTAATTAAATAAGAATTAATTAATTGTTTAATTAATTGTTTAATTAAGAAACAAATCTTTTCTGATTAGGAAATATGATTCCTAGTCTTATACTATTGTTGGTAGTATACTAAAAGTAAAAGACTTATTTGGTAAGAAAATAAATAATTAATTTTATTTATTTAATCAAATAAGAAGTCTTTTATTTTAGTCAATAAAAAGAATAAAATATCTATGAGTTGGATTAGGGTTTCAAATCTATTCTTTTATGGAAATTAGGGTGCAACACAAACTCCTTTTAGGAGTGTGATTTGTGGCAACCCTAGGAGAAAAAGAGAGCAAGATTTCGGCAACCCTAATAGGAAAAGAGAAAAAAATTTAGGCCACCTATATATACATATGTATAGAATTTGGCCACCCTATGCTTTGTGCTTGAGAGACAATTTTTCTTCTTCTTCTTAATTCATAGAGAGCATTAATTTTATTCTACTAAAACATAAAAGAGTGAATAAATTATTCTTTGATGGTACACTATTTGCTTGTTCATCAATAAGCTTGTGTGTACAACATCGATTTAGGTTCACGCGAGTTTCGATCACTAGATTGAGAACTCAAAAGTGACCGGAATAATTTTAGTCTTCTTTTGATTGTTTTTGTGACTAACAAAGAAAAGAAAAGTTTATTTGTCCATTCACAGGTTTGCAATTCAAAGAAAAGGGAGACCACGCTCCTAGGTGATCCACGTTCGTGCTAGGATTGAAGATCTTGCGGATTACCATCGACGTAAGTCAATCGGATCACGCGACAAAAGGTATTATTCTTTTGTTAGATAATATATATGTTTAATTGATTAAAGGGTTTAAGGTTCATAAAAGGAAAATTTTTTTAAAAGTTACTAAATCAATTTTTAGTCTCGCTTCCGCTACGTGTACTACGGTATTTTTCTCTACACTTCTCACTTATGGAGTTATTTCCCTCATTAAGACCTTCACCTTGGTCTCTTGAGTCAATGAGAGCCATGTCCCAATGAGTAGCGACACATATCTCCTCTAGAGCTACTTCTTTATCTTTTTCTTCTTCATCTTTTTCTTTTATGGGATCACCAGTCAAGGCATTTGTAAGTGCCTCATTTTTGATTGGCGTATTTCGTTGGCAAAATCACAATGGGGTTCTATATGTAAGGATAGCTTAGGATGGAAGAAAACCTCATTGCATGATCAAGAGCTTCAAGGAAGGTAGATTTCTTGACTTACTCTATTTTGAAGAGATGTAGTTGCACACACTCACATTTTGCATATTTTGATGATTGCATTTTGTATTCCCAAAGCCTTGCCATGCATTATTTCTAGGAGTACATTTGTTGCAAAGGGCGCTGTTCAAAGCGCTCTACAAAGCGCTGTTCGAACAGCGCCCCTTCAGACCTGAAGAGAATGGGTCATTTTTTTGCATCAGACCTGATGCATTTTTGTGTAGGCGCTGTACGAGCGCTGTACGAAAGCGCTGTACGTACAGCGCCCTACCTTGGCCGAGCAAGTTCAGAATCTTGGCACTATTCAGGCGCTGTTCAAAAGCGCTCTTCTGAACAGCGCCCATGTAGAAGACGTTTCATCTTCTCCTTCAGGCGCTGTTCAGGTCGCTCTACGTACAGCGACCTGTACAGCGCCCAAGGCATTTTTAGGCCATTTTTTCAAAACGATGTCACTTCACTTGGATCCCATTTATATATGTCTTGATAGTCTTGGCTCGTTTTCTAGAGCAAAAATTACACTTTTGAGAGCATGATTGAGTATCTTCAAGCCAAGGTATCAAGACTTCATCTTTAAGCTTCCAAATCACAAAACCCTTCATCTTGCATCTTTCATTTATCATCTAGCATAATTCTAGGTTGATTTCATCTAGGGTTTTTAGTTTTGCTCACATGACTTGTATCTAGAACATCATTCTCATATCTATATGTTCTTGCTTTACAAGATAGCTTCTTTATCACTTGAATTGATTCAAGATTGCATCTTTATGACTTGACTTAGTTTCAAGATTGTTTTATTGTGGTTTGTGAGTTGTATTGTGATAGATAATGCATATAGGATTTTGGTTGCTTATTTAGTGTTGTTTTATGCATGTCATCTAGTAATATGATATCTAGGATTGTCTAACATGTTCATCCTTGCCTAGATAAGCTTAAATGTCTAACCTTGCATTTTTAGCATCTTGAGTATTTCACATATTCACCTTAGGTTGTGCTATCTCTTCACCTTAAAGACAAGTCTTGTATTTACCTCTTAGGTAGTTTGCAAGCAAGGGACTAGAGTCACTATTAAAGGCCCGCGGGTAGCAAAGACGGATTAGTAAATTTAGGTGTGATGTGGTCAACCTAATTTGTAATCGTATTTGCAAATAGTGGATTCGAGGTTCTCGTGTGGCGCACATAACAGCCCGTGGTTTTTCCCCGTGTGGGTTTCCACGTAAATATTGTGTGTCCTCTAATTTCCGCACTTGTATGTTTTTTTATTGACTAGATTGGGGCTTTTTCGTAATTTGGACTAATCTCGAAAAATTGGGTAAAATTGTTTAAAATCTATTCACCCCCCCCCCCCCCCCTCTAGATTACTTTAGGACACGTTTATTATTTATTTTCAGCATTCTTACCAACAACTTTATCTTCTACACAAGTGGCCCCAAATGCCGTGTAGTCGATGGTAAGCTCATCATCACTTGATGACTTGTCTCCCTCTTCGGAGTCATCACTTTTGCCATCTTGTTCTTCAAATTCCCACAATCGGGTGAGATGTATCCTATACCGCCATACTCATAGCATTGGACCCCTTTCTTTTCACTATGCTCTTGCCTAGGCTCAAAACTCTTGAAGGGAGCCTTTTTCTTCAAGTCTTGGCATTTTGATCCAAAGCCTTTCTCCTCGAACTTGACGAATTTCTTGAATCTTCTAAGCAACAATGCCATGTCTTCGTCCGAGTCACCTTTTTCTTCCTTCTCAACCTTGGAAGCTTTCAAAGCAATCCCTTTTTGCTTTTTAGGAGGTGTAATACTAGGAGCTTTCCTAGACTCATAAGCGAGGAGTCTTCCAATTACCTCACTCGGCTTCATGTCCTTATATCCATAATTCTCTTCTAAAGCCATCACTTTTGATTCAAACCTAGCGGGGAGAGACCTCATAATTTTCTGCTTAACTCTCCTATCCGAATAAGGATCACCGAGTTGATGGCTTTAATTGACAATATCCATCAACTTGACTTCAAAGTAATTGAAGCATTCGTCCTTCTCCATCTTAAGCAACTCGAATTGCGTTTGAAGGACTTGTAGCTTGGAATCCTTGACGACATCGGTTCCTTCGTGTGCAACCTCTAGAATATCCCATGCCTCCCTGGCTATCCTAGTGTTTTGAATCAGTTTGTACTGATTTTCATCCACTGCACACAGAAGAGCGTGCCATGCCTTCCTATTCCATTTTGAAGTCTCAAACTCTTCAGTGGACCACTGAGCCTTAGGCTTGAGTACTTCTTCTCCACCACCCGTGGGAGTCATCTTAGGAGGCACATACCCATCTTCAATAGCCATCCATGCCCTATCATGGATTTGGCACACGTATGCTTCCATCTTGCCTTTCCATGAGGCATAATTCACACCGGTGAGGAGAGGAGGTCGTGTGCTTAAAGCACCCTCATGGTTGCCACTGTATCCACTCATTGTATATAATGAATGAAGTCAAATGAATGCAAAATGTATGAATGAGCAAAAATCACACAAATGCAAAACACACCAAAAATGAGCTAGGATCACCTAAGTATATCTAGAAACCCGCTCTGATACCAATTGAAAGAACAAATACTCGGTGTGTTCTATAGATTAATATATCTAGAGGGGGGGTGAATAGATTTTAACTATTATTACCCAATTTTCGTATGCAAGTCAATTTTACGAAAATGCCCCTACTAGTCAAAAATACAAACAAGTGTAATATGGTGCGGAAATTAAATAACACTTGATGTATACGTGGAAACCCAACCACTGGGAAAAACCACGGGCTGTATAGTGCGCCACACTCGAACCTCGAAATCCACTAATTGAAATGGAGTTTACAACCTATGTAGACCTCGTCTAACACTCCGGTCAATAACCCCCCACTTTTACCACGCGGGCCTTTAAAAGTGGCTCTAGTCCAATTGCTTAAGGCCTAAGCAATCTTAGCCCCAAGACTTAATTCTCAATGAAGAGATAATGCAACCTATGTGAATATTTATAAATATTCAAATAACAAACAAGGCTAGGGAACCTTAGATGCTTATCTAGGATGATGATATAACAATTAAATCAATCCTAGATATCAAAAGCTAAATGACATGTCAAATAGCTTAGCTAATCAAGATTAAGCAAAAACCTAATTAGCTATCACAATACAACACTCAATCAATTCATCACAATCAATTCTCTATTCTTGTATTTAGCATATGATCTAAAACATACAAGTAATTTAAAGAGATGGCTTGATAGTAAAAATACTAAAATAAGATGAAGTTAATCAAAATCTTACCAAGCAAGTTGTGATGATGCAAACCCATGTATGGATGCATTCTATATAGTCATAGAAGATGCAATATGAAATTTGATGCAAAAAGGATTTGATTTGAGTGGTTAAAGGTGAGTTCTTGATTTGATTTTCTCTCAAATATCTCTCTTTGAAGTTTAGGGTTCTAAGGAGTAAAAGAACTTATTCAGATAATGAGAAAGTGAGATATTTATAGACATCAAGAACAGGGCATGTGAAAAGACAATTTTTCCCCTGAAATGCACCAATCGGCGGTTTCAATCGGCGGCCAGGCCACCGATTACAACCGCCGAATTGAGCCTGAGAAGAACAGAGCATCAACGGCGGTTTCGAAACCGTCGATTAAATCGTAGAATCAAACCCGAGAGAAAAAAACAATCAGGTATGAACGGCAGTTTCGAACGGCGGTCGTGGTCGCCGATCGTAACCGCAGAATTGCTCCAGACACTTCTGGATGCAAATGGCGGTTTCATTCGGCGGCCAGGCTGCCGATCATAACCGCCGATCACTAACGGAGGTGAAAACTAAGGAGAAGCCAAGGGCATTCTCCATGGGTGGTCTTCACGTAAAACCAAGCACATTCTAGTGCATGCACGGACGTTTCCGAACACTATCGGGAAACGAATTACTAAGCACAAATACACACAACAAGATATCAATCAAAGTGCTAGTGTGTAAAGTGACATGTGAAGAGTATGCACACAAATGCAAGTATGTTAAGTGTGTGTGTGTGTGCATTCTAATTCTCTTCAAAGGAAACTAAACACTAGAAGTATACCTTTGGAGTGCTTGTCCCTTGAGGTCTTGGAAGGGCCTTCGAGCTTGAAGTTCAATCACCTAAACTACCCTTACACAATAAACCCCAACATGTGGTTTGTCCACGAAATAAGTCAATCAAGATATGAGAATCCTTATTTCGCCATTTTCTCCAAAAAAAAAATCGCCATTTCCCATTTGGGGATAGGGACGCAGGGAAATGGGTATCCAGGGGAAAATGTGCAACTCTAGGCGTGTGATTATTAGCTTTGGTTGCCGTTTGGTAATTAGTCATCTCTATTCTCAAATCTCAATAAGGTCCCCTAAACCTCACCGCACTTGATCATAGCCAGCCTCTTTATTTTTTATATTTTATTATTATTTTCAAACCTTTAACGGCCACATTACCTGGAAATCAAATCAAGATGAATTGAATTTTTCAAAACGTTGCGTGTGGGAAATGTCACCTTCACACACTGTAAATCCCAAAGCCAAGAAATAAATAAAATATTGAAAAACAAATTATTAATATAATAATTGGAGATTTGCAAAACAGTCCTGAGGTTTGATTTAATTTTCAAAAACAACTCTGGAGTCTCGAGTTCCAAATTTAGTTACAAATATGTTTAGCATATACAAAAACCACTTTAAAGTTTCAAAATTTAATTAAAAACCCTTCTAAGGCTACGTTTGGAAATTGAAAGAACTTCTCAAATTACAACTTCTTAGAAGTTGATATTTTAAAAGTAGAGCTTTTACTAGTAAAGATTTTGGTGACAAGTTGTTAATCATTTAGTTTAAATAGTGTGATTGTTTAATTTTGAAAAAAGAAATTATATATAGTTAAAAAATGACATATAATGATTAGAGTTTAATCGGTTTATCAAGATTTTTATTTAAAAGGAGTGCATATAATTAATAAAATATAATGAGAATACTTTATCATATTTTAAAGTTTAAAAACCAAACTCAAAAAATTCTTTCAGAGAAACCTAAAATTTGAGTTTCTTTTGGTAGACTATACATAAATAGCTCTTTTTTAATAGTCTAAAGCTGTATTGAAGTGGCAACTAAACACAACAAAAATTTGATACTCTTTTGGCCGGTAGAAAACCCTTGTAAAAAGGATTTAATTTAAATTTAGGGAGTGTATTCAATCTAGACTTTTTTTTTTGTTTGGTGGATTGTTTTAAATGATGGATTCCACGGATTCCATAGATTTCATATAGATTTTGTTATAGTTCTCTATCGATTTTGTTGGACTTTTACATAAATTATATGAAATTGGATGAATTTTTAATGATTTGTCTTGAAAAAAAAAATTAATTATTCATCGTATAATAGTTTGAGACAGATTAAAAATATATATAATAGTTTGAGACTATCGATCACCAACAAATTTATATGGGCCGAACTTTTATTTATATTAATCAAATTTATGAAATTTTGATATTATAAAACAAATAATGGACTTTTTAAATTTTAATTATCAAGGCTTTTTGTTATATATATATATATATATATATATATATGTGTGTGTGTGTGTGTGTGTGTGTGTGTTCAAGTCAGTACGCACTGATATAACTTCATCAGTGTGTTGGATGTGGACCATTAGATTTATATA
This sequence comes from Acer yangbiense, assembly GCA_008009225.1. Classification (NCBI taxonomy): domain Eukaryota; kingdom Viridiplantae; phylum Streptophyta; class Magnoliopsida; order Sapindales; family Sapindaceae; genus Acer; species Acer yangbiense. The sequence goes on along the minus strand of CM017761.1, from coordinate 48,850,863 downwards.
CTTTGACTCAAAATGTATGCACTTGTTAAAGTTTCTCCATAATCAATGGTCCACATGCATTGGTACTGATATAGTTATATCAGTACGCACTGATATATATATAAACATTCGAGTCCTCCATGCCGAAAGACAAAATATCTCATAAAAAAAACATTATAAAAGTGAACATTTTAACAATTCAATTTCAAACTCCAAAATATAACAACTTTGGAATGATGTGCATTATAAAAGTCGGAAAGAAATTATTCCACATGTGCTTACTCATTCTTCTTCATTTTCATTGTTGTCATTTTGCATAGCAACAAATTTATACGATATTTTGGTTTATATTAATCACATTAATGATTATTTTATATTATACAAAAAAATTGATTTTTTTTTGTTAATTTTAATTATCAAGGTCAATTGTTTGATAATTTTTTTTTTGGTTAATTTCAATACATTATAAATGTCAAATCCATCAAAATTTACAAGGGTTGGAAAGATTTGTTATAGGCTTTTTTATTTATAAATCTAATTTTAAAATCCATTCAATTCCATATAATTCTATTACTTACACTATGTTTGGATTGAAGGAAGAGAGAGGAAAAGAAATGATAAGTTAATGAGGAAATGAAAGGAAATGAGAGGAAAGAATAGTGTTTTTAGTGATTGTTGTTTGGATGACTATGAATAGAAAGGAAAGGAAATAAATGCAATATTAATAGGGTTAGTTTTGGGTATTGAAAAAAATTCATTAACTTTTAATTCATTTCCCTCATTTTCCATCCAATTTGAGAGAGAAACCAAATTGGGTGAGAAAAGAAGAAATTATTCCCTCCATTTCCCTTCTTACCATTTCCTTTCCATCTCACTTAACAACCAAACGAGATAAGAAAGCCACCAATTTCCTTTCCTTTCCTTTCATATTATATCAAACCAAACCTAGTGTTAACCAAAATCTAAAAAGTCAATAACTTTTTTAATACACTTAGATTTATTTGGATTTCTTAAAAGTCAGGATTGATACACCTATATTTTAATGGAATTTTTATATATCTAAAGATTGAATACACCTAGACTTTTATAGACTTCTTACAAATCTAAATTGAATACATCCGTTAGACGTCATTTGGCTTCATTTTCTAAGACATATTTTCTGTTTTTAGAGTCTCAAAAACACAAAAAAAAACATGTTCGGCAGTCGTTAAAAAAACAAAAACAAAAGCATGGGAAACCCTTTTTTTTAATTAATGCATTAAAGAAGAGTGCAGGGAAAACAAATTATTGATTTTTTTCATTGTTTTATTTTAATTTTCGTGGGGTCCATTTAGTTGGGTTATTAATTATTTTATTTTTCTCTGGAAATAAAATTATAATTTTTAATATATCTATTAAGAGATAATGATATTTTTATTTATCCACTTAACAATAATAATAATAAAAAAATTATATATCACATATAATAGTTGATTTTTCGTAATTATGAAAAAAAAAATCTTTGAAATTAGTAAATATTTTTTTTGGAAAAAAGTAAAAAGACACATATCAATATTTAATTAATTTAAATTACAACGATAATATATATATATGACTTAATTTTTTGACTTCAATATCTCACATATTGGACTAAATAACACATGAAGTCATGAACACAAAAATGGTTGAGATGTTGAAGTCAAAAAATTAAATCAGAAATTTAAGTTGATATAGCTTGACTATATATATAAGTATATTTTTTAACTACACAATATTATTTTTAGTCTTACAATATATTGTAAAATATGTTTTCAAAACAATTTCAATAAATATATATTATATCAATACACTTTTTTTTTTTTTGGTAATATTGTTTTCAATTAGTAAAAAAAAAAAAAAACATGAAAAGTCACCAATAAATTTTAAATTAATTTCAACTGATTTTATTAATAAAATCAATTGAAAATGTATATATATATTTAATTTTTTATTAATAAAATCAATTTAAATTAATTTAACTATACACTACATTGCTTTTACTCTTACAACATATTAAAAATATATATCTTCAAAACAATTACATTGAATGCATATTATAATAATATATATATATTTTTAAATACTACTTTTAGTTTTTGCTACTAGATCCTTAAAAATTTTAAATATAAAAATCAATTTCTTGTTTTTAAATGGAAATATATAAAATAGAAAACAGAAAACATAAAACATAAAACTTAAAACTTACCGAACAAGCCCTTAAATTCTAACCAATTCTATATCGAACACATCCTCCATTCCTCCTTAAACATGAAGGTTTTTCTTGTAAAATGATTAAACTTTAGGTGTAGTTTTGCAAGTCGCCCAATTAATCAATCGATTAATTTAATAAAAGCAAGCAGACTCACCATTAAACAACAAGCAACTCACCAAAAACCAAACCAAACCAAACCAAACCCCACATGAAGATAAAAGAATCTTAAACTGCTTCTCAAGCATGCAAGGTGTACAAAGTTCCAAGCTCGATTTGAAATTATAAAAAAAAAAAAAAAAAAAAAAAAAAAAGAGTTTCAATTTTTTTAGACGGGTACAAAGAGAGGAACCAAATCTTTGACTCTTGTTGTTTTGTTTGTCTGAAAAAAATATAAATCAAGTTTAGACACGTAATTTGCGGGAGCCTGCTTTAACGGACATTTTTCCACGTTGATGTCTTTGTGTGTTTCTTTTTTGGGTTCTAAAAGATGCAATTATTGGAAGCTAAAGTGAGTGGATGATAGATTGAATATTCAAAGAGTTCACAACAGCAATTTCTCATCTGGGTAAGTTTCAAAATTTCAAGCTGTGATTTTTACTCTTCTTTTTTTATGATGCCTTTTTTGTTGGTTGATCGAGTCTTGGATTCAAATTCTCATATGGGTGTTGCTGTTTTCGATCGAATTTATTATTCTTCTCCTTTTGTGATTCTATGCTACTTGAATTTTACTTAAAGAGTTGAATCTTGATTGATTTTCTGATTAGTTGATCTATTTTCTGTGTTTTCTTTGTTTATTGATGTGATTTTGATTGGAAACTTCAATGAAGATTGTGAGGAAAGGTAGTACAGGATAAGTTTTGTTCTGAAGATTGTGCTAATCTAGACAGGTGAACTCAACTGTGTAGAGCAATAGAAGTCATAATTTATGCTCTCTTATTTGTTTCTTATTATTTCTTGTAAGTTTTCATCTGAAGTATGTTCTTTGTAAGCTTTTCATTTCATATAGGTGGTTGCCATTGAATTGAAATTTCATGCTATCAGATTTTGAGTTGGGAGACACAGATCTTTTATGGTCCTATACTAGTATTGTCATCATTAAAAACACCCCCATATTGATACCCCTACAGCATTCAATCACCATAACCAAAAGACAAAGACTTGAATTCCATAAGAAGCATGGATAGCTACAGATTTTATTAGCATGTAACTACAGACTAAAACCAGTCACGCTAATGGTATGTAATCACTTGATCTGTCACGAAGGGTAGAGATCGAAAAATGAGGTAAAGTATTTAAAGAAAGTAAGCCAACAGAATAAAGTAACTATTCCTGTTATGGAGAAAGGTGAAAATATCATTCAAAGAGTTTGGAAAAGAAAAAAATATCAATGAGCAAGATGCGATACAGGGTGAGACTACTTTTCCATGGTCCAAGAACAGTGACAAATGCTTGTATATTGGTTACTACACAGGCATTGTCATTATTCAAAACACTCCTATGTTGATAACCCTACGATATTCAATTACCATAACCAAAAGATAAACCATTGAATTCCATAAGAAGCATAATAGAAACAGACTTTATTACCATGTAATTTATGTACTCTTATTTGTTTCTTATTGTACCTTGTAAGTTTTTTCATTTGAAGTGTGTTCTTTGTTAGCTTTTCATTTCGTTGTAGTGGTTGTCAACTTGTCATTGAACTGAAATTCTATGCTATCAGGTTTTAAGTTGGGAAACATAGATCTTTTTTGGTATTTGAGATGTTCATTTCATATTCTGAAATTTCATTGCCTTGATTGGTTGAAATCAATGATATGTAGTTGCATGTTAATAAAGTCTCTTTCTATCTATGCTTCTTATAGAATTCAATCGTTTGTCTTTTGGTTATGGTGATTGAATATTGTAGGGTTATCAACATGGGAGTGTTGTGAATAATGACTATCTGTATAGGGACCATATACAAGCATTTGTCACTGTTCCTGGACCATAGAAAAGTAGTCTCACCCTTCATAGCATCTTGCTCATTGATATTTTTCTTTTTTCAAACTCTTTAAATGACCTTTTTGCTTTTCTACATAAAAGGAATTTTAACTTTGTTTCGTTTTCTTGCTTTGTTTAAATACTTTACCTCATTTTTTTTTATCTACAGATCAAGAGATTACATACCATACTGTAATATAATAAATATTAGAAACATTTAAACCATTTTTTTTTTTTTCTTTCTGTGAATTAGAGATTTTACAGGATGTTGATTTTTTTTTTTAATGTCTATCATCTTATTTGTCACAGGGTAAATCCACTTATGAACATTATTCTATTGATCTGATTTGGAGACAAAGAGAAACATAATAGCATTGGCATTTAAGGGACGAAAGTATGGCTCCTGGAGGAGGAATCTGCAAGGAAATCATTGAGTCTCGCATTGCATTTGCAGATTATGAGACGACAACTTCCAATGTAGAGTTAAGGGGTTCCCCTTGTAGAAAAGCCACAACTGGTTTTGGTGGGAATACAACATCAACTAATGATGTGCACGAGCTACTTGAGTGCCCTGTTTGCATGAATTTAATGTACCCGCCGATTTACCAGGTACATCCTTTTGCTTACTAAGACTCAAAACAACAAAACATTTGGATGTTTCCACTGTGTTCAAGCATTATGTCAAAATCAATAAATGGACAAAGTTCCTAAAATTGGCATTAATTGGCATGGAGGAGTCATACGAAGTAACATAGAAGGGACATGTCATACGAAGTAAAACAATATAAAATTTGTTAACTACTCGGAGTAATTATATTGAGCTAATTTACCAAAGCTAAAGTTGTGCATATTGTAGAAATTGCTGAGTTGTGATTGTTATTTTTTGGAAATGCTGTTCTTCTTTTACTCTGATTTGCTACTCAACTTTGTCAGACTATCCTTACTAATATCAATGAACATACATTTTCCCACGGCCTTCAGTGAACAAAGTTCCATTCTTCACATCTTCCCCAATTTGAGAGTTATTGAATCATGACATTTCATTGTACACGACTACACATATAAGTAGTACTTGTAACACAAATAGCAAACTTAATCATCTTGTAGTGATAAGTTTTCTGATTTTCTATGGTAGTGTCCAAATGGCCACACTGTGTGCTCAAATTGCAAGGTCAGAGTACGCAACTCTTGTCCAACTTGCCGCCACGAACTTGGAAATATAAGGTGCTTGGCTCTGGAGAAAGTAGCTGAGTCGCTGGAACTTCCTTGCAGATATCAGATTTTGGGCTGTCATGATATATTCCCATATTACGGCAAGCTAAAGCATGAAAAGAACTGTAAATATCGACCATACAATTGCCCCTATGCTGGAGCTGAATGTTCTGTCACAGGTGATATCCCGTTCCTTGTCATGCACCTCAAGAATGATCACAAAGTTGACATGCATGATGGGAGTACCTTCAACCATAGATATGTGAAAGCCAATGCCCAAGAAGTTGAAAACGCTACGTGGATGTTAACTGTAAGATCTCTCTGTCTTCACAAAACATATATTCTATGATTTTGCCTATTGAAATCTGGATTGTATACACAAATCAATTGACCAAACATACAAATCCATTTCTCTCACTGTTTATTTAACAAATCGTGAATAATTCACTAATCTTGCTTATTGGACCATCAATTCTGACATAATTTTAAAATGAAATTACATTCGTGTTATAACTTCTTTCGTTCTTCCAATCAAATCGCTCTTGAGCTTCTAAACTCATCTTGAGATATTTTTGTTCAATTCAAATTATAAAAGGGAAGTGAACATCTTTAGACAGATCTTGGTATTATATTTCATTTCGTCCATATTCAATTGGGGCTGCTTATTTAGTTTACTGCAAATTCTGTATATAGAAAAGTTGAAATATCAATCGAAGAGGTGAACTTTATTTAAGCTGATATGTATGACCTTGTGCAGTAGTGACCACCCAATAGGTGGTCATCCTATGATTGAACGGTTTAGACCTTTCAACTCGCATGTATTCGACATGCAATGAAATTGATCCTCTACTATAACCAGCATTCTTTCAACATGTTAATTATGTTTAAGGTTAATTGTCCTAGAATTCCATCTCTGTTTCCTCCCTGTTGAAGGAAATTTGTTTTGAGTCTGAATGATTTCTGGCATAGAGTTTAATTTTATCTTCTTCCCCACATCACTAACTGTCAACAGGTTGTGGCCAAGATGCATTTCTATATCATGCTCCTATTTGGTGATATAGAAGACGAACTCGAAATCGAAAATAGTGAAAATTTGAATAGAACAAATTGTGTTTGGACCCAGGGAGTAAATAGTTTTTGTAAACTCTTGTTATTTCAAAAAAAAGTATGAGAAGGAAATAAAGGAAATGCTTAGAAATGATTCTCTTTTCTTGTTTTGTATTTTCATATATTTTCTGGTTTTACAACATGCATTCTGGAAAACAGATAGTAGTGTGTGTGATAGTAGAGAGTTTTGTCAAATTCTATTTTTGTTTATCAGGCCAAATCCATTTACAAATGCTAAAAATACTCTAATCTTGTGGTGCAGGTTTTTAATTGTTTTGGCAGGCAGTTCTGTCTGCACTTTGAGGCTTTTCACCTCGGATCAGCACCCGTTTACATGGCCTTCCTGCGATTCATGGGTGACGAAGATGAGGCAAGGCAATTTAGTTACACCTTGGAAGTTGGCGGAAATGGTAGAAAACTGACATGGCAAGGGATACCCAGAAGTATCCGCGATAGCCATAGGAAGGTTCGAGATAGTCAAGATGGACTAATCATTCAAAGAAACTTGGCACTTTTCTTTTCCGGTGGTGATAAACAAGAACTGAAGCTGAAAGTAGCCGGCCGTATATGGAAAGAACAGTGAAAGACATAAACCAGAAACTACATCATAGATTATTCTGTACTAGAAAATTTGTATCAGAATTCAGATATATGAGAGTCGAATAAAAAAAATAGGTTGGTAATATACTAAACAACTTTTAACTTATGTACTTCTCTGTAAATTGTAGATATTGATCAATATCACTTATTTTAACTTAACTGATCTATTTGCTGAGGATATAGAGATACCTTTCATTCACGGTGATGTTCCTTTTCTGAGTTCATATAATCCTTTTCATATTCGTGCAAGAAGCAAAGTCTCAGCTCCATAAAAGTAAACTCATGTTCATGTTCCTCAGGTTAGGTCTGTTTCCCCCTGGATTCTCAAATCCCCACGTCCCCCATCCCCATTTGGAGAAAACAATTTGGGGAAAAATGGAGAAATTGGTGGGGATGGAGCCCTAAATTGAAATGGGGATAGGGATGGGGAGACTCTCCCATCCCCATTTCCCATTTTCCCCAAAACATATATAAATATAATTATATATGTTAATAAATATTTTTTAATTTTTTTTATTCTTTGAAAACCCTAACTATATAAACTCATTTACTATTTTTAACTTCAAAACCTAAATCTAATGTTTGTGTTACTCCATATGTGAAGTTGGCTTAGTTTGAAACTTTGAATTATTTGAAACACTTTATTTTGCAATGGATTTTATTTTGTATTCGTAATGGAATGTTTATTTATTTTTTATTTAATTTGTAATTTTTAGTCAAACAGAAAAAATAGGGAACTAGGGTTGGGGATGGAGGTACCTCCCTCCAAAATTCCTCATCCCTATTTTCCTAATTTGTGGTTGGAGGTTTGAATCTCATTATATATTTCTTACAAGCATGTGTTTTCTCTAAGATATCGTGAGAGAAGATACCCGCGCATGTAGTACATGATAAAAATCATATGAATTAAAAATATTATTGTTCCAAAAATTTAAAGTACACTGTACACTTTCGTTTAAACGATGTACCACAAATCCACAATACATCCATCAGATCATAACATGAAACGATGTCGTTTTACTCCAAGAGTGGCCTTTTCATCAGGTCACTAAAACCCTAAACCCTGATTTACGCTGAAAAAAAAGGATAGAAGAAATGCTGTTGAGAGCCAGAAATCTGTCTCCATCGAAACTGAAACCCATTTTTTCTCAATCTCTAACAAGAATCACAAAATCCCATCTCCAAAACCCAACAAATTCAACTTCACAGCTCTTAACATCACTCTTCTTCACTTCCTTTTTCTCTTCACAACCCACAAGCACACCACCACCACCACCTTCTTCCTCTTCATGTTTGGCCCTGACCAGAGATGGAAATTACGACGATGCCACGCCAAAGAACGCCGTCTGTCCCGGCTGCGGGGTCCACATGCAAGACAACAACCCGAAACAGCCGGGTTATTTCACCAATCCCACCACCCAAAATCCACACACTCTCAGAAATGCCCATCTTGTTCCAGTTTCAACAGAATTTGAGTTCTCGAATTCCGTCAAACAGGGTGGAGTCGTTTTCGAACCCAAAAACTCGGACAACCCAGATATTGAATCCGTTAAAAAACCCGAAAGGCCGGTGGTTTGCGCAAGGTGTCACGCTCTCAGACACTACGGGAAGGTGAAGGATCCAACGGTGGAGAATCTGTTGCCGGATTTTGACTTCGATCACACGGTTGGGAGGAAGTTGATGTCTGCGTCAGGGACCAGGTCGGTCGTGCTGATGGTGGTGGATGCATCCGATTTTGACGGGTCGTTTCCGAGGAAGGTTGCGAGGATTGTGTCGGAGACAATCGAAGATAACAAGATTGCTTGGAAGGAAGGTAAATCCGGTAATGTACCTAGAGTAGTTTTAGTAGTTACAAAGATTGATTTGTTGCCTACTTCGTTATCGCCTACTGGTTTCGAACATTGGGTGAGACAGAGAGCTAGAGAGGGTGGAATTAATAGAATTACTAAGTTACATTTTGTTAGTGCTGTGAAAAACTGGGGCTTGAAGGGTCTTATGGATGATGTTGTCGATTTGGCGGGAAAAAGAGGGAACGTGTGGGCGATAGGGGCACAAAACGCAGGGAAGAGTACGTTGTTGAATGCCATTGCCAAATGTGTTGGTGGTGGTAGAGGAAGAGGAGGAGGAGAGGAAGGGAAGAAGGTTGTAAGTCATTTGACGGAGGCACCTGTGCCTGGGACTACGCTTGGGATTGTGAAAGTGGAAGGAGTTTTTCCCTCTCAGGCGAAGTTGTTTGACACGCCCGGGTTGTTGCATCCCCATCAGATTACCACTAGGTTGACTAGAGAGGAGCAGAAGCTTGTTAATGTTACCAAGGAGTTGAAGCCGAGAACGTATAGGATCAAGGTTAGTATGTGCTTGGATATTGGTTTTGGTTGACAATATATAAAATGACTAACATGATAAAGTTGTGATCTTTTTTCCTTTTTGGAAATATGTGTTCAAGTGCATTCATTTAGTGATGAATAAATTAAATGATTTTATTGATTATATGATCAGAAGAGTCTTTTACTTGAAAAAACTGATGCATTTTAATATGTTTTTGTGGGTGGATTGAACTGTATAGTAAGGATTCAAGTGGTACACTCCAAATTAATATTTTCCAAGTTTTGTGTAGTTGGGAATTTAGTTTTCAGATTTTAATGTTCTGGCAGCAATGAGGTCTATTCTAAATAATTAACGGTGGTTTGTATTTTGTTGCTTTGTTCACTCTTAGAGGCACTTTTTCTTTAGAGTGTAGACAGCAGCGAGACATGAAATTAGAATTTCACTATAATTTGATTTGCAAGACTTAGTCAATGTCAAATCCATGTGTAGGAAGGATTGTTAAGATATTACAGTGATCATTTTGTTAAATTCGTCAAGAAATTATTTATTATTTAGATGCTTACTTTTCTATAATACTAGTTTGTGCGGTCATGGAGTTTGATTCAACCCTGAAAGGATATATATATATATTCTGGTTTATCAGTTTTTTACGACCTAGTTAATAAGATCCTTGTATGTGGTTTGATGTTCTTATTTAAGTAAGATAGTGTTTCTGATTGCTTTCGCAATGTAAGATTTTTGGTGATATTTTTTTTATTTTCATTAAATGTTTATCTCATCTTAGCATCATTTGTTTGTGGCAGGCAGGTTATTCAGTCCACATTGCTGGGCTCATGCGGCTGGATGTTGAAGAATTATCGGTAGATTCTGTTTATATTACTGTATGGGCATCACCTTACCTTCCACTGCACATGGGGAAAACAGAAAATGCCCACACGATGCTAGAAGGTCATTTTGGTGGTCAGTTACAGGTACATTATTTTTTTATTTCAATTGATGTTAGTTGCATTCATTTTACAGAACTGTAACTAGGAGAGTCTTGTATGAGTATGTAAACTATTATAAACACCACATGCCTGCTTCTTTGGCTTCTAAGAGGGCTCTCATGGACGTATGTGTAGTTCATAAGCCTAAAAAGCTTGACAATGATTACATTGTCACTCTAAATGGTTCATTTTTCGTTCTTTGAGCCTTGAATCATATTTTCGCAATCCAATAATGAAGATTTTGGCTTTGGCATGACTATATATGCCTGACTGACAGTGATTATTACATTGTCTTCTAATCTCTATATGTTTTTTTTATTTTTACTTCCAATATTTTTGAATGTTTTTTATTCTTGAATGAAATTATGGCATTCCAATAATGAAGATTTTGGTTTTACAATTATATAAATTTCACACCATCTCCATTTGGTTCTTGCTTTAGCCTCCGATTGGAGTGAAACGAGTCAAAGAGCTAGGAAAATGGGTGAGAAAGGAATTTCAGGTCTCGGGCAACAGTTGGGATTCAAGTTCTGTAGATATTGCTGCTGCAGGACTTGGTTGGTTTGCTGTTGGACTTAAAGGCGAGGCAGTATTAGGCGTTTGGAGCTATGAAGGAGTTGACATTGTCTTCCGCAATTCCTTACTTCCTCATAGATCCCCGGTGTTTGAAGTTACAGGATTTACAGTCTCAAAAATAGTCTCCAAAGCTGACCAAACTCTTAATAAGTCCAAGCGGCAAAGTGAAGGTAAGAAGAAACAGAAAGACCCGGAAGAAACAATACCTGCTGAATCATCATTATTAACAGCTGATTCAGGATTGAGTTCATGCTAGCTTTATTAGTGGAAGAAGGATAGAGTATAGGAAAGTCACGCAACACACTCGAGCTGCAAATGGATCTCTTGGAGAAGACTGTGACTTCATTCGGGAAAAATATTCTCAGGGTATAATATCTAGAAGATTGATGTTTCAATTCAACCAGAAGTATAAGCAAACACAAAATGCAGTGATTTCGGGTGGATAGCACAAATGCAGCTAGATTCTTCGTCTGATATACCAACAAATGGTTTCCAGATTGAGATTTGTTGTTTTTTGATTACTCAAATGAGTTATCTGTGTATAAATATTTTTCTCCTCTCCAGAAACATATAGAGAATAGATAATTTCAGATTCCCGGAAGAAAATTTTAGTTGATAAATGTTGGGATTACTCTTAATTTGGTCTCATGGTTTTGTCATGGTTTGGGGATGATTAGTGTACAAGCTTCAATATTTATTTATTATTATTATTATTATTTTAGTAGATATTCTAGAGTTTCACTGTTTAGTGGCCATATTTAATGTGAAAGTCACCAAGTGCTGCTAATCGCAAAACAAATTTGAAGGTTGATGAACAGTTTCATCCCCTTATTTCAAAATTTCCCTTGCTTGATGAGGATTTGAATAAGAGTTTCTGTGATCCCCTTATTGTTATTGATATTCTGAATTTACTTTTTCTTTTTTTTATTAAGGAAACAATACTGCTCAGATTTCTTCCATGAACGCCCCATGTCCATGGAAAGTTTGCTTTAACAATACTGGTTATGTTGAACCTTATTGTTGTCATTTCTTGAAGCATCCAATCAAAACGGAAAAGATAGGTTCTTCAATGCAAATATACATTTTTGAGTTTCTAAACGATGACACATCATCATTTCTATTCATTATCGATTTACTTTGCCAAATAAATTAGAGAAATGCACAGTCTTTCTATTATCAGTTCCAACTAACAAAAGTTATATCAGTTCCTTGTATGTGGGCCACTGAATTTAAATATTTTGACTGACAAGTGCATACAGCCAAGTCAAAGTATTTAAATCCAGTGGCCCACATACAAGGAATTGATATAACTTTTATCAGTTCGAACTGATAATAGAATTTCTGGAGAAATGCATATCCTCATCTCCAATGCAATTATCTAAAGACTAATATGCTTCAACTTTAAACTAATCACCATAAAACATTTGTCATACACTCTTTCCTGATTAATTTGACAGGAAAGAGAAAAGGAGTTTTACTATGTCTTGTACACCAATTGTTCAATTAAATTCCCAAATAAAAAAAAAAATTAAGAATTTGTTTATGAGTAAAGTATTTAAACGAATTTTTTTCACGTGTATGAAATTAGTGCATTTCTAACAGTGTGTTTGGTAGGGATGAAAAGGGAGAGGAAAGAAAATGGTGGAGGGAAAAGGGAGAAGAAAATGGGGAAGTATGATGTTTGGTATGAGAGAAAAATAGAAGGAAGAGAAAAGTAGAAGGAAAAATTTATGGGTGAGACCCACTAATTTAATTTTAATCCTCCTAAAAGTGGATGGAAAATGGGGAGAAAAGAGGGAATGGATTTTGGGTTTAATTGAAATTACAAATTTGCCTATCTTTTTTAATCCTCTCACTATAATGTAAGGGTAAAATAGTAAAATTGATAAATAATATTTTTTTTATCTTTTGTCTTTTCCTTAACAATACCAAACAAAGAAAAGGAAAGATCTCTTCTTTCCTTCCTGTTTACTAAGGGAAAATTATTTTCCTTTCTTTCCCTCATATTTTCTTTCTCTCCAAATCCTTATATCCTTTATATTTTCTTTCCTTCCTACCAAACACACCGTAAAACAATATTAGTTTCACACGTATGAAACTAGTGTATTTGTAAAACAATATTAATTTTACGCGTATGAAACAAGTGCATTTGTTAAAACAATGCTAGTTTCATGTGTATGAAACTAGTGAATGTGTGACATTGGATTCATTAAATAATATATATATATATATATATATATATATTTGAAGTAAAATAATATGTAAATTAAAATATCTGGATCTAATTGTGAGTTTTTAAAAAAAAAAAAAAAAAAAAAACCAATATGTATTCACTCTTTAACCAATCACCATATCTCATTCTCTCACCTTATTTATTTTACTGCTAATATCATTGGTGGAAAAAAGTTAGAAATTCCTAGTCAACTCCATATTCTAACTTTTTTTTACCACATCACCTACATATTGAAGTTAGATAATCGCATTGGAGAGAGTTTTTCTAAGAGCATCCCCAAAATACTCTTCTATTTTCACTCTTCAAATGTCTATTTACTTACCTATGTGGTAATTTAAGGAGTGAAAAAAGAAGAGTCTTTCCAAAAGACTCTTCAATTAGAAATAGGTTTATATTATTTTAATGAAAGCACTTAAATTCCCCTTTTCCCCACCAACAAATCTAATTACCCTCCATTTTTTCAAGTTATAAATAATAACTTTTTGAAATGCACTAGTTTCATAATTGAAACTAGTATTATTTTTATGTGGATATGAAAATCATTTGAATGACATTCCAAATTATTAATATGTTATTATTAAATATTCAATATTAGTCTCATTTTAAAGATTTAAATGAAACCTTTCTAATAGTATGATTTTTATGATGATAAAATTTATAAATTAAAACTTATTATATATAAATTGAATTAAATTAAAAAGATAAAAATGATATATATGTCAAATATTAATGATGATGTGATATGGAAAATATTATAATAATAATTGAAGAGGGGGAAATTGCTCTTCAATATTGAAGAGAGTGAAACAAAATCTTATTTGAAGAATCTCATTTAAAGAGTCTATTAGAGCCAAATATACTAATGTGGCTCGTTTGACTTTAACAAATATCTTATTTGAAGAGTTTTTTAGAAATGCTTTAACTTTTTATCTATCTATTTTATATGGCACTCAATTTTCTCCAAATACGTATTTGCATCGGAGATGCTGTATCCTTTTTATCTATTAATAAATCACTATTGATTATCGACAATTCCCCTTCAGTTTTTTTATTCTTCACTGATTTTTTTTTTTTTTTGTTTCTTCTTTTCTTAGTTTATGATTCATCAAGGATTCGTTTAATTGTCAGGAATTCATTAGATTACCGCAATTCATCATGTGAGGTTGAAATTTTGTCCCTTAAAATTCATTTCTACCTCCTACTTTTAGTTTTAGTTGAGGGCGATGGTTTTATTGGTTTATATTAATGTGTCAAAATGCAACTCCCAATACAAGGTAAATTGAGTAAAAAAAAAAAAGGTTAATAGCGCCAACTTATAGCACGGTAGCTAACGTGCCCCCTAAACTTTTTTTCTTGACACTAAACCTCCTGAACTTCCATAAATTTGCAAAAACTGACGGATTACTAACTTCTGTCCAATTTTTTGTCACGTGCTCTTCATGTGCAACCAGACTTAGGGGCAAAGTTGGAATTTAAAAAAAATGTGATATCCCTATAATCAAACAACGTTAAAATTTAATTTTTAAATATATATATATATAACGAAATCTCCATCAATTTAGAAAACAAAATTTATATAAAAAAAATTAAAATAAAAAATAATAATATGCAAATCTCTCCACATCTTCTTCAAACCGGGGAAAACAACAACTCCAATTTTTAGGGTTTTTTCGGAAGCATCAAAGAGTCATTCAAAATCATATTTTTATGGAAAAAAAATCTTTACCAAGATCACTCTAACCCTCATCCTCCAAACACCACCATCTCTCTGATCGAATTTCCTCCCAGAATCAAACAATCATCATTATCACCACCACCACCAAACCACCATCTCTCTCACTCTCTCTCATGCACACACGGATGGGTTCCTTTTGGTTCAAACCAATTCCAACAAATCAAACACCACTGGAGACGGCTGAGCAAGCGCACGAAGTGACCAGAGATGGGTGGTTGACAGCCGGAGATGAGCGACCACTGGATACGAGGCAGTAACCACCGGAGACGAGGTCGTCAGCACGGTTGAAGAGCGGCAATAGTGGTTGAAGAGTGCGGCTAAAGATCTGCAAATTTGGGTTTGGGTTTAATTGATTTCAAATCTTTCTTTCTCTTTCTTTCCATCTCACACCCTTGATCTGCTCCGGCCGCATTAATGGGAAAATGGGAGTTGCAGTGACCATGTTTGTTCTCTTCAGTCTCTGTTTTGCTGGAATCGAAATTGTTTTTAAGGAATTTGTGGTGTTTGAATGGTCAGTGACCATGTTTGTTCTCTTCAATCTCTGTTTTGCTGGAATCGAAATTGTTTTTGAGGAATTTGTGGTGATTGAATGGTCACCTACTTCGATTCTGGTTCCACGTGAAGAGCACATAATAAAAAATTGGACGGAAGTTAGTAATCCGTCATTTTTTGCAAATTTATGGAAGTTCAGGAGGTTTAATGCCAAGAAAAAAAGTTTAGGGGGCACTTTGCTACCGTGTTATAAGTTCAGGGGGCATTGGTGCTATTAACCCAAAAAAAATTACAAAGTAAGTTGCAAAGTAAGTTGAGACTTTGATTTCTTTGGTTTTACTGATTCCACAATATTATTTCTGTTCGGGGGAATAAAATTGACGAATGAAATAAGGGTTCTAATTGTTTTTTTAAAAGTTTGGATAAACAGATATTCCTAACAAGTATGTAAATTAGTTTGTCTTTCAACTTGAAATAAAGAATAATTATGTATTTGTAAAAATATAGCCTTGCATATATAGATAGGCCTGTTGATCTGATGCGAATTCTACACTTTTTTTTTTTTCATGTACGCTAATCATTATAGAGTGACGATATTGACATCCCTTAAAAATGGTATATACATCTCAAATTAGAGAGCTCCTTTAGACAATCCAATTTTTTCTTTTTACACTTCTTTTATAAAAACACTCCATTCTCAAAATTTAAATTTAAAAAAATTCTAAAAACACTTCATTTTGTTACAAAATTATCCTTTTTATCTTTTTTTGAATTAAATTATTAAAAAAAGAAATTATCTCTCATAAATCATTAGATTAATTATTACATATTAAATACTCTCTCCTAAATTTTTAATTACCATATAAACTCTCTCTCCTCCAATACATGTCTCTAATTTTATATCTCCATTCTTTCTCAAGCAAGACTAACAGTTAAGGAAAAAAAAAAAAAAAACTTACTAATAAGCTTGATTTTTAGGAACTATATGTATGTATATACTAAAAAAAAGTACCTTGTTTTTTTTTTTTTTTTTATAAATCAAAATATGAAAATGTTTTTTATTACTCTTGTAGGTATGTGATTGCTTAGAGAACTTTAAATCTTTCATTAGTCTTAGAAATTCTAAGTTTAATCAAATGTTGAAACAATTCAAACTTTCATATATATATATATTGAAAATTGACTTTTTAGTATATATATTACTGTTAATAAAAAACTAAAATTCATAAGTTATTTTTTTTTAACTATTAATCAGAGATTGATAGAAAGTAGGGTGAAATTCATTTTAGTCCCTCTAGTTTGACCTAATTGACGAACTGGTCCCCCACTTTTGAGCTTTATCTTGACAGGTCCCTATAGTTAAAAAAAATCCGAAAGTCAGTCCCTGCCGTCAAAATCCGTTAGGGTTTACAAAGATTCCGTCAAAGGGCTGAGGGTAAAATCATAACTTACGTAGCAAATATAAAAATCTAATTAAAAATAATTATTAATTAATTTAATTTAAAAAAATAAAAAATCTTATCACACCTCCCTCCTCTCTCTCCTCTCTCACGATCTCTCTCTTCATCTTCATCTTCTTCTTCTTTCAAACTCTCTCTTTCTCTCTCTTCGCCGCCGAGATTCACACCTCCCTCCTCTCTCACGATCTCCTCTCTTCATCTTCATCTTCATCTTCTTCTTCTTTCAAACTCTCTCTCTATCTCTCGCCGCCGGGATTCACACCCAACCCCGAATCACCCGCCACCACACTAACCGGAGCAACCACAACCACCACCCCCAAATCAAAACCACCGAATGCCCAAACCCTATCCCCAACACACCCAAACATAGAAACCCATCAATCAAACCTGAAGATCTCATCTAGGTTAGGTGTTTGAAGATCTCATCTCTCTCTCTCTCTCTCTCGATCAATCGATCTCATTTCTCTCTCACGATCCTAATCTCATCACAGATTCAATAGGTTCTTGGTTTGGTGATGGTGGTTGGGTGATTTGCGATTCACTGGGTGTGGTGGTTGGTTGATTTAGTGGTGGGATGGGTTTTGGGTTGGATTTTAGTGGTGGGAGGAGATTGGGTTCGTCAATGGCGACGGCGACGGCCGCCGGTTCGTTGACGGCGTGGTGATGGTCACCGGTTTGGTTGTAGTGATGATTGTTTATGATGGTGATTGTGAGACTTGCATTTTTGACATTTGTGTGTCTCTGTTCTTCGATTTTTTTCTTTTTGTTGGGGATGTATTTGAATCTGGGTTATGTATCTTTTGTGGGGTTCAAACCTGGGTACTTGTTCAATTTTCTACAGTATTCAATGGGTTTGGTGTTGATGATGAATGAGCGATGATGATATTAGGTCAAACAAACGAGGGTTTTCAACTGCAGTATTCAATGGGTTTTGTTTGAGAGAGAGAAACGGAGAGATTTTAATTAGGGTTTGGTGTTGAGAGAGGTGAGAGAGAGAGAAAATTTTTATTATTTTGTTTTAATTAGTTTTATATATTTTTTAATTTTTAATTTTTAATTTTATTTGTTTAATCATTTCTGTTTGTTTTATTTTTTTAATCAGGGGAAGCAGGGTCATTTGACCCTCTGACCCTGTCAGATTCACTTTTTTAACGGAAATCTTAACAGAAGGACTTAACGGGATAATACTCAAAACCGGGGGACCAGTTCGTTAATTAGGTCAAACTAGAGTGACTAAAATGAATTTCACCCTAGAAAGTATGGAAATATGATTTTTTTTTTTTTTTGAAAAATGGAGAGAGATTAATTAGGAGACAGTGTTTAATATGGTAATAACAAATTTAGGAAAGAGAGTTTAATACGTAATAATTAATCTAATAATTTAGGAGAGAGAATTTTTTTTTTTTTAATAATTTAATTAGTTTGGAGTGTCTTTAATTTTTTTTTTTTGTCTTGTTTAGTAATTTTAATTTAGGTTAAAATTGTTATTAATAAAAAAAAAATTAAATTGGAGTGTGAATAGATAATTTGTGGATTATAAGGAGAAGCTCTCCTCAAATTAATATCTTTTTAAAAATCTAATAATACCCTCGAGTAAAATTACTAAAAGGCTAATTAGTTAATAAAAATACCCACCAATAATTATTAATCAATTCCCTATTTTGATTGTTTGTAAAAAAATAATAATAAAAAATAAAATAATAATAAATAAATTTGATTGAATCAAAATCATCAATTACATCCACCATGTAGTTGTAATCAATCAAACATGGTTTTCTATGTAAAAAAAAAAAAAAAAACCATTGTTTTCTAAAAATCCCAATACTTGGAACTCTACTGCCAGTTGACTCCAAGATTTTCTCTTAGCGAGGTTGTGATGTCCACTCAATCTTCTTTTTTATTTTATTTTATTATTTTTATTTTTATACATAATTTCCTCAATCTTCTTCTTCTAATTAGTTTTTGCTTCCTGTTTTTAATGAATTATTCTGTGAAGAGAAGAAAAGATCTTGGTAAAGAATTTTTTTTTTTGTTGGTATGATTATTTTCGTTTCTAGGGTTCAGAGAAACTGCCATGGCATATGACATTCTTTGGAACGGTTGATTCTTTTGTTTATGGTTTTATTTCATTGTTTCTTTGTTTGAGATCAATTCAATTACATTTTTTTTACTTAATTTTTTTCTCCATCACTGGCATTAAAGAAGTACTTTAACTTTAATTATCATTAAAAATGGATAATGCACAGAAAAAGTTCTAGAATTGTTATCTTTGGCATTAATTAAGGGAAGGGTATTTTTGGTATTAAGTGGGGTTTCTATACAAACTAGAAATATTTTAAACTTTTTGATGGGTGTGTTTACGAAATGGGTGTACATACAGTTTTTAAGGGGTGTCAATATCGTCACTCATTGTTATATTATAAGATACCAAGTACTTATTTTGTTGGGTTTTCTACTGCCTCAAAAACTTTATAAACGTTTATTTGAGGTTTTTAGAGTTGTTTGGTTGGGCTTTTGAGATTGTCTATTTTAAATTTAGTAGAGGCTAGTAGAGATTAAACCTCTACTTGGCAAGCATTCATAGGGAGAAACTTCTCCAAATAGACATTTTTTTTTTTAAAAAAGTCTACCAATCAAACAACTGTAATTTTTTTTTTTCTTTCCAAAAGCTGTATTTCTAATAGATTTATTACAAATAGATCTCTTACAAATAATTTTTTTTCAAAAGCCCAACCAAACAAGATAGAGCAAATTGTACCAAACTCTCATGAGGTTTGACCTTTTACACCCTGAATCAAATTTATCGTAAATTGAGACTCACCCCTTCTACCGTTAGTCAACGACCATTTACACTAACCATTGGCCGTATAAGACCCTACAAGAGACAAAAATACCCTTGATCACTTAATTCAATAATAATATAAATAAATAAAAGTTTTTGAAAAATAATTTCTTTTTTATATTTAAATGGACCTCCACCATCCATCTCATTGAAAAACAAAACAAAAATTGAAAGGGAAAAAAAAAAGACTAAATTGAAAAAACTAAAACATATTTTTTATTTTTTTATTTTTTTATTTTTTGAAAAGGTGGAGATCGCTGATGGAGATTTGTTGGAAAGGAAGAAAAAGGATTTTTTTTTTTTTTTTTTTGGAGAAAAAAAAAACTGAAAAATAAATGGAGGAGATCCCAGATTCAATCCGATAGAGATCTAATCTGGGGAGAATGGGAGATCCAATCTGTATTCCATCATTTGCACTTTTATCTTTTTACAATTTTTTTTAATTTTTTTTTTTCCTTTTCAACAGATCTCCTATTGGGGTTTTTGCCCTAAAGCTTGTATTTTGTAAATGTGAATTGAACATAAATAAAAGAAGTAGTTTATTTATTCAAATTGTCTCATACATTTATTTATATCATGTGTACTTAACATCCAAGATTGTCAGATGTAATATCTAACTGAGTATATGAGTATCATATACAGAGGTATTCAGTTTGAGATGAGCAATCTGAAGAGTCCGTAGATAGCAAATAGAGTTGGGTACTTTATTTGTGGTTAATCTACAGTTGCGGTCCATTCCGTAATGTACGATGGTCTTAACCTAGACTATTCATATGGTGATATGAGAATGGAGGCACCTTATATGATGTGATCATATAGGACTGGGCCATGATCTATATGAATCTCTCACCAAGATCCGTTACAAGATGAGATTCATATATATCAACAAATGATGGCTATATATGGGTGATCTTAATCCTGGGTGTCTTATCGACTCCTTCAGGTTAGATCGTGGTTTTTGATATGCCATGGGTGAGATCAGAGTTGCATTCCCGGTCAATAACTTCGTATGTTGGAATTATGGTTTGGCTTGTGGCTAGGAAGGTTTGTACACAATAGAGGAATCCACTCCTTCTTGTGAGAAGTAGAAAGTAGTTCCCTTAAAGGTTGATTCGAGGCTTGAACAATATGAGCGCTCTCCTAATTCCATAAGGAATGTAGGATTTATTGTTCATTAGAGAATCAATGGTACTTAATGGAAAGATATAATTAGAGGGGCATAACGGACATTATGACCCAGCTCTAATTATGAACTATTTGTGGAGGATCATACCATATGTAATAGCTATATCGATGGACACCAAGAGTTATTGGTTTGTGTAAAAACGTCTACAGTTGAGAGAGTGCAGCTTCGGGTTTTTAGTGGAATAACACCGAAGTTAATAATCATGAATTATTAATTAAAGAGTTTAATTAATTATTTCTAAGGATTATTGGAGCTCAAAATACTGTGGGTCCATTAGGTCCCCTTGCTAGCCCGATTGATTAAGGTAACAAAGGTCACAGTTAATTAATTGGATTGTCCAATTAATTGTGTTACGAAAGTGACACGTGTCTATTCGGGAATTAATTGAATAATGTGATTATTTAATTAATGAACATTAATGATTATGTTAATTGTAAGGATTCCTATATATTGATTGGCTTATTTCATGGACAAACCACATGTTGGGGTTGAAAATGTAAGGGTAGTTTAGGTTTGAACTTCATGCTCGAAGGCCCTTTCAAGACCTCAAAGGACAAGCACGCCAAAGGTAAAATTTCTAGTGCTTGGTTTTCTTTGAAGAGATTTAGTTAGCACACACACACTTAGTATACTTGATCATGTGTGCATGCTCTTCACATGTCACTTTACACACTAGCACTTTGTTTGATATCTTGTTGTGTGTATATGTGCTTTGTAATTCGTTTCCCGATAATGTTCGGAAACGTCCGCGCATGCACTAGAATATGCTTGGTTTTACGTGAAGACCGCCCACGGAGAATGCCCTTAGCTTCTCTTTGGTTTTCACCTCCCATGGTGATCGGCGGTTATGATCGGCGGCCTGGCCGCCGAATTAAACTGCCGTTTGCATCCAGAAGTGTCTGGAGCAATTCTGCGGTCACGACCGCCGTTCGAAACCGCCGTTCATACCTGATCAATTTAATCTCTCGGGTTTGATTCGACGGTTGGATCGGTGGTCACGAAACCGTCGAATGAAACCGCTGTTGTTCCCCTGTTCTTCTCGGGTTCAATTCGGCGGTATTTTTCCCTACAGAAGATTGCAAGGAGATCTCCACTCCAACCAAGACCATCTTTGTCAAGAGTTTGGGCAAGAATGAAGCCTCACCGGTGCACACACCTAGGAAGAAAATCGATCTAGGACAATGTTCTAAAAGTGCTCAAGTGAAGGAAGCCCCAAGGAGACAACCTCAAGCTCAACGCATTAGAGTCTCCCAAGTCAACATTCCTCAACAAATGTCTCTCAATGGAAAGAGGCCAATCATGTAAAATGGATCAAGGAAGCAAGCTAGACCGGTTCAACAACAAAGAAGATTTGAACCTGCTCAACCACAAAGTTATGGGAAGGCTCCTATGCATGCACAAGGACATGGTATGAATTCTAAATTTATCCCTACATGTCACTTTTGTGGTATTGATGGTCACATTAGACCAAATTGCTTTCATTTCATTAAATTTTGTAGAATCAAAAGCATGATTGAAAAGAGAATGACAAGAGCTAGAATGCATGCTAATAGGAAGGAAAATATTCATGTTCATGATCCTATTATTTCTAGTACTCTTGAACCATTGTCCACTAGGAAGAAAAATGTCATATCTATGTGGATAAGGAAAAATGAACCCGCTTGCTATGAGACTAACAAGTCTCAAATAGGTTTAACCAAGTCAAATGGACTTGGGAGGTCCATAGGACCTCATGACCTTCATTGTTGAAGGATGATATTGACCCCATATGAGGAACTCAAGCAAAGAGAGCTTATGCATACTTGTTGCATGCAAATATTTGAAAAATCTTATGCTTCTTTGTTGATTGCTTGAGTAAGCTTGGTTGCACATATGTATATATGTTTTCAATTCAATAAGTGTGAACCATGCTTGTCTACAATCCATGTCATATTTATGTTCAAACATGCATTTTTGGACTAGGAGATTTACATAGGAAGTATGATATGAATGACCTATAGTTATCTCCATGACATGATGATTCTTAATAACATGCTAATGACATATGAAAAGCATGAAATTCAAATGACATGCTCAAATGAAAAAGCATGAATTGATGATTGCAATTTTTAAATGCAAAACTTGTGTGAAAAAGCTTATGAGACTTAAAAATGAATAAAGGATCTTGTATCTGTTCAAAGGAATTTATATTCCAAATTGTCTCTCTTTCTTTATTTGTTGAACATGTCTACTATCATACGGGTTCCATTCTCGGAAAAATCGAGTAGGGTGCAAAGTTGTTCATGACATGTTTGGCTTATAAAGATGGATATAGTTGCTCATAAATTAAAATCAATGAAAACTCTATATCCTTGCTTCTCTCATGACATTGGTGAAATTTGTTTGAATTATTATTAGAAACCTTTGTCATTTGCTTTGCCAAATATCATTGTATTTTGGACTTGAATGCTACATGTCTTGTATGCAAAGCATATTTTTTTTCATACATTTATTTTAAAATAAATCTCATTGTTTCTCTCCTATTGATAGAGTTGCATAAAGTGCATTTTATGATTATGCAAATGACTTGAATGCTATCATCTCTCTTTGCTAAGTGACCCGGTTGGGGACTACTCATTTGCCTATATCATGACAAAAAAGGGGAGTAGAATAGTGGTAAGGGGAGTTGCAATTATGCATGTTGGGGAGACAATACATTGAGGGGGAGTAACCCTTTGAGGGTGAGCATTGCATTCATCATACATTGCATGATGTTATTGTTGTACTTAATTTTTTAGGAATGCAAATGCTTGTTTTTATTCTCACTTGATTCATCTCACTTTTTACTTGAATTGGAAAGTATAGAAACTTTGCTTTCAGGGATTGAGTGTTCTACTTGAGATTGAAGACTTCAAGATTATTTTTATATATCTCTTTGTAAAGTAGAAAATCATAGTAGACCCGTAGTTTCTATTATGTTGTGAGGAATCAATGTGAATGGTGGTTTTGTCACGAAATAGCCAAAGGGGGAGATTGTAAGGATTCTCATATATTGATTGGCTTATTTCGTGGACAAACCACATGTTGGGGTTGAAAATGTAAGGGTAGTTTAGGTTTGAAGTTCATGCTCGAAGGCCCTTTCAAGACCTCAAGGGACAAGCACGCCAAAGGTAAAATTTCTAGTGCTTGGTTTTCTTTGAAGAGATTTAGTTAGCGCACATACACTTAGCATACTTGATCATGTGTGCATACTCTTCACATGTCACTTTACACACTAGCACTTTGTTTGATATCTTGTTGTGTGTATATGTGCTTTGTAATTCGTTTCCCGATAGTGTTCGAAAACGTCCGCGCATGCACTAGAATGTGCTTGGTTTTACGCGAAGACCACCCACGGAGAATGCCCTTGGCTTCTCTTTGGTTTTCACCTCCCATGGTGATCGGTGGCCTGGCCGCCGAATTAAACTGCCGTTTGCATCCAGAAGTGTCTGGAGCAATTCTACGGTCACGATCGACGGTCACGACCGCCGTTCGAAACCGCCGTTCATACCTGATCGATTTAATCTCTCGGGTTTGATTCGACGGTTGGATCGGCAGTCACGAAACCGCCGTTGTTCTCCTGTTCTTCTCAGGTTCAATTCAGCGGTTATGATCTGCGGCCTAGCCGCCCATTGAAACCGCCGATCGGTGCGTTTCAAGGGCAAACTTATATTTTCACATGCCCAATTCTTGATGTCTATAAATATCTTACTTTCTCATTCTCTGATCAAGTTCTTTGAGTCTTTAGAACCCTAAACTAAAAAGAGAGATTTTTGAGAAAAAATCAAATCAAGAACTCACCTTTAAACACTCAAATCAAATCCTTTTTGCATCAAAGTTCATCTTGCATTCATCCATGATTGGGTTTGCATAATCACAACATGCTTGGTAAGATTTTGATTTAGTTCATCTTATTTTAGTATTTTTACTATAAAGCATATTCTCTTTTAATTTACTTATATGTTCTTGATCATATGATAAATACAAGATTAGAGAATTAATTGTGATGAATTGATTGAGTGTTGTATTGTGATAGCTAATTAGGTTTTTGATTAATCTTGATTAGCTAAGCTATTTGACATGTTATCTAGCTATTGATATATAGGATTGAATTAATTGCATATCATTATCCTAGGTAAGCATTTAGAGTAACCTAGCTTTAAATTGCATTTTGAGTATTTTACATATTCACATAGGTTGCATAATCTCTTCATAGAGAATTAAGTCTTGAGGCTAAGGTTGCTTAGGTCTCAAGCAATTAGGATTAGAGCCACTTTTAAAGGCCCGAGTGGTAGAAGTGGGGGGTTATTGACCGGAGTGTTAGACGAGGTCTACATAGGTTGTAAACTCCATTTCGATTAGTGGATTTCGAGGTCCGAGTGTGGCACACTAAACAGCCCGTGGTTTTTCCCAGTGGTTGGGTTTCCACGTATACATCAAGTGTTATTTAAATTCCGCACTATATTACACTTGCTTGTATTTTTAACTAGTAGGGGCATTTTCGTAAAATTGACTTGCATGCGAAAATTGGGTAATAATAGTTAAAATCTATTCACCCCCCCTCTAGATATATATATCGAACACACTGAGCGTTATTGTATTACTTTCATTAATTAAATAATTAGATTATTTAATTGTGTAATTAATCATTAGATGGAGGGTGTTGATTGATATTTAATTTTGAATGAAGAAAAGATAATTTGATTATTTTATTTTCATTAAATTAAATGTTTTAATTTGAATTTAAAAGAGTTTTTGAATTGAAATCAAATCAAATAAATTAATATTAATTAATATCTTTAAAGATATCAGATATCTTAAAAAGATTTAATTAAATAGTTTATTTTATAATATATATATGATATATGTTATCAACACACAGACTAACGTTTAAAAAGGAAAAGAAGAAAATAAGAAAGGTGTGCGGCCTACACAAAAAGAAAGAAAAAAAAAAGGTTTTATTTTAATTTTCATTCATGGTGGCCGAATTCCACACATAGAAAACAAGAGTTGTTTTCAAAGGGTTCTTCTTCAACCTCTATTCAAGTTCCTGAGTACCGTGACGTGCCCACACACCGTTACCAATCCCGGGTGATAGCCAGGAAGATCTTATGGTTCAAATCAGGAAGCAGATCGAAAAGAAGAAGGAGCCTACAAACGTTGGTATGAAATATTTTCTTCTCCTTCTTATTGCATTTGATTATTATTGTACAAATGGGTTAGTTTATGATTGCATAAAATTTTTAAAACCCTTCCGCTGCGCAATCTATAACCCTAGGTTCCTACATCTCCACCCTCTATCTCTTGATGGACGTGGAGATCCCCACCTTTGTTTTTATTTTTTATTTTATTAAATTTGTTAACCTTTTGTTTTGTTTTATTAATCACTTTTTTTTTTTTTAATTTTCAATTTTAAATTACATAATATTCAACTTTAAATTATAAAAGATTAAAGAGAAATTACCTTTAATTTTGATGGTCAAATTTTGTCAATAGTTAGGTTTGACCAAGTTTGACTAATGGTGGGGTAGGTCCGTAGGTGTGTGTTGTTTCAGGTGTGGGATCCATGTTCTTTGTTGGATCTAGCATCGGGTAATATATAGAGAAAATAGGGGGTTTTGTCATTTTTTTAAGTTGGTGTTTCAAAACTATCACCACTTTAATAATTTATGTTTTAAAGGCACCAAAGTAAGTGACTTCCAAAAATGCCCTTACTTTACTCTATTTTTTTTTATTTTTTTTCCAGTTTTTTTTATTTATTATTATTTATTCTTTTATCTTCTTCATAGATGTTTGTTTAATAGACCTCTATTGGAGGTCCAACCTCCAATGGAGGTTGAAGTTGTTCGACCTCCATGGAGATCAAAATCAACCTTTAATGGAGGTCGAAATTGATCTCCATTGGAGGTCGATGAAGAAGAAAATGAAAAAAAAATTTTGGAAAATTTTATTTGTTTTCAAGACTTTTCATGTAATTTTCGAGACTTTTCATATTTTTTTCTAAGACTTTTCAAGTATTTCCAAGACTTGTCATGTATTTTCAAGATTTTGTTGGTAATTTCCAAGACTTTTTCAAGACTTTTGGTAATTTCTGAGACTTTCTGGGTAAAAATGAAATTGTCTGAAACTTTTGGTCATTTTCGAGACTTTTTGGTAATTTCTAAGACTCTTGGTAATTTCTAAGACTCTCTGGGTACATATGAAATTTTTCAAGACTTCTTTCTAGGCAAAATGAAAAGTCTTGGAAAATTTCATTTTTGCCTAGAAAGTCTCGGAAATTACCAAAAGTCTTGGAAATGGTTGAAAAGTCTCGGAAATGACCTCCAATTTTATTTTATTTTTCCAAAAAAAATTTCATCTTCTTCTTAATCAACCTCCATCGGAGGTTAATTTTGACCTCCATTGGAGGATTTTGAAAAAAATATATATATATATGGTGAAGAAGGTTACTGTGGGAGGCATTTTTGTCTGTTCACCACAATAGGCGCCATTTCAACTCAAGTTATTAAAATGATGATAGTCTTAAAATGCACCCTCAAAAAGGTGCTATATAATTTTCGAACCCATAATATATATATATATATATGAGTTAGGCTTAATTTTTTGACTTCAACATCTCAACATCTCAACCACTCATGCGTTCATACGCTTTTTATTCAAATGGTTGAAATGTTGAAGTCAAAAAATTAAGTCAGAAATTTAAATTGATTTAGTCTGACCCTATATATATATATCCACGGTTTCACAACGTTATGTAACTCCGGTCGACCTAATCAGAGAAGAACCTGTATATTTATACGTGCGTGTTGCCGTCTCATACAAATCATTGTTACACTTTCATAAGAATTCTTTTGAGAAAATAATCGTAGATGTAATTAACTATCGTTTTTCATTTAAATTTCTTTGTGTAAACTACATATATATTTAGACAATACATTATTTATTTTAGTTCTATGCACATTAATTCAGGTATGAGGTCTTGGTTGAAAATCTGTTGGACCTTGCTCATGTTCCATATGCACACTATGGAATAATGGAGATTGATCAACCACCAAAGGGTAGATATATATATATATATATATGATATATCCTATAAATCAACAAGTCATTTCTATTCTCTTTAATTTATATAAGAAAAGGTACTAATACCAAATGTGCTCCACTGTACAGTGAAGGTTGATAGAGAAGGTGGCAAACCTCTTGGCTCTTGACTTAGTTGTGGAGCAATTAGACAAAAACGGTTTCTATGGAAAGCATTTGTGGGACACTGCCAAATTTGCTGCACCTTGTGTTGTTTGTAAATCAAAAAACAATTCTGGTTCGAATTTGGAAGAAACAGAAAGTAATAAATCAATAAACACCACGTCAGAAAACAGTTTAACGAAAACGAGGCTCGTGTATGTGTATGTGGAATTGGTTAAGACAATTTCGTCATGTAACACCATATGTGTATGACGATTGTCTCCCATGATACAATGATTTAACAATGGCCATGCACAATCCACTCACATCGAACTCAAATGGAGTTTTAACTTACCAGGACCTGAGAAAGAAAAGAAAGAATATTTTTGCTGAATTTTGTGATTCTGAGAGTATGAGTCTTTGAAGAGAAGACTAGGGTTTCTATATCAAACTGAATCAAGAGGATTGATATGGAAATACTTTATAATCACGTTTTTTTTTAATGAAAAATGATATTAATTAAGAATCAATTTTCAAGAGATTTATCCCTAATTAAACATTGATTCTGTTTTCTTATTGATAAAGTATCAGAATCTAAAATGGAAATTAATTCTTTCCTTATCATTAAAACGTCTAACTTAAAGAAAAAGAAAATTTAAAATAGTAGCAAAAGGTCGGTTGTGCACTCACGGTCCAATCGGTGTACGCAGGACGCGCCCACACACAAGTTGTCCAACTGAAGGTTCGAGGTCCATGATTCGCACACTCCATGATGGATGCTTCATATTGTAGCAAACCTAATTTTGGATTCATATTCTAATTTGCATACCCGTTTGGGACTTAGTTTCCTGATAAAGATCAATCTTTCCTTGATATGTGGAATTATTACCTACCTAAAAGTATGATTTGGAGAGATAAATCCAGGATCCTGTGTTTGCCACAATCTTTGATTGAGACTGGGTATTTAGGTTGGATTTCTGTTTATGATTCAAACCAATTGGGTTGCTCAAAAGTAAACCAATCAATTATTTATTTATTTTTTATTTAACAAAACCAAAACAACCCGTTTAAATTGTTTTGGTTTGGGTGGGTTGATCAGTTTGACGGTTTGGGTGTCCACCCCAAATAAGGACCTTAATGAAATTCATTAGTTTTAATGTTTTTTTTTTTTTAATCTAATTTTTTTTATAAATGATAATTTGAATAAAATCTACTTTTAAACAAAATTTTCAAAATTCTTAAGCACTACTACTAGCAATTTTTCTCTCATAGTGTAGTGATGTTGTATGCGGTTTATGAGAGAAAATCTCTTTTCTCTCATAGTTTTCTCAATTTTGTTGAAATGAAGTATAAAAAAAATAGGGCAAAAAATAGGAAAAATTTGACTGTCCAAACTAAAGTGGGCCGTGCCATGTAAAGCTGACGTGTCAATATCAAGCCCATGTAAAACATAAACGATTGGATTTTCTTCTTCAACCTCTCACTCTCTGTGTTCTTGAAAACACACGGAGATTTTATTGAGAGCGAGAGACAGATAAAGAGAGAGATGACATCTTCTTATAGTCTCTCAACTATTCCACAACTACTACCGTTAAACCCCAGAAGCTCTTTATATCACTGTAAGTTCTTTGAGATTTCTTGATTACTGTCTTCAACATAGCATTTCATTTGTGGAGCTTTTCGTTTTTTATTTATTTATTAAATTCCCATGTCAATTCAATCTTTGTTAACCTGGGTGATAATTTGATTTGATATTCACAATTTTGAACCCCTTTTGTTTTCCTAGAATATGCAGAATTGGGTAGCTTCTGGTGTGCTTTGCTTATGTCATTTTTGTTTGTGGGTAAATTATGATTGTATTGATGGATTTTTATCAGCATAACAGAAGTTTGTGCCTTTTGATAACATAAATTTAATTTCTGTGAATGGTTTGAAGCATTGGATTCATGTGCATGACTTGTTATTGTTTGATGATGTAATTGTAATTGATATTCTTGCTTGTGTAATAAATGGCAGCTAAGTCGAAGTCAGTTAGAATTCGTGTCAAGTCCAGCTTGGAAAATGAGAGCTCTAGTCCAGGAGTTTCCGACTCCTCTTCAGAGGGAGACATGATTAAGGTTTAGAGTTTTTTCGTATCTCTAGTTTATTGTAATGCATCATTATTTGTGGCTTCGAAAATTTCAGCTATATCTGTAAAAATACTTCTGTTTGTATCGAGAGGGCACACAGAGAGTATCAGGGCTTATCTTTATGAATGTATTATTTCCACGATAATGAGAGTATGTCACAAATTGAATATTAGGAGGCATACATTCTATCACTTAAAAGTTTCATTTTTCACCACAGAAGTCTCAAGTATCAACATCTCGCCGTTGGTGTCTTACATGTTTATGTTCAACTGTATCGTTGATTAACATTGCTGGCACATCAGTGTCTGTGCCAAAGGCAATGGCTATAGAAGGAATGGAAAGACCTGGATGCAGAAATTGTGGGGGTAGCGGTGCTGTACTCTGTGAGTATTATTTCGTGTTCGTTTATCATCTAACTTGCATGATCTGAACATATTAATACTTTCTGTCTACGTTCTTAAACAACTTGAAATAATATGTTCTCATCTTAACAATTGACATGGAACTCTCCCGGATTGCATCAGTGTAAGAACCCTTGAGACTTTTGAAACTGCTAGATATTGTAGCTTCTGCGTAACTTTTACATGGGTGCATGAGTGGATACTTCGATATGAGTGTGGACATTTCTTTCATGTTAGACTGGATAACAATAAACATATGAGTCTAACCATTATATTATTTTGTATTTGCTAGTTTGTGGATACCTTTGTGTATCATTTAGGCCGCTTAATCTTGTTGTCTTAGCGTAGATTATTGCTTGTTAGTTCAAGGAAAATCACAGGTTCATTTATATGTTCAAATTTCATGGTCTTTTAGTTATTGAATGTGTGGAGTCTGAAAGTTTTATATTGTTTTTTTATTTACGACTTAATAGAGAGAAATAAAATCCTCCTTGATAGCAACTTTTCTTTTGTTAGCATTACACATTGAATGGCCTGACTCCGTCTTATCTGATTGATTAGATAATAATAATTGGCTGCAAATGAACCAGAAATTGTAAATTGAAAATTTTATAACTAAACATTAACTGTTGTGTCAATTCTTCTGACTTTCCTCCTCAGGTTTGCAAGATTTTAATTTGCTTTCTATTTAGGTGATATGTGTGGTGGTACAGGAAAATGGAAAGCTCTCAACAGAAAACGTGCTAAAGATGTTTACGAGTTTACAGAATGTCCAAATTGTTATGGTATGTACTTTTCTTGTATTTAAACTATAAATATAGTGATCACTAAAAAGATGTTATTCCTTTGATGCTTCGTATTGTAGTGCTGACAGACAGCAAATTATTTCATGTAGTTGATTGTTTAGTTCCCTGGGAGACCTTCAAACTTTGGACGGATTCTCATCTTGCTGTAATGGCATTTGACACTTGAAGTATCCATAGTTATGTTATATCTGTAGATAGATTCATTCCATGTTTTGTTACAGTATGGAAGACATATGTCTTTTGAGGCGGAGTTTGATCAGCATCTTGTTCCAATTACTATGGACCATTCACTTTTCTTTCTTACATGTTACTATATTTTTCACTGGCAGGTCGTGGGAAACTTGTATGTCCGGTTTGCTTAGGCACTGGTTTACCTAATAACAAAGGTCTTCTTAGGAGGCCTGGGGCACGTGAATTACTTGATAAGATGTATAATGGTCGGTTACTGCCAAAATCTTGAGTATGTCCTCCCTAACTGTTTATAGTTTTCTCTGCAAGATGTCGATTTTGAGCTGTGTAATCTTTCTTTATAGCAATAAAAATCGTTATGTTATTTTAATCTGTGTTTTGTAGAACTCTACAGTCGAGGGATTTGAGACTGATTATGCTTCAACAAAAAGAACGAAGCCGGGAGCAGTAGATACTGTCAATGTTATTCCTAGTATATATAGTACACACCTGAAGCTTTCTTTTTTTTTTTTTCTTTTTTTTTCCCTTTCTCTTAAGGTATAGAAATCAAACTATTCAATTTACTTCATGTAAGCAGATTATTTCTCATCAATGGCTATCAGTTCTTGCTAATGATTCTTGTTATTTTCAAGCCTAGTATGAAAACAAATGAAATGCCAAATTTCAAATCCTTGTTGCTTAATGATAAAGAAGTTAAATATCATTTCAAGTAAATGATTCCTATGATGATCAATCTGTCAAAAGTTTTTACAAGAAATGCCACTCCGGTCTCTTCTCTATACACCTTATTCACCCACCAACAAAATAAACAGTTACTGTGTGGAAACACCACCCTCATCTTCCATGATGAAAGGATCAACCCTGACTGCTTGGGAGTTTGTTGAGAATTGTGTGCTCAGGCTTGTGTTCACATTCATAGTCAAGATGAACAAAAGCTCGTTCGACTTCAGGAAGTTTCTCAATCTTATTCTGCAGCGTTTCTCCTATGGCATGTGCTTCTATTAAAGGCAAATCTTCAGGTAGCTCAATGTCGACCTGTTTCAAGAGAGCGATATAGATTTACCAGTTTGCTTATAACAACAAAACTGTTGATATTACATGATATGTATTCAACGCTATAAAACCAAAAGAAATCAATATCCCAAAAAACTAGTGAAAATAGAACCAACCTCTACAAAATAAAGAACACCAAAAGTATAAGCACGAACTGTGTCGATGCGCTTGACTTTAGGGTGCCTTATGACAAGATATGTCAATTTCTGCATGATCTCAGGAGGGGCTGATTGTCCCACTAGTGAAACTGCATCAATAAGCCACATTTCAGTTTTATATACAAACTGAGCAAACAACTAAATTTATTCTTCTCACCCTTTTTCCAGTTTACAAGGATCATACAAGAAACTATTCGATCGAAAAAAAAAAAACAAAGACCGGTGAAGAAGGTACCTGCATTTTCCATAACAGTTTCAGACCAATTTGTGATTGTGTAAACAGCAAGGAGAATGGCACCAGCAGGGTCGATCCACCAGAAGAATTCATCACCAAGAACAGCTGCAATTAGTCCTACTACATTTGTTACCACATCGAAATAGTGATCCTGGGCATCAACACAATAAACAAGTAAAAAAATCGATCAATAGAAGGTAATTATTACAGAAGTAGTGATTATTAAAAGGTAGAGAGACAAAAGACCTTCGCATAGGCACGAACAATCTTATTCCCTGAGCTTTTGCAGTAAAGCCAGAGAGCGAATTTTACTACAGTAGCTGAAATCATGATTGAGTACAGCCATATCAATTGGTCACTGGTCATCTTTTTCGATGCTTCATCTTTAAT
Organism: Acer yangbiense; assembly: GCA_008009225.1. NCBI lineage: Eukaryota > Viridiplantae > Streptophyta > Magnoliopsida > Sapindales > Sapindaceae > Acer > Acer yangbiense. Next base: position 48,817,353 of record CM017761.1, on the reverse strand, counting down.
GAGCTGTTCTATAGCCTGAACCAACACCTGAAAACCTGTAACAAAATGGAAGGACATGAAAAATTTCATTTCTTAAGAGACAAGTTAACAACTTTGTTTAATTAAGGTCAGTAAATCTTGTATATATGGTTACGGTGTTCACCGTTCAACCTTGTAAATCATCTACACCAAAAAGTAAAAACCTTATACAAGGGACAAAATTTAGCTTCAACATTCAAGTGCACTCTGCAACAAATTGGAAGGCACTAGATGAACAAATTTGCATATATGGACATATGGTGTATGAAACACAGGAAACTCACCATAAATATCACAATTAACAATCATGAAACAGAAAGTAAAGGCTTGCTGACATACCGAGTGTGGCCATGATTGCGGCAAAGATAATTATTCCCACCGGCTGCACCCTCAATTTTCCAATAGGATACTTGTAGATATTTATGTTTTTCATCGACAAGTGAGTAAACCAAAGTATGCCACCAGCCATTAGATCGAGTAAAGAATCAAGAGTTGATGCAGCAATTGCTATTGATCCACTCTTAACTGTAGCATAAATCTGCATCCCACACAACATGTCAACATTGATTGGAATAATCGACATTCACACATTGCATCATTTACAGCAAAAACAACTTCTATGAAGACATGACAGTTTAACATGTCTCAAACCTATCAAATAAGTCCAAAAAGAGTTTAAACAGACCATCATCAGAAAAACCAGTTGAAATTTGATTGAGATTGATTAGTAAATTTCAATTACCTTCAATGCCAGCAAAATAATATTTGCATAATTGGAAATCTTCATGGCTCTCTCTGCTTGGATTTGTTCATCAAGATCTTCCTCATCAACAACAGAGTCAGAATCCACCAAAGCATCCACCTCCTCGAATGATTTCAAAGTAGAAAATTGCTTCTCATAGTACTCCTTTTCTCCTACAAACAACACAACATTATCAAAAGGTTAAAAAAATAATATAAAAAAAAGGAATTTTTACTCAACCCCATAAACCATTACATCTGTTTGTTTCTCGAGAAAGTGATAGAAAACACATATACACATGTATGAACGTGTCCTGTGTAAGTATTTGAAGTTGGTTTTGATCCAGAAAATACAGAAAACCCAGATCAACCATCCCATTTGAGAGAGAGAGAGAGAGAGAGACCTTCTGTTAAGGATTTAGTTTTAGAGGTATCGACATGAAAAGGAGACTCTGCATCGAGACCAGACAAGACCTTGTCTGGCAATCTAGAAACGAACTCGCTCCTCAATGAGTTGACGGAATTACGTCGACCCTGTCTCTTTAACAAAGGTGTCTTCGTCTCCGAACCCGAATATCCGTCCATTTTTCCAGCCTACAACTCACCGCCCGGAGCTCAAATCCAATATTTCTGTTTTCGATACAGTTTTTGTCTTTTTAACTTGATAAGATTTTTTTCATCGTTAATGTAAATTATTGATGATACGATTAGATTTCTCTTTTTAGATTACATCCGCTCATTATTTTTTTCTTCTTGTCGTTTAGTTGCAGATATGAAGCAACGACTGACAACCGATCAAGACACAAAATATATATTGTTTTTTTTGGCTTATTGAAATGTATTTATTTGGGAGGTTCTATTGCCCCCAAAAAAGACCTTTACTTTATTTTATTTTATTTATTTATTTATTTTTATAAAATAATAATAAAAATTAAAGTAAAAATACATATATATATTCATAATCCTTCAAATCAATTCTTTGATCATTCATTCCTTGATGATATGTGAAAATTATATTTTCTTATTGATGTTGGTTTTGATATTGGTGTGGGAAGTAAATTTAGTGTTTTTTTTTTTTTTTAAAATAAAGCCAAAAGGGAAGCCACAACCGGCCAAGCCTGGGAAGTGGGAACACAGGCAAACAGAACAAAAAAAATAAATTAAAATAACCAACAAAACAAGACAGCAAAGCCAGAATAGAACATAGACACAAAATTTTCAATTATACAACCATATACTTTTAAGTAATAAATGTAAGGGTATTTTAGAAATAAAAAAGTTTCTTTAAAATATAGGTGTAGTAAGATATTTTTGGGTGGCAATATAGTCACCATATTATTATAATTGAAGTATTACACTATTATAAATTCGGATTTTTTTGAAGGAAGGACTCGAACCCACAATTTCGTGGTGTAGATGTGAGAGGTTTTACCATCGGACCAACCTCATATTGTCTGAAATGTTATTTATGAGAGACTTAACTAGATTAGTTGTTTGTGATCAATGTTGATTTGTTTGGGGTTGGTGTATTGACTATTTAATTTATGTGGGCCTGGTTATAAATTATAATCATCTAGTGTACACTATGATTATAGATCATTTTGATGGAGGAGTACCCGCGTTTTGCTAGAAAGTTTGTTCAGGCAGATTTTCCTTGTTAGATCTTCAACTTTGTGTAAAAAAAAAAAAAAAAAACCATTATAATTGTAAATCCATTATAATTTAACAACATAGATTTTTTTTTTTTTTTTTTTTTTTTTTGTTGAAGGGATTAAGAACATAGTATTACTCGAGTTAAAATAAATATAAATATATTGAATAATACAGGACATCTCAACTTGTATTTATACTTTCGTTTTTTAATTCAGCTAATATATGGCAGTTAATTTTATATATTACCTTTTTCAAAAAAAAATATATATATATATATACATCGCTGAATTATATTCACTACTAGTATTTGAAAATATTGTTGAGATATTCTGTTTCAATCAAATTTTAAATGTTGCTAATATAACACAATTTAGAGCTCATAGAATTAATGACTAATAAAGAATTCATCCCTAATTTGAACTTGAATTTTATCGAACTTTAAATGAAGTTTTGAGTTCATATAGGCAAACTATTATAATCTTATATTAATTATATATTTGGATAAAAACAAATTTGCACTTATTCTTAGATCTTTCAAAACTAAAAAAAATTGTTTTTATTAAAACTGTCAAGCTTTTGAGTAAGAAGAACCCTACTCGTGTTTTTCCGATACTTCCAAAGCTAGATTTTTTTTAAACGTTCCAAAGCTAGATCTTAAGTTTTTTTTTTCAAAATGAAATTAACAAAATGATATGTGGAGTGAACTAATGTAAATAATAATAATAATAATAAAAAACTAATGTAAATGCCTAGGATGGGTCAATTTTGCATTAACAAAACATGGAAAATGGGCTGTGCATGAATCAATTTCCTGACTCCGACAAGATGAGGTTGATCTAACGACATGCTGCTCATACCCATACCTAGGACTAGACAAAAAAACTCATAAATCGCTTAAACCAAACTGCTTAGTCTGGTCTAGTTTTTAAATTATAAAAAAAAACCGTTTGGTTTTATTATAAAAAAACCGCATAGTCTGGTCCTGTTTATGGTCCAAGTCTAGTCTAAACTGTAACCTGAATACATGTAAGACACATATTTTATTTTACTATATGTCACAACCAATGCTGGTCTATAAAGTAGTAAATATGAAACTAATTGTATTTACTTATCAAACCATTTTTTACAATGAGTCCAATTTTTTATATAAATTTTAAATTCTATAATCATAAATACAAAAGCCCAAATCAAATTTAGTATCATCGGACCGAACTAGACCAATCTAATTTGGTTTGGTCTGGTCTGGTCTGGTCTAGAAAATGAATTGGTCCAATCTAGTCCAATTTTTCACTGGACCCAAATTTTTGGTTTTACTAAACCAGACCATGCCTAGCCCTACCCACACCATTGAGTTTGTAAATTCGAGTCATGTTTCCCTCTCCCGAACCTCCAATTAATTGTACTGAGGGTTCAAAAAATTTCTAGCACTTTTTACTCCTTTACTTTTACGACTAGCACCAACTTAATAACTAAAGTTTTAATAGCACCTAAAATGTTGTTCTAACAAAAATACCCTTAAAATACACTCATAAAAATAAGTCTAGTGTTTTTTTCGAGACTTATTTTGGTGTTTCCGAGACTTATGCCATGTTTTGTTAGGTGGAATGGAATAGAATAGAATGGAATGGAAAGAAAGCCATTCCTAATGTTTGGTTTGCTAAAATGTGATGGAATGGAGATTCCATTGGAATGTTGATTCCACTATTTTGGTGGAATGGGCTTTCCATCCAAAAACCAATAGAATGTCCATTCCAATTCCAAAGTAAAATTGGTATTCCATAAATACCCTCCTAGGCCCCAACTCTATTCCAAAAATAATATATTATATATTATATATAAATATACTTTTATATTTTATTATTATTATCCATAATATATCATGTTAGTATAAATGTTTTGTAATTAGGGGTATTTTGGTCAAAATATAGTTAACTTCATTCCATTCAGTTGTTAACCAAATAAAATAATACTGATTCAGAGACTAATTCTAAAGTTCCAACCAAATAAAAAACTTAGTTATACTTCTTATTACCATTCCACTATGGTAACCAAACGTGACCTTAGTTTGGTGTTTCTTAGACTTATATTGGTGTTACCGAGACTTAGTTTTGTGTTTCTAAGACCTATTTTGATATTTTCTAGACTTATTATGTATTTCCAAGACTTATTGGTCAAAAATTAAATTTTCCAATTTTTTTTGTTCGTCTTCTTCGTCGACCTCCAATAGAGATCGATCAGACCTCCAAAAAGTTTGACCTCCATTGGAAGTATGTTTCATCTCCATTGATGGAGGTCCTCTATCAATGGAGGTTTTTGAAAAAAATAAAAATAAATAAAACCTAAATGTGGCAAAAACATAATAAAAGAAGGAGATGTGAGTACTTAATTTTGACTATTGGTGCAATTTAAACTTAACTTATTAAACTAATGTTACTTTTAAAAGTGTACAAAAAAAAAAAAAATGTGTTAGGGGTCGTTTGGTTTTTTGTCTGAATACTGAACAGTCCTGAATTTTTCTAATGACTGAATAGGGACTGAAATCTAAACTTGAATGACGTTTTTTTTTTTCCTCACATTTGAATGTATTGTCAATACGTTTGTTTTTTAAAAGTAAAATTGTCTGAAAATAAGTAATTTTACATTTATACCCATGTTAAACAATTATACATATAATATGGAATAAAAACAATCCAAAAATAATAATAATATAGAACACATATGATCATGATCTTCTTCTTCGATTACAAACAAACTTCGTTTTCACTAAAAGAATTTTTTTTTTAAATAAATAAATAAATAAAAGGGGTAGCAGGAAAACTCACACAAAACACTCTAAGAAAAAATAATATATAAATACATCACCCTAATATCATAATAAAGCATTGATATTAAACACCAATATGAGAAATGATTAGGGTTCTTTTTAATTTTTAAAGCTATTTAAAATAATTAATATATTAAAATAAAGATTTCTATACCATATATAATTATGAAGAAATTGGAAATATATTATATATGGGGGATAATATCGGAAGTAAAGATTTTGGATTTACAATTAAGTGAATAGTCGGGATTTTTTACTTTTTATTTTAAGTTGTTTTTTGGTATTTTTAAATTGTTTGACCACTTTAAAAAACAAACAAAACAACTTAATAATTATGATTCAAGCCCATTAAGTTTTAAGTGGAAAAAACAAACGACCCCTTAGTTTCCATTATTTCCACTTGTAATAGTTTTAAAAAAATTACACTTATTTATGCACATCTGCTCTTAGTTCAAATGGTATGCATCTCCCCTCTTGCAGTTGCGGTGGGAGTTTGTATTGCTCAATCTTGATAAGTTCCGATAGATTCCTAATTCATTCAAGGTGTCAGATTAAAAAACAAATTACATTGATTTAAAATATAAATATCTTTCCAAATAATATTGTTATTTATTTTTTATCATAAAAATACTGCACATAAAAATCAGAACCCCTAGCCACATAAAGATGTAAGCGAGTAAATCAGAACCCGTATTCGTCTGGGTAGGATTCAAACAGTTGACCTAGTAGCTACCCGTGCCCTAAGCTCGTCCTTCCACCAACTGAGTTAGCGCCCTGATGGTTAGCCACAATACAATTGCCAAGAGTAGAACCAAGGATTTGGAATCAAGCCTTGGACCACCAAGGCAACCACCCTGTGGTTCAGCATTGGCAATTTAAAAACAAAACAAATATGGTGACCAACCCCACATAGAAAATACAAGCAGTTGTACTTTAAAGTTTTAATAATCAGTTGTCCAAAAAATACCTGGTCAGTCAATTGTCTTCTCAAAATAAAAATAAAAATAAAAATAAAAATCAGTTAAATGTATGTATCACAAGAGGATTCCACTGCAATAATAACAATAGACTTTATTTAAAAAAAAATTATTATTATTTTCTTAATTTAGTTTAAATAAATGATAGATGTCAATAATTAAACTAACTCTATAATTTAATTAGATGCAAAGTATACCCAACAATAAGTGGTGCCAAACATGCTTGTTTATTATAGTTGTTTTATAATTATATTGATCATGATGATCAAAAGTCAATAATATCACTTAATTGTAATTTGTATTTGCTACCAACTAATGAGATAACATCATGTTAGAATAACAACTAATAAAATAAGAAATTGCAAGAAAAAAACAGTATCTGGCCAAAATTTGTCAATTTGATATGTTAAAAGGAGGAGAATCTGGTGTTTAAATTTTGTTAAATGTATTATGTATCTTTCAATTTATATTTAAAATTTGGATTTTATTAAGATTTGATGTGTGACAGAAATAAAATAAATAAATAAAGATTTTACATGTTCAGATTTTATTTGAAATCCAAACTCCTTATTAGATAACGACCTTTAATTTAAGTATTCAAAAGTTATATTAAAGATGTTAACACAACTTTGATAACTATATATTTTTTTTTTCACAGTTGCCTGTCTCAAGAGTGTCCACATCAAGGAGACATGGTTCACTGTGTTAGGTTTATAAATTAAAGCTCTTTTTTTTCTTTTTTTTTTTTTACCATGATCATCATCAATAAAAAAGAAAAAAGAAAAAAGAAAAAGAAGAAGAAGAGGGTTCTATTTTAAATAATATAATAAAATTAAGTTTTTTCTTTTTCTTTTGAAATGTTACAATAATTTGAGATTTGGTATGGGAGGTACAACCTCACGGTATAAGTGTGAATGGCAAATTAAACTACCAACCTCATCTTGTCTATAATCAAATTTAGTTTCTTGTGAAATTTTCTAATATAAACATTACATACCATAATGATTAATAACTCTCTAGTCAGGTCTGGTTCGGAGGTTTTTCGTCAGGTCCTTAGAATTCTTACCAGTTGGAACAAAAAACTTCATGACCAGACTTGAGTAGAAAATTGAAGACCCTATAATGATTATTTGGTTCATATCCATAATCGAAGGAATTATTGATTATGCATGTCACCATACTCAAGTGAAAGCTCATATTGGATCAACGTGGACTGGTTGGTGTAAAATGTTGGTATACCAGACATGTTTATGTATCGAAGCCAATAGAAACAGAGAAAAGCATTTGAATGATCGATGGGAAAAGATAATAAATGTGTATCAAGAGTCAAGACAAAACAGTGAAAGCTTGGATCAACTTTTTCGAGACGTGGCTTTGTTTGTTGCATGAATCCCTTAGAACATGATTTCATAATTCATATCATATCATTGTAAAAGCTGAATTGATAGCCGCACCAAACCAAACCTAAATTTTAAGGCCCAATCAGGCTTGAGAGCCGCATACAAACCAAACCTATTTTTTATTTTTTAGGCCCGGCCTGTCCGTGGCCCAAAATAATGATCTTAATTTGGCAACTAATCCATATATATATAATAGACTTAAAGGTACTGGTGCCCCCTGGATTATACCCGAATTGCTCATTTGCCCCCTGAATTCGAAAAATGGTCACTAAACCCCCCGAATTATCGGAAATTGGCAATATTTGACGGAATAGTAATACCATCCATTTTTCTGTCATGACAAATTGCAATAAGTTCCCCTGATTATATGGATAATAACATCAAATCAGAAACAATATAATTATATGACCTAAATACCCTTCTGACCAAAATTTTAAAATAAAATTTAGAAATTTAAAATTGAAATAATGGTTAAATAATAATAAAAATCTGAATTTAATTTTCTGAATAATTAAATTACCTTTTTCATTTAAGTATCCCTAAATATTTAATAATAATAATAATAATAATAATAACAATAAAATAATAAAAGGATAATAATAATAATAATAATAATAGTAGTAGTGATAAACTGATAATCTTCTTCATCTTCTTCAAAACCTAGAAACCTCTCAAACAAATTCTCTCTCTCTCTCTCTCTCTCTCTCTCTCATCCCTCCTCAACCAAACCCTAACTCGACGAATCCCTCTCCCTCTAGAATCCCTCATGAACCAAACCTAGCCACCAACAAAATCCATAGCCGCCGTGAAACCCTCGATGCAGGAACCAAACCCCGTCACCAACAATATCTCGGCCGCCGCGAAACCAACGAACCCTAGCCGCCCCTCCCATCACCAAATCGAACCCCACAAACCCTCGATGATGTTGATAGAGATTTTTGGGGAGGTTTCTAGGTTCGATTTTGAGCCAGTGGGGTTCGACGATGAAGACAATGAGATTTCTAGGTTTGATGAAGTTGGGTTGGGTGAAGCTGGTTTGGGTGAAGCTGAGAGTTCTTGCAAGAAGCTTTTGTACACCCCGATTTGGTCGTCGTAAGCCATTTATTACCGCCGGTGCTCTACTTGTTGTGATTGCATTGTGTTTTTCTCTGAAATGGTGTTTGTAATTGATGGTGTTTGAAGAAAATCTAGGTTTTTTTGTTCGGTCTTTGATGATGTAATTGGTGGCCGATTTGGACAAATAGATAAGGATTGAAGGGTTTTCACAAGTTAATTTAACAATGATATCATGTAAGCACGGTGAGTTAACTGATGAGATGATACAATGGTTAGTATAGCTTTAATTCAAGTTTAATAGTTTTGAAAATTTTTAAAATTTTCAAAAAGAATTTAACTATGAAGTTGTCTGTAGGATGTTCATGAGTATATTTACCAGTAACTGATAATTGAGTAAAGAATTGACAAGAATTGAGTTCCTCCACCAGAAGAAAATCATGATTTATGGTGTTTGTAATTCGGTTTTTGGGTATCATGACTATTAATTTTTGAAATCTGATGAAGTTAGGTTTGGGTGATTAGGTTTGATTTGGGGTGGTGATTCGGTTTAGGTTTGATTTGGGTGATGATTTTTGATTTTTTTTTAGTTGGTGAATGATGATCATGATAATGGATGATGATGATGATAACTTTTTTATTATTTTTTATTATTTTATTATTTTTTAACAGGAAAATTTTTATTTTAAAATTTTGGTCAAAAGGGTATTTAGGTAATATAATTATATTGTTTATGATTTGATGCTATTATCCATGTAATCAGGGGAACTTATTGCAATTTGTCATGACAGAAAAATGGATGGCATTACTATTCCTTAAAATATTGCCAATTTCCGATAGTTCAGGGGGTTTAGTGACCATTTTTCGAATTCAGGGGGCAAATGAGCAATTCGGGTATAATCCAGGGGGCACCAGTACCTTTAAGTCTATATAATAATAATTCTTCGGTCAATACCAGACCTGAAATTTTTTGTGCAGTTTTAAAATTTATCACATGAGATAATCCGTGTAAATTGATGTCTAGCTAACGGATTATCACATGTGTTAATTCTTGAAATCGTACAAAAAAATTTCAAGACCCTACTCTCTATATATATAATGGAAGGATCCGAAATGTGCAACCCCAACTATAAGGGAAGGAGAAACTAGCTATAAGCACAGTTGAGAATGTGCAACTTCAACTATAGAGGAGAGATGTCCATGTCCCACACTTCGGAGTTTAATGAGAAAATGTAGAACTCAAACCTTCGACTATAGGGGAGGGATCCTAGCGAGATCAAATGTTATAAATACAGTTGAGAATATGCAACTCTGACTACAAAAGAGGGATCTCCCCACATTTTAGAGTTTAATGAGCAAATATATAACTTGAACCCCTATCACAAAAGTGAAGCCGTAAGTGCAAAACCACTTCACTAAGAGTACAAAATGCATAATAATTTTCTACTCTAAATAAAATGTAAAGTAAGCAAAATGCGGAGACCAAAAGGCTCAACTTCAATTCACAATACACATCAGAATCACTTGTAAAATCAGAAAAGCACATCCTAGCTTTTCCTTGCCTGCTTGCTTGAAGGGTTGGCTTCATACGAAAATGACATGCAAACTTTATGCCTTACTCTAGCTTTTGCTTAGGTTAAAATGAAGGCATCCGATAACATATATTCCGAACATCATTTCGAGGAGATGCCAATGCGGTGATATTTACTACATGTATATATATATATATATATATATATATATATATATAGATAGATAGATAGATAGAGAGAGAGAGAGAGAGAGATTGTATAGGCTGCAATCAATCTGGAAAATTTACCCATTTCAAAGAAGAGATTACAATTTGAGAGAGAGATTGTATAGGCTACAATCAATCTGGAAAACTTACCCATTTCAAAGAAGAGATTACAATTTACAAGTTCCAAGAGGTCACTGATCAGAGAGATTGGTATGCTTTTGTTCTTCCATATATATATATATATATATATATATAGTCTTTCTATTATCAGTTCGAACTGACAAAAGTTATATCAGTTCTTTGTATGTGGGCCACTGGATTTAAATACTTTGACTGACAAGTGCATACAGCCAAATCAAAGTATTTAAATCCAGTGGCCCACATGCAAGGAACTGATATAACTTTTATCAGTTCGAACTGATAATAGAATTTTTGTATATATATATATGTGCAAGAAATATTACCTTCTTGTCAAATTTGTACGTAGGAGAAGTCTTTCGTTACATAATTGTCTAATACAAATTAAATTAGTTATATTGTCTCATTACATCTCATTCATTGATCATTTGTAGACTATTCCACTGAAGATTTGTCGTCGTGTGTATATATATATATATATATATCTTTCTCTGCAACTACAAGCTGGTATGCTATTTCAAATTAATTTCTGATCAAAATCCCCTTTCATTAATTGCATGGACAGATATATGAAACGAGAATAATTATCCATAAAAAAACATATAACAATTTATGATTTCACTAATTAACTAGGAAATATAAGGCTTAAATCTTTTGTCTAAGCTAATTAATTATATTGACTTCTAATATTCCTTACTTCTAGTTTTCTCTCTCTCTATATATATATGTGTGTTTGTTCATGAATTTTGATATCATTCAGTCTATAGACTCTTTTTTTATGGAATTGAATTTTATTTTTTGGACATGTCTGATTACAGGCATCCTTAATTAACTTGGTCCCTTTGACCGTTAATTCAAACTTTGGACTTTAACCGAATATTAAGAGTACCTTAATTCACCTAATTAATTTGTCTTGTATTTATAAAATCATTAAAATTATAATGACTATTTAGTCCAACACATCCCTTATTCAAAGTCAACTTTACACTTCACCAACAATATAATTAAAAAAAATCTTCAAATATTGGATACAATGTCTTTTAAAAAAAAAAGTATATGTGCTGCAATGTTAATTTTAATCTTTATAATAAAAATATGGCAAATTACACAAAACCATGATTATATGCATAATTTCACAAAAACAAGCAAAAATCATTATAACACTCACTACCTCCTGACCCGTTGACTAACCAATGACCGCCGTTAGTCACTAACTTGTTAAGGCAATTTGGACTTTTTACAAAAATATTAAATAATTGAAAAATAAAAGAAAATAAGTTGTCCAATTAAACCTCGCCACATAAGCCTTTAAACTTTTATTAATTAAAATAACACTTTAAAAATAATTTTCTAAAAAAAAAAAAAAATTGGTAAAACACCATCCAAGATGGTGTTGCTCCATCTCAGATAAAACTCTATTGAAGACAGTCCATCTATGATGGATCTATCACAAATGGGTCGCTCCATTTGCTATGTAGTTCCATCTATGCTCTTTTTTGTTTTTTAGATTATTTTTCTATTGAATTGATAGGAGAATATATGAATTATTGGGATGAGATTTGTGGTTTTTAATGGAATTTGTTGTGCTTTTTTGTGGAGTTGATTTGTTTATTTAATTTGTGGAATTTGATTGAAGAAAACATTTTGTAGTGATTGAAGTTTTATTTATAATTTTGTTTTTTAACAGTTGATATAGGAAAAATTAAATATTAATTTGTGGTGTTTGGGAAATGATAAAATGAAAGAAAATATCTAAAAATTTAATGATTTTTAATTCATTAATTTATTTAATATAATATTTTATATTTTCTAAATACAAGTGACATTGCCATTTTTCGTGATTGACTAACGGTGGTCAACTGTTAGTCAATGGGTAGTGAGTGTTATAATGATTTTTTTATTGGGTTATGTGTAATTATTCATATAATAAGGTATTGAAACAAATAATAGCACGGTGTGTATAAAGCTATCTAGAGGGGGGGTGAATAGATTTTACGCTTTTTACCCAATTTTTCGTGTTAGTCAAAAATACGAAAATGCCCTCAAGATAATATAAACAAGCAAGTGTAATATGGTGCGGAAATTAAAACAACACTTGGTTTTTACGTGGAAACCCTCACGGGAAAAACCACGGGCTATGTAAGTAAGCCACACTCGAACCTCGAATCCACTAAATGTGCAAACGATTACAACCTAATCCCGGAAGTAATCACACACCTACCTAATCCCGGTATGAGTGAACCTAGTCCAATTTGCTTGCGTTCTAAGCAACCTAATCCCGGATGCTACACACAAGACTTACTTTCTCTATGAAGAGAATATACAACCTATGTGAATATATAAAATATCCAAAATGCAATTAAGAGCTAGGTTACTCTATATGCTTATCTAGGATAGTGAATATGCAATTAATTCAATCCTAGTTATTAAAAGCTAGATGACATGTCAAATAGCTTAGCTAAACATAGATTAACAAAACCTAGATAGCTATCAAAAATACAACACTCAATCATGTCAACACAACAATCTCTAATTTGTATCTAGAATATATTCAAGAGCATACAAATAATATAAGAGATGTCAATGATAAATAAAACACTAATTATGTATGATAATAGTGAAGAACTTACCAAAGAATATGTGTTGACCAAAACCCATGCAAGCAAGCATCCTAACTAAGCTAGAAAATGCTAGATGATATTTTGATGCATATGAGAATGGTTTTTGAGTGTTAAAAAGGTGTTCTTGATTTGATTTTCTCTCAAATGTCTCTCTTTGAAGATTAGGGTTCTTAGAGTTAAAGAACATTAAATCTGAAAATGAGAAAGTGTGATATTTATATACATCAAGAACAGGGCATGTGAAAAGACAAGTTTGCCCTTGAAACGCACCGTTCGGTGGTTTCAATCGGCGGCCAGGCCGCCGATCATGACCGCCGAATTGAGCTCGTGAAGAACAGAGCATAAACGGCGGTTAATTCGGCGATTTCGTGACCGCCGATCCCAACCGCCGAATCAGACCCGAGAGATCGAAATCGATCAGGTATTAACGGCGGTTTCGAACGGCGGTCGTGACCGCCGATCGTGACAGTAGAATTGCTCATAGAAGCAAACGGCGGTTCCATTCGGCGGCCAGGCCGCCGATAATAACCGCCGATCACCGACAGAGGTGAAAACCAAGGAGAAGCCAAGGGCATTCTCTGTGGGCGGTCTTCGCGCAAAACCAAGCACATTCTAGTGCATGCGCGGACGTTTCCGAACACTATCGAGAAACGAATTACAAGACACATAAATACACAACAAGATATAACAATCAAAGTGCTAGTGTGTAATGTGACATATGAAGAGAATGCACACAAATGTAAGAATGCAAAGTGTGTGTGTGCTTCTAAATCTCTTCAAAGAAAGTTAAGCACTAGAAGTATATCTTTGGAATGCTCGTCCCTTGAGGTCTTGAAAGGGCCTTTGAGAATGATTCTCAATCATTTAAACTACCCTTACATACAAACCCCAACACGTGGTTTGTCCACGAAATAAGCCAATCAAAGAATGGGAATCCTTACAGGTAAGTTTGGGTAATTTGCCCTAAACATATTTCACATTTCTAAAAAGACAAAGTAAATGATGGAAATCCTTTTTTTTTTTCAATCTAGTAAAAAAAAAAAATCTTCCCAGATTTTTATATAAAAAATAATTGATAAAAAATCAAATGAACAACAAAAAATATATATATACATATATATATATATATATATATATATATTATTGAAAAGAAAAACAAAAAATAATATATATATATATATAGAATAGTTAAAAAAAAAAAAAATAGAAGAAGAAGAAAGAAACGGTTGGATCATGGATATACGACCAAGGATCTCCATCGGGGTCATGGGGATCCGAGTGATAGATCTCCACCACCCAATTGAAACTCTTTGTTGATCTCTACCGCACGGTGGAGATCCATGCACGCCTATGACTACCTCCATTGATGAATGTGTTTAGATTTTGAGTGGCGATACTGGCACCCCTCAAATACTGTATGTACACCGCTTTCGTAAGTACACTCCTAAAATATTTTTAAAATCTCGGATTTGTAAATAAACCCCACTTAATACCAAAAATACCCTTTCTTTAATTTTATTGTATTATATTTTTGTTAGTACACCCCACTATTTTGTTATCTAATTAGATTTATTTAAAATTTTATTATTTTATATCTTTTTATTCAAATAAATAATTTCTATTTAAAAAAATAATTTATAACCTGCAAAAACATTTTATGTCACTAAAAAATTGTATGAAAAAAAATTTCTTTTCATTGCACTAAAACTTTTTTTTTTTAAATTCTTTATATAAAAAAAAACTCTCAGCATAAAACAGTGTACCTTAATTCATTTGTTCCTAAGAAAGTTTTTTTTTTTTTTTTTTTTTTGAAAAAAAAAAACAATTGTTCATAAAAAAGTTTATTGTTGGTATTGATTTTTGTTTTACTCAATTATAGCAGTAAATTGTTTGTCAACTCAATCAATTTGTATTCCATAAAAGAAATTGAAATTAGTATTTAAAATAGAAGCTAGGGTTTGATAAAATAGAAAGGTTTTTATCATCATATCAAACAATTAATAAGAAACTTCCTTTTTCTTTTTTTTTTTACAAAGGATTGATATAAAACCAATTAATAATTATTGGTGTGTACTTACAAACTATTCAGTCTTTTAAGTAATTTTACTCGAGGATAATATTGGATTTTTAAAAATATACTAAATAGGGGTGTACATACAGTTTTTGAGGGGTGTAAATATCGCCACTCTAGATTTTAACCTTAGAATCTAACTAGTGTTTAGAGGTGTCAAACAGGTCAGGCCCGGGCCACTCAGCCTGCCTAAAAAATGTCACAAGGGCTTGAGGGCCGGGCTTAAGGTCCAGCCCGCATATAATTTTTTTAGCCCTACTGGGCTGAAGGCCCAAGCCCTTTTGAGGCCAGGCCCTATACAGGCCTTACGGGCCAGCCCGTAAAGAGTTATTTTTAGATAACAAAAATAAAATTTTATGGTTTGAAATGAATAATTGTTATAAAATACAAAGAGCGGCGAAATTAACACCCCCTAAAAACCGTATGTACAACCATTTTGTAAGCACACCCATAAAAAAATTTAAAATATTTCTAGTTTGTATATAAACCCCACTTAATACAAAAAATATCATTCCATTAATTAATGCCAAAAATAACAATTCTTGGACTTTTTCTGTGTATTATCAAATTTTAATGATAATTAAAGTGAAAGTACTTCTTTAATGCCAGTGCCGGAGAAAAAATTAAAAAAAAAAAAAAAAAAAAATTGTAATTGAATGGCATGTGCCAATCTCAAACAAAGAAACAATGAAATAAAACCATAAACAAAAGAATCAACCGTTCCAAAGAATGCCATATGCCATGGCAGTTTCTCTGAACCCTGGAAACGAAAATAATCATCCCAAAAAAAAAAATCATCTTTAGCAGGACCTTTTCTTCTCTTCACAGAATAATTCATTAAAAACAGGAAGCAAAAACTAATTAGAAGAAGAAGATGGAGGAGATTATATATAAAAATAATATATATATAAAGAAGATTGAGTGGACATCACAACCTCGCTAAGAGAAAATCTTGGAGTCAACCGGCGGTAGAGTTCCAAGTCGTGGTGGATGTAATTGATGATTTTGATTCATTCAATTTTTTTTTTCCTTTACAAACAATCAAAATAGGGAATTGGTTAATAATTATTGGTGGGAATACTTACTAACTAATTAGCCTTTTAGTAATTTTACTCAAGGATATTATTGGATTTTTAAAAAGATATTAATTTTGGGGTGTATATACCGTTTTTAAGGGGTGCAAATATCATCGCTCAATACAAAAATCAAATGAATGAAACTACTTGGCGGGCTTGCTAGGCTTCAGACTATAAGTTCAGTCTGGCCCTCAGGGCCAACGGATCTAAAATATATGTCCAAGTCCACCCTCAATGTGGCGGGCCTAGCCGGATGGGCTTATACGGAAACGGGTAAAGCCTGCAACAGGTGTGGGCCGGCGTGGCCCTTTTGAAACCTCTATTCGTGTTGTTTTGATGGTTGTGGGTCAAATGATAATTTTTTTTTCCTCTTTCTTCTTTCTTTTTCCCATTTTACTCCTTAATTACTTTCCCAAATCCTTTGCTTCAATTAAGATCAAGTGCTTTCTTTTATATGGATCATCTATGACATGTTTATTGATAAGATTAGTAATCATATGGAGAAATTATATATAAATTATGGTCAGTAGAAGTTTCATCAAATAATAAATTCAATTGAAATTAGGGTTCTTTAGAGATAGAGAGAGAATACAACGTGTAGAGACAGAGAGAAGAAAACTAGGTCAAAGATCACATCTCCTCCCGCTGTATGTTTATTCAAATATCAAATCTAATAGTAGTAACGGATTTAGGAAATGTTTGGGTAATTATAGCAAAAGTTTCCGCTGCTGCAAATATTGCCTAAATTCCATGGTGTTTGTGCAAATTTCCATTTTCTGTTTGAAAGAAATGATCTTCATGATTTTTATGATACAATAGTTTGTTGGTTTCATTGACGACTTTCTTAATTTGTTTGTACACATGTTCTAAAACAATTACTCTTATATATATTGGATTTCAACAAAAATGGCCTATTTATTGACACATAAAATATAATATTCATTTTACTCTTATAAAATGACTTTAGAGAGATTGTGAGCAATGGCCGATGCAGTAGTCTCTTACGTTGTGGAAAGGGTCGGTGGTTTTCTGATTCAAGAAACAGCCTTCTTAGGAGGAGTTAAAAATGAAGTTGAGTGGTTGAAAAGGGAACTGGTATGGATGCAGTGTTTCTTAAAGGATGCAGAAGAAAAACAAGTTGGCAATGCTATGATGAGCAAGTGGGTATCCGACATTAGAGAACTTGCTAATGATATCGAGGATGTCTTATATGCTTTCATTCTCAAAGTCCATCGCAAAGCCAATGACGGTGGGACGACTATGGCAAGACAACCTAGATGTTTTTCTTCCACGTGTTCTTGCATATATGACAAAGTCAAGGAAAAGATCAACTTGTATAACATAGGCAGGGAGATTGAAGAACTCAAAAAACGAATCAATGATCTCTCTCTCAAACGTGATTTGTATGGACTCCAAGATTCTGATGACAGATCAGAAGGAAAAAGCAACTCCCAAGGCAGATTGAGAGAACTAAGAAGAGTCACCTCTTATGCAGTTGAAGAGAATGTTGTTGGCTTTGAGGATGATGCTCACAAATTGTTGGCTAAACTTCTTAATAGTGATCTACATCGTTCCGTAATTTCTATCTATGGGATGGGCGGTTTAGGTAAAACCACTCTTGCAAGAAAACTTTACCACAACAATAATGTCAAGATGAGATTCAATTGTTGTGCTTGGGTTTCTGTGTCTCAAGATTAAACAACTCGAGATCTTTTTCTAAGAATTATAAAGTCTTTTGGGATAGGAGCTACCATGATGGAGGATCTAGAGAAGATGAATGAAGTGTTGGGTTTGTGAAGCCTGAAACCAGCCTTGAGAATCGTTTCTCGGCAGTAGGCACGGCGTCTACCGCCAAGCGGACAGGGGGCACCAATCGCGGCACGTATAGCAGTGGTTTCCAGAAAAGTCACGTTGTGCAAACCGCTGGGCAGGCACAGTGCATCAAGCGTGACACCCATAGCGGTAAACTCCAGAGGTGTCACGCCTCACACACCGCGGCGCAGGTGATCGGACTATTTTTATTGCTATTTTTAGGCCCCACTTCCTAATTTTTGTGCTTGTTTCTCAGGTAAATCCGGGTATTTAATATGTTAAAATAAGTGTTTCAGGTATTTCTTAAAGCTTAGGGGCATTGGAGTAATTTTGGTGAAATCAGGGGTAAAAGGTGTAAACGTGGAGGAAAGATTGAAGATTATGTGATTTTGTAAGAGACCATCGGCGTTTCGTAATTAACCAGCAGCCCATGCCACCTCACTTAATGAAACGGTGTGTTTCAATAATGAGTGAAGTTGGGCTGCTAAATGCACCTTATCCCACTTCTAATTGCAGCCTATACAAAGACAAAAGGTTCAATAGGTGCAAAAATCTAGTGTGGTGAGCTCACCACACCTAAAGCCCAAATACACCCCAATGACCTTCTAAATGCACCCCATTTGAAGACTTCATCTTGAACCTCCAACAGCTGATGAACCAAACCCCTTGCTTTATCTTCAACCTTTGCTTGGCAACCATGGACTTCCCGGCCGGACCTTCAATTCGCCATGAAGCGCCGCCACCGCAAACTAGATCGGGGTCTTTATCTTATCGCCGTCGGACCTCAACGGATCACGGTCTCGTCATCATGGCAGCTGGCACAAATCAGATTATTGCCATTTTCTTCACCTTGAAGCAGCCATAAAGATCCAAGAACAGTGCAAGTCTAACACCCGACCCGCACTTTCACTAAGAACCGAGAACCAAATTTCCCAAAAACCATAAAGTGCGGGTGTGATAAACCGTACTACACCCACACTTCAAGCGGACTGCAACATGAACCAGTTCTGATTTGTGGGGCAAATTATGGAAAGCACCCCTATAAGGGATCTAAAGGTAATTTGCCATGCCAGGGGATGTTTTGGTAATTAACTACTCGTGCCCTAATTTCTGAAATACATATAAATGTCCCATTTTCTGATGTCATTGAGGATCTTCTTACCTCTTCTTCCATCTCTCTCTTTTAGAGAACCAAACACTAACCTAGACCAAAACTCACTCTCCCACATACCATTTATTGATTTTCTACTCAACAAAGCACTAAGGGGATTTGATTCAAGCTTCAAGACAATGATTCTCTATATGGGTTTTCTCTCAACCTCTTCTCTTAGTTTTTATATTGTAATAGACATGAGTAGCTAAATCCCCCACTAAGGGGTTGATGTGATTAGTTTGATGGATATTGGGCATGTGTAATTAAACTCTATTATTATACATTAAATCTATCATTTATGTTTTATTCATTGTTATTATTACTCTTGAATGTTGATTTGTCTTGGATACATCCTCTTAGCAAATTGATTTAGGAAGTACTTGAGGAGACAACTAGGTATACATCCTATTTGGCTGTCTTAAGCTCTTTTGAATGGAAGGATTCCATAAGAATACATCCTTCAAGTGGAATCCGGCTTCACAAACCAAATCTTCATCTAATCTCGAATATAAGGTTTTCCTATACATCAGAGGTTGACCTTTTGTGAGAGATTAAGAGCCTTAACTATACATCCTAGGTTGGCCTCTTCTGTGAGATTAAGAGTCATCACTATACATCCTAGAGTGACTACTTTATTAAGAGGTTAAGCCTTTAATTGATAGATAAGCTTCATGGCAAAAAGTCATAAATAAGCAACTAACACTATACATCCTAGGTTGGCTGTTTAGGAGGGATAGTCCTAAGTAGGTGGCCTTCACTATACATCATAGGTTGGCCTCTTGCAAGGGATACATAACCAACACTATATATCATAGGTTGGTTACCTTAGATCATATGCACTTAACTATGAGTTTTTACGTGCCTATTGTCCGCTTACGAGTCCATCAACTCCTTAGTCCACATCATCATACATTCATCACATTACTAACTTAGTTGCATTTTAGATTTAGATTAATTGCATCTTAGTGTCAATCTTTTCTAAACAAACCATTGATTCTTTACTTTCATGCATAGTAGTTTTATTAATCCTAATCTAGTCATCACTACCTCCGATCTTTGTGGATGACACCCATGCTTACCGCTTTACTTGTTTTTATACTTGTGAGTACATTGCATAGGTTTTATAAATATTTTTGACGTATGATTCTTTTTAACAACGAAAAACGTAACTTGTCAAATGGCTCCGCTGTCGGGGATCGGTGTGCGTATTAGTGGTTAGATTAGTTTTAATATCATTAGTTTCTTAGTTGTTTTTAGTCTTTTTAGTTTTTTTTTTTTAGTTCTTTGGTAGTTTTTGTTTCTTTTTGTTTCAGGACTCAATGGATTCCTTTTGGAAAAATCCGGGGCCAAGCTTCTTGCCTTATGATAATTTATATAACCGAGATTGGAGTACTTGCCAAGACTCGTCATGGAGCAATAGTAAGGTTAATACCTCGAACAGATCAATTGTAGACAAAGTGATGGAATCCTTGAATGGCAGTCTTCAAAGATATAAGGAGATTGTGCAGTCACTCTAATTGGAAACAGATCAGAAGTTCAACAGAGCAGAAGATGGCTCATGGAACAATGAGGTGAATACCTCTGAGCCGCCTAACTCACCAAACTAGTTCATATGCAGATCAATCGACGATAAGTTGAGAAAGCTCATTTGTCTGCGAGATGCTCGTTAGAAAAATGAGCAAATTAACTCACAACAGGTAACTGTGCAGAATTCAAACGATTTTATGCTACCTAGCTGGCCAGACCAACCAATAGAGTCCACATTAAAAGAGTACCTCAACAACTCAACCAATGAGAGTTGTGACCAGTTCAAAGTGAACAAACCGATGGAATTCTCAAATAGCCCAGAGAAAAGACATGGTCACTAAAAGTTCTCACGGTGTGTAAACTATTAATCTAGAGGAAATAGATTTTAACTAAATTTACCCAATTTTCGTTTAAGGACAAGATTACGAAAATGCCCGTAATAGTCAATAAAATATAGCAAGTGTAATATTGTGCGGAAATTAAAACAACACTTGATAGTTACGTGGAAACCCTCACGCGAAAAACCACGGGCTGTTAAGTGAGCCACACCCGAACCTCGAATCCACTAAATATGATAAAATTACAACCTAATCCCGGAAGTAATCACACACCTACCTAATCCCGGTATGAGTGAACCTAATTCGAATGCTTGCGATCTAAGCAACCTAATCCCGAATGCTACACACAAGACTTTGATTCTCAATGAAGAGATTAAATCCCTAAGTGAATATGTGACTATCCAAAATGCAACATAGAGCAAGGGAAACCCTATATGCTTATCTAGGATGATGATTTTGCAATTAATTCAATCATAGATACTAAAAGCTAGATGACATGTCAAATAGCTTAGCTAAACATAGATTATAAAAACCTAGATAGCTATCAAAATACAACACTCAATCATGTCAACACAACAATCTCTATTTTGTATCTAGAATATATTCTAAGAATATACAAATAATAAAAGAGATGCCTTGATAAATAAAACACTAATTATAAATGATAATAGTGAAGAACATACCAAGGGAAGTGTGTTGACCAAGACCCATGCAAGTAAACATCCTAACTATGCTAGAAAATGCTTAGATAATATTTTGATGCATATGAAAATGGGTTTTGAGAGTTAAAGACAAGTTCTTGGGAGTTTCTCTCTTGAAGATATTTGTCTCTCAAAAGTGTGTTGTTGGTCAAAAAATGAAGAAGAAAAAAAGAAAAAAAATATATATATATATATGTGTGTGTGTGTGTGAATCAGGTTTTGCAAAAGAAAAAAGAGATGCACGATTTTATGAATATATATATATATATATATATATATATATATATATATATAATTTAACAAACAAAAGCACCTGATATAACATATATATAGATATATATATTAACACATAAAACGCACAGCATTTGGATCATGAAAAGTAAAAAGCAAATGAAAATGATCCAGTGTTGTGAGCTCACATGAGAGATACACAAGAGGACAAAAGATATGACAAAGTCATGCACATGCAATCACAACAAACATGAGCTCACATTAAATCACAACACTCAATTAAATGCCTTTGAAAAATCAAAAGCAAAATGAAGCAAATAAGGTGAGTGCGCGTTGAGAGAGGGCGTGGCACAAACGGGGGCAGAGAGCCCACTTTGCCTTGAGGAGCCCGTGGCTCACACGCCACCCCTTGCTTGGTGTGGCTATCATGCCACACTAAGCCGGCTTCAGTCCAACCGATCTTCGGTCCAGTTGACCTCGGAACTTAGAATTCGATTCCGTCTTCGGAATAGAAATTCGAACTCAATCATAAATATGGAAAATTATATAACTTTCCATTTTAAGCTCGGAATTAAATTTTGATTTCCGATAAAAACACGGAATGTCCCAAATGTCTCGGAAATCATCCGAAACACATAGATAAGTCTATGAATCACTCGGAACTAATTTAGGGACAAATCCACACATGAAAATATAACAAAGAAGTGCAAGTGTGGAATGTGACATGTGAAGAGAATATACACAAATGCTAGTATGCTAAGTGTGTGTGTGCAATCTAAATCTATTCAAAGAAAAATAAGTAGTAGAGATATACCTTTGGAGTGCTTGTCACCTTGAGGTCTTGAAAGGGCCTTTGAGCTTGTTTCTCAATCACCTAAACTACCCTTACACATCAAACCCCAAAATATGGTTTGTTCACGAAATAAGCCAATCAACAAATGGGAATCCTTACAGTCACGAGAGTTGTTTAGTAGCAAACAATCACAAGCAAGAGGAGACACGAAACGGTGTACGCGCTCTTGTACAAGCATTTGAGAAGGATGCAAAAATTGATGAAGAACAACAAAAAAGCCAATTGCGAAGCAAAAGATTAGAAGAAAAACTGTATATACTTCACAAGAAATTGGTGGAAACTTCCCAAGAGAAGGAAGAAATGGGTGAAGATTTCGAAAGAAAGTTACAGCTCATGATGAAGGAGTTTGAAGACAAAGAGGCCTTGGGAAAGGCAAAATCGGAAGAGCTTGAAATGCAGAACAAAAAGCTCACTCTTGAAGTAAAATTACTCAAAGTGGAGAATGGTACACTTCGAAAGAAGAACGGAGAAGTCTCTGACAAGAACAAGGAATTGGAAGTACAAACCAAGAGACTTGAAGCTGAAAAAAATTCAACAGTAAAAGATTTGAAGGATCTAGCAAGCTTATCAGAAGAATTCAAGGAAGAACATGCTAGAAAAACAATGAAGATGCATATGGAAGTCGAGCACAAAGTCAATGCTTTGGAGGAAGTGAGAGTAGCCATTAGCATGAAGGAAGAAGCTCTTAAGATAGCAAAGGTGAATGAGTGCAATTATATCGTCAAACTCAACAAGGTGGAGAAGGAGATCAAATCTCTAGTAATGAAGCAAAACCATATGCCACCTAGTCATTCACCAAGAGGGAGATTTTCTAACTCTACTCCCATTTGCTATTGTTGTTCAAAACAAGGTCATGTTAGAGCTAACTGTTATATGTTCCAAAGGCATAAAAATTTGAGAGGGTCTATGAATAGGAAAGGTCCACCTAGAGTCAAGAGAATTTGGGTAAGAAAAGACTTGGTTAACCAAGTTAGACCCAATGGCAAGGAAAAGAGGAAGTCAACTCAACTTGTTTGGTTTGCAAAAAAGAATCAATTTCCAAACTTGGTAAAGCCTCCCTTAGTAAATCCTAGCCCCACCCTAAATGCACAATGTTGAAAATCTTCGTGCATATTATGTTTATGCTTTATTTTGTTTAAAAATTGCACAATCTATTTTTCATTCTTTAATCTAGTATTTCTCTCTATGTGTGAAATTGTACATTGCATTTGAGAGGAGAGAAAGCATTAGGTTTGGGGGAAAAATCTATTGTGGGATTTGTTTAGTTTGTTTCTTTTGAATAAATGGTGTTTCGAACTCTTGTTGGCAATTCATGTATTGAGTAGACTTTTATTTGCCGGAACTTTCTAATATGCTTTGTGAGTGTTTAGATTTTCTAGTGCTTCTTGAGGAAGCGAATTGTGTAGCTTGTGCGATAAAGCAAGGTCTCTTTATCTCTGATGAGGTCGTTTGTGCACATCAAAACAATGTATATATGTGATCTTTTTGAAAATAATGTTTTACCGCTTTGGAATCCTCTTAGGATA
Source organism: Acer yangbiense (assembly GCA_008009225.1). Lineage (NCBI taxonomy): Eukaryota > Viridiplantae > Streptophyta > Magnoliopsida > Sapindales > Sapindaceae > Acer > Acer yangbiense. The sequence continues at coordinate 48,792,902 of CM017761.1, read as the reverse complement.
TAAAACGTAATAAATGGTAAGCTAGATTCGTTTCATAGGGAAATGAAGTAATACGTTAGATTGATTAACTAATCTAAGATGTGATAACATAAATCATAATAAGTGGATAGTGTGTGGTTTAATGTACCACCAAACATGCATAAAGTAAAAGTGACAAAAGTGATAGGCAAAATAGAAGCTCAACAATCTATGATAAGAAAAGTGGGTGTAAACAATTAAGAGATACGCTAGGGGATTGATGAAGTTGCAAGTGGATTAGGGGTGCTTTTCAAACTATCTTAAAGAACCAATCTCTTATAAGTTAACCTCCTGTATTCTTTAGTGTGTTTAGGCCAAAACCATGAACCATAAACACCTTCCCACCTTAATGCCTAACCGATTAAGGAAAGGGGGTCAAGGTGGGATTGGTTGTTTACAAGACAAGATTTAGACTATTGTGGTTGGTATTCCCTACAATAATCCATCCCATTCATTGGATTCTTTAATCACACAATGTTGTCAATCCAAAGGTGATTATATAATATATTATTCTAACAAGATCATGAGTAACAAGTTGATATACAAATTAATCACATAATGAAAAGAATCTAATGATAGAATAAATAGAAAACATATAGAGATTCAATTAAAATATAGTCAAGCAAACCCCAAGTCCAAGTGTTCCTAACACCAACCCCCTAGATTGGGGGTTTAGTTACACATAGTTACAAATATGAAAAGAGAGTAATAAATTAGGAAATCACCCTTAGGTCTCCTGCTTTAATGCTTAATCCTTTCTCTCCTTAGATGCTCTTTTGTGCAAAGAGTGTGGGTGAATGTCAAATGGTGAGTGACTAAGGTAATAAGGTGAAGAAAATGGCAAGAGAGGAATGGTTTAGTGAGGTAAAATAGATTAGATGTTGAGTGTTTGATGGAAAAGGTAGTTCAAGGTTAGAAATAGAGGAAGTTGAATGTGGGAATCATGAAAGAGAAGCTAGGTCTAAAAATGCTAAGTAAAAGTGTGCTTTGAAACTCTGTATCTCCCTTCAATCTCAGAGAGGAAGAATATTTATAGGTGCCTCGAATTTGTACTGAAAATTGCTTGAAAAGCTGATGTGGCAGGGGTGTCGCTATGGCGACCTCGTGGCGTAAAACGGTTACGCATTCTGAGATTCACTTATCGCCACCAATCTCATCTTTTTCACCCTGGTGCAAATGGCGACAATGAGGAAATCTGAGTGATGTCGCCATTTGCCCTTGAATGTCGCCATGGCGACATGCAAATGGTGACAACACCTGATGCATTCTTCTTGAAATATTTCTTCTGTCGCCATGTCGACCATATGGCGACATGGGGGTGACATTTGGTCTTTTGAAACACACCTCCCTATCGCCATGGCGACCTAGCTTCAGCAAATGGCGAAAATGCCCCGTTTCATGCCTTTATGCTCATTTTTGCACCAAGTTCCTCATCTTCTTCACAAATGCCCTCGAGGCATAATAAAACCTGAAACACTTGATTTGACAACATTAAATATGGGGAAACGCCTGAGAATTAAGCACAAAGAATAGGAAATAAGGGTACAAAATCGTACCATATTTGGTCCAATCAATCTCCTAGGAGGAAACAAAGTCAACTTGCGAGTCTTGGAAGAACGAGCAAGCCAAGAGTGCTCATAAAAAGAGCAAGAGCCTTATCTTTATAAAGAAAGCAACATCTTAGAGTTCGAAGAGCCGGAGTCTTGCCTAGACGTTAAATCGTGCACTTGGTGGGAGGCAACCAACTTAGGTATATTTCTTTCTTAGTTTATATTTGTTTTTATTTTGTTTTTACATTTTTGTTTAGAATTAGGGTGTGAATTGGTTGTGTTGTGTTTAGTGCCTAGGTAGTTTACGTTGTTTATGTTTGAGTTCTTACTTTCCATGCTTCGTTTATTCATTGTTCATGCATCTCAATGTCATATAAAAATTGAAGACAATGTTTAGATTAGGTTTGGGGGTGTCGATTCATTTTTTTGAGTCATTTTTCTTTTTAGTTTTTCAAGTTTTTCTTTGACCTTTGTGAAAGTACCCTGTTTTGAAATTTTGGAGGCCAAATGTTTCATTTAAATTGTACTTCTTGGTGAGGAAATAAATTATTTCACCCATGTCATGTTCTTTGATGTTTCAATACGGTTCCAATGGTATAAATAACATAAAATTCTGGGAAGGGGTTCAAAAGTTATGAACATTTCTTCGACCAAGGGTCATGGGCGATGCCCTGTTTTGAAAATCTGCACGTGAACCACTTTCGACATCCGTTTACACATTTTTCTAATTTGAATTTTGAAATGTTTTCTAAATGAAAAATGTGAATTTGTATGTCTATTTTCATGTGCCAAAATTTGAAAAAGTTTTATTTAATATTTTTGAAAATATGCACTGAAGAACAGACATAAGTCGATTTCCAAAGTCACCAGTTTTTTGGAATTTTATCCTCTATGTTTAGATGGTCTTTCGTATTGTGTTTTTTTGTGTGTTTTTTGTCATGTTAGGTGTGCAGCTTTAAGCCGGACTCTCTTGTGTCCAACATTGGGGACAATGTTGAGTTTTGGTTTGGGGGTGTAGACACCTTTTTGAGTCATTTTAGTTTCAAACTTTTCAAAAGTTGTCGCATGGCCAAATTTTTCGAGCTTTAAATAGCTTGGGTGTGATGCCTTGTGCGTGTGCTTGTGGCAAGAGTTCTTATGCTTGATGAGCTTGTGATGTAGCTTGTTGTCACTCTAGGGTCTCACTTGCACTTTCGTGGGTTAGTCCCATCCTCTTTGTGTTTAAGTTGAGGGGACTCGGTGCTCTTGCACCTTGTTATAATAGTGGAGATTACCTAGTGAGTTCAAAAACACAAGCCTTAAAAAAAATGCATTTGAGTGTTATCATTATTTTATCTCTAAACACTTTTCTCGTCATGTGCATCATGTGCCATAGGACATACATCATATTTGTGGATTGCTTGATGGATACTTTCATTCCCTTGATAGACAATTGTGGAAATGATTTTAGGCAATGTGTGTGCAATTAACTACTTAAAAAGCTTAAACACATTCTTTATTCCCTAATGCGTGCTCCAATGCCAATTTGAGGCCAAACAATTACCTTTCACTTTGTATCACAATTAACCATATAGCCATAAGCCAAACATAAACCAACCCTTTAATTGCCAATCATGTAGGATGTGTGTGTGTGGAAAGTGATTGAAAGGTGTAAGCTCTTATATGAAATAGCGTGTACTTGGGCAATATGTAAATGTGCAAGCATGGGCTCAAAAATATAAAAGTGCCAAAAATTGCACTTAGAGCCAAATTATCAAAAATTGTCGAATGTTATTTTGCAAAAAAAAAAAAAAAAAAAAAAAAGCAAAAGCAAAAAGAAAAGAAAAAAAAGAGAGAAGAAAAGAGCCTTAAAATTCAATGTAAAGTACTCACAATGTAGAGTACAATTGTGTACACTAGTGTGTATGTAAGTAAAAGCCTAGATGCTAGTGTGTGAGTTGTTGTAAATAGAGCTAAGATTATGGGGTGTGAGTTTGTGTGAATATTGCAAGATTGGTGATCTTTGAACTCCAAATTCTTCATATTTTCTTTGTTTCACCACATCTAACCCCATGGCCCCATTTCAACTAAAGGGAAAAGACCTTTTTGATCCATGACGAGTCTTGATTGGGAATGTCTGTTGAAGCATGATCTTCCACGTCTGTGGCACTTGATTGCTTCCTAGGCTAGTTCACAAACATATTAGCGGTTTTTCAATGTTATATCGTATGCAATGCATTAGATTTCGATGCATAAACTCTATCTTTGCATACCTTGCATGAGTGTGAACTTAGGACTCTGAGCGGAAAGAAAAGAGAGTTTCCAAGTGAGGCTTAGAGTCAAAGCGAATTACGCTCGAGGTGTGAGAGTGAGTAGTTCCTAATATGAGAGCGCTTTTAGGTTTGGGATTCGTGATTGTGTAAGTTCCCTTGGGATGCCTTCGAGTTTCTTTAGAACGTTTTGCATGAGTCTACTCCTTATTATCACACTTCTTTGTATCCCACATTTAATCGGCAATGCGACATGTTTTGTTTGTTTGTTTGATTGTGTCTAGGAAATTTTTAGATAGAGTCTTCTGTGTCGTATCTTATGTTTTTGTTTGTTTTGTTTTGGTTTTGCTCGAAGACGAGCAAAAGATAGGTTTGTGGGTATTTGATCGGACTATTTTTGTTGCTATTTTTAGGCCCCACTTCCTACTTTTTGTGCTTGTTTCTAGGGTAAATTTGGGTATTTAATATGTTAAAATAAGTGTTTCAGGTATTTCTTAAAGCTTAGGGGCATAGGAGTAATTTTGGTGAAATCAGGGTAAAATGTGTAAAAGTGGAGGAAAGATTGAAGATTATGTGATTTTGTAAGAGATCATTGGGCGTTTCGTAATTTACCAGCAGCCCATACCACCTAACTTAATGAAGCAGTGTGTTTCAATTATAAGTGAAGTTGGGTTGCTAAATGCACCCTATCCCACTTCTAATTGCAGCCTATATAAACACAAAAGGCCTAGTAGGTGTAAAAATCTAGTGTGGTGAGCTCACCACACATAAAGCCCAAATGCACCCTATTTGCCATCTAAATGCATCCCATTTGAAGACTTCATCTTCAACCTCCAGCAGCTGACAAACCAAACCCCTTGCTTCATCTTCAACCTTTGCTTGGCAGCCATGGACGTCCCAGTCAGACCTTCAATTTGCCATAAAGCGCTGCCATCGCAAACCAGATCAGTGTCTTCATCTCATCGCCATCGGACCTCAATGGATCACGATCTTGTCATCATGGCAGCTGGCACAATTCAGATTATTGCCATTTTCTCCACCTTGAAGCAACCATGAAGATCCAAGAACAATACGGGTCCAACACCCGCACTCGACCCACACTCGACTCACACTTTCCACCAAGAACCGAGAACCAAATTTCCCCAAAACCATAAAGTGCGGGTGTGATAAATCGCACTACACCCGCACTTCAAGCGAACTGTAACCTGAACCGGTTCTGATTCGTGGGGCAAATTACAGAAAGCACCCCTCTGAGGAATCTAAAGTTAATTTGCCATGTCAATGGTGTTTTAGTAATTGACCACTCGTGCCCTAATTTATGAAATACATATGTTAACCGCCAAAAAGGGCAGGGATCAAAAAAGAATTTTCCACCGGTCTCAAAATTAAGTTGGGATAAAAAAGCTACCAGGGAAAAGATATCCAGGCACCCCGCCTTCCTACAAAAGACCAGGGTAGAGACTTCTACCAACCTCGATCGGTCTAAAACCTCCAAGACCCCGAAATTACCAGGAAACCTCGAAGACAAGGCCTTAGAGACACTACTATCACGAGATCCTAACACCTGTTTACCTCTAGGTATCCCGGTACCCCGATACTGTCAAGCATCATTTAAGAAGAGTGAGAAGAAGGCGAGGTACTTGAGTATCCTGATCCACTTAAAATTAGTGATAGGCACCTGGTGAATAAACGACCGCATATTAATACAAAAATCCCAATGCTCTGACCCCGCCTAAAGTAGGGAGCAGATACCCCGAGCAACAATCCGAGAAGAAAGACAAACATTAAACGCCATCGTTTGAGGCAGAATATTACGTACATTCCCGCCATTCAAGAGTCCTATTTAAAGGTGGAGTCAACTCTTTCAGTTCTAAGAGGAATCACTTGATTTTAGGGATCAATTCCCCGACGAATTCGTTGATTGCCAAGGAAAGACCCGTAAATTGCTAAAACCCTAGACCGAAGTTCTAGGAGTGCCTGGCAAGAAATGGGCCTATATATTTATCGTATGATTACAGAGAAAAGGGACGGAAACCCTACTTCTGACTTTTCCACTTATTGACTCAGACGTGAGCCTTCATCTCCATCGCTCATTGAACTTATTTTTCATAACCGCAGTTAGGATAGATCTCCATTGTAACCCCATTATGTACTTGTTAGTAATAAGAATGAGTTTTTTATCCGACCTATTGTTTACGTGAAACTTTTACTTAATATTATCGATACATCGTTCTTATTGAATTTCTAGGAAGCTAAGGGTATCGAACTACCTGATACCCCTCCGACCAAGATCTGCCACTATCCTGGTCCCTCTTGAACTGTTAATTGGAAAAATCACCCCAGTGATAATTTTCGGTTAACACTTTTGGCGCTGTTTGTGGGAACAAACTCCCCACCCTTTGTAAGCTTGTGCATGAAGACCTGGAAATGGGTCCATCATGATCGGAAGGAGACCAGTCACCATTCTGGGTGGAAATCGGCCTGAAAAAGCATCGAAAACCAGTCGGAATAGATCGGGTTAAAGACGGGTCAAGAACCAGGTCGTCGGGTTGGGTTGTCGCGCCCAATTAGAGGTAGAAGAAGGGGTGACGTCACGATGACGTCATGCTGACGTGTGCGACACCCAAAACGGTGTCGTCCCACTTGCTGACGTGGCGCTGATGCTTGGCTTGGTTAGAAAATTACATATAGCCCCCATGAACTCTCCTCAAATCACAGAATGGTCAATATTTCTCAGAATTTTACACTTTAGCCCCTGATTTCTCCATAATTACACAATTGCCTATGAATTTCCCTAGTTACCTGAAACACTTATTTAAACCTTATTAAATACACAAAAATACTCAGAAACAAATACAAAAGATAGGAAAAGGGAGCGGTAAATGAGAACATTTGCAGCACGATCAGTGCGTCATCCGCTTTAGCTCCACCAAGGCAACTTTCCTACCAGCCTCAGATTCAGAGGCAGCTTGGACCAGGGAAGTAACATTCTCCTCGGCTCGGGCTAGATCATCCTTAGTTTCCTCCAAATTGCCTTGCAACGCCAGGTTGGCTTCCTTCAGGGCAATGACTTGCTGCCCCATTACCAAAGCAAATTTAAAGCCCTACAAAAACGAAGAAGGATAGTAAAAAAAAAAAAAAGGAAAAAAAAAAAGGGGGGGGGGGGGGGGGGGGGGGGGGGGGGGGGGGGTGGAAACTTATACTCAACAAGCTAAAGGGTCAAGACTCATACCTCAGCAAGCAGAGAAGCCCCTTTCGTCACCAGGATGTCAGTAGGCAGGGAAGACATTGATAGCAGGCCCCCACCAGGGCAAGCAGCGATGAACTTGAAGATGATTTCCTCCTGGCTATAGTCTCGTGACCCCGATCCAGAGGGAGGGTCGGTGGGGGGAGTAGCCTTAGTGTAAGGTCATGATTTGTATTGGCTTGATTCTATTACAAAACACTCTATATTTGTATTAGTTGTTGCTTAGGATATTCTTTGAAGAAAGGAAGCTTAAAAAGTGAAGAGCAACGTCTAGTGCAAAAGTCGTCTTCAAGAGGTGAAAAGCGTCAAAGGTATATCTTGACTTCTATCCTCTTGCAAGGCATTAACGCACACACACACAATTCATACATGTGTGTCCCTACATCATGGTTCAAACATTTGGTATAACACATTCACACATTTCATAGTATGCTCATGCATTGATCTTGTATAGACAAACATTGTGGAATTGCATGCTTTGTGACTATCTATTTGATATGGCATGCTTGTGTGAATATGTGTTTATTTGTTTGTGTATTTTGTGTTTTGGACTTGAACATGTTCTTATTTGATGCCTTATTGAGTTCCGGTCATTTCGGTTACTCATTCATAAGGTTTCGAGTCCAAACGATGTAGCTACGCTACTTTTCATTCTCATTCGTTGAGTTGACTTCATCATCATTTTCCGAGATGATTTCTCAACCATTTTTCAAAGTTGTGTAGTCATCATCGTGCGTGAGAGATTCACGGTTTGTAATCCGAAAATAGATTCGAAATCAGAGTTCGGATTCCCAAGATACGGCTGAGGAACCGAAGGAGTGCGCGAGAGACATGGGTGGCCGTGAGGCCACTTGGCCCACGCCGTGAGGGAGGCCGTGGGCCCCATGGCCAGAGGGGCTCTCTGCCCCCGTGAGGCCCACACGCCCCCCCACGGGATGGGTGACATGGCCTCATGTGATTGGCCCTAAAAACTCTTCTCTCTCCTCCTTTTAAACTCTTCTCCTTCCCTCCACATGTGTTGAAGATTTTCAAGAACACTTTCAAAATTCTGCAGAATTTCTTCACATTTTAGTTTTAGTATTGTGATCATATCTTTCTCATACGAACTCGAAATCAATCGATTCAAAAGCCAAAATTGTTGGTTTTGAGGAGAGCTACAAATCCCAAGCATTTCCAGAGGGAGCTGACTTTGTCATTGTTCCCAGCAGCCTGATCTTCAGTACGTGGTCAAGGTTGTTTGTTCAACTTCTTCTTTTTCAATTTCATCTTTGATCATCTCTTGATTCTTACTATTTGATTGATGAAATTTGTTGAGAAGTATGTTAGATCATATTCTAGGGGTGTTTGATCATTTGTCAATTGAGTTTTAGCTTTGTAATTTCTCTTGAACATATATGTGCTAAACTTGATTTTGTTTGAAATTGATTTTAGAAAATGTATATATGATGTGCCTCATATTATTTTCTAGATTTAATTTCATGATCTAAGAACTAGGTTTTTAGTGTGATATATTGAATATTCATACCTTGTTCTTATTGATTTGCATGTCTTGATTTCTAGATACTTTTGTGATTGTTTGTTGAAAGCATATTCTAGATTATCATTGAACATGTACATTTAGCTTGATTGATCATCTAGCTTAATTTGATTGTGTTTGCATCATTTGCATTACGTAGATCATAGCCTTGCATTAGGTTGAAGTCTCTAGCAAAGTGAGTGAAGCTTTGTGGATAGAGCAAGGAAGTCTTGATTAGAGTCGGGAGGACTCGGATAATCAAGCAAGGAGACTTGTCTAGGGTCGGGAGGATCCAGATAGGCAAGCAAGAAATCTTCCTAGAGCCGTGAGCGTCTTGGATAGGAAGTTGCTTTTTAGAGGTGTAGGACACATCTCGGATAGGAAGTAGGCTTGGTGATTCACTAGCCCGAGGGTAGATTAGGAGTTGATAGCTTGAGCGGATATCATGAGTTGATAGCTTGAGTGTGTAAGTTTTTTTTTTCACATAGTGGATTGCTTCGCCAGTGGTTGTGGTATCAACCCGTGGATGTTTCCTCTTTGAGGTTTTACCACGTAAAAAATACTTGTGTTCATTTTTGTTTTACATTTCTCTATCTTCCATATCTTACATCGATTGCATATCTTGTAAATTGATTAACTCTTGTATTAGTGAAATCAATTCATTTGCTAAATGTTATCAAGTGTGCATTTTTTTTTGTTATATTCCGCATCATTTTTAAATTGGAAGAATTTGAGTAAATACCTATTCACCCCCCTAGGTGTATTTTACACTACTACTTAAGGGAAATTTCATTTGGTATTAGAGCGGGTGTCTAGATGCACTTAGATAGATCCTTACTTTGTAGTGTTTTGTGTTTTTGTTTGTGATAATCATGATTAAGGAAGTGTGTTCCTATGTGGCTTCTTTTGTTGAACATATTGACTTAGATGAGAAAAAGATCGATGATCTTATTTTTGAAAATGAACGTTTATCCAAAGTCAATATGTCCCTCAACAAGAAGTTAGAGAATCATGATCTTGGCTCAAAGGAGTTCAATGAACTTAAAGACAAGATCCTAAGTCTAGAATTGAATCTAAAAGATAGCAATGATAGACTTGGTATCTTGAAACAAGAAATTGAGCAAAGAGATTGTTCTCTTGTTAATGCTAAGAAACTTGAAAATGTGCTTAAATCTAAACTTAATGAGCATTTAAATCAAGAGAAAAAGTATGAACAATGGCTTGATAAATCACGTAAAGATGTTATGTTTAGTGATGACATAGCTGAAAAATATGCCATTGAAATAAGGATGCTTTGTGAGAAACTTGATGAGGCTAATAGGGTGATTAGCAAGATGTCATCTAGTTCTAACAAAGTTGAAACCCTCATTAAAAGTGGAAAGCATCCATGTGACAAAAGAGGTTTAGGTTATATCAATGAGAATGAGACTCCTTCATCTAACAAATCTACTTTTGTCAAAGCAAGCATTGAAACAAATGTAGGTACACTCACTCTAGGTAAAGCTATGAAAGCTACCGGAGGTGCCTCTTCATCAACAAGAATGTTCAATGGAAGAACACAACAACATGAACATCAAGGAGCATCAACCTCAAATGCAAGAGGTGGTGCATCAAGGGTTGCACATCGAAGAGGAAATATTATGAGAAGTCCAAAGGAGTTGGAAGCAAATGCAAATGGTAAATTTCTCAAATTTATTCCTATTTGTCATCATTGTAATATGATAGGACATATTCGACCTAGATGCTTTGAGTATATTCGGAAATGCAAACTTGATAATGCTTTTCATGATATGTCTTTGAATGGACCTAGGCAATCATCCATGTATGGATATAGAAATAGACCTAGGAAGACCTTGGAAAAGCATGTTGTGGAAAAAGTTGTTGATGACTTGCTTGCTAAATCTTGTGTTGTGCCTCACTCTACTATGCATAAGAAAGTTGATAATGCTTTGTTTGATATTTTTGAAAATGTGACCAATGAGGTCAAGGTGCATGTTAAAAAACCTAACATTGAGTCAAAGCATGTTAGAAGTAAGAGTGAGAGGCATGTTGTGAAAAATGTGTTGATTAGAAAAGACACATCTAAATGTCATGTTGCACAATATGCTTTACGTGCCAACTCCTCCTATTCTTGGTACCTAGATAGCGGTTGCTCTAGGAACATGACCGGGAACAAAGAGCTCTTTAAGAATCTTATTTTAAAGGATGGAGGTTGGGTTACTTTTGGTGATGGTACCAAAAAGCAAGTTCTTGGCAAGGGAACAATTTGTATCCCCGGATTGCCTAAACTTCGCAATACTTTGTATGTTGATGGGTTACAAGCTAACTTGATAAGCATTACTCACTTGTGTGAAATTTTTAAAGAAGTTAACTTTAACAAAGATGTGTGCACTATAATTGATAAAAAGGGCAATGTTGTCCTAAGAGTCAAAAGGTCTATAGACAATTGCTATTGTCTTGAGATAGATCCTCTAACATGCAACATGGCACATGAGTGCAATAAGCTTGATTTGTGGCATCAACGTTTGGGTCACATGAATTTTAAAGATTTGAAAAAGCTTGAAAAACATGGCATTGTTAGAGGTCTTCCTAATCTTGGTAAAAAGCTTGAGGTGGTTTGTGAACCTTGCCAATTAGGTAAGCAAACCAAAGTGTCTCATAAGAAAAATTCTTACATAGCTACCAAGAGACCTTTAGAACTTGTGCACATGGACCTAATGGGGCCAATTCAAACTGAGAGCATCAATGGCAAAAAGTACATTTTTGTATGCGTTGATGACTTCTCTAGGTTTACTTGGGTTTATTTTCTTAGAAACAAGACCGAGGCTTTTGATTACTTTAAAAAGTTTTGTAATCAAGTTCAAAATGAAAAAGGTCTTGGTATCAAGAAAATATGTCGCATTAGGAGTGATCATGGGACGGAATTTGAAAATGCAAAATTTAGTGAGTTTTGTGATGGTTTAGGGATTTCTCATGAGTTCTCCGCACCTAGAACTCCTCAACAAAATGGTGTTGTTGAGAGGAAAAACCGTGTCTTGCAAGAAATGGCTAGGGTCATGCTCAATAGCAAGAAAGTCCCTAGAAACCTATGGGCCGAGGTGGTCTATACCGCTTGTTATGTGTCAAATCGTGTTTTCAAAAGGCCCGGCACAAAACAAACGTCCTATGAGCTTTGGAAAGGCAAGAAGCCTAATGTGAGTTACTTCCACACTTTTGGTAGTAAATGTAAGGTTCCTATTTGCTGATTGGCTCATTTCGTGGACAAACCACATGTTGGGGGTTCTTTGTAAAGGTAGCCTAGGTTTCGATGCTATTGCTCAACCCCTTTGAAGACCTCATCTTGATAAGCACCGAAGGTAAATTTCTATGTGCTTACTTTTATTTAAAGAGATTAGTTGCATACACACACTTAACATACATTGCATATGTGTGCATTCTATTTACTTGTCACATTTCACACTTGCACTTATGTGTTATATTTTGTTATGTGTAATTGTGTCTTGTTGTCTTGTAATTCGTTTCCCGATAGTTTTCGGAAACGTCCACGCATGCACTAGAATGTGCTTGGTTTAGCGCGAGGACCGCCTACGGAGAATGCCCTTGGCTTCTCCTTGGTTTTCACCTTTGTTGGTGATCGGCGGTTATGATCGGTGGCCTGGCCGCTGACTGAAACCGCCGTTTGCTTCCAGTAGTGTATGGAGCAATTCTGCGGTTATGATCGGTGGTCTCGACCGTCGTTCGAAACCGCCGTTCAAGACCTGATTGATTTTATCTCTCGGCCTAATTCGGTGGTTGAAACGGCGGTCCCGAATGAAACCGTCGTTTTCACACCTGATTGATTTTTAATCTCAGGTTTGATTCGGCGGTTGAATCGGTGGTCACGAAACCACCGAATGAAACCGCCGTTGATCCCCTGTTCCTCTCGGGCGAATTCAGCGGTTATGAACGGCGGCCTGGCCGCCGATTGAAACCACCGATCGGTGCGTTTCAGGGGCAAACTTGTCTTTTCACATGCTCTGTTTTTCATGCCTATAAATACATCACTTTCTCTTGTTCTGAATGTAACTCTTTGATCATCAAGAACCCTACTTTGAAAAGAGAGATTTTTAAGAGAGAAAGCAATCAAGTTTGCTCATCAAACACTCAAACCAAAATCCATTTGTATCAAAGTTCATCTAGCATTCTCTAGCATATCTAGGATGCCTGCTTGCATGGGTCTTTGATTATCACACTTGCTTTGGTAAGTTTTTCACTATTATCATACATAATTAGTGTTTAATTTATTATGTTATCTCTTTTATTACTTTATTGTTCTTAGATTATAATCTAATATTCAAGATAGAGATTGTTGTGTTGATTTGATTGAGTGTTGTTTTTATGATAGATATCTAGGTTTCTTTAATCTATGATTATCTATGCTAATTGACATGTCATTTAGCTTTAATATCTAGGATTGTTTTTAATTGCATATTCATCATCTTAGATAAGCATATAGGGTTTCCCTTGCTCTATGTTGCATTTGAATATTCATATATTCACTTAGGGTGTTAATCTCTTTTTTAGAGAATTAAGTCTTGTGTTGTGACTGGGATTAGGTTGCTTAATTCGCAAGCAATCGGACTAGGTTCACTCATACCGGGATTAGGTAGGTGTGTGATTACTTTCGGGATTAGGTTGTAATCGTTTACACATTTAGTGGATTCGAGGTTCGAGTGTGGCTTACTTACTAGCCCGTGGTTTTTCCCGTGAGGGTTTCCACGTAAAAATCAAGTGTTATTTAATTTCCGCATTTTATACTTGATTTATTGCTTTATCTATTTAGGGGTAATTTCGTAATTTGGACTAACACGAAAAATTGGGTAAAAAGTTTAAAATCTATTCACCCCCCCTCTAGATAGTTTTATACACACCGTGCTATAATTTGTTTCAATTGGTATCAGAGCAGGTTCCTAGACATACATAGGTGATCCTTGCTGATTTTAGTGTGTTTTGCATTTTGTGTGATTTTTGATCATTCATACATTTGCATTCATTTCATTCATTCATAAACACTATGAGTGGAAACGGTGGAAATGGTGGTGGCAACAAAGGTGCCTCAAGCACAAGGCCTCCACTTCTTACCGGATTGAACTATTCCCAATGGAAAGGGAAGATGGAATCCTACATATGCCAAATTCATGACTGTACGGATATGATCTACCCAAGATGACTCCCGATGGTGGAGGAGAAGAAGTATTGAAGCCTAAGGTGCAATGGAACGCGCAAGAGTTTGAGGCTTTAAAGTGGAATAGGAAGGCGATGCATGCCATCTTGTGTGCTATGGATGAAAATCAATATAAATTGATTCAAAATACTAGGATAGCTAAGGAGGCTTGGGACATCCTAGATATTGCACATGAGGGAACCGAAGTGGTGAAGGACTCTAAGCTTCAAGTCCTCCAAACTCAATTCGAGATGCTTAAGATGGAGGAGAATGAGTGCTTCAACGACTTCGAAATCAAGTTGATGGATATAGTCAACCAAAGCCATCAACTTGGTGATCCATATTCGGATAGGAGAATCAAGCAAAAGATTATGAGATCTCTACCCGATAGGTTTGAATCGAAAGTGACGGCTTTAGAAGAAAATAGTGGATATAAGGATATGAAGCCGAGTGAGGTGATTGGGAGACTTCTAGCTTATGAGTCTAGGAAATGGCCTATCTCCACACCCACTAAAAAGCAAAAAGGAATTGCTTTAAAAACCTCCAAGGATGAAAAGGAGGCAAAGAAGGTTGACTCGGATGAAGACCTTGCCTTATTTGTAAAAAGGTTCAACAAGGTTATGAAGTTTAGAAGAAAGGGCCTTGGATCAAAAGGTCAAGATTTGAAGAAAAATGGCACTTTCAAGAAGTTTGAACCTAGGCAAGAAAGGACCGAAAGGAAAGGGGTCCGATGTTTCGAGTGTGGTGGCATAGGTCACTTTGCCCCCGAATGTGCAAATCACAATGAGAGGAAAAAGGGAAAAGTGATGGCCGCCACTTGGAGTGGAAGTAGTGATGACTCCATTGAGGGAGATGAGTCTTCAAGTGATGAAGAGCTCATGGCTAATCTCCTAGCTTTTGCCTCCTCCCATAAAAGCAAAAGTGCTAGTGAGAGAGAGGAAATGAGTCAAGAGGAAAATGACTCAAGTGAAGAAGAAAGTGATTCCTCGTCTAACTCCATAAGTAGTTTTGTGGAGAAAAAAGTGCTTGCTAAATGCCATGCCGAGTTTAATGATTTAGCAATCAAGAGCACAAGAAAGATCAAGATGTTGAGAGAAGAAAATCTTGAGCTTGCATCTCACAATGACCACTTAGGTGAACAAGTGGAAAAATTCAAGAAGATGGAAGATAAGCTAAGAGAGGAGTTAGTCTTATCTAGGAGGAATGAAGAAAGTCTAAAGAGGGAGCTTGAAGAAGTTAGAAATTCTATGACTAGGATGGATTCTAGCACCAAGAAGCTTGACCATATGCTTGATGTTGGAAAGAGTCCATGTGACAAGAGAGGTCTTGGGTATGAAGATGACAAGAAGATCTCAACCTCTAACAAGACCGTGTTTGTCAAGGGTTTGAAGAACGAAGAAACTTCATTTGTGCAAATTCCTAGGAAGAAGTTAGAAGTAGGACAATGTTCAAATGCACAAGTGAAGATGGGGCCAAGAAGGCAAACTCAAGCTCAACCCCCTAGGGTCCCTCAAGCCAACATTCCTCCACGATTGGCTCACAAAGGAAAGAGACCTATCATGCAACCTCAAGCTAGGAAGCAAGCTAGACTGGTTCAACAACGAAGAAGGATTGAACCCTTTCATCCACAAAGACAAGGACAAGGTATGATTCCTTATTTTACTCCTATATGTCACTTTTGTGGATTTGATGGTCATATTAGACCACATTGCTTTCGATATATAAAAATGTGCAAAACTAGAAGCATGATAGAGAAGAAAAAGAAAAGAGCCATGATGCATGTTCCTAGGAATGATAATATTATTATGCATGATCCTCGGACATCTAGAGCCCATGTACCAAAGACCACTAAGAAAGCTAAGATTGTTTCTAGGTGGATTAGAAAGAATGAAAATGTTTGCCATGTTGCTCAAATAGCCTTGAAGGCAAATTTTTCTAATTTTTGGTATTTAGATAGTGGGTGCTCTAGGCACATGACGGGAAACAAGAGTTTCTTCGAGACTCTTGTTGTAGAGGAAGGAGGATATGTCACTTTTGGTGATGGATCCAAAAAGAAGGTTGTAGGGAAAGGAACCATTTCCGTTCCCAGATTACCCTCCTTATCCGATGCTTTATTTGTTGATGGCTTGAAAGCCAATTTAATAAGCATTTCACATCTAAGTGATGAAGGATATTCCGTCTTGTTTTGTAAAGATGATTGCTCGATCCTAAAGCCCGATGGACAAACCTTATTGAAAGGTATGAGATCTAGCGACAATTGCTATTGTCTTGAAGCTAGAATTGTCTTAAACAATGTGTCCATGGATGAGCAAATAGAGTTGTGGCATGAAAGACTTGGCCACATGAACTTTAGGGATCTAAGGACCCTTGGAAAGTTCAATGGTGTGCGTGGCCTCCCTAAGCTTGGGAAGAAAGCCAATGGTATTTGTGGACCTTGCCAACAAGGAAAACAAACCAAAAGCATGCACAAAAAGGGCAAGCATCTCTCCACCAAGGAGCCCCTAGAGCTTCTCCACATGGATCTCATGGGTCCTATGCAAACCGAGAGTTTAGGTGGAAAGAGATACATTTTTGTTTGTGTTGATGATTTCTCTAGATTTACATGGACATATTTTCTTAGTGAAAAATCCAAAACTTTTGATAAGTTTAAAATGCTTTGTACTAAAATACAAAATGAAATGAATTCTAATATTAAAAGCATTAAACGGATTAGAAGTGACCATGGGAGGGAATTTGAGAATGCCTCATTTGAAAGCTATTGTAATAGCTTAGGCAACTCCCATGAGTTCTCGGCTCCTAGGACACCTCAACAAAATGGAGTTGTTGAGAGGAAGAATAGGGTCCTTCAAGAGATGGCCCGTGTGATGTTGCTTAGCAACAATGTCCCTAGGAACCTATGGGCCGAAGCCGTCAATACGGCTTGCTATATAGGGAATCGTGTTTTCCTAAGGCCCGGTACTAGAAATACCTCCTATGAGTTATGGAAAGGCAAGAGGCCAAATGTTAGCTACTTTCACACTTTTGGAAGCAAATGCTACATTTTGAATGACCGTGATCAACTTGGCAAATTCGATGCTAAGAGTGATGAGGGTATTTTTATTGGCTATGCCTTGAATAGTAGAGCCTATAGAGTTTTCAATTTAAAGACTCTAAGTGTTATGGAATCATCCAATGTCGTATTTGATGATACTAGGCTCAAGTCAAATGATCATGAGGAGGAGGTTATTTTTAGTGATGTTTCTCCTTTGGAGAAGGTTGTGGTGTCTCCTAATGTTGAGACATCTAATGTTAACAATGATAACACACAACCTATTGATAGAGTTCCTCTCTTGGACTCTAAAGAACCCGCTCCATGGGTTAGGAAACTCCATGATAAAGAAGATATCATTGGAGAGGTTAATGAGGGTGTTAGGACTAGACGTCAACTTGCTAATCTTATTAGCTACACATGCTACACCTCTCAAATTGAACCCAAAAAGGTTGAAGAAGCCTTAAATGATGAATTTTGGGTTCTTGCCATGCAAGAAGAGCTAAACCAATTCTAAAGGAATGAGGTTTGGACTCTAGTTCCTAGGCCTAAGACCATTAATGTCATAGGTACTAAATGGATATTTAGGAACAAATCCGATGAGGATGGCAACATAGTGCGGAACAAGGCTAGACTTGTAGCACAAGGGTACTCTTAAATTGAGGGTATCGACTTTGAGGAGACATTTGCTCCCGTTGCCCGTTTAGAGTCTATTAGGCTTCTCTTGTCCATTTCTTATGTGCACAAGTTCAAATTGCACCAAATGGATGTCAAGAGTGCCTTCCTCAATGGTTTCTTGCAAGAGGAAGTGTTTGTTGAACAACCCAAGGGGTTTGTGGATGCTCACCACCCCAACCATGTCTATCGCCTCAAGAAGGCTCTATATGGGTTGAAACAAGCACCGAGGGCTTGGTATGAGCACCTCACTCAATTTCTTGTTGACAATGACTACACACGTGGTAGTGTTGACAAGACACTATTCATCAAAAGAAACAATGATGAGCTTTTCATAGCTCAAATATATGTTGATGATATAGTGTTTGGCTCCACCAATAACACCAAGGTTCAACAATTTGTTGATGTTATGTCTCATGAATTTGAGATGAGTCTTGTTGGTGAGCTTAGTTACTTCCTAGGTTTGCAAATTAGGCAATTAGATGATGGGATTTTCATAACCCAAGCCAAATATGCCAAAAACCTAGTGAAGAAGTTTGGTTTAGAGAATGCCAAACATTGTGATACACCCATGAGTACTACTTTGAAGCTAAGAAAGGATGCTAGTGGTAAAAGTGTGGAACAAACGTTATATCGTGGCATGATAGGTAGCTTGCTTTATTTGACCGCAAGTAGGCCCGATATCTCCTTTAGTGTTGGTGTGTGCTAGGTACCAAGCGGATCCTAAGGAGTCCCATCTCTCTTCCGTAAAGAGAATCATTCGCTATGTGAATGGGACATCCAACTATGGGATTTGGTACTCTTTTGACACTAATGCTAGTCTTGTAGGCTTTAGTGGTGCGGATTGGGCAGGAAATTGCGATGATAGGAAGAGCACATATGGCGGTTGCTTCTTTCTAGGCAACAACTTGGTGTCTTGGTTTTGCAAGAAGCAAAACTCGATTTCCTTGTCCATGGCCGAGGCCGAGTACATAGCCGCGGGGAGTGGATGCACACAACTCCTATGGATGAAGCAAATGCTAGTAGACTACGGATTCAACCAAGGTACTCTCACTCTCTTTTGTGATAACATGAGTGCTATTAATATTTCCAAGAATCCGGTACAACATTCTAGAACTAAGCATATTGACATCCGCCATCATTTCATTAGAGAGCTTGTTGAAAATAAATGCATAGTACTTGAACATGTAGGTACTAATGATCAACTTGCGGACTTATTTACTAAACCCTTAGATGCTACTCGATTAAAAACTCTTAGTAGATCTATTGGGATATGTCTTGTGGAGTGATGTTCTATGATTGACCCCATATGGGGAACTCAAGCAAAGAGAACTATTTTGCATTCTTGTATCTTGCAAAAAATTCTAAATAACTTATGCCTTTTCTTTTAATTGTTTGAGTAAGCTTGGTTGCACATATGTATATATGTTTTCATTTCAATAAGTGTGAACCTTGGTTGTTTACAATCCATGTCATATTTATGTTCAAACATGCATTTTTGGACTAGGAGATGTATGTAGGAAGTATGATTTGAATGACCTATGATTATCTCCATGACATGATGATTCTTAAATAACATGCTAATGTCAAATGAAAAAGCATGAAATTCATATAACATGCTCACATGAAAAGCATGAATTGATGATTGCATATTCTTAAAATGCAAAACCTTGTGTGAAAGCTTATGAGACTCAAAATGAATAAAGGATCTTGTATCCGTTCAAAGGAATTTATATTCCAAATGTCTCTCCTTCTTTATTGGTTGAACATGGCTACTATCATACGGATATCTTATCCGGAAAAATCAAATAGGGTGCAAAGTCGCTCATGCCATGTTTCGTTTATAAAGTTGGATATAGTTGTTCTTAAATTGAAATCAATATATTCTATATCCTTGCTTTACTTATGACATTGGTGAAATTGGTTTGAATTCTTATTAGAAACCTTTGTCATTTGCTTTGCCAAATACCATTGTATTTTGGGCTTGAATGCTACATGTCTTGTATGCAAAGCATGTTTGATTCACACACTTTCTTTCAAATAAATCTCCTTGTTTCTCTTCAATTAATTGAGGTGCATAAAGTGACTTATATATATATGCAAATATCTTGCATGCTTCTATCTCTCGTTGCTATGAGTGACCCGGTTGGGGACTACTCCTCTGCCTATATCATGACAAAAAGGGGGAGTAAGATATGGTAAGGGGAGTTGCAAATTAGAGGCAATTTTGCATATTGGGGAGAACATTCATTGAGGGGGAGTAACCCGTTGAGGGGGAGCATTGCATACACATACATTTCATAATGTTGTGACTAAACTTTTAAATTGCAAATGCTTGTTTTTGTTCTCACTTGATTCATCTCACTTTTTACTTGTATTGGAAATGCTAGAAACTTTCTTTTCAGGGCTTGATTATTCTACAAGAGATTGAAGACTTGAAGTTTTATTTTCTTATCTCTTTGTGTTGTAGAAAATCATAGTTGTCCGGTAGTTTCTATTTCTTTGTGAGGAATCAATGTGAGTGGTGGTTTTGTCACGAAATAGCCAAAGGGGGAGATTGTAAGGTTCCCATTTATTGATTGGCTCATTTCGTGGACAAACCACATGTTGGGGGTTCTTTGTAAGGGTAGCCTAGGTTTCGATGCTATTGCTCAACCCCTTTGAAGACCTCGTCTTGATAAGCACCGAAGGTAAATTTCTATGTGCTTACTTTTATTTAAAGAGATTAGTTGCACACACACACTTAACATACATTGCATATGTGTGCATTCTCTTTACTTGTCACATTTCACACTTGCACTTATGTGTTATATTTTGTTATGTGTAATTGTGTCTTGTTGTCTTGTAATTCGTTTCCCGATAGTTTTCTGAAACGTCCGTGCATGCACTAGAATGTGCTTGGTTTAGCGCGAGGACTGCCTACGGAGAATGCCCTTGGCTTTCTCCTTGGTTTTCACCTTTGTTGGTGATCGGCAGTTATGATCGGCCGCCTGGCCGCCGACTGAAACCGCTGTTTGCTTCCAGTAGTGTATGGAGCAATTCTGCGGTTATGATCGGCGGTCTCGACCGCCGTTCGAAACCGCCGTTCAAGACCTGATTGATTTTATCTCTCAGCCTAATTCAGCAGTTGAAACGGCGGTCCCGAATGAAACAGCCGTTTTCACACCTGATTGATTTTTAATCTCAGGTTTGATTCGGCGGTTGAATCGGCGGTCACGAAACCGCCGAATGAAACCGCCGTTGATCCCCTGTTCCTCTCGGGCCAATTCGACGGTTATGAACGGTGGCCTGGCCGCCGATTGAAACCGCCGATCGGTGCGTTTCAAGGGCAAACTTGTCTTTTCACATGCTCTGTTTTTCATGCCTATAAATACATCACTATCTCTTGTTCTGAATGTAACTCTTTGATCATCAAGAACCCTACTTTGAAAAGAGAGATTTTTAAGAGAGAAAGCAATCAAGTTTGCTCATCAAACACTCAAACCAAAATCCATTTGCATCAAAGTTCATCTAGCATTCTCTAGCATATCTAGGATGCTTGCTTGCATGGGTCTTTGATCATCACACTTGCTTTGGTAAGTTTTTCACTATTATCATACATAATTAGTGTTTAATTTATTATGGCATCTCTTTTATTACTTGATTGTTCTTAGATTATAATCTAATATTCAAGATAGAGATTGTTGTGTTGATTTGATTGAGTGTTGTTTTTATGATAGATATCTAGGTTTCTCTAATCTATGATTATCTATGCTAATTGACATGTCATTTAGCTTTAATATCTAGGATTGTTTTTAATTGCATATTCATCATCTTAGATAAGCATATAGGGTTTCCCTTGCTCTATGTTGCATTTGAATATTCATATATTCACTTAGGGTGTTAATCTCTTTTTAGAGAATTAAGTCTTGTGTTGTGATCAGGATTAGGTTGCTTAATTCGCAAGCAATCGGAGTAGGTTCACTCATACCGGGATTAGGTAGGTGTGTGATTACTTCCGGGATTATGTTGTAATCGTTTACACATTTCGTGGATTCGAGGTTCGAGTGTGGCTTACTTACTAGCCCGTGGTTTTTCCCGTGAGGGTTTCCACGTAAAAATCAAGTGTTATTTAATTTTCGTATTTTATACTTGATTTATTGCTTTATCTATTTAGGGGTAATTTCGTAATTTGGACTAACACGAAAAATTGGGTAAAAAGTTTAAAATCTATTCACTCCCCCTCTAGATAGTTTTATACACACCGTGCTCTAATTTGTTTCAGTAAATGTTATATTTTGAATGATAGAGATCACTTAGGAAAGTTTGATGCTAAAAGTGATGTTGGTCTCTTTCTTGGGTATGCTATTAATAGTCGTGCATATAGAGTCTTTAACTTGACTACTAAGACTATCATGGAGTCTATCAATGTGAAGATAGATGATCTGACCAAGTTGTTGAACATTCTCACCCAAGACTTAGAAACTTACACTATCAAGAAGACATCATAGGTGATTTAAATGAAGGGGTTAGAACAATAAATCAAATTGCTAACCAAATTTCTTATGCTTGCTACACTTCTCAAATTGAACCAAAAAATATTAATGAAGCAATTGTTGATGAATATTGGGTTGGGGCTATGCAAGATGAACTTAATCAATTTGAGAGGAATGAAGTGTGGTCCTTGGTTCCTAGACCTAAAGATATAAATGTAATTGGCACTAAATGGGTGTTTAGGAATAAGACCGATAAAAGTGGCAAGATTGTGAGGAATAAAGCTAGACTAGTGGCTCAAGGTTACACTCAAGTGGAGGGTGTTGACTTTGATGAGACGTTTGCCTCGGTTGCTCGTCTTGAGTCCATTAGACTTTTGTTGTCCATTGTATGCATTAAAAAATTCAAATTATTTCAAATGGATGTCAAAAGTGCTTTCCTCAATGGATACCTTCAAGAAGAAGTGTATGTTGAACAACCTAAGGGTTTTGTAGACCCACACTCTTCTAATCATGTGTTTAAATAGAAAAAGGCTCTCTATGGCCTTAAACAAACTCCAAGAGCTTGGTATGATAGGTTGACTCAATACCTTATTGACAACCAATATAGGAGAGGTGGCATTGATAGAACTTTGTTTATCAAACATCATGATCATGATATTTTTGTTGCACAAATATATGTTGATAACATTGTTTTTGGGTCTACTAATAAAACCAAGGTTGATGAATTTGTAAGTGTTATGTCAAGTGAATTTGAAATGAGTATGGTGGGTGAGTTGAATTATTTTCTAGGAATGCAAGTAAAGCAAACTAGCATGGGCATAATGTTGAATCAATCTAAATATGCTAAAAATCTAGTTAAGAGATTTGGACTAGAAAATGGAAAAGATTTTGAAACTCCCATGAGCACCACTTTAAAACTTGACAAAGATGAAAAAGGGAAAAGTGTTGACCAAAGCCTTTATAGAAGCATGATAGGTAGTCTACTTTACCTAATGGCTAGTAGACCCGACATTTGCTTTAGTGTAGGCTTGTGTGCTAGATTCCAAGCAAATCCCAAGGAATCTCACTTGAAAGCCATCAAGAGGATCATTAGGTATGTCAAAGGGACTCATAGTCTTGGTCTATTTTATTCATTTGACACCAATGATATGCTACTCGATTTAAAACACTTAGTAGATTTATTGGGATATGTCTTATGGAGTGATGTGATTTGGGATTGACCCCATATGGGGAACTCAAGCAAAGAGAGCTATTTTGCATTCTTGTCACTTGCAAAAATTTGAAATATCTTATGATTCTTTCTTTAATTGCTTGAGTAAGCTTGGTTGTACATATGTATACATGTTTTCAATTCAATAAGTGTGAACCTTGCTTGTTTACAATCCATGTCATATTTATGTTCAAACATGCATTTTTGGACTAGGAGATGTACATAGGAAGTATGGTTTGAATGACCTATAGTTATCTCCATGACATGATGATTCTTTTATAACATGCTAATGTCAAATGAAAAAGCATGAAATTCATATAACATGCTCAAATGAAAAAGCATGAATTGATGATTGCATATTCTTAAAATGCAAAACTTGTGTGAAATACTTATGGGACTTAAAATGAATAAAGGATCTTGTATCTGTTCAAAGGAATTTAAATTTCAAATGTCTCTCTTTCTTTATTAGTTGAACATGGCTACTATCATATGGGTTTCTCACCTGGAAAAATCAAATAGGGTGCAAAGTCGCTCATGCCATGTTTCGCTTATAAAGTTGGATATAGTTGCTCTTTATATTAAAATCAATGAAATCTCTATATCCTTGCTTTACTCATGACAATGGTGAATTGGTTTGAATTCTTATTAGAAACCTTTGTCATTTGCTTTGCCAAATACCATTGTATTTTGGATTTGAATGCTACATGTCTTGTATGCAAAACATGTTTGTTTCACACATTTTCTTTCAAATAAATCTCATTGTTTCTCTTCAATTAATTTGGGATGCATAAAGTGACTTATATTATTATGCAAATATCTTGCATGCTTCTATCTCTCTTTGCTAAGAGTGACCCGATTGGGGACTACTCATTTGCCTATATCATGACAAAAAGGGGGAGTAGATTGTGGTAAAGGGAGTTGCAAATTAAAGTGGCAATTGTGCATATTGAGGAGAATATTCGTTGAGGGGGAGCATTGCATACACATACATTGCATGATGTTGTACCTAATTTTTTAAATGCAAATGCTTGTTTTATTCTCACTTGATCATCTCACATACTCTTGCTTTGGAAAGTTTAATCTTTTGTTTTGAAGGGTTGATAGTTCTACATAAGATTGAAGACTTGAAGTTTTCTTTTATATTTTCTTATATCTCTTTGTAATGTAGAATATCTTTGTTATCCCGAAGATTCAATTATGTTTGTGAGGATCAATGTGAGTGGTGGTTGTCACGAAATAGCCAAAGGGGGAGATTGTAAGGATTCCCATTCTTTGATTGGCTTATTTTGTAGACAAACCACGTGTTGGGATTATTGCGTAAGGGTAGTTTAGGTGATTGATCTTCAAGCTCGAAGACCCTTCACAAGTCCTCAAGGGACAAGCACGCCAAAGGTATAACTCTAGTGCTTGGTTTTCTTTGAAGAGATTTAGATTGCACACACTCACTTAGCATTCTTGCATTTGTGTGCTTTCTCTTCATATGTCACATTTCACACTTGCACTTATATGTTATATTTTGTTGTGTGTATTTGTGTCTTGTAATTCATTTCCTGATAGTATTCGAAAACGTCCGCGCATGCACTAGAATGTTCTTGGTTTTGCGCGAAGACCGCCTACGAAGAATGCCTTTGGCTTTTCCTTGGTTTTCACCTATGTTGGTGATCGGCGGTTATGATCGGCGGCCTGGCCGTCAAATTAAACCACCGTTTGCTTCCAGAAGTGTCTGGAGCAATTCTACGGTTACGATCGGTGGTCACGATCGCCGTTCAAAACCGCCGTTCAGACCTAATTGATTTTATCTCTAGGTTTGATTCGGCGGTTGAATCGGCGGTTACGAAACCGCCGAATGAAATCGCCGTTCATACCTGATTGATTTAATCTCTCGGTTTGATTCGGCGGTTAGATCTGCGGTCACGAAACCGTCGAATGAAACCGCTGTTGTTCCTCTGTTCTTCTCGGGTTATAATCGGCGGTTATAATCGGCGGCCTGGCCACCGATTGAAACCGCCGATCGGTGCGTTTCAGGTGCAAACTTTCTTTTCACATGCTCTATTTTTCATGCCTATAAATATATCACTTTCTCTTGTTCTGAGTGTGACTCTTTAATCATCAAGAACCCTACTTTTAAAAGAGAAATTTTTAAGAGAGAAAGCAACCAAGTTTGCTCATTTAAACACTCAAACCAAAATTCATTTGCATCAAAGTTCATCTAGCATTCTCTAGCATATCTAGGATGCTTGCTTGCATGAGGCTTTTATCATCACACTTGCTTTGGTAAGTTTTTCACTATTATCATATATAATTAGTGTTTTATTTATTATGGCATCTCTTTTATTACTTGATTGTTCTTAGATTGAATTCTAATATTCAAGATAGAGATTGTTGTGTTGATTTGATTGAGTGTTGTTTTGTGATAGATATCTAGGTTTTTATAATCTATGATTATCTAAGCTAATTGACATGTCATTTAGTTTTTAATATCTAGGATTGTTCTAATTGCAAATTCATCATCTTAGATAAGCATATAGGGTTTCCCTTGCTCTATGTTGCATTTGAATATTCATATATTCACTTAGGGTGTTAATCTCTTTTTAGAGAATTAAGTCTTGTGTTGTGACCGGGATTAGGTTGCTTAATTTGCAAGCAATCGGACTAGGTTCACTTATACCGGGATTAGGTAGGTGTGTGATTACTTCCGGGATTAGGTTGTAATTTCATCACATTTAGTGGATTCGAGGTTCGGGTGTGGCTCACTTAACAGCCCGTGGTTTTTCCCATGAGGGTTTCCATGTAAATATCAAGTGTTGTTTTAATTTCCGCACAATATTACACTTGCTATATTTTATTGACTATTAGGGGTATTTTCGTAATCTTGTCCTTAAACGAAAATTGGGTAAAATTAGTTAAAATCTATTCACACCCCCCCTAGATTAATAGTTTACACAGCGTGAGAACTTTCACTCGTGAATAATATCAGTAATCGCCAAGAGCTCATAGACTGCATATAGCTCTCCAAGTTATCATATTTACTCATATGACCACATTTTGAACTTTGGATATTTTGACTTGTCCAAAAGCCATGCTTTCAATAGTCACTATCGAAAACTCAACGTTGAGATTTTATATCCAATTACCTCAAAACATCCATATGATGATATTATACTCTCATTGTATAAATGGAGCCACGATGTCCATATCTATAAATGAAGTCCTGTATCGATTAACAAATGAATATCACCAAACTATAGATGATAGACTATGCTATATAATCGTACTCATTGATAACTCAAATGATACCACTTGCAACCATAAGTCCATTTATCTCAGGATTAAGATAGACTCTTTGATTGTCCTCATAATGAAAAGACTTTTATCTATTGGCGGTTTTAGATAAAGTATTTCATTGTGATCTAGTTTAATGCATCTAGTGCTCTAGATTCTTTTACTCAAAGCCACTTTGATGATTTAGACCCATCATAACACATTTGATCCCACTCAAATGCTAGCAAAAGAATCTACAACTTTAACAAGATAAAAGTGCCCAACCTTTAACTTAAGTTGTGAACATTATTCAAGACTAATTAAAGAATTGTGTCTACCTTATACATATCCAAATGTACGAACAATTCTTCTTTTTTCATAGTCTTTTGACCTTATGATTATTTACCTTGACAATTATAATTATAAATGCTATAAGATTTTGTTAAATAAACAGAAATCACTTTATTAATATGATAAGATTGTCAATTACAATATTACATTCTTGCTATTGAGCATAATCCTAACAGTATCTAGAATATGTTCTAAAAGCATACAAGTAATAAAAGAGAAGGCTTGATAAGAAAAATACTAAGATTAGATGAAATTAGTGAAAACCTTACCAAGAAATATGTGTTGTAGAAAACCCACATATGAATGCATCCTATATGGTCATAGATGATGTAAGATGAATCTTTGATGCACAAGGGAAATACTTTGAGTGATAAAGGAGAGTTCTTTATGAATTTTTCTCACTTGAAAAATATCCTAAGTGAAAAGTTTGCCTTTGAAACACACCGATCGACAGTTTCATAAACGGCCAGGCCATCGATATGAACCGCAGAATTGAAACCCGAGAACATTGGTTTCAAACAGCGCTTTCATTCGGCAGTTTTATAACCGCTGATCACAACCGCTGATCACAACCGCCGAATAGGACCCGAGACATTAAATCAATCAGGTATAAACGGCGGTTTCAATCGACGGTCTAGCCACCGATCAGAACCACCGTTTCACCAAAAGTGGTGAAACATAAGGAGAAGACAAGAGCTTCTCCAACGGCGATCATCGCGTAAAACCATGCACACCAACGTGCACGCACGGACGTTTCTGAACATACTTCGGGAAATGAATTACACCACACTTAAGACTAACATACATGAAGTGCAAGTGTGGGAAGTGAATGCATCCTAATGCCTAAACATGTCATGGCATTTCAATGAACAAGATGCATACACTTAAACATGCATGAATAGAATTCATGGCTTTGCATCCTAATGCCTAAACATGTCAAGGCATTTCAATGAACTAGATGTAATCAAAGAAACATGCATGAAGAGATATTCAATAACATGAATGCACACATATAGAAACACACAACATACAAGTATTAGAGATATGCATTAGTTGTGTGTGTGTGCAACTAGATCTCTTCAAAGCAAGTAAGCACTAGAATATACCTTTGGTGCTTCTTCTCTTGAGGTCTTGAAAGGGCCTTGGTTGTGCAAATCACCAACCATAAAACACCTAAGCTACCCTTACATCAAGCCCCACATGTGATTTGTCCACGAAATAAGCCAATCAAAATATGAGACCTTATAGTTACACATAGAATCAAAGTAACAAGGAAATGCAATTGAAGAAAACATCACCGGTTGGTAACTCTTGTGATGAAGATTTGATCCTCCTTACAATCCAAGCAACAACCTCTTCTATGCCAACTTGAAATTAGCTAAACTAAGGTACCAAGTGGGTGTTTGGTTGCCTAGAAAGTCCCAAGAAAACTAACTTGGCCTTTCTTTTCCAAGAGAATTCATAATTAATGTCTAACTTACTCTAAAATGTAATAGTAGCTCTCTACTAAGTGTGGTGGTTAAGGTCCTTAATAAAGATGAAACTAATAATGCACAGTGTGTATAAAACTATCTAGAGGGGGGTGAATAGATTTTAACAATTATTACCAATTTTTGCGATTAATCAATATTACGAAAATATCCTAAATTAGTCAAGACAATAAATCAAGTGTAATAAGTGTGGAATTATAAATGACACTTGATTTTTACGTGGAAACCCAAACTGGGATAAACCACGGGCTTTTATATATGCCACACACGAACCTCGAATCCACTAATTGCGATGGTGTTACAACCTAATCCTGGTCTATAACCCACCACCACTACCCGCAGGCCTATAAAAGTGGACCTAGTCCAATTTGCTTGCTACCTAAGCAACCTTAGCCACAAGACTTAGTTCTCTCCAAAGAGATTAAACAACCTAAGTGAATATGCAAAGATATCCAAATATGTACATAGTGATAGGTCACACTAAATACTTATCTAGGATTATAATATGACAATAAAATCAATCCTAGATATTAATAGCTAAATGACATGGCAAAAAGCTTAGCTAACATATATTAAACAATCCTAAATTTAGCTATCACAAAACAACACTCAATCACAACAACACAACTATCTCTATCTTGTATATAAGAATATAATCTAAGAACATACAAGTAATTAAAGATATGCCTTTTTAAGTAAAACATTAGATTAGATGAAATTAGTGAAGAACTTACCAAAGCAAGTGTGTTGATGAAAGACCCATACAAGCAAGCATCCTAGATATGCTAGAAGATACTAGATGAAGTTTAATGCATATGAAAATGGTTTTCTAGTGTTTAAATGAGCAATCTTGATTGCCTTTTCTCTCACAAATCTCTCTATAGAATTTAGGGTTCTTATATTGAAAGAGTTAGGTTCAGAGAGATGAGAAAGTGATGTATATATAGACATAAAAAACAGAGCATGTAAAAAGACAAGTTTGCCCCTAAACCGCACAATCGGCAGTTTCGAAACCGCTGTTTCAACAGCTGAATTGATTCCCGAGAGAACAGGGGAACATCGGTGGTTATGAACCGCCGATCACAACCGTGGACATAGACCCGAGAGATTAAATTGACCAGGTCTTATTGGCGGTTTCTAACGGCAGTCGTGGCTGCCGATCATAATCGTAAAAATGCTCCTGAAACTTCTGGACATAAACGGCAGTTTCATTCGACGATCAGGGCTACTGTTTCACCACTTTTGGTGAAACCAAAGGAGAAACCAAGGGCATTCTCCGAAGGCGATTATCGCGCTAACCAAGCACAATAATGTGCATGCACGGACGTTTCCGAACAACATTTGGGAAATGAATTACTAGACACACTAACACACAACAAATACAACAACAAAGTGCAAGTGTGAAATGTGACATGTGACATGTGAAGAGAATGCACACAAAAGTAAAGCATGCATATGCAAACATTTGTAGTGTGTGTATGCAACTAAATCTCTTCAATGAAAAACTAAGCACTAGAAATTATACATTTGGCGTGCTTATCACCTTGAGGTCTTGATAGGGCCTTTGAGCTTGATCATCATTCACCTAAGCTACCCTTACAATTTAAACCCCAATTGTGGTTTGTCACTGAAATAAGCCAATCAAACTTTGAGGAACTTACAATCTCCCCTTTTGGCTATTTCGTGACAAAACCAACACTCACATTGATCCTCACAACAAAATAGAAACTAACGGGCAACAAAGATTTTCTACATTACAAAGAGATATTAGAAAGATAAATCTTCAAGTCTTCAATCTCTTGTAGAACAACCAACCCTTCAAAACAAAGTTTCTATACTTTCCAATACAAGCGAAATGTGAGATGATCAAGAGAATAAAACAAGCATGTGCATTTAAATAATTTAAGCACAACATCATGCAGTGAATGTGTAATACAATGCTCCCCCTCAATTAGTAAACTCCCCAATAATCGAATTTGCTACTAAAATTCCCTCTACATACTACTCTCCCTTTTTGTCATGATATAGGCAAAGGAGTATCCCCAACCGGGTCAATTTAGCAAAGAGATATAATAGCATACTAGACATTTTCATAATCATATAAGCCACTTTATGCTACTCAATTAATTGGAAACAAGGAGATTTATTTTATGAAAAAAAATGTGTCATTAAAATGCTTTGTATGCAAGACATGTTGCATTCAAATCCAAGAATCAATGGTATTTGGCAAAACAAATGACAAAGGTTTCCTATAGAATTCAAATTAATTTCACCATTTGTCATGAGAAAAGCAAGGATATAGAGTTATCAATTTTTCAAATTTAATGAGCAACTATATCCAACCTTATAAGCAAAACATGTCCTGAGCGACTATTTGCACCCTATTTGATTTTTCCGGGTATGAAACCCGTATGATAATAGCCATGTTCAAATTAATAAAGAAAGAGAGACAATTGGATTTTAACATCCTTTGAACGAATACAAGATCCTTTATTCATTTTGAGTCTCATAAGCTTTTCACACATAATTTTGCATTTAAGAATTTGCAATCATCAATTCATGCTTTTCATTTTTAAGTATGTCATAAGAATTTCATGCTTTTTCATTTTGAGCATGTTATTTAAAGAATCATCATGTCATGGAGATCATTGTAGGTCATTCAACAAGTACTTCCTATGAATATCTCCTAGTCCAAAAAATGCATGTTTGAACATAAATATGACATTGATTGCAATCAAAGCAAGGTTCACACTTATTGAAGAAAATATCATATAAGCATATGTGCAACCAAGATACTCAAGCAATTAATAAATAAGCATAAGATTTTTCAAATTTTTGCATGCGACAAGTATGCAATTGCTCTCTTTGCTTGAGTTCCCCTTATGGGTTCAATATCAAAACCTCATCAAGTCATAAGACATATCCCAATAGATCTACTAAGTGTATGAAACCTAGTTACATCTAAGGGTTTAGTAAATAAGTCGGCTAGTTGATCATTTGTACCTACATGTTCAAGTACAATGCATTTGTTCTCAACTAGTTCTTTTATGAAATGATGACGGATGTCAATATGCTTAGTCCTAGAGTGTTGTACTGGATTCTTGGAAATATTTATAGCATTTATATTATCACAAAAGAGGGTTAGAGTACCTTGATTCAATCCGTAATCGACTAGCATTTGCTTCATCCATAGGAGTTGTGTGCATCCACTCCCCGCGGCTATGTACTCGGCTTCGGCCGTGGACAAGGAAATCTAGTTTTGCTTCTTGTAAAACCAAGACACTAAGTTGTTCCCTAGGAAGAAGCAACCGCCCGATGTGCTCTTCCTATGATCATAATTTCCTACCCAATCAGCATCACTAAAGCCTACAAGACTAGCATTAGTGTCAAAAGAGTACCAAATCCCATAGTTGGATGTCCCATTCACACAGCGAATGATTCTCTTTACGGAAGAGAGATGGGACTCCTTAGGATCCGCTTGGTACCTAGCACACACACCCACACTAAAAAATATATCGGGCTTACTTGCTGTCAAATAAAGCAAGCTACCAATCATGCCCCAATATAGAGTTTCTTCCACACTTTTACCACTAGCATCCTTGCTTAGCTTCAAAGTGGTACTCATGGGTGTATCACAATGTTTGACATTTTCTAGACCAAACTTCTTGAAACAAATTATAGCACGGTGTGTATAAATTATCTAGAAGGGGGGGGGGGGGGGGGGGGGGGGGGGGGGGGGGGGTGAATAGATTTTAAGCTTTTTACCCAATTTTTCGTGTTAGTCAAAATTACGAAATTACCCCTAAATAGATAAAGCAATAAATCAAGTATAAAATACGGAAATTAAATAACACTTGATTTTTACGTGGAAACCCTCACGGGAAAAACCACGGGCTAGTAAGTAAGCCACACTCGAACCTCGAATCCACTAAATGTGTAAACAATTACAACCTAATCCCGGAAGTAATCACACACCTACCTAATCCCGGTATGAGTGAACCTAGTCCAATTTGCTTGCCATCTAAGCAACCTAATCCCGGATGCTACACACAAGACTTACTTTCTCTATGAAGAGAATAACAACCCTAAGTGAATATATGAATATCCAAATGCAACATAGAGCAAGGGAAACCCTATATGCTTATCTAAGATGATTAATATGCAATTAGAACAATCCTAGATATCAAAACTAAATGACATGTCAAATAGTTTAGCTAATCAAGATTAAGCACAAAACTTAATTAGCTATCACAAAACAACTTCTCAAACATACATCATACTAATCTCAAACTTGTATTCAAAGTATATAAAATAACATACAAGTAATTAATTGAGATTGCTAGCTAAGAGAAACACAAAATATGTAAGATATTAGTGAAAAGCTTACCAAGCAAAGTATGATGAAGAATCCATGCAAGATGACATCTAGAAGATCAAGGATGATGCTAGATGATGATTGATGATCATGAAAAAGTGTTTGAGTAATAAAAAATGAGTTCTTGGAATTTTTCTTCTCTTTGAAAAATATCCTAAGTATGAATTCTGAATATGAACTCTCTTAATTGACCTAAAGACAAAATGGCATATATATAGGGGGCCAAATCAAAGTGTGGTCGTTTAAGTAAGTTTCAAAGAAACGCGCCGATCGGCCGTTTCGATCGGCGGCCAGGTCGCCGATCATGACCGCCGAATTGAGCTCGTGAAGAACAGAGCATAAACGGCGGTTCATTCGGCGGTTTCGTGACCGCCGATCTCAACCGCCGAATCAAACCCGAGAGATTAAAATCAATTAGGTATGAACGGCGGTTTCGTGACCGCCGATTCAACCGCCGAATTAGACCAAGAGATAAATCAATCGGGTCTTGAATCGGCGGTTTCGAACGGCGGTCGTGACCGCCGATCTTAACCGCAGAAATGCTTCAGACCAATCTGGACTGAAACGGCGGTTTCATTCGGCGGCCAGGCCATCGATAATAACCGCCGAACACCTAGAAAGGTGAAAACCAAGGAGAAGCCAAGGGCATTCTCCATAGGCGGTCCTCGCGCTAAACCAAGCACATTCTAGTGCATGCGTGGACGTTTTCGAAAGTTATCGGGAAACGAATTACACGACAACAGGACACAATTACACACAACAAAATATAATAAATAAGTGCAAGTGTGAAATGTGACAAGTGAAGAGAATGCACACATATGCAATGAATGTTAAGTGTGTGTGTGCAACTAATCTCTTCAAAGAAAAGTAAGCACATAGAAATTTACCTTCGGTGCTTATCAACACGAGGTCTTCAAAGGGCTTCAAACAATAAGACCGATACTTAGGCTACCCTTACAAAGAACCCCAACATGTGGTTTGTCCACGAAATGAGCCAATCAATAAATGGGAACCTTACAATCTCCCCCTTTGGCTATTTCGTGACAAAACCACCACTCACATTGATTCCTCACAAAGAAATAGAAACTACGGGACAACTATGATATTCTACAACACAAAGAGATAAGAAAATAAAACTTCAAGTCTTCAATCTCTTGTAGAATAATCAAGCCCTGTAAATAAGATTTCTATGTTTTCCAATACAAGTGAAATGTGAGATTAATCAAGTGATATCAAAACAAGCATTTGCATTTTTAGAATTTAGGCACAACATTACAAAATATATGCAATGTATGATAAATGCAATGCTCCCCCTCAAAGGGTTACTCCCCCTCAATGTGTTATCTCCCCAATGTGCACAATTGAAACACCAATTTGCATCTCCCCTTACCATATACTACTCCCCCTTTTTGTCATGATATAGGCAAATGAGTAGTCCCCAACCGGGTTACTCATAGTAATGAGAGATAGTTGTAGGGAAAAATACCGTAGTACACGCAGCGGAAGCGAGACTAAAAATAAGATTTAGTGACTTTTAAAATTTTTCCTTTATGAACCTTAAACCCTTTAATTAATTAAACATGCATATACAATAACCAAAAAGTAGAATACCTTTTGTCGCGTGATCCGATTGACTTACGTCGATGGTAATCCGCAAGATCTTCAATCCTAGCACGAACGTGGATCACCTAGGAGCGTGGTCTCCCTTTTTCTTTGAATTGCAAACCTGTGAATGGACAAAACAAACTTTCTTTTCTTTGTTAGTCACAAAAACAATCAAAAGAATGACTGAGATTATTCCGGTCACTTTTGAGTTCTCAATCTAATGATCGAAACTCTCGTGAACCTAGATCGATATCGTATACACAAGCTTATTGATGATTAAGCAAATAGTATACTATCAAAGAATAATCTAACACTCCTATTTGTTTTAGTAGAATAAATGCTTTCTATGAATTGAGAAGAAGAAGAAAAATTGTCTCCAGAACCACTTGTGGTGGCCGAAATCTATAAGAGCACTTATATAGGTGGCCAAATTTTCTTCTCTTCTTTCACTTAGGGTGGCCGAAAATCACAACCTAAAAGGGACTAGGGTTGCCGCAATTCTCAAGCCCAAAAGAGTTTGTATTGCACCCTATTTCCTATTTAGTTTAAGACTTTAAACCCTAATTGAATTCATAAATCTTTTATTCCTTTATTTGACTAAATATAAAAGACTTCTTATTTGATTAAATAAATAAAATTAATTATTTATTTTCTTACCAAATAAGTCTTTTACTTTTAGTATACTACCAACAATAGTATAACACTAGGAATCATATTTCCTAATCAGAAAAGATTTGTTTCTTAATTAAACAATTAATTAATAAATTAATTAATTCTTATTTAATTAAAACAAATGAAACAAAATAATATATTAGGTTAAAACTTAACCTTGCCGCCCCACTTGAATAAATGGGCCAAAATATTATTTTCTTATTTCATTTAATCCATTGGACTTTAAATAAAATGCCCACATGTGAACCAGACCCATTCTTACTAAAAGAAACAAGCCCACATGTCTTTCATTAATATATAAATATAATTGAGCAGCCCATTACTTAAATAATGTGCAAATTATGTTCTTAATATATTAAATGCAATTCTAGATGGACCCTTAAATTGGTCCGGTAGAATATATCAAGTGATCCATGCAAGTCCGTGTGGATTGGGATCTTGGCGGGCCATCTAAATTTAAGCTTCAATAGACATAACCTAATCACAATCAACAAATGATTCACTTAGGTCCGATCCATTAATTTTAACTCA
The DNA here is from genome assembly GCA_008009225.1 of Acer yangbiense. Taxonomy (NCBI): domain Eukaryota; kingdom Viridiplantae; phylum Streptophyta; class Magnoliopsida; order Sapindales; family Sapindaceae; genus Acer; species Acer yangbiense. The sequence goes on along the minus strand of CM017761.1, from coordinate 48,757,446 downwards.
TTCCACTAAAGAGCTAAAATTGAACTCTTAAATAAAGATAGAAAAGGAAGATGCTCCTCATTCATACCCTAGACAATCATATAGGAGATAGTGTATCCTCGTGATTAATATCAGTAATCGCCAAGAGTTCATAGACCGCCTATAACTCTCCAAGTTACCATATTTACTCATATGACCACGTTTTGAACTTGGATATTTTGACTTGTCCAGAAGCCATGTTTTCAATAGACACTATCGAAAACTCAACGTTGAGATTTAATATCCAATTACCTCAAAACATCCATATGATGATATTATACTCTCATTTAATTAAATGGAGCCACGATGTCCATATCTATAAATGAAGTCCTCTATCGATTAACAAATGAATATCACCAAACTATCGAGGATAGACTATGCGATATAATCGTACTCATTGATAACTCAAATGATATCACTTGCAACCATAAGTCCATCATTTATCTCAGGATTTAGATAGACTCTCCGATTGTCCTGATAATGAAAAGACTATTATCTATTGACGGTTCTAGATAAAGCTTTTCATTGTGATCCTGTTCAATGCACCCAGTGCACTAGATCCTTTTGCTCGAAGACACTCCGATGATTTAGACTCATCATATCTCATTTGATCCCACTCAAATGCTAGCAAAAGAATTCTACAACTTTAACAAGATAAAGGTGCCCAACCTTTAACTTAAGTTGTGAACATTATTCAAGACTAACTAAAGAATTGTGTCTACCACATACATATCCAGATGTACGAACAATTCTTCTTTTCTCATAGTCTTTAGACCTTATGATTATTTACTTTGACAATTATAATATTAAACTATAAATGCTATACGATTTGTTAAACCAGAAATCACTTTATTAATATGAAAAAGATTGTTAATTACAACATTACACTCTTGCTATTGAGCATAATCCTAACAATCTCCCACTTGCACTATAGCAAATGTGTCATATCTCTCAAGCCCATGTTCTCTAGATGCCCATCGAAACTCTTCTGAGGTAGAGCCTTTGTGAAGGGATCCGCTAGATTTTCTGCTGACGCGATTTTGACAATCGTCACGTCACCTCTTTGAACAATCTCCCTTAAAAGATGATACTTTCTTTCAATGTGTTTACCTCTCTTGTGACTTCTTGGTTCTTTCGAATTAGCCACTGCTCCACTATTGTCACAGTAGATAGTGATCTGCTTATTCGCACTAGGAACCACTTCCAAGTCAATCAAGAATTGGCGGAGCCAAACAGCCTCTTTGGCAGCCTCGCATGCAGCAACATACTCAGCTTCCATGGTGGAATCAGCAATACAAGATTGCTTGATACTCCTCCATATAACTGCTCCTCCTCCAATAGTAGACATAGCCCCTGATGTGGATTTTCTGGAGTCAGAATCTGATTGGAAATCAGAATCTGTATACCCAACGGGAATCAAATCCCCTCCAGAGTATACACGCATATTATCTCTCGTTCTCTTAAGATACTTGAAAATATGCTTGACTGCCGTCCAGTGATCAGGACCAGGTTTCGATTGAAACCTGCTAACTATGCCAACAGCAAAACAAATATCTGGTCTAGTACAGAGCATTGCATACATGAGACTTCCAACTGCCGAGGCATATGGAACTCTACTCATGAATTGCTCTTCATGCTCATTCTTAGGAACTTGTTCCTTAGAAAGCTTGATTCCATGTCTGAAAGGTAACATACCTTTCTTGGAATCCTGCATGGAAAACCTAGACAAGATCTTGTCTATGTATGAAGCTTGGGATAATGCAATCGTTCTATTCTTTCTATCCCTTATTACTTGGATACCTAGAATAAAACTTGCTTCTCCTAAGTCCTTCATATCAAATTGTTTTGCTAACCATTCTTTTACTGATGTCAATACACCTACATCGTTTCCAATGAGTAGTATATCATCAACATAAAGAATCAGGAAAACCAACTTGTCGCCCTTAATCCTTTTGTATACACAAGGTTCGTCAGGATTCTGAATAAATCCAAAATCTTTGACAGCTTGATCAAACCTTATGTTCCAGGATCTGGATGCTTGCTTCAATCCATATATGGATTTCTGCAACTTGCATACCTTTTCCATTTGGCCCTTTTCAATGAATCCCTCTGGTTGCATCATGTAGATGCTTTCGTCAAGACTTCCATTAAGGAAAGCTGTCTTGACGTCCATTTGCCAAATCTCTAGATCTAAAGATGCTGCAATGGATAAGAGTATCCTAATGGATTTAAGCATGGCCACAGGAGAGAAGGTTTCCTCGTAATCGATACCTTCTTTCTGTGTATACCCTTTAGCTACCAATCTAGCTTTAAAGGTTTCCACCTTACCATCCATACCTCTTTTCCTCTTGTATACCCACTTGCACCCAATGGGTTTTATCCCTTTAGGCAAGTCTACAAGGGACCAGACTTTGTTATCGAACATAGATTCAATCTCAGATTGCATTGCCTTTTGCCAATGGCGACTATCAACATCCTCCATAGCTTCCTTGTACGTGTAGGGATCATCGTCGTCCGGGAGATTCTCCACTGATTCTCCCAGACCGATGTATCTTTCGGGTTGTGTTCTAACCCTCCCACTACGACGAGGAATGGTAGGTTGTTGATCTTGTGTTGGATCGGAACTTACAATTGGGTTAGGTTGTGTAACCTCTCGTGGAATTGTATCTCCTGACATCTCATTCAGGACAATTCTACTTCTAGGCACAAAATCATTCATATAGTCCTTTTCCAGAAATTTAGCATTTGTCGAAACAAATACTTTAAGATCTGAAGGACTATAGAAAAAATATCCTTTAGTTTCTTTTGGATACCCTACAAATATACATGTTTCTGAACGGGACTCCATCTTTTCTGTCTTTCCTTTTAACACATGCGCAGGACAACCAAATATCCTTAAGTGTTGTAAACTAGGCTTGCGCCCAGTCCACAACTCATGCGGTGTTTTAGGAACAGACCTAGATGGTACATCGTTTAGAATGTATATAGCAGTTTGTAAAGCATATCCCCAAATAGAAATAGGAAGTGTTGAATAACTCAACATAGACCTAACCATATCCAAAAGAGTTCTATTTCTCCTTTCTGCTACCCCATTCTGTTGAGGTGTACCTGGTGCAGAAAACTGAGAAACAATCCCATTATCAATAAGATATTGCTGAAACTCACCAGATAGATATTCTCCACCACGATCAGATCTCAAGATTTTTATGTGTTTCTCAAGCTGATTTTCCACTTCAGCTTTGAATGCTTTGAACATGTCAAAAGCATCCGACTTATGTCGCATGAGATACACATAACCAAATCTCGAGTAATCATCTGTGAAGGTGATGAAGTACTCATATCCACCTCTAGCTTGAATGCTCATAGGTCCACATACATCAGTGTGTATCAATCCTAAACATTCAGTGGCTCTTGCACCTTTGGCAGAGAACGTCCTTTTGGTCATTTTACCTTCCAAACAAGATTCACAAGTTGGTAGATCATCAACCTTTAAGTCACTCAAAGGTCCGTCACATACCAATCTTTTAATCCTATTAAGGTTAATATGACCTAAGCGTAAGTGCCAAAGGTAGGTTTCATCTGTTGATAATTTTACTCTTTTATGATTAGGTTCCGTTATTTTTGTGTCTAACGAGTGAGAGATATTTCTATGCAAAAAGTATAGACCGTTTTCCAATGTACCTTGGCAAATAATTTTGTCATTCTTACTAATAATAAAAACTTTATTAAAAGTAACCGAATATCCAAATTTATTTAAACAAGAAACTGAAATTAAATTCCTCTTGAATTGAGGTACATAATAAACGTCTATCAAATCTAAATGCCTTCTAGAATCCAAATAAACTCTAATATCTCCCACTGCACTTGCAGACACTAACGTTCCGTTGCCCAAGCGCAAATTGATTTCATTCTTACTCAGCTTTCTCCTTTCTTGGAACCCCTGCAAGGAATAACAAACATGATTAGTGGCTCCTAAGTCTATGATCCAAGAATCTGTAGAATCAGCCAAAAAACATGTTTCAAGATAATTCACATTACCTTCTTCCTTCTTATTCTGGGACTTTGGGCAATTTCTCTTCCAATGTCCCTTTTCACCACAAAGGAAGCATTTCCCTTTGATCTTGGTTACTTTCTTGGTATCCTTCTTGATAGGCCCAAGTTGCTTTTTCTTCTGTTGTTTCTTGACCTTTTGACGGGCCTTAATAGTAGCAACTTTACCAACCATATGAATCTCTTGACCTTTGCCTTTCACAAGGATCTTTTCAGCACTTTGAACATCTTGCATCAGGCCTTGTAAGGTGTATTCCTTTTTGTTCAAAGTGTAGTCCAATTTGAACTGATCAAAGGAATCTGACAATGAATTGACAACCATATCAATCTTTGTCTCACCATCTATCTCAGCGCCATGCAGTTCAGCAATGTTGAGATGTGCTATGACTTTCATCATGTGATCTTTCACAGCCTGTCCAGGTTTCATCCTAAGATTCATAAAAGCAGTCACTACCTCTCTCTTAGTCGTCCTAGACTTCATAGCAAACATCTCCTCTAGAGACATCATAATATCAGCAGCGGACTCCATTCCTTCATGCTGCTGTTGCAACACGTCGGAGATAGTGGCAATAATGTAACATTTTGCCATATCATCTAAAGTCTTCCACTGCTCATACTCATCTCTATACATTATGCTTGATTCATTATTAGGAGCAGGTGGTTTAGGAGTAGTTAGAACAAACTTATGTTTTTCACTTTGCAGCAACAACCCAATTTTCCTTTTCCATGTGACATAATTATCTCCAGTTAAAGTGTTATCTTTCAGGATGTTCATAAGTGATGGGGTCATGATTTCTGAATAAAACAAAACATATATAAGTAAATAATCATGATAAAGCACTTTTAAATATTTATCTTGAATTAAATAAATAACTCAATCATAAAATTCAACGGTGATCCAACACCCATAAATGTTACGCCTCCTTTGGGAGTTCGCACCATTTACTAGTGAGGCGCTCATACCAAGCCCTCGGTGCTTGTTTCAACCTATATAGAGCCTTCTTGAGGCGATAGACATGGTTGGGGTGGTGAGCATCCACAAACCCCTTAGGTTGTTCAACAAACACTTCCTCTTACAAGAAGCCATTGAGGAAGGCACTCTTGACACCTATTTGGTGCAATTTGAACTTGTGCACACAAGAAATGGACAATAGAAGCCTAATAGACTCTAAACGGGCAACGGGAGCAAATGTCTCCTCAAAGTCGATACCCTCAATTTGAGAGTACCCTTGTGCTACAAGTCTAGCCTTGTTCCGCACTATGTTGCCATCCTCATCGGATTTGTTCCTAAATATCCATTTAGTGCCTATGACATTAGTGGTCTTAGGCCTAGGAACTAGAGTCCAAACCTCATTCCTTTCGAATTGGTTTAGCTCTTCTTGCATGGCAAGAACCCAAAATTCATCCTTTAAGGCTTCTTCAACCTTTTTGGGTTCAATTTGAGAGGTGTAGCATGTGTAGCTAATAAGATTAGCAAGTTGACGTCTAGTCTTAACACCCTCATTAACCTCTCCAATGATATCTTCTTTATCATGGAGTTTCCTAACCCATGGAGCGGGTTCTTTAGAGTCCAAGAGAGGAACTCTATCAATAGGTTGTGTGTCATCATTGTTGACATTAGATGTCCCATCATTAGGAGACACCACAACCTTCTCCAAAGGAGAAACATCACTAAAAATAACCTCCTCCTCATGATCATTAGACTTGAGCCTAGTGTCATCAAATACGACATTGGATGATTTCATAACACTTAGAGTCTTTAAATTGAAAACTCTATAGGCTCTACTATTCAAGGCATAGCCAATAAAAATACCCTCATCACTCTTAGCATCGAATTTGCCAAGTTGATCACGGCCATTCAAAATGTAGCATTTGCTTCCAAAAGTGTGGAAGTAGCTAACATTTGGCCTCTTGCCTTTCCATAACTCATAGGAGGTGTTTCTAGTACCGGGCCTTAGGAAAACTCTATTTCCTATATAACAAGCCGTATTGATGGCTTCGGCCCATAGGTTCCTAGGGACATTGTTGCTAAGCAACATCACACGGGCCATCTCTTGAAGGACCCTATTTTTCCTCTCAACAACTCCATTTTGTTGAGGTGTCCTAGGAGCCGAAAACTCATGGGAGATGCCTAAACCATTACAAAAGGTTTCAAATGTAGCATTCTCAAATTCCCTCCCATGGTCACTTTTAATCCGTTTTATGCTTTTAATATTAGAATTCATTTCATTTTGTATTTTATTACAAAGCATTTTAAACTTATCAAAAGTTTCGGATTTTTCTCTAAGAAAATATGTCCATGTGAACCTAGAGAAATCATCAATACATACAAAAATGTATCTCTTTCCACCCAAACTTTCGGTTTGCATAGGACCCATGAGGTCCATGTGGAGAAGCTTAAGAGGCTCCTTGGTGGTGAGATACTTACCCTTTTTGTGCATGCTTTTAGTTTGCTTTCCTTGTTGGCAAGGTCCACAAACACCATTGGCTTTCTTCCCAAGCTTAGGGAGGCCACGCACACAATTGACCTTTCCAAGGGTCCGTAGATCCCTAAAGTTCATGTGGCCAAGTCTTTCATGCCACAACTCAATTTGCTCATCCATGGACACATGATTAGATACAATACTAGCTTCAAGACAATAACAATTGTCGCTAGATCTCATGCCCTTCAACAAGGTTTGTCCATCGGGTTTTAGGATAGAGCAATAATCTTTAGAAAACAAGACGGAATACCCTTCATCACTAAGATGTGAAATGCTTATTAAATTGGCTTTCAAGCCATCAACAAATAAAGCATTGGATAAGGAGGGTAATCCGGGAACGGAAATGGTTCCTTTCCCTACAACATTTCTTTTGGATCCATCACCAAAAGTGACATTTCCATCTTCCTCCATAACAAGAGTCTCGAAGAAACTCTTGTTTCCCGTCATGTGCCTAGAGCACCCACTATCCAAATACCAAAAATTAGAAGAATTTGCCTTCAAGGCTATTTGTGCAACATGGCAAACATTTTCATTCTTTCTAATCCACTTAGCAACAATTTTAGCTTTCTTAGTGGTCTTTGGTACATGGGCTCTAGATATCCTAGGATCATGCAAAATAAAATTATCATTCCTAGGAACATGCATCTTGGCTCTATTCTTTCTCTTTTCAATCATGCTTCGTGTTCTACACATTTTAATATATTGAAAGCAATTTGGTATAATATGACCATCACAACCACAAAAGTGACAAATAGGGATGAAAAAAGGAATCATACCTTGTCTTTGTGCACGTATGGGAGCTCGTCCATGTCTTTGTGGATAAGTGGGTTCAATCCATCTTCGTTGTTGAACCGGTCTAGGTTGCTTCCAAGCTTGAGGTAGCATGATTGGTCTCTTTCCTTTGTGAGCCAATTGTTGAGGAATGTTGGCTTGAGGGATCTTAGGGGGTTGAGCTTGAGGTTGCCTTCTTGGTCCCATCTTCACTTGAGCATTTGAACTTTGTCCTATTTCTAACTTCTTCCTAGGAATTTGCACAAATGAAGTTTCTTCTTTCTTCAAGCTCTTGACAAACACGGTCTTGTTAGAGGTAGAGATCTTCTTGTCATCTTCATACCCAAGACCCCTCTTTTCACATGGACTCTTTACAACACCAAGCATATGGTCAAGCTTCTTGGTGCTAGAATCTATCCTAGCCAAGGACCCTTTAACTTCTACAAGTTCCGTCTTCAAGCCTTCTTCACTTCTCTTGGATAAGTCTAATTCCTCAATTAACTTATCCTCTCTCCTCTTCAACCTTTCCACTTGTTCACTTAAGTGGTCATTGTGAGCTGAAAGTTCAAGGTTCTCTTCTCTCAACCTCTCAATCTCTCTTGTGCTTTTAATTGCTAAATCATTGAACTCGGTATGGTATTTAGCAAGCACCTTTTGCTCCACAAATTTCTTTATGGAAATAGAAGAGGAGTCACTTTCTACTTCACTTGAGTCATTTTCCTCTTGACTCATTTCCTCTTTCTCACTACCACTTTTGCTCTTATGTGAGAAGGCAAAAGCTAGGAGATTAGCCATGAGCTCTTCTTCACTTGAAGACTCATCTTCCTCATTGGAGTCATCACTACTCCCACTCCAAGTGGCGGCCATCACTTTGCTCTTCTTTTTTTCATTGTGATTAGCACATTCAGGGGCAAAGTGACCAATCCTACCACATTCAAAGCATTGGACCCCTTTCCTTTCGGTCCTCTCTTGTCTAGGCTCAAACTTCTTGAAGGAACCTTTTTTCTTCAAATCTTGTCCTCTTGACCCAAATCCCTTCTTCTTCTTGAACCCCATAACCTTATTAAACCTTTTCACGAATAAGGCAAGGTCTTCATTCGAGTCATGCTTTGCCTCCTTTGCATCCTTAGATGCTTTCAAAGCTATTCCTTTAGACTTTTTAGGAGGAGTAGTGGTACTAGGAGCCTTCCTAGACTCATATGCAAGGAGACGTCCAATCACCTCACTTGGCTTCATATCCATGTAGCCACTATTTTCTTCTATGGCCGTCACCTTTGATTCAAACCTATCGGGGAGAGATCTCATAATTTTTTGCTTGACTCTCCTATCCGAATACGGGTCTCCGAGTTGATGACTTTGATTTACAATGTCCATCAATTTGATTTCGAAGTCATTGAAGCATTCATCCTCTCCTATCCTAAGTAGCTCAAATTGAGTTTGGAGGACTTGAAGCTTGGACTCCTTCACCACCTCGGTTCCCTCATGTGCAACTTGAAGGATGTCCCATGCCACTTTTGCAATCTGAGTATTCTGAATAAGCTTGTATTGATTCTCATCCATTGCACACATGATGGCATGCATAGCCTTCCTATTCCACTTAGAAGCCTCAAACTCTTGCGCGTTCCATTGCGCCTTAGGCTTCAAAACTTCTTCTCCTCCACCACCGGGAGTCATCATGGGTAGATCATATCCGTCTTCCACCGCCATCCATGCACGGTCATGAATTTGGCATATGTAGGATTCCATCTTCCCTTTCCATTGGGAATAATTCAAACCGGTAAGAAGTGGAGGCCTTGTGCTAGAAGCACCTCCGTGGCCACCACCATTTCCACCGTTTCCACTCATAGTGTTTATGAATGAATGAAATGAATGCAAATGTATGAATGATCAAAAATCACACAAAATGCAAAACACACCAAAATAAGCAAGGATCACCTATGTATGTCTAGGAACCCGCTCTGATACCAATTGAAACAAATTATAGCACAGTGTGTATAAATTATCTAGAGGGGGGTGGATAGATTTTAAGCTTTTTACCCAATTTTTCGTGTTAGTCAAAATTACGAAATTACCCCTAAATAGATAAAGCAATAAATCAAGTATAAAATGCGGAAATTAAATAACACTTGATTTTTACGTGGAAACCCTCACGGGAAAAACCACGGGCTAGTAAGTAAGCCACACTCGAACCTCGAATCCACTAAATGTGTAAACAATTACAACCTAATCCCGGAAGTAATCACACACCTACCTAATCCAGGTATGAGTGAACCTAGTCCAATTTGCTTGCGATCTAAGCAACCTAATCCTGGATGCTACACACAAGACTTACTTTCTCTACGAAGAGAATAACAACCCTAAGTGAATATATGAATATCCAAATGCAACATAGAGCAAGGGAAACCCTATATGCTTATCTAAGATGATTAATATGCAATTAGAACAATCCTAGATATCATAACTAAATGACATGTCAAATAGTTTAGCTAATCAAGATTAAGCACAAAACTTAATTAGCTATCACAAAACAGCTTCTCAAACATACATCATACTAATCTCAAACTTGTATTCAAAGTATATAAAATAACATACAAGTAATTAATTGAGATTGCTAGCTAAGAGAAACACAAAATATGTAAGATATTAGTGAAAAGCTTACCAAGCAAACTATGATGAAGAATCCATGCAAGATGACATCTAGAAGATCAAGGATGATGTTAGATGATGATTGATGATCATGAAAAAGTGTTTGAGTAATAAAAAATGAGTTCTTGGAATTTTTCTTCTCTTTGAAAAATATCCTAAGTATGAATTCTGAATATGAACTCTCTTAAATGACCTAAAGACAAAATGGCATATATATAGGGGGCCAAATCAAAGTGTGGTCGTTTAAGTAAGTTTCAAAGAAACGCGCCGATCGGCGGTTTCAATCGGCGGCCAGGCCGCCAATCATGACCGCCGAATTGAGCTCGTGAAGAACAGAGCATAAACGGCGGTTCATTCAGCGGTTTCGTGACCGCCGATCTCAACCGCCGAATCAAACCCGAGAGATTAAAATCAATCAGGTATGAACGGCGGTTTCGTGACCGCCGATTCAACCACCGAATTAGACCAAGAGATAAATCAATCAGGTCTTGAATCGGCGGTTTTGAACGGCGGTCGTGACCACCGATCTTAACCGCAGAAATGCTTCAGACCAATCTGGACTGAAACGGTGGTTTCATTCGGCGGCCAGGCCGTCGATAATAACCGCCGAACACCTAGAAAGGTGAAAACCAAGGAGAAGCCAATGGCATTCTCCATAGGCGGTCCTCGCGCTAAACCAAGCACATTCTAGTGCATGCGCGGACGTTTTCGAAAGTTATCGGGAAACGAATTACACGACAACATGACACAATTGCACACAACAAAATATAATAAATAAGTGTAAGTGTGAAATGTGACAAATGAAGAGAATGCACACATATGCAATGAATGTTAAGTGTGTGTGTGCAACTAATCTCTTCAAAGAAAAGTAAGCACATAGAAATTTACCTTCGGTGCTTATCAACACGAGGTCTTCAAAGGGCTTCGAACAATAAGACCGATACTTAGGCTACCCTTACAAAGAACCCCAACATGTGGTTTGTCCACGAAATGAGCCAATCAACAAATGGGAACCTTACACTTCTTCATTAGGTTTTTAGCATATTTAGCTTGGGTTATAAAAATCCCATCATTCAATTGCCTAATTTGTAAACCTAGGAAGTAACTTAGCTCACCAACAAGACTCATCTCAAACTCATGAGACATAACATCAACAAATTGTTGGACCTTGGTGTTGTTGGTGGAGCCAAACACTATACCATCAACATATATTTGAGCTATAAAGAGCTCATCATTATCTTTCTTGATGAATAGTGTCTTGTCAACACTACCCCTTGAGTAGTTATTGTCAACAAGAAATTGAGTGAGGCGCTCATACCAAGCCCTCGGTGCTTGTTTCAACCCATATAGAGCCTTCTTGAGGTGATAGACAAGGTTGGGGTCGTGTGCATCTAGAAACCCTTTGGGTTGTTCAACAAACACTTCCGCTTGCAAGAACTATTGAGGAAGGCACTCTTCACATCCATTTGGTGCAATTTGAACTTGTGCACACAAGAAATGGACAAGAGAAGCCTAATGGACTCTAAACGAGCAACGAGAGCAAATGTCTTCTCAAAATCAATACCCTCAATTTGAGAGTACCCTTGTGCAACAAGTCTAGCCTTGTTACGCGCTATGTTGCCATCCTCATCGGATTTGTTCCTATATATCCATTTGTTGCCTATGACATTAGTGGTCTTAGGCCTAGGAACTATAGTCCAAACCTCATTCCTTTCAAATTGGTTTAGCTCTTCTTGCAAAGCAAGAACCCAAAAATTTTATCATTTAAGGCTTCATCAACCTTTTTGGGTTCTATTTAAGAGGTGTAGCATGTGTAGCTACTTAGATTAGCTATTTGACGCCTAGTCCTAACACCCTCATTCACTTCTCCAATGATGTCATCTTTATCATGGAGTTTCCTAACCCATGGAGCGAGTTCATTAGAGTTCAAGAGAGGAACTCTATTAAGAGGTTGTGTGTCATCTTCATCTAGGTTAGACGTCTCAACAATAGGAGTCTCCACAACCTTCTCCAAAGGAGAGTCATCATCTATAGCAACCTCCTTCTCATGGTCATTGGTCTTAAACCTAATATCATCAATGGTAACATTAGATGATTCCATGACGGTACGAGTCTTCAAGTTGAAAACTTTATAGGCTCTACTATTCAAGGCATAGCCAATAAAGATACCCTCATCACTCTTAGCATCAAACTTGCCAAGTTGATCACGGTCATATAAAATGTAGCACTTGCTTCCAAAAGAGTGGAAGTAGCTAACATTTGGCTTTCTACTTCTCCATAACTCATATGAGGTTTGCCTAGTGCCAGGCCTTAGGAAGACTCTATTTCCTATATAGCAAGCCGTATTGATGACTTCGGCCCAAAGGTTCCTAGGGACATTGTTGCTAAGCAACATCACACGGGCCGTCTCTTGAAGGACCTTATTCTTCCTCTTAACAACTTCATTTTGTTGAGGTGTCCTAGGTGCTGAAAACTCATGGGAGATGCCTAAGCTATTGCAATAGCTTTCAAAGTAGGCATTCTCAAACTCTCTCCCATGGTCACTTCTAATTCGTTTAATGCTTTTAACGTTAGAGTCTTTTTCATTTTCAAGTTTATTACAAAGCATTTTAAACTTATCAAAAGTTTCTGATTTTTCTCTAAGAAAATATGTCCATGTGAATCTAGAGAAATCATCTACACAAACAAAAATGTATCACTTTCCACCTAAACTCTCGGTTTGCATTGGACCCATAAGATCCATATGGAGAAGCTCTAGGGGCTTATTGGTAGAGAGATATTTGCCCTTTTTGTGCATGCTTTTAGTTTGCTTTCTTTGTTGGCAAGGTCTAGAAACTCCATTGACTTTCATCCCAAGCTTGGGAAGGCCACGCACAACATTGAATTTTGAAACAAATACTTGATGTGTACAATATTAATCTAGAGGAGGGGGGGTGAATAGATTTTAAACGTTATTAACCAATTTTCGCATACATGTCAATTTTACGAAAATGCCCCCTAACTAGTCAAAAAGACAAACAAGTGTAATATAGTGCGAAATGTAAATAACACTTGATGTTTACGTGGAAACCCTCACGGGAAAAACCACAGGCTGTTATGTGCGCCACACACAAACCTCGAATCCACTGATTGAAATGATTACAACCTAATCCCGGTTTAATGATCTAATCCCGATCAATAATCATCTCAACTACCTAATCCCGGTATGAGTGGACCTAGTCCAATTGCTTGTGGTTTACATAACCTAATCCAGGAAGCTACACAAGTCTTACTTCTCAATAAAGAGATAAAGTGACCTAAGTGAATATATGATGATATTCAAAGAACAAACAAGGCTAGGTAACCTTAGATGCTTATCTAGGATAAAGAATGACAATTAATGCAATCCTAGATATCAATAGCTAGATGACATGTCAAAAAGTTTAGATAAACATAGATTATAAAAACCTAGATATCTATCACAATACAACACTCAATCAATTCATCACAAATAATCTCTATCTTGTATTTAGCATATGATCTAAAGACATACAAGTAATCAAAGAGAAATCTTAATATGAAAAACACTAAAGTTAGATGAAATTAGTGAAGAACATACCAAGGTAGATGTGATGATGCAAACCCATGCATGTATCAATCCCGTATAGGCATAGAAGATGGAATATGAAATTTGATGCAAAAAGGATTAGCTTTGAGTGATTAAAGATGAGTTCTTTGTGTATTTTTCTTGCTTTGAAAAATATCCTAAGTATGAAATCTGATATTGAACTCTCTTGTCTGACCTAAAGTCATAGAGACACATATATAGAGGCCATAAGTAAAGTGTAGTCGTTTTGAAAAATCACACATGATTGTGCATTGTGCGCTGGTGGACCAGAGCAAAGGCAAAATTTGCACAGGCGTTGGTCGACTAGCGCAGGTGACAGGCACAACACCAGCGACAGAGAACTGAGCGTTCTGCGCTGGTGTGCTTGCGCTGGACGACCAGCGCACGACCAGCGATAGACCATTGGGCGATCTGCGCTGGTGTGCTATGCTGGTCTGGCGCATGTGGACCAGCGCACAGCCTATTCCTTTTAAGCTTACACAAAAACATGCAAGGGTAAAAAGGTAAACAAACATCCTAATGCCTAACATGATATGACATTATAATCACAAGATGCAATCATAAGAGCATGCAAGAAGAGATGTAAATGATCATGAACAAGCACATATAAAAATACACACAACATACAAAAGATAAGCATATGCAAGAGTTGTGAGTGTGTGCAACTATCTCTTCATAGCAAGTAAGCACTTAGAATATTACCTTTGGTGCTTATCAACTTGAAGTCTTGAACAAGGTCCTTTTAGCTTGATCCTCAATCACCTAAACTACCCTTACAATTCAAACCCCAATATGTGGTTTGTCCACGAAATAAGCCAATCAACAAATGGAAATCCTTACAATCTCCCCCTTTGGCTATTTCGTGACAAAACCACCATTCATATTAATTCCTCACAAAAAGAATAGAAACTACAGGACAAAATGATTTTCTACATTACACAGAGATATTTAAAGAATAAAATCTTCAACGCATCAATCTCTTGTAGAACAATCAAACCTGCAAGACAAGGTTTCTATACTTTCCTAAAAATACATGTGAGATTAATCAACTGAGAATAAAACAAGCATTTGCATTTATGATTTTAAGCACAACATCATGCAATGAATGTGTATGCAATGCTCCCCCTCAACGGGTTACTCCCCTTCAATGTATATTCTCTCCAACATGCACAATTGCTACTACAATTTGCAACTCCCCTTACCACATACTACTCCCCATTTTTGTCATAATATAGGCAAAGGAGTAGTCCCCAACCGGGTCACTTATAGCAAAGAGAGATAGTAGCATACAAGTATTTTGCATAATCATATAAGCCACTTTATGCAACCCAATCAATTGAAGAGAAACAAGGAGATTTATTTAAAGAAAATGTGTGAATCAAAAAATGCTTTGCATACACGACATGTAGCATTCAAGTCCAAAATACAATGGTATTTGGCAAAGCAAATGACAAGGGTTTCTAATAAGAATTCAAACCAATTTCACCATTGTCATGGGAGAAGCAAGGATATAGAGATTTTATTGTTTTCAATATAAGCGCAACTATATCCAACTTTATAAGCAAAACATGGCATGAGCGACTTTACACCCTATTTGATTTTTTCGAGAATGATACCTGTATGATAGTAGCCATGTTCAACTAATAAAGAAAGAGAGACATTTGGAATTTAAATTCCTTTGAACAGATACAAGATCCTTTATTCATTTGAAGTCTCATAAGCTTTTCACACAAATTTTGCATTTAAGAATATGCAATCATCAATTCATGCTTTTCATATGAGCATGTCATTTTGAATTTCATGCTTTTTCATTTGACATTAGCATGTAATAAAAGAATCATCATGTCATGGAGATAACTATAGGTCATTGATGTGTAAAATCGTGTTATAAAAACCTAACTCACAAGTGCACGAATCATGAGATAAGTACAGCGACAAGTAGGGATCGTTCCCACGAGGAAAAGTGATTTACTAGTTATAACTAATTCTAATTAAAGCTAAGCAATTAACAGTATCCAAGAGATTTGAGATTGATTGATTGTGAAAAGAATACTCGGTGTGTATAAAATATGTTATCTAGAGGGGGGGGGGGGGGGGTGAATAGATTTTAACTATTATTACCCAATTTTCGCATGCAAGTCAATATTACGAAAATCCCCCTACTAATCAAAAATACAAGCAAGTGTAATATAGTGCGGAATTTAAATAACACTTGATGTATACGTGGAAACCCAACCACTGGGAAAAACCACGGGCTGTATAGTGTGCCACACTCGGAACTCAAAATCACTAATTGAAATGAAGTTTACAACCTATGTAGACCTCGTCTAACACTCCGGTCTGTAACCCCTCACTTCTACCCAGCGGGCCTTTATTAGCAACCCTATTCCAATTTGCTTGAGGCCTAAGCACTCTTAGCCCCAAGACTTACTTCTCAATGAAGAGAAACAACCTAAGTGAATATGTATGAATATTCAAAATGCAAATTAGAGTTAGGTTACTCTATATGCTTATCTAGGATAATGATTTTGCAATTAAAACAATCCTAGATATAAATGGCTAGATGACATGTCAAATAGCTTAGCTAATCAAGATTAATTAAAAATCTAATTAGCTATCACAATCATCACTCAATCATTTTCATCACAAATAATCTCTAACTTGTATCTAGCATATAATCAAAAGCATACAAGTAATTAAAGAGATGTATTAATATGAAAAACACTAAAGTAATATGAAATTAGTGAAGAACATACCAAATAAGATGTGATGATTCAAAACCATGCATGGATCAATTCTATGAAGGCATAGAAGATCAAATATGAAATTTGATGCAAAAGGGATTTGATTTGAGTGTTTAAAGTTGAGTTCTTGATTTGATTTTTTCTCAAAAATCTCTCTTGAGAGTTTAGGGTTCTAATTGCTCAAGAAGCTTAATCAGAGAATGAGAAAGTAAGATATTTATAGACATCAAGAATTGGGCATGTGAAAAGACAAGTTTGCCCCTGAAACGTACCGTTCGGCGGTTTCAATCGGTGGCTAGGCCGCCGATCATGACCGCTGAATTGAGCTCGTGAAGAACAGAGCATAAATGGCGGTTCATTCGGCGGTTTCGTGACCGCCGATCCCAACCGCCGAATCAAACCCGAGAGATTAAAATCGATCAGGTATGAACGGCGGTTTCGAACGGCGGTCGTGACCGCCGATCTTGACCGCATAATTGCTTCAGACCAATCTGGACTGAAACAGCGGTTTCATTCGACGGCCAGGCCGCCGATCATAACCGCCGATCACCAACAATGGTGAAAACCAAGGAGAAGCTAAGGGCATTCTCCATAGGCGGTCTTCGCGCGAAACCAAGCACTCATTAGTGCAAGCGCGGACGTTTCCGAACAATGTCGGGAAACGAATTATAAAGCACATATACACACAACAAGATATATCAACCAAAGTGCTAGTGTGTAAAGTGACATGTGAAGAGTATGCACACAAAAATAAGCAAATATGCAATCATAGCAAGAATGCTAAGTGTGTGTGTGCTACTAATTCTCTTCAAAGAAAACCAAGCACAAGAGATTATAACTTTGGCGTGCTTGTATCTTGAGGTCATGGTAGGGCCTTTGATCTTCAACCTTAAACAGTTAGACTACCCTTACATTCAAAACCCCAACATGTGGTTTGACCACGAAATAAGCCAATCAACAAAACGGGAATCCTTACAATCTCCCCCTTTGGCTATTTCGTGACAAAACCACCACTCACATTGATTCCTCACAACAAAATAAACCTATGGGTCAATGAAGATTTTCTACTATACAAAGAGATATATAAAAATAAAACTTGAAGTCTTCAATCTCTTGTAGAACAATCATTCCCTGAAACAAGGTTTCTAAACTTTCCAAAACAAGAAAAGGTGAGATGAATCAAGTGAGATTAAAACAAGCATTTGCATATATAAAAAAAATTAAGCACAACATCATGCAATGTTTGTGTATGCAATGCTCCCCCTCAAAGGGTTACTCCCCCTCAATGTGTTGTCTCCCCAACATGCATAATTGCAACTCCCCTTACCACCATTCTACTCCCCCTTTTTGTCATGATATAGGCAAAGGAGTAGTCCCCAACCGGGTCACTCATAACAATGAGAGATAGAAGCATGCAAGATATTTGCATATACATATAAGTCACTTTATGCACCTCAATTAATTGAAGAGAAACGAGGAGATTTATTAAAATAAAAATGTGTGAAACAAAATGCTTTGCATACAAGACATATAGCATTCAAGTCCAAAATACCATGGTATTTGGCAAAGCAAATGACAAAGGTTTCTAATAGGAATTCAAACCAATTTCACCATTGTCATGAGAGAAGCAAGGATATAGAAATTTCATTGATTTCAATTTAAGAACAACTATATCCAACTTTATAAGCTAAACATGTCATGAGCAACTTTGCACCCTATTTGATTTTTTCGGGAATGAAACCCGTATGATAGTAGACATGTTCAACAAATAAAGAAAGAGAGACAATTTGGAATGTAAATTCCTTCGAACGGATACAAGATCCTTTATTCATTTTGAGTCTCATAAGCTTTTTCACACAAGTTTTGCATTTATAAATTGCAATCATCAATTCATGCTTTTTCAAATGAGCATGTCATATGAATTTCATGCTTTTCATATGTCATTAGCATGTTATAAAAGAATCATCATGTCATGGAGATAACTAAAGGTCATTCATATCATCTTCCTATGAAAATCTCCTAGTCCAAAATGCATGTTTGAACATAAATATGACATGGATTGTAAACAAGCATGGTTCACACTTATTGAATTGAAAACATATATACATATGTGCAACCAAGCTTACTCAAGCAATTAAAAGAAGAGGCATATGATATTTCAAATTTTTTGCAAGTGACAAGAATGCAAACTAGCTCTCTTTGCTTGAGTTCCCCATATGGGGTCATCTTCATCCTTCATTAATGAAGGGCATGAGGTCCTATGGACCTACCAAGTCCATTGGACTTAGTTGAACCTATTTGAGACTTGTTAGTCTCGTAGCAAGCGGGTTCATCTTTCCTTATCCACATAGATATGACTTTTTTCTTCTTAGTGGTTAAGGGTTGCATGTCATTCACTAACCTAGGATTATTGACAAAGGATTTCCTAGGCTCATGCAAGTGGGCTTTTCTTAGCCTCTTTTTCTCTATCATGCTATTAATCCTACAATGCTTAATGTACTTAAAGCACTTAGGCCTAATATGCCCATAAACACCACAATAATGACAAGTTGGTACAAAGTAAGAATTCATACCATATCCGTGTGAAGTCATTTGAGACTCATCATGCATTTGATGTCTCCTTTGGTGTTGAGTCGTTTCATGTCTTCTATGTGGGTGAACCTGAATGGGTTGCCTCCTTGGATGAGGTAGCATGTTTTACCTCTTTACATAGTGAGTCATTTGTTGAGGAGAGTTGACTCGAGAGGCTCTAATCCGTTGAGCTTGGGGTTGTCTCGTTTTCACCACCTTCACTTGTGCATTTTTCGAACATTGTCCTAGTTCTAACTTCTTCCTAGGAGTTTGCACCGGTGACGCTTCTATCTTACCCAAACTCTTCACAAAGACGGTCTTCGTAGGAATAGAGCAATCCTTGCTCACTTCGAATCCAAGACCTCTTTTGTCACAAGGGCTTTTTCCTACACCAAGTATGTTGTCAAGCTTCTTGGTGCTTGTGGTCATTCTAGTCAATGACTCTTTGGCTTCAACAAGCTCTCTCTTCAAACCCTCTTCATTCCTCTTAGACAAAGCTAGCTCATCTTTTAGCTTGTCTTCTTCCACCATGGATCTTACCACTTCATCATTCAAGTGGTCCACTTGTGTTGAAAGCCTAAGTAGTTCTTCTTTTAACCTTTGAATCTCTTTTTCATTCTTTAACTTAGAGCTTTCAAAACTTTCAAAGTTGTCCTTAAGATCCATCTTCTCCACTTGCTTCTTTAAGAGGTCATTGTATGTTGAAAGCTCTAGATTTTCTTCCTCTAAAATCCTTAGGAATCTATCTTTCTTCTTCATGGAGCTTTTAACATTGACTATAAAGTCATGCACATCCATATTCTCTACATTTCCATTTGTAGAGTTAGAAAAGGAGTCATCTCCACTAGTGTCATCTTCTAGACTCTTCTTCTCTCCTATGGATCCAATATCCTCATCAAGAGCTTTGCCTTGATCTCTTGAGTCAATAAGTGCCATATCCCAATGTGAAGCAACAACTATCTCTTCTAGAGCTACTTCTTCGACTTTCTCTTCTATGGGATTACTAGCAACGAAATTCTTACCAACAACTTTATTTTCTTCATTAGTGGCACCCAATGCCTTGAAGTTATTGATAAGCTCATCATCACTTGATTACTTATCTCCCTCTCCGGAGTCATCACTTTCACTCCAAGTGGCGACCATCATTTTTTCTTTCTTGTTCTTCAAATTCCCACAATCGGGTGAGATATGACCTATGCCGCCACACTCATAGCATTGGACCCCTTTCCCTTGCCTAGGCTCATGCTTCTTGAAGGGAGCCTTTTTCTTCAAGTCTTGGCCTTTGGATCCAAAGCCACGCTTCTCGAACTTGACAAATTTCTTGAATCTTTGAAGCATCAAAATCATGTCTTCGTCCAAGTCACCTTTCTCCTCCTTCCCTACCTTAGAAGCACTCAAAGCAATTCCTTTTTGCTTCTTTGAAGGAGTGGAGCTAGGACCCTTCCTAGACTAGTAGGCGAGAAGTCTACCTATTACCTCGCTCGGCTTCATGTCCTTAAAATCACTGTTTTCTTCTAAAGCTGTCACCTTAGACTCAAACCTCTCGGGAAGCGATCTCATTATCTTTTGCTTGATCCTTCTATCCGAGTAAGGGTCACCAAGTTGATGACTTTGGTTGACAATGTCCATCAACCTAATCTCGAAGTCGTTGAAGCACTCATTCTAATCCATCCTAAGTGTCTCAAATTGAGTTTGGAGGACTTGAAGTTTGGAGGACTTGAAGTTTGGAGTCCTTCACTACTTCGGTTCCCTCGTGTGCAACCTCTAAGATGTCCTATGCCTCATTGGCTATCTTAGTGTTCTGAATCAGTTTGTATTGATTTTCGTCCACTGCACATATAAGGGCGTGCCACGCCTTTTGATTCCACTTGAACAACTCAAACTCGGGTTGTGTCCACTGTGCCCTAGGCTTGAGCACTTCTTCTCCTCCACCTGTGGGAGTCATCATAGGAGGCGAATATCCATCTTCAATGGCCATCCATGCCCTATCATGGATTTGACACACATATGCCTCCATCTTCCCTTTCCATTGGGAGTAATTTATGCCGGTGAGGAGGGGAGGCCGTGTGCTTGAAGCACCCTCATGGTTGCCACCGTATCCACTCATTGTATGTAATGAATGAATTCAAATGAATGCAAAATGTATGAATGAGCACAGATCACACAAATGCAACACACACCTAAAATGAGCCAGGATCACCTAAGTATATCTAGGAACCCGCTCTGATACCAATTGAAAAGAATACTCTGTGTGTATAAAATATGTTATCTAGAGGGGGGGTGAATAGATTTTAACTATTATTACCCAATTTTCGCATGCAAGTCAGTATTACGAAAATGCCCCTACTAATCAAAAATACAAGCAAGTGTAATATGGTGCGGAATTTAAATAACACTTGATGTATACGTGGAAACCCAACCACTGGGAAAAACCACGGGCTGTATAGTGTGCCACACTCGGAACTCAAAATCACTAATTGAAATGAAGTTTACAACCTATGTAGACCTCGTCTAACACTCCGGTCTGTAACCCCTCACTTCTACCCAGCGGGCCTTTATTAGCAACCCTATTCCAATTTGCTTGAGGCCTAAGCACTCTTAGCCCCAAGACTTACTTCTCAATGAAGAGAAACAACCTAAGTGAATATGTATGAATATTCAAAATGCAAATTAGAGTTAGGTTACTCTATATGCTTATCTAGGATAATGATTTTGCAATTAAAACAATCCTAGATATAAATGGCTAGATGACATGTCAAATAGCTTAGCTAATCAAGATTAATTAAAAATCTAATTAGCTATCACAATCAGCACTCAATCATTTTCATCACAAATAATCTCTAACTTGTATCTAGCATATAATCAAAAGCATACAAGTAATTAAAGAGATGTATTAATATGAAAAACACTAAAGTAATATGAAATTAGTGAAGAACATACCAAATAAGATGTGATGATTCAAAACCATGCATGGATCAATTCTATGAAGGCATAGAAGATCAAATATGAAATTTGATACAAAAGGGATTTGATTTGAGTGTTTAAAGTTGAGTTCTTGATTTGATTTTTTCTTAAAAATCTCTCTTGAGAGTTTAGGGTTCTAATTGCTCAAGAAGCTTAATCAGAGAATGAGAAAGTAAGATATTTATAGACATCAAGAATTGGGCATGTGAAAAGTCAAGTTTGCCCCTGAAACGCACTGTTCGGCGGTTTCAATCGGTGGCCAGGCCGCCGATCACGACCGCCGAATTGAGCTCGTGAAGAACAGAGCATAAACGGCGGTTCATTCGGCGGTTTCGTGACCGCCGATCCCAACCGCCGAATCAAACCCGAGAGATTAAAATCGATCAGGTATGAACGGCGATTTTGAACAATGGTCGTGACCACCGATCGTGACCGCATAATTACTTCAGACCAATCTGGACTGAAACGGTGGTTTCATTCGGCGGCCAGGCCGCCGATCATAACCGCCGATCACCAACAATGGTGAAAACCAAGGAGAAGCCAAGGGCATTCTCCATAGGCGGTCTTCGCGCGAAACCAAGCACTTATTAGTGCAAGCGCGGACGTTTCCGAACAATGTCGGGAAACGAATTATAAAGCACATATACACACAACAAGATATATCAACCAAAGTGCTAGTGTGTAAAGTGACATGTGAAAAGTATGCACACAAAAATAAGCAAATATGCAATCATAGCAAGAATGCTAAGTGTGTGTGTGCTACTAATTCTCTTCAAAGAAAACCAAGCACAAGAGATTATACCTTTGGTGTGCTTGTATCTTGAGGTCATGGAAGGGCCTTTGATCTTTAACCTTAAACAATTAGACTACCCTTACATTCAAAACCCCAACATGTGGTTTGACCACGAAATATGCCAATCAACAAAACGGGAATCCTTACAGATTGGTTGAGTATTGATTAACTAAATTAGACTAAGAAAGCAAATAACAAGAATATGTGAATGTGATCAAGAGGTAAGAGGACTAGGTCATCAATGCTCCCTAACTATGTTTACTCAATGCTTCGAATTGACTTTCATAAAAGATGTAACTCAAATTAAGGATTCGTTCTTATCTTATTTATGATTGTTACCGTATGATCCTGGGATGAATCAAGTGTTCTCAATCATAATTTACCCATAGATCAATGGCGCAAACTACAACCGAGAACCCATTAAGTGCAAGAACTAATGAACCAAAACCTACTTGCATAAATCAATGCTAAGATCAGTTTTACTCATTCAATTGAATATTAATTAAGGTTACGTGTAAATCAACACTCCAAACTTAATTGTTAAATTATCAAAATCCTAAATTCATGCCAACGTATGATCATGCATTAACACAAATAAAGAATTAAGACTTAGAATGAATTGAATGAATCAAAACTTGAATTAATGAAAGTATAGTCAATTCTAACAAAGAGTATCCATAGAGGTTCACATTGACTCCCTAGTATGGAGTTAATTACATATATTAGAAAGGGAAAGACAAGATGAAATTTCCCTTAAGTAGTAGTGAAATATACCTAGAGGGGGGGGGGGGGGGGGGGGGGGGGGGGGGGGTGAATAGGTATAGGCTCCAAATTCTTCCAATTTAAAAATAATGCGGAATATATCAATGAAAATATACACTTGATTATATTTGACAAATTAATTGATTTCACTTATACAAGAGTTAATCAATTTACAAGATATGCAATCAATGAAAGATATGGAAGATAAAGAAAAGTAAAAGCAAAAATGAACACAAGTGTTTTTACGTGGTAAAACCTCAAAGAGGAAACATCCACGGGTTGATACCACAACCACCGGCAAAGCAATCCACTATGTGAAAAAGGACTTACACACTCAAGCTACCAACTCATGATATCCGCTCAAGCTATCAACTCCTAATCTACCCTCGGGCTAGTGAATCACCAAGCCTACTTCCTATCCGAGATGTGTCCTACACCTCTAGAAAGCAACTTCCTATCCAAGACGCTCACGTCTCTAGGAAGATTCCCTTGCTTAGCTATCTAGATCCAATGATCCTAGTCAAGCTTCTCTAGCTCAACCATCCGGAGTATAAAAACTCCTAGCTAAGACTTTTGCTTGCCTATCCGGATCCTCCCGACCCTAGACAAGATTTCCTTGCTCTATCCACAAAGCTTCACTCACTTTGCTAGAGACTTCAACCTAATGCAAGGCTATGATCTAAAGTGATGCAAATGATGCACACACAATCAAATTAAGCTAGATGATCAATCAAGCTCAATGTACATGTTCAATGATAGTCTAGAATATGCTTTCAACAATCAATCACAAAAGTATCTAGAAATCAAGACATGCAAATCAATAAGAACAAGGTATGAATATTCAATATATCACACTAAAAACCTAGTTCTTAGATCATGAAATAAAACATAGAAAATAACATGAAGCACATCACACATACATTTTCTAGAATCAATTTCATGATAAATCAAGTTTAGCACATATATGTTCAAGACAAATCACAAAGCTAAATCTCAATTAACAAATGATCAAACAACCCTAGCATGTGATCTAACATACTTCTCAACAAATTTCATCAATCAAATAGTAAGAATCAAGAGATGATCAAAGATGAAATTGAAAAAGAAGAAGTTGAAACAAACATACTGACCACGGACTGAAAATGGATCAACTGAGAAACATGGCGAAGTCAGCTGCCTCTGGAAATGCTTGGGGTTTGTAGCTCTCTTCAAGACCAACAATTTTGGTTTTTTAATCGATTGATTTCGAGTTCGTATGAGAGAGATATGATCAAAATACTAAAACTAAAATGTAGAAGATTTCTGCAGAATTTCGAAAATGTTCTTGAAGATCTTCAACATGTTTGGAGGGAATGAAATGGGTTTAAAAGGAAGAGAGAGAGAGATTTTTCGAGCGAATCAGAGTGTGCCATGTCACCTCCCCATGGGGGGCATGTGGGACACACGGGAGCAGAGGGCTCCCTTGGCCGTGGGGCCCACGGCCTCCCACACGGGCAGGCCTTGTGGCCACACGTGCTCCCGACTTCTCTCGCGCGCTCCTTTGGTTCTTTAGCCCATATCTTGGGCATCCGAACTTCGATTTTGAATCCGTTTTCGGATTACAAACCGTGACTGCCTCACGCACGAATACAACTACACAACTTTGAAAAATGGTTGAGAAATCATCTCGGAATCCGATGATGAAGTCAACACAACAAATGAGAACGAAAAGTAGCATAGTCAACTTATCTGGACTCGAAACCTTATGAATGAGTAACCGAAACGACCGGAACTCAATAAGGCATTAAATAAGAACATGTTCAAGTCCTAAACACAAAATACACAAACAAATAAACACATATTCACACAAGCATGCCATATCAAAGAGATAGTCACAAAGCATGCAATTCCATAATGTTTGTCTATACAAGATCAATGCATGAGCATACTATGAGATGTGTGAATGTGTTATACCAAATGTTTGAACCACGATGCAGGGACACACATGTATGAATTGTGTGTGTGTGCGCTAACGCCTTGCAAGAGGATAGAAGTCAAGATTTACCTTTGACGTTTTTCACCTCTTGAAGACGACTTTTGCACTAGAAGTTGCTCTTCACTTTTTAAGCTTCCTTTCTTCAAAGAATGTCCTAAGCAACAACTAATACATACATAGAGTATTTTGCAATGGAATCAAGCCAATACAAATAGTGAACCTTACACAAGAGTAAGAGATGATAAAACCCATTGAAAAGCTTCAACAAATTCTTCAAATCTTCAATGTTGAAATCTCCTTCGTCTTCGAATCTTCTATGTGTAAGATGGATTAGGGGATTTGTGTGATGAATTGTGAGAAGGTGAGGTGTGGAATGTTGACAGAGCAGAACCAGGCCAAAGAGTAGAGAGAGACGACCTAAAAGACGTCATAACATATTTATAGCACCCTCAATCTGACTACGAAAAGATTCCTTCGTCAGTTCAATATCGCGAAACCGCTGCCATGACTGCTGCTAGTGTGGCAGCGGCATGGCAGCGCCCTAGACGAGAAAACAGGGAACCGCTGCGGCAGAGGCAGCGGTGTGGCAGCGGTCCGGCAGCGGCAGCTACTATTTTCAGAACGCTTCTGCATCGCTGCTAAACAATTGGGAGCGAGCTCAATCAGCATTATTGACTATTTGCACGAAAACCCCTGAAGTCTTCAAAATAGCACTTTTGCCTGATATTCTTCAAATTAATCACCTGGATCCAAAATCCTGAAAATGCTCACACACACACATTAAATCCCAAAAAGACTCGAGAAACAAGCAAATGACTAGAGGAATAGGGATCAAAAACATATACAATAAATGACTGATCAAATATCCCCAAACCTATCTTTTGCTAGCCCTCGAGCAAAACTAAAACAAAAACAAAACCTCAAAACCTAAAAACAAAACAAAAAGAACTAAGCCACTTTCGTAGGGAACACGATAACATTGAGCGTATGCTACAAGCCTTTAAACCTCTAGGTGTCCCTAGAGGAGGAGTTTCGTCTCCTGAGGGTTTATAGCTATGACACCCACAAACATATCCTGCGATAACTGGTCATCAAAATACCGCAATATGTGCCCATGTTGAGACAATGCATGCAAAAGCCAATAAGTAAAGACTAATATTAAGTCACAAGTCTGAAAACATTGCCCAATTTTTTTAATTGAAAAGCCCATGCTCTAAACATTCTAGCATCCAGGACACATCATCAAAAGGCCATAGATATAATTCGCCTCGACTCTAATCCTCACAGGATTTCTCTCATTAGTTCTCTCAAAACCTAGGTGAAAATCACTCATCAAGCGTATGCGATGGAAATTATGCACAAGAAATTCAAATTATTCGCATAAGACTATATCACTGAAAGAACGATTGATTTGTATGCAAAAGATCTCATGAAAAGAATCAAACATTATGAACAAGATAAACACACATCACAAATCTACTATCATAGCAAGGATAGCCAGCAGATCAAAAAGACTTCATTCAGGTTGTAATGGGGCTATTTGGTGAGGGTTAAGAAAGAACGGAATATTGGAATTCAAGGAACCTAGGATCATACCATGAGAGCCTTCTATTATCTTTACGGCTTGGCACAAGTCTCTTGGTCTCCTTTTCAAGTGGAATTTGACCACTTATTAACTAATTCCTCAGAATTTTCCTTTCTCCCTTTGCCAACTCCTTTCGAGTAGATTCAAGCGTGCAGTCTTCATTTGACTTATCGCCCCTTTACAATTATTTATTTTTATTTATTTTTTTTATACATCACTTTACAACTATTGCCTTACTTTCAGCTTCAGAACATTTGGATTGAATGCAGCTCTTTGTTTCCTTGATTTAGCAGCAAATATGCACACAGTTATGTGCAAAAACAATACATCTTCTTCACCCTTCTCAAAATATGATCCCAAGCTATAAGGTATGGCTAATCATTGGCTTATTTGGGTTGCAGTTAATGTGGTGAAGAAAGAAAAAGGCTATCAGTGTTTGGCTTCAAACAGGGCTATGGAGCACACACATAAGGTAGGACATATTTAAGGCCTTTTAAGTAGCTAAAACAGACATAGTCTATATCACTTCCACTGGTTCGACTTACTCAAGAACAACATGCAACATGTGAAATCTTTTATGATGATCGTTCTATAATGCTCAATGTACAACCTATAGAGATCGAATCTAATGCTAAGAACCTACTGAGTGTTTAAGGAGTAGAAACAACAGGACCCTCATAGTATATCATTTATGTACGCTTTTTGGCTTAGTGAACTCACAAGGGTAGTCTCCACTATTAATCATGACAATTCAACTCAGCATTCTATCAACCATCACATCAAGAGCATGCCATAGATTTTGAAAAATGCAATGTATTACCCTAAATGGCAAGATGTTAGTGTAAACCCATTGATTAATGCACATCATCTCTAAGGCACACACCGAAGTGTCTCGTCTCGAAAGACGCAGGAACGACAGACTTAAAACAAAAACAAAAATTTGACTCAAAAACATAAATCACACCCCCAAACCTAAATCCTACATTGTCCTCAATGTATAACATCAAAGCACAAGACAAAATAGATAAAGACACGGAAGAGTAATCATGCTAGAAAATAAAGCAAAAGAAACAAAAGTCAAAATAAACTAAATCCACAAAAGTAAACCTGAAATCCAAAATTCTAAAATAAAAAGAAAAATAAGGAAAATAAAAGAAAATAAATAAAAGAAAACATATCCTGCTGTAGACTCAGGACCGTCTACAGTGCCTCTGCTGTGATGACCCGGCTCCGGAATCTCCCTGAGTGTGCTGCTCCAAAGTCTGCTAGTCCGCCGCATCCATCTGCTCATCTCCCTCGTCGGCCTGACTCGTACTTGCCTGGAAACACCACCTGAACATCCTCATGTGGTGGTAAGCCATAGTAATCTTTAATTGCTTCCACAGAAAGCACCACAGGCACTCCTCTGACCACAACTACACTGTGTGCCCCAAACTGCGCGTCCACCATATTTGCATAAAACTCCTTGACTATGGTAATATTCGCATTGCAGGGCCTGTGCACATAACCTTCCCATCTTTTGGCTTCAACAGTAGCTAGTATGGGAGTCTCTCCTAACTCCTCCAAGGCTATCCCTCTCTCCAGAATGTAATTCCGGCTCTTCTTCAATCTATCCTTGTACTCAGGATGTCCTTTGAATTGCTGCTCAACCGGCCTCTTATCTCGCCTTCGGTTGGGGTCCGTAGGAAAATGACCTCCCCTGATAACCGTCCTTGCCA
Organism: Acer yangbiense; assembly: GCA_008009225.1. Taxonomy (NCBI): domain Eukaryota; kingdom Viridiplantae; phylum Streptophyta; class Magnoliopsida; order Sapindales; family Sapindaceae; genus Acer; species Acer yangbiense. Next base: position 48,728,759 of record CM017761.1, on the reverse strand, counting down.
TAACTGCAAATATAATTGCAATGAAGCAAATAATCACACAAAAACGGACAGTAACTGATCAATAAAAAATTCAGCAGCATTCTGGCAGGAAAATCAATAAACCCAGGTGCCTATATTGCACAAATATTACCACTTTTCATTCAACCAATCACAACACAGCAAAAATGTAGAATAACGATTATTTTGACAATAAAAAACACAATTTCATGCGCAATTGTTACACTATCCCATTGAAAAACATCAAAACACACTTCCACCCATTGCCAAATCCCTATGCATGCATCAAATAATACAAGCAATGGATTAAATTCGTCCAAAACCAACAATCCCCAAATTTTCGGTCCTATAACCCTAAGTACATTAATTGGAAGCAAAATTTGGGAGAAGGGAGTGGGAACATTCAATTAGAGGCAATTTTTAACAAGAAATCAAAGTAAAATAAAATTGAAGCACATACCTGGAAGTAGTGTTGACCGGAACTGTGAAGAGGAGAAAGAAAGAGAAAAAATTGAGAGAGAATTGAAACAAATACGGTGTGTTCTAAATATGTTATATATTATCTAGAGGGGGGTGAATAGATTTTAACTATTATTACCCAATTTTCGCATGCAAGTCAATATTACGAAAATACCCCTACTAGTCAAAAATACAAGCAAGTGTAATATAGTGCGGAATTTAAATAACACTTGATCTATATGTGGAAACCCAACCACTGGGAAAAACCATGGGCTGTTTAGTGCGCCACACTCGGACCTCGAAATCCACTAATCGAAATGGAGTTTACAACCTATGTAGACCTCGTCTAACACTCCGGTCAATAACCCCCCACTTCTACCACCCGGGCCTTTAAAAGTGGCTCTAGTCCAATTGCTTGAAGCCTAAGCAACCTTAGCCTCAAGATTTAATTCTCAATGAAGAGATTATACAACCTATGTGAATATATATGAATATTCAAATAACAAACAAGGCTAAGTAACCTTAGATGCTTATCTAGGATGATGAGATAATCAATTTAATCAACCCTAGATATCAATTGCTAAATGACATGTCAAATAGCTTAGCTAATCAAGATTAGTCAAAAACCTAATTAGCTATCACAAACAACACTCAATCATTTTCATCACAAATAATCTCTAACTTGTATCTAGCATATAATCAAAAGCATACAAGTAATTAAAGAGATGTATTAATATGAAAAACACTAAAGTAATAGGAAATTAGTGAAGAACATAGCAAATAAGATGTGATGATTCAAAACCACGCATGGATCAATTCTATGAAGGCATAGAAGATCAAATATGAAATTTGATGCAAAAGGGATTTGATTTGAGTGTTTAAAGGTGAGTTCTTGATTTGATTTTTTCTCAAAAATCTCTCTTGAAAGTTTAGGGTTCTAATAACTCAAGAAGCTTATTCAGAGAATGAGAAAGTAAGATATTTATAGACATCAAGAATTGGGCATGTGAAAAGACAATTTTACCCCTGAAACGCACCGTTCGGCGGTTTCAATCGGCGGCCAGACCGTCGATCACGACCGCTGAATTGAGCCAGTGAAGAACAGAGCATCAACGGCGGTTTCATTCGGCGGTTTCATTCGGCGGTTTCGTGACCGCCGATCCAACCGCCGAATTAGACCGAGAGATTAAAATCGATTAGGTATGAACGGCGGTTTCATTCGGCGGCCAGGCCGCCGATCACCAACAATGGTGAAAACAAAGGAGAAGCCAAGGGCATTCTCCGTGGGCGGTCTTCGCGCAAAACCAAGCACACATACGTGTGAGCGCGGACGTTTCTGAACACTATCGGGAAACGAATTACTAAGCACATATACACACAACAAGATATAAAACAAAGTGCTAGTGTGTAAAGTGACATGTGAAGAGTATGCACACAAATGCAAGTATGCTAAGTGAGTGTGTGCTAACTAAATCTCTTCAAAGAAAAATCAAGCACAAGAAATTATACCTTTGGCGTGCTTGTCCCTTGGGGTTTTGAAAGGGCCTTCGAGCATGAAGTTCAAACACCTAAACTACCCTTACATTATCAACCCCAACATGTGGTTTGTCCACGAAATAAGCCAATCAATATATGGGAATCCTTACAAGAATAGTGATTGACAATGACAGACTTCGTCCAAAACAGTGCCTTTTATATTTAGGGCACGACCGCTGCCATTACCGCTGCCATAGGTGCAGCGGTTGGGCAGCGGTCCACTCTCATTGGCCGTCCAAGCGGCATACTTGAATGCATCGTTTCACTTATAGGATCGCTGCCAGTACCGCTTCCATAGGTGCAGCAGTCGGGCTAAGGTTTTGTGCAATTTCAACGCTCCCAATTGTTAGGTAGCGATCAGGCAGCGTTGTGAGGACAGAATGCAACACTGCCATACCGCTCTCATTATGCTATGCATTTACCACAGCGGCAGACCTGACACAAAATTTTCTCTCTGTTTTTTTTTTTTTTTTTTTAAATTAAAAACAACACCCCCAAACCTATTTGAAAGCAAGGGAAACACTAATTAAAGACACGATAAAAACAAAAATGAAAAGAACATACCTGGGTGGGTTGCCTCACACCGAGCGCTTTATTTAATGTCTGGGCAAGACGCACAGGGGTCTTACGGCTCATGAAGCACGGAAGACCCAACACACACAACCTCGGATATGCTAAAGTATTGCTTCAGCCTTTGACCATTAACTTTGAAAACACCGCCATTCCGAAGATTTTGAATTTCAACAGCTCCATGCGGGAACACCTGAGTTACTGTAAATGGTCCAGCCCACTTCGTTTTCAGCTTTCCTGGAAATAGCTTCAAACGCGATTGGTACAACATAACTAGCATTCCTGGATGAAACTCTTTCCGAAGGATTTTGTTTTCATGTAACCTCTTTGTCCTTTCTTTGTATATCTTCGCATTCTCATATGCATTATTCCAAAGCTCCTCAAGTTCACTCATTTGCAAGCTTCTTTCCTCCCCTGCCTTGTCTAAGTTGAAGTTCAGCTTCTTCAGGGCCCAATAGGCGTTGTGTTCCAACTCTACCGGGAGATGGCATGCCTTGCCATAGACTATCCTATACGGGCTCATACCTATGGGGGTTTTGTAGGCTGTTCTGTATGCCCATAATGCATCATTCAGCTTGAGAGACCAATCCTTCCGATTTGGCTGCACTGTCTTCTCTAGTACTTGCTTAATCTGCCTGTTGCTTACCTCAACTTATCCTGAGGTCTGCGGATGGTACAGAGTTGCCACTTCGTATTTGACACTATATTTCTTCATTAACGAGGCAAAGACCTTGTTACAAAAATGGCTCCCTCCATCACTTATGATTGCCAGAGGTTTCCCAAATCTGGTAAATATGTTCTCCTTGATAAACTTTACCACCACCTGACTATCATTCGTCTTGGTTACGACTGCCTCAATCCACTTTGAGACATAGTCTACAGCAACCAAGATGTATAAGAACCCATGTGAGGATGGGAAGGGTCCCATGAAATCAATCCCCCACACGTCAAATATCTTTACTACCAACTGGCTTGAAAGAGGCATCTCATCTCTTTTACCAATGTTCCCCATTCTCTGGCACCTGTCACAGGAAATACAAAAAATGTAAGCATCTTTAAATAGAGAGGTCCAGAAGAAACCTGATTGGAGGACTTTCATAGCAGTCTTCTTGGCACTAAAGTGCCCTCCACAACTAAGGCTGTGGCAGAATTTTAGCACAGCTTGCTGCTCCTCTTCAGGGATGCATCTTCGAATGATCTGATTAGCGCCATATTTGAACAGGTATGGCTCGTCCCAAAAATATTGCCTAGTGATGGAGATGAATCTTCTCTTTGCTTACGAGCTCAGGTCGGCTGGTATAACGCCATTGGTAAGGTAATTCACTATGTCCGCATACCAAGGATCATTGACTCCTACCGCTATTAGCTGCTCATCTGGGAAATTCTCATTGATTGGCACCAGTTTATTGCTTTCCTCCACATTCTCATTCTCCACTAATCGAGAAAGGTGATCTGCTACCACATTCTCACTGCCTTTCTTATCCCTGATTTCCAAATCAAACTCTTGCAACAAAAGGATCCACCGGAGTAATCTCGGTTTCGCTTCCTTCTTTGTTAGTAAATATTTCAAAGCAGCATGATCAGAATAAACAATTACCTTAGATCCAATTAGATATTGACGAAACTTTTCTAAGGCATTCACAACAGCAAGCAATTCTTTTTCAGTAGTGGAGTAATTTAATTGTGCATCATTCAAAGTGCGACTAGTGTAGTAAATAACATGTGGAACTTTATCTACTCGCTATCCTAAAATAGCACCTACAGCATAGTCTGATGCATCACACATTAATTCAAATGGCAGGGACCAATCAGGAGGCATAATAACAGGAGTAGATGTCAATTTATCTTTAAGAGATTCAAAAGCATGCAAACATTCATCATTGAAAACAAATGTAGAATCCTTGGCTAAGAGGTTACATAGGGGGCGACTAATCTTTGAAAAATCTTTTATAAAACGCCTATAAAAACCTGCATGACTAAGAAAACTCCTTACACCCTTCACGGAAGGGGGGGGGGGGGGGGGGTGGGAGTTTAGCAATTACTTCAATTTTAGCTCTATCTACTTCTATGCCTTTATCAGATATCACATGTCCTAGCACTATTCCAGATTTCACCATAAAGTGACTATTTTCCCAACTAAGAGTTAAATTGGTCTCAGTGCATCTTTTCAAAACATTAGTTAAGTTATCAAGGCAGTGGTCAAAAGAATTACCAAAAATAGAAAAATCATCCATAAATACCTCAATATACTTCTCTAGCATGTCAGAGAAAATAGACAGCATGCATCTCTGGAAGGTGGTAGGGGCGTTACACAGCCCAAAAGGCATTCTTCGGTAAGCAAAGGTTCCAAAGGGGCATGTGAACGTCGTCTTCTCTTGGTCCTCTGGAGCTATGGCAATCTGATTGTATCCTGAAAATCCATCCAAGAAGCAATAATAAGCATGTCCTGCCAAACGCTCGAGCATCTGATCAATGAACGGCAAAGGAAAGTGATCCTTTTTAGTTGCCATGTTGAGCTTACGGTAATCTATGCACACTCTCCATCCCGTTGTCTTCCTTGTAGGAATCAACTCATTATTCTCATTAGCTATCACTGTTGTCCTAGACTTCTTTGGCACAACATGGACTGGACTCACCCATTTACTGTCAGATATAGGATATATAATACCCACCTTAAGTAGCTTTAGGACCTCTTCCTTCACGACCTCTTTCAAATTTGGGTTAAGTCTTCGTTGAGCCTCTCTAGACGGCTTCATACCTTCTTCTAAAAGAATGTGATGCATACAGGTGGTAGGACTTATTCCTTTAATGTCCGCTATGGTCCATCCAATGGCGGCCTTATACTCTTGTAGCACTTTCAACAGTCTCTCTTCTTTTTTCGCCTCTAAGTCAGAGGCTATGATCACTGGCAGAGTATCATTCTCCCCTAAGAAGGCATATTTGAGGTTAGAAGGAAGTTGTTTGAGTTCTAATACAGGGGAAGAACTCACAGATGGGATTAATGACTTGTTGATCTCATCTTCTACCTCAGCACTTACTTCCTCAATGTCAGAATCTTCTTCTGAAACCTCATCCTGTTAAATTTCTTCGTCATCTTCTATTGCATCACAAATCTAATCTAGTAATTCTTCAGATATTTCTCCTGTCAACTCATGTTGTACTGCTGAATTCACCACTTCAATTGAATTACATTCAACTGAGTAACTATCATCTGCTGCTTCAAGGAACTTAAGAGACTCAAAGACTTTAAACTCCACTGTTTCGTCTAACACAGTCATCGTTAGCTTTCCATTCTGGACATCTATAAAAGTCTTTGCAGTTGCCATAAAAGGTCTCCCTAAAAGGATAGGTTTCCAGTTCCTATCTTTAGCTCCTTCATCCATGTCTAAGACAACAAAGTCAGCAGGAATGATGAGATTATCTACCTACACTAATACATATTCAACATAACCCCTAGGGTATCTAACAGAACCATCAGCCAACACAAGTGACATAGATATCTTCTTCAGGTCATTCAATCCCAGTTGCTCATAGATATAGTAGGGCATTAAATTAATGCTAGCACCTAAATCTAACATAGCTCTCTCCAAAGTGGTACCTCCTATAGTAATGTTGATGCAAAAACTACCTGGATCTTGTAATTTAGGCGGCAACGACTTTTGAAGGACTGCATTAGCACTTCCGGTCATGAATTCTTGATGATTCTCCCCAAATCTTGTCTTGTAAGTATGAAGATTCTTGAAAAACTTGGCATATGCTGGCATCTTTTGAATCATCTCCAGTAAGGGCAAGTTGACATTGACTTTCGAAAGGATGTCATATATGTCTTTGTATGATTTCTCTAACTTGCTCTTTTGCAACCTCCCTAGGAATGGAATTGGAGGAATATATGGAGGCTGACTTGTGGAGGAGTGGTGAAACCTTGGATTTTTCCACCACTATTTCTTCCTCCTAAGGCATGTTGTTATCTTTTGAAGGCCCTGAAACAGTAGCAAATTTATCAGAAAGTTCAGTAGGTCTAGTATCAGTTAGAACCTTACCATTACGAAGGACTGTCATAGCCTTTGCTTGTTCAGTAAAACTTGGGAATTTCCCTTGTTCCATCTTTTGTTGAGCTTCAGCTAATTGCCCAACTTGAGTTTCTGTTTTCTTCAATGAAGCATGAATATTTTGAAATTGTACCTCATTACGTTGGTTCAATTGCTGGATTTGTTACTGCATTTGTACAAGCATGTCTTCTATTGATGGCTTCTTAGGTTGGGATTCGGCATTTTGTTGGGCCCGGCGTTAAATTGCCTTTCCAAGGGTTCTTAAATCCCTAAAGTTCATGTGGCCAAGTCTTTCATGCCACAACTCTATTTGTTCATCCATGGACACATTGTTTGAGACTATTCTAGCTTCAAGACAATAGCAATTGTCGCTAGATCTCATACCTTTCAATAAGGTTTGTCCATCGGGCTTTAGGATCGAGCAATCATCTTTACAAAACAAGACGGAATATCCTTCATCACTTAGATGTGAAATGCTTATTAAATTGGCTTTCAAGCCATCAACAAATAAAGCATCGGATAAGGAGGGTAATCCGAGAACGGAAATGGTTCATTTCCCTATAACTTTCTTTTTGGATCCATCACCAAAAGTGACATATCCTCCTTCCTCCATGACAAGAGTCTCGAAGAAACTCTTGTTTCCCGTCATGTGCCTAGAGAACCCACTATCTAAATACCAAAAATTAGAAGAATTTGCCTACAAGGCTATTTGAGCAACATGGCAAACATTTTCATTCTTTCTAATCCACCTAGAAACAATCTTAGCTTTCTTAGTGGTCTTTGGTACATGGGCTCTAGATGTCCTAGGATCATGCATAATAATATTATCATTCCTAGGAACATGCATCATGGCTCTTTTCTTTTTCTTCTCTATCATGCTTCTAGTTTTGCACATTTTTATATATCGAAAGCAATGTGGTTTAATATGACCATCAAATCCACAAAAGTGACATATAGGAGTAAAATAATGAATCATACCTTGTCCTTGTCTTTGTGGATGAAAGGGTTCAATCCTTCTTCGTTGTTGAACCTTCTAGATTGCTTCCTAGCTTGAGGTTGCATGATAGGTCTCTTTCCTTTGTGAGCTAATTGTGGAGGAATGTTGGCTTGAGGGACCCTAGGGGGTTGAGCTTGAGTTTGCCTTCTTGGCCCCATCTTCACTTGTGCATTTGAACATTGTCCTACTTCTAACTTCTTCATAGGAATTTGCATATATGAAGTTTCTTCATTCTTCAAACCCTTGACAAACACGGTCTTGTTAGAGATTGAGATCTTCTTGTCATCTTCATACCCAAGACCCCTCTTGTCACATGGACTCTTTCCAACACCAAGCATATGGTCAAGCTTCTTGGTGCTAGAATCCATCCTAGTCATAGAATCTCTAACTTCTTCAAGCTCCCTCTTTAGACTTTCTTCATTCCTCCTAGATAAGACTAACTCCTCTCTTAGCTTATCTTCCATCTTCTTGAATTTTTCCACTTGTTCACCTAAGTGGTCATTATGAGATGCAAGCTCAAGATTTTCTTCTCTCAACATCTTGATCTTTCTTGTGCTCTTGATTGCTAAATCATTAAACTCGGCATGATATTTAGCAAGCACCTTTTTCTCCACAAATCCATTTATGGAGTTAGAAGAAGAATCACTTTCTTCTTCACTTGAGTCCTTTTCCTCTTGACTCATTTCCTCTCTCTCACTAGCACTTTTGCTTTTATGGGAGGAGGCAAAAGCTAGGAGTTTAGCCATGAGCTCTTCATCATCCGAAGACTCATCTCCCTCATAGGAGTCATCACTACTTCCACTCTAAGTGGCGGCCATCACTTTTCCCTTTTTCCTCTCATTGTGATTTGCACATTCGGGGGCAAAGTGATCTATGCCACCACACTCGAAACATCGGACCCCTTTCCTTTCGGTCCTTTCTTGCCTAGGTTCAAACTTCTTGAAAGAGCCCTTTTTCTTCAAATCTTGACCTTTTGATCCAAAGCCCTTTCTTCTAAACTTCATAACCTTGTTGAACCTTTTTACAAACAAAGCAAGGTCTTCATCCGAGTCAACCTTCTTTACCTCCTTTTCATCCTTGGAGGTTTTTAAAGCAATTCCTTTTTGCTTTTTAGTGGGTGTGGAGATAGGCCCTTTCCTAGACTTATAAGCTAGAAGTCTCCCAATCACCTCACTCGGCTTCATATCCTTATATCCACTATTTTCTTTTAAAGCTGTCACCTTCGATTCAAACCTATCGGGTAGAGATCTCATAATCTTTTGCTTGATTCTCCTATCCGAATATGGATCACCAAGTTGATGGCTTTGATTGACTATATCCATCAACTTGATCTCGAAGTCGTTGAAGCACTCATTCTCCTCCATCTTAAGCATCTCGAATTGAGTTTGGAGGACTTGAAGCTTAGAGTCCTTCACCACTTCGGTTCCCTCATATGCAATCTCTAGGATGTCCCAAGCCTCCTTAGCTATCCAAGTAGTTTGAATCAATTTATATTGATTTTCATCCATAGCACACAAGATGGAATGCATCGCCTTCCTATTCCACTTTGAAGCCTCAAACTCTTGCGCGTTCCATTGCGCCTTAGGCTTCAATACTTCTTCTCCTCCACCATCAGGAGTCATCTTGGGTAGATCATATCCGTCTTCCACCGCCATCCATGCACGGTCATGAATTTGGCATATGTAGGATTCCATCTTCCCTTTCCATTGGGAATAGTTCAATCCGGTAAGAAGTGGAGGCCTTGTGCTTGAGGCACCTTCGTTGCCACCACCATTTCCACCGTTTCCACTCATAGTGTTTATGAATGAATGAAATGAATGCAAATGTATGAATGATCAAAAATCACACAAAATGCAAAACACACCAAAATAAGCAAGGATCACCTATGTATGTCTAGGAGCCCGCTCTGATACCAATTGAAACAAATTATAGCACGGTGTGTATAAAACTATCTAGAGGGGGGGTGAATAGATTTTAAGCTTATTACCCAATTTTTCGTATTAAGTCAAAATTACAAATTTACCCCTAACTAGATAAAGCAACAAATCAAGTATAAAATGCGGAAATTAAATAAGACTTGATTTTTACGTGAAACCCTCACGGGAAAAACCACGGGCTAGTAAGTAAGCCACACTCGAACCTCGAATCCACTAAATGTGTAAAACGATTACAACCTAATCCCGGAAGTAATCACACACCTACCTAATCCCGGTATGAGTGAACCTAGTCCAATTTGCTTGCGATCTAAGCAACCTAATCCCGGATGCTACACACAAGACTTAATTTCTCTATGAAGAGATTACAACCCTAAGTGAATATATGAATATCCAAATGCAACATAGAGCAAGGGAAACCCTATATGCTTATCTAAGATGATTAATATGCAATTAGAACAATCCTAGATATCAAAACTAAATGACATGTCAAATAGTTTAGCTAATCAAGATTAAGCACAAAACCTAATTAGCTATCACAATACAACTTCTCAAACATACATCACACTAATCTCAATCTTGTATCAAAAGATATATGAAAATCATACAAGTAATAAATTGAGATTGCTTGTTAAGAAAAACATAAAATATGTAAGATATTAGTGAAAAGCTTACCAAGCAAAGTATGATGAAGAATCCATGCAAGATGTCATCTAAATGATCAAGGATGATGCTAGATGATGATTGATGATCATGAAAAAGTGTTTGAGTAAACTAAAAATGAGTTCTTTGGAATTTTTCTTCTCTTTGAAAAATATCCTAAGTATGGAATCTGAATATGAACTCTTGTAATTGACCTAAAGTCAAAGTGGCATATATATAGGGGGCCAAAACAAGGTGTGGTCGTTTTGATAAGTTGGCCTCATATTTGCCTTAGGCGCTGTACGTTGAGCGCCTCTTGTACAGCGCTTGTACAGCGTCTCTACTCTGTTCTCACAGGAAAACAGAGTGGCGCTGTACGTAGAGCGCTTTGTACAGTGCCTGTACAGCGACCCAACAGCGACCGAATTAAATCGATCAGGTCTGAACAGCGCTCAATGGGTGCTGTTCGTACAGCGCTTCTGTAGTGTGCTTTTGGGAGCGCCCAATGCAAAAATGCAATCCTAAGTCTAAGCATGACAAGGCAATTGGATATGCAAGATGCAATCAAACTAACATGCAAGAAGAGATATTAATGAACATTAATGCACAAAAATAAGACACATAACATACAAGTATTAAACAAATGCATGAGTTGTGAGTGTGTGCAACTATCTCTTCAAGACAAGTAAGCACAAAGAAATATACCTTCGGTGCTTATCAATACGAGGTCTTCAAAGGGCTTCGAACAATAAACCCGATACCTAGGCTACCCTTACAAAGAACCCCAACATGTGGTTTGTCCACGAAATGAGCCAATCAAAAAATAGGAACCTTACAATCTCCCCCTTTGGCTATTTCGTGACAAAACCACCACTTACATTTATTCTTCACATTAAAATAGAAACAACGGGATAACTATGATATTCTATAGTACAAAGAGATAAGAAAATAAAACATCAAGTCTTCAATCTCTTGTAGAATAATCAAGCCCTGAAAAGAAAGTTTCTAACATTTCCAATACAAGTAAAAAGTGAGATGACTCAAGTGAGAACAAAAACAAGCATTTGCATTTAAAAAAAAAATAGGCACAACATGATAAAATGTAGTGTATGCAATGCTCCCCCTCAACGGGTTACTCCCCCTCAATGAATGTTCTCCCCAATATGCAAAATTGCCTCTATTTTAGAACTCCCCTTACCATATCCTACTCCATCTTTTTGTCATGATATAGGCAAAGGAGTAGTCCCCAACCGGGTCACTCATAGCAACGAGAGATAGAAGCATGCAAGATATTTGCATATATATATAAGTCACTTTATGCACCTCAATTAATTGAAGAGAAACAAGGAGATTTATTTGAAAGAAAATGTGTGAATCAAACATGTTTTGCATACAAGACATGTAGCATTCAAGTCCAAAATATCATGGTATTTGGCAAAGCAAATGACAAGGTTTCTAATAAGAATTCAAACCAATTTCACCATTGTCATGAGAAAAGCAAGGATATAGAGTTTTTATTGAATTTAATATATTAGTAACTATATCCAACTTTATAAGCGAAACATGGCATGAGCGATTTGCACCCTATTAGATTTTTCCGGATAAATATCCGTATGATAGTAGCCATGTTCAACTAATAAAGAAAGATAGACATTTGGAATATAAATTCCTTTGAATGGATACAAGATCCTTTATTCAATTTGAGTCTCATAAGCTTTCACACAAGTTTTGCATTTTAAGAATATGCAATCATCAATTCATGCTTTTCATTTGAGCATGTTATATGAACTTCATGCTTTTTCATTTGACATTAGCATGTTATTAAAGAATCATCATGTCATGGAGATAATCATAGGTCATTCAAATCATACTTCCTACATACATCTCCTAATCCAAAAATGCATGTTTGAACATAAATATGACATGGATTGTAAACAAGCAAGGTTCACACTTATTGAATTGAAAACATATATACATATGTGCAACCAAGCTTACTCAAACAATTAAAAGAATGCAAAATAGCTCTCTTTGCTTGAGTTCCCCATATGGGGTCAATCATAGAACATCACTCCACAAGACATATCCCAATAGATCTACTAAGAGTTTTTAATCGAGTAGCATCTAAGGGTTTAGTAAATAAGTCCGCAAGTTGATCATTAGTACCTACATGTTCAAGTACTATGCATTTATTTTCAACAAGCTCTTTAATAAAGTGATGGCGGATGTCAATATGCTTAGTTCTAGAATGTTGTACCGGATTCTTGGAAATATTAATAGCACTCATGTTATCACAAAAGAGAGTGAGAGTACCTTGGTTGAATCCGTAGTCTACTAGCATTTGCTTCATCCATAGGAGTTGTGTGCATCCACTCCCCGCGGCTATGTACTCGGCCTCGGCCATGGACAAGGAAATCGAGTTTTGCTTCTTGCAAAACCAAGACACCAAGTTGTTGCCTAGAAAGAAGCAACCGCCCGATGTGCTCTTCCTATCATCTCAATTTCCTGCCCAATCCGCACCACTAAAGCCTACAAGACTAGCATTAGTGTCAAAAGAGTACCAAATCCCATAGTTGGATGTCCCATTCACATAGCGAATGATTCTCTTTACGGAAGAGAGATGGGACTCCTTAGGATCCGCTTGGTACCTAGCACACACACCCACACTAAAGGAGATATCGGGCCTACTTGCGGTCAAATAAAGCAAGCTACCTATCATGCCACGATATAACGTTTGTTCCACACTGTTACCACTAGCATCCTTACTTAGCTTCAAAGTGGTACTCATGGGTGTATCACAATGTTTGGCATTCTCTAAACCAAACTTCTTCACTAGGTTTTTGGCATATTTGGCTTAGGTTATGAAAATCCCATCATCTAATTGCCTAATTTGCAAACCTAGGAAGTAACTAAGCTCACCAACAAGACTCATCTCAAATTCATGAGACATAACATCAACAAATTGTTGGACCTTGGTGTTGTTGGTGGAGCCAAACACTATATCATCAACATATATTTGAGCTATGAAAAGCTCATCATTGTTTCTTTTGATGAATAGTGTCTTGTCAACACTACCACATGTTTAGTCATTGTCAACAAGAAATTGAGTGAGGCGCTCATACCAAGCCCTCGGTGCTTTTTTCAACCCATATAGAGCCTTCTTGAGGCGATAGACATGGTTGGGGTGGTGAGCATCCACAAACCCCTTGGGTTGTTCAACAAACACTTCCTCTTGCAAGAAGCCATTGAGGAAGGCACTCTTGACATCCATTTGGTGCAATTTGAACTTGTGCACACAAGAAATGGACAAGAGAAGCCTAATAGACTCTAAACGGGCAACGGGAGCAAATGTCTCCTCAAAGTCGATACCCTCAATTTGAGAATACCTTTTTGCTACAAGTCTAGCCTTGTTCCACACTATGTTGCCATCCTCATCGGATTTGTTCCTAAATATCCATTTAGTGCCTATGACATTAGTGGTCTTAGGCCTAGGAACTAGAGTCCAAACCTCATTCCTTTCGAATTGGTTTAGCTCTTCTTGAATGGCAAGAACCCAAAATTCATCATTTAAGGCTTCTTCAACCTTTTTGGGTTCAATTTGAGAGGTGTAGCATGTGTAGCTAATAAGATTAGCTATTTGACGCCTAGTTCTAACACCCTCATTCACATCTCCAATAACATCCTCTTTGTTATGGAGCCTTCTAACCCATGGAGCGGGTTCATTAGAGTCCAAGAGAGGGACTCTAGTAATAGGTTGTGTGACTTCATTAATGTCATTGAACGTCCCAACATTGGGAGTCACCACAACCCTCTCTAAAGGAGAGTCATCCTCTAAAACTTCCTCCTCCTCATGGTCATGAGACTTGAGCCTTGTATCATCAATAACAACATTCGATGATTCCATGACGGTTCGAGTCTTCAAGTTGAAAACTCTATAGGCTCTACTATTCAAGGCATAGCTGAAAGTTATTAAAAAACTCGAGGCGTGTTCAATATAAAGCTAGAGGGGGGGGTGAATAGATTTTAGCTATTATTACCCAATTTTCGCATGCAAGTCAATTTTACGAAAATGCCCCCACTAGTCAAAAATACATACAAGTGTAATATAGTACGGAATTTAAATAACACTTGATGTATACGTGGAAACCCAACCACTGGGAAAAACCACGGGCTGTATAGTGCGCCACACTCGGAACTCGAAATCACTAATTGAAATGAAGTTTACAACCTATGTAGACCTCGTCTAACATTCCGGTCTGTAACCCCTCACTTCTACCCAGCGGGCCTTTATTAGCAACCCTATTCCAATTTGCTTGAGGCCTAAGCACTCTTAGCCTCAAGACTTACTTCTCTAAGAAGAGAAACAACCTATGTGAATATATATATGAATATTCAAATAACAAACAAGGCTAGGTAACCTTAGATGCTTATCTAGGATGATGATATAATCAATTTAATCAACCCTAGATATCAATTGCTAAATGACATGTCAAATAGCTTAGCTAATCAAGATTAATTAAAAACCTAATTAGCTATCACAAACAACACTCAATTAATTTTCATCACAAATAATCTCTAACTTGTATCTAGCATATAATCAAAAGCATACAAGTAATTAAAGAGATGTATTAATATGAAAAACACTAAAGTAATATGAAATTAGTGAAGAACATACCAAATAAGATGTGATGATTCAAAACCATGCATGGATCAATTCTATGAAGGCATAGAAGATCAAATATGAAATTTGATGCAAAAGGGAATTGATTTGAGTGTTTAAAGATAGGTTCTTGATTTGATTTTTTCTCAAAAATCTCTCTTGAAAGATTAGGGTTCTAATTGCTCAAGAAACTTATTCAGAGATTGAGAAAACAAGATATTTAGACATCAAGAATTGGGCATGTGAAAAGACACTTTTGCCCCTGAAACGCACCGTTCGGCGGTTTCAATCAGCGGCCAGGCCGCCGATGACGACCGCCGAATTGAGCTCGTGAAGAACAGAGCATTGACGGCGGTTTCATTCGGCGGTTTCGTGACCGCCGATACAACCGCCGAATCAAACCCGAGAGATTAAAATCGATCAGGTATGAACGGCGGTTTTGAACGGCGGTCGTGACCGCCGATATTGACCGCATAATTGCTTCAGACCAATCTGGACTGAAACGGCGGTTTAATTCGGCGGCCAGGCCGCCGATCATAACCGCCGATCACCAACAATGGTGAAAACCAAGGAGAAGCCAAGGGCATTCTCCATAGGCGGTCTTCGCGCGAAACCAAGCACTCATTAGTGCAAGCGCGGACGTTTCCGAACAATGTCGGGAAACGAATTATAAGGCACATATACACACAACAAGATATATCAACCAAAGTGCTAGTGTGTAAAGTGACATGTGAAGAGATGCACATAAAAATAAGCAAGTATGCAATCATAGCAAGAATGCTAAGTGAGTGTGTGCTACTAGATCTCTTCAAAGAAAAACAAGCACAAGAGATTATACCTTTGGCGTGCTTGAATCTTGAGGTCATGGAAGGGCCTTTGATCTTCAACACTAAACACTTAGACTACCCTTACATTCAAAACCCCAACATGTGGTTTGACCACGAAATAAGCCAATCAACAAAACGGGAATCCTTACAATAGCCAATAAAGATACCCTCATCACTCTTAGCATCAAACTTGCCAAGTTGATCACGGTCATTTAAAATGTAGCATTTGCTTCCAAAAGTGTGGAAGTAGCTAACATTTGGCCTCTTGCCTTTCCATAACTCATAGGAGGTGTTTCTAGTACTGGGCCTTAGGAAAACACGATTCCCTATATAGCAAGCCGTATTGACGGCTTCGGCCCATAGGTTCCTAGGGACATTGTTGCTAAGCAACATCACACGGGCCATCTCTTGAAGGACCCTATTCTTCCTCTCAACAACTCCATTTTGTTGAGGTGTCCTAGGAGCCGAGAACTCATGGGAGATGCCTAAGCTATTGCAATAGCTTTCAAATGAGGCATTCTCAAATTCCCTCCCATGGTCACTTCTAATCCGTTTAATGCTTTTAATGTTTGAATTCATTTCATTTTGTATTTTAGTACAAAGCATTTTAAACTTATCAAAAGTTTCGGATTTTTCACTAAGAAAATATGTCCATGTAAATCTAGAGAAATCATCAACAAAAACAAAAATGTATCTCTTTCCACCTAAACTCTCGGTTTGCATAGGACCCATGAGATCCATGTGGAGAAGCTCTAGGGGATCCTTGGTGGAGAGATACTTGCCCTTTTTGTGCATGCTTTTAGTTTGTTTTCCTTGTTGGCAAGGTCCATAAATACCATTGGCTTTCTTCCCAAGCTTAGGGAGGCCACGCACACACTCGAACTTTCCAAGGGTTCTTAAATCCCTAAAGTTCATGTGGCCAAGTCTTTCATGCCACAACTCTATTTGCTCATCCATGGACACATTGTTTGAGACTATTCTAGCTTCAAGACAATAGCAATTGTCGCTAGATCTCATACCTTTCAATAAGGTTTGTCCATGGGGTTTAGGATCGAGCAATCATCTTTACAAAACAAGACGGAATATCCTTCATCACTTAGATGTGAAATGCTTATTAAATTGGCTTGTAGGGAAAAATACCGTAGTACACGCAGCGGAAGCGAGACTAAAAATAAGATTTAGTGACTTTTAAAATTTTTCCTTTATGAACCTTAAACCCTTTAATTAATTAAACATGCATATACAATAACCAAAAAGTAGAATACCTTTTGTCGCGTGATCCGATTGACTTACGTCGATGGTAATCCGCAAGATCTTCAATCCTAGCACGAACGTGGATCACCTAGGAGCGTGGTCTCCCTTTTTCTTTGAATTGCAAACCTGTGAATGGACAAAACAAACTTTCTTTTCTTTGTTAGTCACAAAAACAATCAAAAGAATGACTGAGATTATTCCGGTCACTTTTGAGTTCTCAATCTAATGATCGAAACTCGCGTGAACCTAGATCGATATCGTATACACAAGCTTATTGATGATTAAGCAAATAGTATACTATCAAAGAATAATCTAACACTCCTATTTGTTTTTGTAGAATAAAAGCTTTCTATGAATTGAGAAGAAGAAGAAAAATTGTCTCCATTACAACTTGTGGTGGCCGAAATCTATAAGAGCACTTATATAGGTGGCCAAATTTTCTTCTCTTCTTTCACTTAGGGTGGCCGAAAATCACAACCTAAAAGGGACTAGGGTTGCCGCAATTCTCAAGCCCAAAAAGGGTTTGTATTGCACCCTATTTCCTATTTAGTTTAAGACTTTAAACCCTAATTGAATTCATAAATCTTTTATTCCTTTATTTGACTAAATATAAAAGACTTCTTATTTGATTAAATAAATAAAATTAATTATTTATTTTCTTACCAAATAAGTCTTTTACTTTTAGTATACTACCAACAATAGTATAACACTAGGAATCATATTTCCTAATCAGAAAAGATTTGTTTCTTAATTAAACAATTAATTAATAAATTAATTAATTCTTATTTAATTAAAACAAATGAAACAAAATAATATATTAGGTTAAAACTTAACCTTGCCGCCCCACTTGAATAAATGGGCCAAAATATTATTTTCTTATTTCATTTAATCCATTGGACTTTAAATAAAAAGCCCACATGTGAACCAGACTCATTCTTACTAAAAGAAACAAGCCCACATGTCTTTCATTAATATATAAATATAATTGAGCAGCCCATTACTTAAATAATGTGCAAATTATATTCTTAATATATTAAATGCAATTCTAGATGGACCCTTAAATTGGTCCGGTAGAATATATCAAGTGATCCATGCAAGTCCGTGTGGATTGGGATCTTGGCGGGCCATCTAAATTTAAGTTTCAATAGACATAACCTAATCACAATCAACAAATGATTCACTTAGGTCCGATCCATTAATTTTAACTCATTCCACTAAAGAGCTAAAATTGAACTCTTAAATAAAGATAGAAAAGGAAGATGCTCCTCATTCATACCCTAGACAATCATATAGGAGATAGTGTATCCTCGTGATTAATATCAGTAATCGCCAAGAGTTCATAGACCGCCTATAACTCTCCAAGTTACCATATTTACTCATATGACCACGTTTTGAACTTGGATATTTTGACTTGTCCAGAAGCCATGTTTTCAATAGACACTATCGAAAACTCAACGTTGAGATTTAATATCCAATTACCTCAAAACATCCATATGATGATATTATACTCTCATTTAATTAAATGGAGCCACGATGTCCATATCTATAAATGAAGTCCTCTATCGATTAACAAATGAATATCACCAAACTATCGAGGATAGACTATGCGATATAATCGTACTCATTGATAACTCAAATGATATCACTTGCAACCATAAGTCCATCATTTATCTCAGGATTAAGATAGACTCTCCGATTGTCCTGATAATGAAAAGACTATTATCTATTGACGGTTCTAGATAAAGCTTTTCATTGTGATCCTGTTCAATGCACCCAATGCACTAGATCCTTTTGCTCGAAGACACTCCGATGATTTAGACTCATCATATCTCATTTGATCCCACTCAAATGCTAGCAAAAGAATTCTACAACTTTAACAAGATAAAGGTGCCCAACCTTTAACTTAAGTTGTGAACATTATTCAAGACTAACTAAAGAATTGTGTCTACCACATACATATCCAGATGTACGAACAATTCTTCTTTTCTCATAGTCTTTAGACCTTATGATTATTTATTTTGACAATTATAATATTAAACTATAAATGCTATACGATTTGTTAAACCAGAAATTACTTTTTTAATATGAAAAAAGATTGTTAATTACAACATTACACTCTTGCTATTGAGCATAATCCTAACATTTCAAGCCATCAACAAATAAAGCATCAGTTAAGGAGGGTAATCCAGGAACGGAAATGGTTCCTTTCCCTACAACTTTCTTTTTGGATCCATCACCAAAAGTGACATATCCCCCTTCCTCCATGACAAGAGTCTCGAAGAAACTCTTGTTTCCCGTCATGTGCCTAGAGCACCCACTATCTAAATACCAAAAATTAGAAGAATTTGCCTTCAAGACTATTTGAGCAACATGGCAAACATTTTCATTCTTTCTAATCCACCTAGAAACAATCTTAGCTTTCTTAGTGATCTTTGGTACATGGGCTCTAGATGTCCTAGGATCATGCATAATAATATTATCATTCCCAGGAACATGCATCATGGCTCTTTTCTTTTTCTTCTCTATCATGCTTCTAGTTTTCACATTTTTATATATCGAAAGCAATGTGGTTTAATATGACCATCAAATCCACAAAAGTGACATATAGGAGTAAAATAAGGAATCATACCTTGTCCTTGTCTTTGTGGATGAAAGGGTTCAATCCTTCTTCATTGTTGAACCAGTCTAGATTGCTTCCTAGCTTGAGGTTGCATGATAGGTCTCTTTCCTTTGTGAGCCAATTGTGGAGGAATGTTGGCTTGAGGGACCCTAGGGGGTTGAGCTTGAGTTTGCCTTCTTGGCCTCATCTTCACTTATGCATTTGAACATTGTCCTACTTCTAACTTCTTCCTAGGAATTTGCACATATGAAGTTTCTTCATTCTTCAAACCCTTGATAAACACGGTCATGTTAGAGGTTGAGATCTTCTTGTCATCTTCATACCCAAGACCCCTCTTGTCACATGGACTTTTTCCAACACCAAGCATATGGTCAAGCTTCTTGGTGCTAGAATCCATCCTAGTCATAGAATCTCTAACTTCTTCAAGCTCCCTCTTTAGACTTTCTTCATTCCTCCTAGATAAGACTAACTCCTCTCTTAGCTTATCTTCTGAAAGTTATTAAAAAACTCGAGGCGTGTGTGTGCTACTAAATCTCTTCAAAGAAAAACAAGCACAAGAGATTATACCTTTGGCGTGCTTGTATCTTGAGGTCATGGAAGGGCCTTTGATCTTCAACACTAAACACTTAGACTACCCTTACATTCAAAACCCCAACATGTGGTTTGACCACGAAATAAGCCAATCAACAAAACGGGAATCCTTACAATCTCCCCCTTTGGCTATTTCGTGACAAAACCACCACTCACATTGATTCCTCACAACAAAAATAAACCTATGGGTCAATGAAGATTTTCTACAATACAAAGAGATATATAAAAATAAAACTTGAAGTCTTCAATCTCTTGTAGAACAATCATTCCCTGAAACAAGGTTTCTAAACTTTCCGAAACAAGTAAAAGTGAGATGAATCAAGTGAGGACATAAACAAGCATTTGCATTTCTAAGAAATTAAACACAACATCATGCAATGTATGATGAATGCAATGCTCCCCCTCAAAGGGTTACTCCCCCTCAATGTATATTCTCCCCAATGTGCACCAATTGCTACAACAATTTGCACCTCCCCTTACCACATTATACTCCCCCTTTTTGTCATGATATAGACAAAGGAGTAGTCCCCAACCGGGTCACTCAAGGCAAAGAGAGATAGTAGCATTCTAGTATATGCATAATCAATATAAGTCACTTTATGCAATCTCAATTAATCGGAGAGAAACGAGGAGTTTTATTAGATAAAATGTGTGAAACAAAATGCTTTGCATACAAGACATATTGCATTCAAGTCCAAAATACCATGGTATTTGGCAAAGCAAATGACAAAGGTTTCTAATAGGAATTCAAACCAATTTCACCATTGTCATGAGAGAAGCAAGGATATAGAAATTTCATTGATTTCAATTTAAGAACAACTATATCCAACTTTATAAGCTAAACATGTCATGAGCAACTTTGCACCCTATTTGATTTTTCCGGGAATGAAACCCGTATGATAGTAGACATGTTCAACCAATAAAGAAAGAGAGACATTTGGATTGTAAAATCCTTGAATGGATACTAGATC
Organism: Acer yangbiense; assembly: GCA_008009225.1. Taxonomy (NCBI): domain Eukaryota; kingdom Viridiplantae; phylum Streptophyta; class Magnoliopsida; order Sapindales; family Sapindaceae; genus Acer; species Acer yangbiense. Next base: position 48,707,655 of record CM017761.1, on the reverse strand, counting down.
CTTTTTCATTTGAGTCTCATTAGCTTTTTCACACAAGTTTTTGCATTTAAGAACGCAATTATCAATTCATGCTTTTTCATTTGAGCATGTACATGAATTTCATGCTTTTCATAAGACATTAGCATGTTATTTAAGAATCATCATGTCATGGAGATAATCATAGGTCATTCAAATCATACTTCCTACATACATCTCCTAGTCCAAAATGCATGTTTGAACATAAATATGACATGGATTGTAAACAAGCAAGGTTCACACTTATTGAATTGAAAACATATATACATATGTGCAACCAAGCTTACTCAAGCAATCAACCAAGAAGCATAAGATTTTTCAAATTTTTTGCAAGTGACAAGAATGCAAAAATAGCTCTCTTTGCTTGAGTTCCCCATATGGGGTTAGTATCATCCTTCATTAATGAAGGGCATGAGGTCCTATGGACCTACCAAGTCCATTGGACTTAGTTGAACCTATTTGAGACTTGTTAGTCTCGTAGCAAGCGGGTTCATTTTTCCTTATCCACATACATATAACATTTTTCTTCCTAGTGGACAAAGGTTGCATGTCATTCACTAACCTAGGATTATTGACAAAAGATTTCCTAGGCTCATGCAAATGGGCTCTTCTTAGCCTCTTTTTCTTTATCATGCTATCAATCCTACAATGGTTAATGTACTTAAAGCACTTAGGCCTAATATGCCCATAAACACCACAATAATGACAAGTTGGTACAAAGTAAGAATTCATACCATGTTCTTGTGAAGTCATTGGAGACTCATCATGCATTTGATGTCTCTTTTGGTGTTGAGTCGGTTCATGTCTTCTATTTGGTTGAACCGGAATGGGTTGCCTCCTTGGATTAGGTAGCATGTTTTGCCTCTTTTCATAGTGAGTCATTTGTTGAGGAGAGATGACTCGAGAGGCTCTAATTCGTTGAGCTTGGGGTTGTCTCGTTTTCACCACCTTCACTTGTGCATTTTTCGAACATTGTCCTAGTTCTAACTTCTTCCTAGGAGTTTGCACCGGTGACGCTTCTATCTTACCCAAACTCTTCACAAAGATGGTCTTCTTAGGAATAGAGCAATCCTTGCTCACTTTGAATCCAAGACCTCTTTTGTCACAAGGGCTTTTTCCTACACCAAGTATGTTGTCAAGTTTCTTGGTGCTTGTGGTCATTCTAGTCAATGACTCTTTGGCTTCAACAAGCTCTCTCTTCAAACCCTCTTCATTCCTCTTAGACAAAGCTAGCTCATCTTTTAGCTTGTCTTCTTCCACCATGGATCTTATCACTTCATCATTCAAGTGATCAACTTGTGTTGAAAGCCTAAGTAGTTCTTCCTTTAACCTTTGAATCTCTTTTTCATTCTTTAACTTAGAGCTTTCAAAACTTTCAAAGTTGTCCTTAAGATCCATTTTCTCCACTTGCTTCTTTAGGAGGTCATTGTATGTTGTAAGCTCTAGATTTTCTTCCTCTAAAATCCTTAGAAATCTATCTTTCTTCTTCATGGAGCTTTCAACATTGACTATAAAGTTATGCATATCCATATTCTCTACATTTCCATTTGTAGAGTTAGATAAGGAGTCATCTCCACTAGTGTCATCTTCTAGGCTCTCCTCCTCTCTTATGGATCCAATTTCCTCATCAAGACCTTCACCTTGATCTCTTGAGTCAATAAGTGCCATATCCCAATGCGAAGCAACAACTATCTCCTCTAGAGCTACTTCTTCGACTTTCTCTTCTATGGGATCACTAGCAACGGAATTCTTACCAACAACTTCATTTTCTTCACAATTGGCACCCAATGCCTTGAAGTTATTGATAAGCTCATCATCACTTGATGACTTATCTCCTTCTTCGGAGTCATCACTTTCACTCCAAATGGCGGCCATCATTTTTTCTCTCTTGTTCTTCAAATTCCCACAATCTAGTGAGATATGACCTATGCCACCACACTCATAGCATTGGATCCCTTTCCTTTCACTATTCTCTTGCCTATGCTCAACCTTCTTGAAAGGAACCCTTTTCTTCAATTCTTGCCCTTTGGATGCATGACCCTTCTTCTCGAATTTTACAAACTTCTTGAATTTTCTCATTAAAAGTGCCATGTCTTCATCCGAGTCATCCTTGTCCTCCTTCTCAACCTTGGAAGCTCTCAAAGTAATCCCTTTTTGCTTCTTTGAAGGAGTGGAGCTAGGACCCTTCCTAGACTCGTAGGCGAGAAGTCTACCTATTACCTCGCTCGGCTTCATGTCCTTAAAATCACTATTTTCTTCTAAAGCCGTCACCTTAGACTCAAACCTCTCGGGAAGCGATCTCATTATCTTTTGCTTGATCCTTCTATCCGAGTAAGGGTCACCAAGTTGATGACTTTGGTTGACAATGTCCATCAACCTAATCTCGAAGTCGTTGAAGCACTCATTCTCCTCCATCCTAAGTGTCTCAAATTGAGTTTGGAGGACTTGAAGTTTGGAGTCCTTCACTACTTCGGTTCCCTCGTGTGCAACCTCTAAGATGTCCCATGCCTCCTTGGCTATCTTAGTGTTCTGAATCAATTTGTACTGATTTTCATCCACTGCACATATGAGGGCGTGCCACGCCTTTTGATTCCACTTGGACAACTCAAACTCAGGTTGTGTCCACTGTGCCTTAGGCTTGAGCACTTCTTCTCCTCCATCCGTGGGAGTCATCATAGGAGGCGAATATCCATCTTCAATGGCCATCCATGCCCTATCATGGATTTGACACACATATGCCTCCATCTTCCCTTTCCATTGGGAGTAATTTATGCCGGTGAGGAGGGGTGGCCGTGTGCTTGAAGCACCCTCATGGTTGCCACCGAATCCACTCATTGTATCAAATGAATGAATGAAATGTATGCAAAATGTATGAATGAGCAAAAATCACACAAATGCACAACACACCTAAAATGAGCTAGGATCACCTAAGTATATCTAGGAACCCGCTCTGATACCAATTGAAAGTTATTAAAAAACTCGAGGCGTGTGTGTGCTACTAAATCTCTTCAAAGAAAAACAAGCACAAGAGATTATACCTTTGGCGTGCTTGTATCTTGAGGTCATGGAAGGGCCTTTGATCTTCAACACTAAACACTTAGACTACCCTTACATTCAAAACCCCAACATGTGGTTTGACCACGAAATAAGCCGATTCCTTACATCTTCCATCTTCTTGAATTTTTCCACTTGTGCACCTAAGTGGTCATTATGAGATGCAAGCTCAAGATTTTCTTCTCTCAACATCTTGATCTTTCTTGTGCTCTTGATTGCTAAATCATTAAACTCGGCATGATATTTAGCAAGCACCTTTTTCTCCACAAATCCATTGATGGAGTTAGAAGAGGAATCACTTTCTTCTTCACTTGAGTCCTTTTCCTCTTGACTCATTTCCTCTCTCACACTAGCACTTTTGCTTTTATGGGAGGAGGCAAAAGCTAGGAGATTAGCCATGAGCTCTTCATCATCCGAAGACTCATCTCCCTCATAGGAGTCATAACTACTTCCACTCCAAGTGGCGGCCATCACTTTTCCCTTTTTCCTCTCATTGTAATTTGCACATTCGGGGGCAAAGTGACCTATGCCACCACACTCGAAACATCGGACCCCTTTCCTTTCGGTCCTTTCTTGCCTAGGTTTAAACTTCTTGAAAGAGCCCTTTTTCTTCAAATCTTGACCTTTTGATCCAAAGCTCTTTCTTCTAAACTTCATAACCTTGTTGAACCTTTTTACAAACAAGGCAAGGTCTTCATCCGAGTCAACCTTCTTTGCCACTTTTTCATCCTTGGAGGTTTTTAAAGCAATTCTTTTTTGCTTTTTAGTGGGTGTGGAGATAGGCCCTTTCCTAGACTCATAAGCTAGAGGTCTCCCAATCACCTCACTCGGCTTCATATCCTTATATCCACTATTTTCTTCTAAAGCTGTCACCTTCGATTCAAACCTATCGGGTAGAGATCTCATAATCTTTTGCTTGATTCTCCTATCCGAATATGGATCACCAAGTTGATGGCTTTGATTGACTATATCCATCAACTTGATCTCGAAGTCGTTGAAGCACTCATTCTCCTCCATCTTAAGCATCTCGAATTGAGTTTGGAGGACTTGAAGCTTAGAGTCCTTCACCACTTCGGTTCCCTCATATGCAATCTCTAGGATGTCCCAAGCCTCCTTAGCTATCCTAGTATTTTGAATCAATTTGTATTGATTTTCATCCATAGCACACAAGATGGCATGCAACGCCTTCCTATTCCACTTTGAAGCCTCAAACTCTTACGCGTTCCATTGCGCCTTAGGCTTCAATACTTCTTCTCCTCCACCATCGAGAGTCATCTTGGGTAGATCATATCCGTCTTCCACCGCCATCCATGCACGGTCATGAATTTGGCATATGTAGGATTCCATCTTCCCTTTCCATTAGGAATAGTTCAATCCGGTAAGAAGTGGAGGCCTTGTGCTTGAGGAACCTTCGTTGCCACCACCATTTCCACCGTTTCCACTCATAGTGTTTATGAATGAATGAAATGAATGCAAATGTATGAATGATCAAAAATCACACAAAATGCAAAACACACCAAAATAAGCAAGGATCACCTATGTATGTCTAGGAACCCGCTCTGATACCAATTGAAACAAATTATAACACGGTGTGTATAAAACTATCTAGAGGAGGGGTGAATAGATTTTAAGCTTATTACCCAATTTTTCGTATTAAGTCAAAATTACGAATTTACCCCTAACTACATAAAGCAACAAATCAAGTATAAAATGCGGAAATTAAATAAGACTTGATTTTTACGTGGAAACCCTCACGGGAAAAACCACGGGCTAGTAAGTAAGCCACACTCGAACCTCGAATCCACTAAATGTGTAAAACGATTACAACCTAATCCCGGAAGTAATCACACACCTACATAATCCCGGTATGAGTGAACCTAGTCCAATTTGCTTGCGATCTAAGCAACCTAATCCCGGATGCTACACACAAGACTTACTTTCTCTATGAAGAGATTACAACCCTAAGTGAATATATGAATATCCAAATGCAACATAGAGCAAGGGAAACCCTATATGCTTATCTAAGATGATTAATATGCAATTAGAACAATCCTAGATATCAAAACTAAATGACATGTCAAATAGTTTAGCTAATCAAGATTAAGCACAAAACCTAATTAGCTATCACAATACAACTTCTCAAACATACATCACACTAATCTCAATCTTGTATCAAAAGATATATGAAAATCATACAAGTAATAAATTGAGATTGCTTGTTAAGAAAAACACAAAATATGTAAGATATTAGTGAAAAGCTTACCAAGCAAAGTATGATGAAGAATCCATGCAAGATGTCATCTAGATGACCAAGGATGATGCTAGATGATGATTGATGATCATGAAAAAGTGTTTGAGTAAACTAAAAATGAGTTCTTTGGAATTTTTCTTCTCTTTGAAAAATATCCTAAGTATGGAATCTGAATATGAACTCTTGTAATTAACCTAAAGTCAAAGTGGCATATATATAGGGGGCCAAAACAAGGTGTGGTCGTTTTGATAAGTTGGCCTCATATTTGCCTTGGGCGCTGTATGTAGAGCGCGTCTTGTACATCGCTTGTACAGCGCCCCTACTCTGTTCTCACGGGAAAACAGAGTGGCGCTGTACGTAGAGCGCTTTGTACAGCGCTTTGTACAGAGACCCAACAGCGACCCAACAGCGACCGAATTAAATCGATCAGGTCTGAACAGCGCTCAATGGGCGCTGTTCGTACAACGCTTCTGTAGTGCGCTTTTGGGAGCGCCCAATGCAAAAATGCAATCCTAAGTCTAAGCATGACAAGGCAATTGGATATGCAATATGCAATCAAACGAACATGCAAGAAGAGATGTTAATGAACATTAATGCACAAAAATAAGACACACAACATACAAGTATTAAACAAATGCATGAGTTGTGAGTGTGTGCAACTATCTCTTCAAGACAAGTAAGCACAAAGAAATATACCTTCGGTGCTTATCAATACGAGGTCTTCAAAGGGCTTCGAACAATAAACCCGATACCTAGGCTACCCTTACAAAGAACCCCAACATGTGGTTTGTCCACGAAATGAGCCAATCAATAAATGGGAACCTTACATATACCTCATCAGGTTGTTTGTCATACATGGAACCTCCACAGGCATTGTTCACTAGAAGACCTGATACTTTCGTTAGACCATCATAAAACCACTGACAAAGCTGATTTGTAAGAAATCCGTGCTGAGGACAATCTCTGGTGTACTTCTTGAAACGCTCCCATGCCTCATAAAAAGACTCATTGTCTTGTTGGTAGAAACTTGAAATCTTTGCTCGGATTTCACTGATCTTCTGAGGTGCATAATACTGGTCAATGATTTTCTCCCTTATTTCATCCCATGTTCTCAAAGATGCTGGAGGCAGTGTCAGCAAAACCATGTCTTCGCCTCATCCTTCAATGCATGTGGAATGCATCTCATGCGCAGCTGGTCTTCTATTATCCTATGGTTGGGCAAGGATTTTATTGCTGCATAAAACTCTCTAAAGAACAGAAGTACATCTTCTTCTGGTAAACCCCGGAACACAAGCAACTGATTGTAATGGCTACTCCTCAGTTCATAGTTCCTAGCTGCAGTTTCTAGCACAATGCACAAGGGATGGTTGCTCACCACCGGCCTACTGTAATCCTTCATAGTTCTGATAGGCTCTGGTTCATAAACCGGATTTGGGACAAGATTAGGCATCTGATCAGGCTCCTGGTTGAGCCCTTCTAGCTGCAGTTGATCTCCGTCGTTCATTGTATGATTTCTGATGCGATGAATGTTGTCGTTCAAAGGTAACAATTCTCCCTGCTGAGATCTTCTACCTTGCATCTACTATCAACACCTGAAATTAGAAAAGACAGCACACAAATAAACAGCGAACAGAAAGAAATAAAGAAAAAGAAAATTCTAAGGAAAAACTAAAAATTAATGACTCGACTACCTAAAACTTAAGTAAACCTATTAACTAAAACTAAAACTAGAAATAACCAATAAATCCACTAGTTCCCCGGCAGCGGCGCCAAAAACTTGATGTGTAAAATCGTGTTATAAAAACCTAACTCGTATGTGCACGAATCGTGAGATTAGTACAGCGACAAGTAGGGATCGTTCCCACCAGAAAAAGTGATTTACTAGTTATAACTAATTCTTATTAAAGCTAAGCAATTAACAGTATCCAAGAGATTTGAGATTGATTGATTGGTTGAGTATTGATTAACTAAATTAAACTAAGAAAGCAAATAACAAGAATATGTGAATGTGATCAAGAGGTAAGAGGACTAGGTCATCAATGCTCCCCAACTATGTTTACTCAATGCTTCGAATTGACTTTGATAAAAGATGCAACTCAAATTAAGGATTCGTTCTTATCTTATTTATGATTATTACCGTATGATCCTGGGATGAATCAAGTGTTCTCAATCATAATTTACCTATAGATCAATGGCGCAAACTACAACCGAGAACCCATTAAGTGCAAGAACTAATGAACCAAAACCTACTTGCATAAATCAATGCTAAGATCAGTTTTACTCATTCAATTGAATATTAATTCAGGTTATGTGTAAATCAACACTCCAAACTTAATTGTTAAATTATCAAAACCCTAAATTCATGCCAACGTATGATCATGCATTAATACAAATAAAGAATTAAGACTTAGAATGAATTGAATGAATCAAAACTTGAATTAATGAAAGTATAGTCAATTCTAACAAAGAGTATCCATAGAGGTTCACATTGACTCCCTAGTATGGAGTTAGTTACAGATATTAGAAAGGGAAAGACAAGAGTAAGAGATGATAAAACCCATTGAAAAGCTTCAACAAATTCTTCAAATCTTCGATGTTGAAATCTCTTTCGTCTTCGAATCTTCTATGCGTAAGATGGATTAGGGGATTTGTGTGATGAATTGTGAGAAGGTGAGGTGTGGAATGTTGACAGAGCAGAACTAGGCCAAAGAGTAGAGAGAGACGACCTAAAAGACGTCATAACATATTTATAGCACCTTCAATCTGACTACGAAAAGATTCCTTCGTCAGGTCAATATCGCGAAACCGCTGCCATGACCGCTGCCAGTGTGGCAGCGGCGTGGCAGCGCCCTAGACGAGAAAACGGGGAACCGCTGCGGCAGAGGCAGCGGTGTGGCAGCGGTCCGGCAGCGGCAGCTACTGTTTTCAGAACGCTGCTGCATCGCTGCTAAACAATTGGGAGCGAGCTCAATCAGCATTATTGACTATTTGCACGAAAACCCCTGAAGTCTTCAAAATAGCACTTTTTACCTGATATTCTTCAAATTAATCACCTAGATCCAAAATCCTGAAAATGCTCACACACACACATTAAATCCCAAAAAGACTCAAGAAACAAGCAAATGACTGGAGGAATGGGGATCAAAAACATATACAATAAATGACCGATCAGTCATTCAAATCATACTTCCTATGTAAATCTTCTAGTCCAAAAATGCATGTTCGAACATGAATATGACATTGATTGTAAACAAGCATGGTTCACACTTATTGAATTGAAAATATATATACATATGTGTAACCAAGCTTACTCAAGCAATTAAAAAAAGAAGCATAAGATATTTCAAATTTTTGCATGTGACAAGTATGCAAAATAGCTCTCTTTGCTTTAGTTCCCCATATGGGGTCAATCACCATCCTTCATCAATGAAGGTCATGAGGTCCTATAGACCTACCAAGTTCATTGGACTTAGCTGAACCTATGTGAGACACGTTTGTCTCGTAACAGGAGGGTTCATCTTTCCTAATTCACTTAGGTGATATACTTTTCTTCCTAGTGGTTAATGGTTCAAGAGATCTAGATGTCATAGGATCATGTAAATGAATTTCATCCTTCCTATGGGCATGCATTCTAGCTCTAGCCTTTTTCTTTTCAATCATGCTTTTAGCTCTACATAATTTAATGTAACGAAAGCAATTTGTTCTAATATGACCATCAATACCACAAAAATGACATGTAGGAATGAAGTTAGGAATCATACCATGTCCTTGCGCATGCATAAGAGCCTTCCCATGTCTTTGTGGTTGTCTTGGTTGTTCAATAGGATCTCTCCTTCTTTGTTACACAAATATATTATTTTGTTGAGTACTAAAACGACCTCATCAGTTTTCATAATCTATGTTTAGCTAAGCTTTTTGACATGTCATTTAGCTATTGATATCTAGGACTGCATTAATTGTCATCTATTCATCCTAGATAAGCATCTAAGGTTCCCTAGCTTTATTTGCTTTTTGAATATCATTATATATTCACATAGGTCATTTTATCTCTTAATTGAGAAGTAAGACTTGTGGTTAAGATTGCTTAGGCCACAAGCAAATTGGACTATGACCACTTTTAAAGGCCCGCGGGTAGAAGTGGGGGGTTTATTGACCGTAGTGTTTGACGAGGTCAACATAGGTTGTAAACTCCATTTCAATTAGTGGATTTGAGGTTCGAGTGTGGCACACTTACCAGCCCGTGGTTTTTTCCCATGAGGGTTTCCACGTATATATCCTGTGTTATTTAAATTTCGCACATATTACACTTGCTATATTAAATTGACTTGATATGGGTATTTTAGTAATCTTGACCATACACGAAAATTAGGTAAAATTGGTTAAAATCTATTCACACCCCCTCTAGATTAATATTGTATACACCGTTATTAGTTTCAATTGATATCAGAGCGGGTTCCTAGATATACTTAGGTGATCCTAGCTCATTTTGGTGTGTTTTGCATTTGTGTGATTTTTGTTCATTCATACATTTTGCATTTCATTTCTTTCATTCATTATATACAATGAGTGGAAACGGTGGCAACAATGAGGGAGCTTCTAGCATAAGACCTCCTCTTCTCACCGGCTTGAATTATTCCTCATGGAAAGGAAAGATGGAATCCTACATATGTCAAATTCACGACCGTGCATGGATGGCGGTTGAAGATGGATATGATCTTCCCATGATGACTCCCACGGATGGAAGAGAAGAAGTACTCAAGCCTAAGGTGCAATGGAACACGCAAGAGTTTGAGGCATCAAAATGGAATAAGAAGGCGATGCACGCTATCATATGTGCAATGGATGAAAATCAGTATAAACTGATTCAGAACACTAGGATTGCCAAGGAGGCATGGGATATCGTAGAGGTTGCATATGAGGGCATTGAGGTCGTCAAGGATTCGAAACTTCAAGTCCTCCAAACTCAATTCGAGTTGCTAAGGATGGAGGACAATGAATGCTTCAATAATTTCGAAATCAAATTGATGGATATTGTGAATCAAAGTCATCAACTTGGTGATCCGTATTCGGATAGGAGAATCAAGCAGAAAATCATGAGATCTCTCCCCGATAGGTTTGAATCGAAGGTTACGGCTTTAGAAGAAAATAGTGGATATAAGGACATGAGGCTGAGTGAGGTTATTGGAAGACTCCTCTCCTATGAGTCTAGGAAAGCTCCTAGCTCCACACCTCCTAAAAAGCAAAAGGGAATTGCTTTGAAAGCCTCCAAGGTTGAGAAGGAGGAAAGTGATGACTTGGACGAGGATATGGCATTGTTGATGAGAAGGTTCAAGAAATTCTACAAGTCCGAGAAGAAAGGTTTTAGATCCAAGGGCCAAGACTTGAAGAAAAAGGCTCCCTTCAAGAAGTTTGAGCCTAGGCAAGAGAAGAGCGAAAGGAAAGGGATCCAATGCTATAAGTGTGGCGGTAGAGGACACATTGCACCTGATTATGGAAATTTGAAGAACAAGAAGGGTAAAGTGATGGCTGCCGCTTGGAGTGGAAGTGATGACTCTAATGAGGGAGATGATTCTTCGGATGATGAAGAACTCATGGCTAACTGCATAGCCTTTGCCTCATCCCACAAGAGCAAAGGTTCTAGTGAAGAAGAGGAAGAGAGTCAAGAGGAGATTGACTCAAGTGAAGATGACTCTTTATCTAACTCCACAAATAGACATGTGGAGAAAATGGATCTTGAAGATTTCATGATCAAATTTGAAAGCTTAAGGTTGAAGAACAAAAGAGAAATCTGAAGGTTGAAAGAAGAAAATTTAGAGCTTTCAATCAAGGTTGATGACTTGAGTGAATAAGTGATCCGTGGAAAATGAAGATAAGCTAAGAAAGGAGTTAGACTTATCTAGAAGGAATAAAGAAGGTTTGAAGAGGGAACTTGAAGAGGTGAAAGGGTCAATGACAAGGATGACTTCTAGCACCGAAAAACTTGACTTTATGTTAAGTGTTGGAAAGAGTCCTTGTGACAAGAGAGGTCTATGATTTAAAGATGGCAAGGAGTCCTTTACTCCTCACAAGACCGTGTTTGTCAAGAGCTTGAGCAAGAAAGAAGCCTCACCGGTGCAAACTCCTAGGAAGAAGATAGATTTAGGACAATGATCACATAGTGCACAAGTGAAGATGCCTCCAAGAAGACAACCTCAAGCTCATCCCACAGGAGCTCCTCAAGCCAACATTCCTTAACAAATGGCTCACAAAGGAAAGAAACCAATAATGCAAACTCAACCTAGGAAGCAAATTAGTCCGGTTCAACAACGAAGATGAAATAAACCGCTTCAACCACAACGACATGGGAAGGCTCCTACGCATGCTCAAGGACAAGGTATGATTCCTAACTTCATCCTTACATGTCATTTTTGTGGTATTATTGGTCATATTAGACCAAATTGCTTTCGTTACATTAAAATGCATAGAACTAAAAACATGATTTAGAAGAAAAAGAATAGAGCCATGATGCATGTACCTAGGAATGAGAGAATTAATTTGCATGATCCTAGGACATCTAGAGCTCATGTACCATTGGCCACTATGAAGAAAAGTGTTTCACATAGGTGGATTAGAAGAGATGAATATTTTTGCAATGTTGCTCAAATTTCCTTAAAGGAAAATTCTTCTAATATGTGGTACTTAGATAGTTGGTGCTCTAGGCACATGACGGGAAACAAGAGTTTCTTCGAGACTCTTGTCATGGAGGAAGGAGGATGTGTCACCTTTGATGATGGATCCAAAAAGAGAGTTGTAGGAAAAGGAACAATTTATATTCCCAGATTACAATCCTTGTCCAATGCTTTATTTGTTGATGGCTTGAGAGCCAATTTGATAAGCATTTCTCATCTAAGTGACACTACAAAAAAAAAAAAAAATGGCTATTGGGACGATTTTTGTTCGTCCCAATAGGTCTATAAGGACGAATAAAATTCGTCCTAAAATACATCACCTCAAGTGGGTCGCAATATGTTCTTTGGGACGAAAATTGAAATTCGTCCCTTAAAACTACCTATAGGGACGATTTTTGTTCATCCCAATTGATAATGTATAGGGATGAAATATTTCGTCTCATTAGATAAATTTTCGTCCCTTTAAATATCCTATAGGGATAATTTTTGTTCATCCCCTTTGACAACCTGTAGGGATGAAATATTTCGTCCCATTAGATAAATTTTCATCTCTTTAGATATCCTATAGAGAAGAATTTTTTAAAAAAAAGAAAAAAATTGGTTTTTTGCCTTCAAATGACACCCCACCCACCCACCATGAACCAACACCCAAGCCCACCCACCAGCTCGCTCACACAAATCACAAATAATTTGTGTTACCATGGGTTGTTGAACCCAGCTCGCCCACTCCCACCCACCAACCTTATCCACCTTGCTGCTACTTTGAATGTGCTAATAAGTGCATAATTTTTATATATAACCTCTACTTGTTATTAAATTTTTATTGATTACTTTTCAATCAAAATTTTATTTGTAGATCAATTCCACTAATTTAAATTTTATTTTCATATGATAAACAAATTGATATTAAAAAACATCTATTATAACATTTAATTAAACTATTTTGTTAAAATAATATATTGTCATATCAAAGAGTCAATCGTTAGTCGTACTCGGAATTAGACATGACCCTGGTTCCGGTTCTCAATTCGAAAGTGGTTCCGATTTTCGATTTGGAACAAGCGGTTTTGGTTCCAGTTCCGACAGTTCGGTTCTTTTTTTTAAAATAATAGAAAATCTCTCAAGACTAAAATATATTGATCCTTATGAAGAACTTATTGTGAAGAAACAAAATTCATCTCGATAGAGAACCACTTTGGACTAACAAAATGATCCATATTGCATCATTTTCTAATTTATATGGTAATTTAATTATTAATCTATCTTTAAGGAAAAAAATTCAAAAAAAAAATTCAAGAATTTTCAACAAAATTAATTAATTATCATAATTTTAAATAAAAAGAAAACCTATTGGGACGAAAATAATTTGTCCCAATAGATAGTCTATTGGGATGAATTATGTATTTCGTCCCAATAGACGTCCTATTAGGACGAAAACAATTCGTCTCTAAAGGTCAACAAAATTAATTAATTATTATAATTTTAAATAAAAAGAAAACCTATTGGGACGAAATAAATTTCGTCCCAATAGACGGTTTATTGGGATGAATTATGTATTTCGCCCCAATAAACATCCTATTGGGACGAAAAAAATTCTTCCCTAAGGGTCAACAAAATTATCAATTATTATAATTTTAAATAAAAAGAAAACCTATTGGGACGAAATAAATTCGTCCCAATAGGTTGTCTATTAGGAAGAATTTTTTATTTCGTCCCAATAGACCTCCTATTGGGACGAAAAAAATTCGTCCCTAAAGGTCTTACCACATTGGATAAAATTTGTTCCAATAGACATTCTATTGGGACGAAATAAATATTCATCCCAATAAAATGTCTATTGGGACAAATTTTGTCCAATGTGGTAAGACCTTTAGGGATGAAATACAAAATTCGTCCCAATAGACCTCCTATTAGGATGAAGAAAAAGTGTCCCAATAGGCCTTTTTTCTTGTAGTGTGATGAAGGACTATCCGCCTTATTTAGTAAGAAAGATTGCTCAAACCTATTGCCTGATGGACAAACCTTATTGAAAGGTATGAGATCTAGGACAATTGTTATTGTCTTGAAGCTAGAATAGTCGCAAACAATGTGTCCAAGGATGAGCAAATTGAGATATGGCATGAAAGACTTGGCCACATGAACTATCGTGATCTACGGATCTTAGATAAGTTCAATGTTGTGTGTGGCCTTCCCAAGCTTGGGAAGTAAGCTAATAGAGTTTGTGGACCTTGCCAACAAGGAAAACAAACAAAAAGCATGCATAAAAAGGGCAAGTATCTCTCCACCAAGGAGCCCCTAGAGCTTCTCCACATGGATCTTATGGATCCCATGCAAATCGAGAGTTTGGGTGGAAAAAGATACATTTTTGTTTGCGTTGATGATTTCTCTAGGTTCACATGGACATATTTTCTTAGAGAAAAATCCAAAACTTTTGATAAGTTTAAAATGCTTTGTACTAAAATTTAAAATGAATTGAACTCAAACATTAAAAGCATTAAACGAATTAGAATTGACCATGGGAGGGAATTAGAGAATTCCCTATTTGAAAGCTATTGCAATAGCTTAGGGATCTCCCATGAGTTTTTGGCTCCTAGGACTCCTCAACAAAATGGAGTTGTTGAGAGGAAGAATAGGGTCCTTCAAGAGATGGCCCATGTGATGTTGCTTAGCAACAATGTTCCTAGGAACCTATGGGCCGAAACCATTAATACGGCATGCTATATAGGGAATAGAGTTTTCCTAAGGCCTAGCACTAGGCAAACCTCCTATGAATTGTGGAGAGGTAGAAAGCCAAATGTTAGCTACTTCCACTCATTTGGAAGCAAATGCTACATTTTGAATGACCGTGATCAACTTGGCAAGTTTGATGCTAAGAGTGATGAGAGTATATTTATTGGCTATGCCTTGAATAGTAGAGCCTATAGAGTTTTCAATTTAAAGACTCAAAGTGTCATGGAATCATCCAATGTTGTCATTGATAATAAAAGGCTCAAGTCTGAAACAAATTAGAGGCGTGTTCTATATAAAGCTAGAGGGGGGGTGAATAGATTTTAACTATTATTACCCAATTTTCGCATGCAAGTCAATTTTACGAAAATGCCCCTACTAGTCAAAAATACAAGCAAGTGTAATATAGTGCGGAATTTAAATAACACTTGATGTATACGTGGAAACCCAACCACTGGGAAAAACCACGGGCTGTTTAGTGCACCACACTCGGACCTCGAAATCCACTAATCGAAATGGAGTTTACAACCTATGTAGACCTCGTCTAACACTCCGGTCAATAACCCCCCACTTCTACCACTCGGGCCTTTAAAAGTGGCTCTAGTCCAATTGCTTGAGGCCTAAGCAACCTTAGCCTCAAGACTTAATTCTCTAAGAAGAGATTATGCAACCTATGTGAATATGTATGAATATTCATGTAAGGATTCCCGTTGTTTTTAATTGGCTTATTTCGTGATCAAACCACATATGTGGGGTTTTTTGTAAGGGTAGCCTAAGTATCGGTCTTAATGTTCGAAGCCCTTTGAAGACCTCGTGTTGATAAGCACCGAAGGTAAATTTCTATGTGCTTACCTTTCTTTGAAGAGATTTAGAAGCACACACACACTTTGCATTCTTACATTTGTGTGCATTCTCTTCATATGTCACATTACACACTAGCACTTTGAATGTTATATCTTGTTATGTATTTATGTGTCTTGTAATTCGTTTCCCGATAGTGTTCGGAAACGTCCGCGCTTGCACTAATGAGTGCTTGGTTTCGCGCGAAGACCGCCTATGGAGAATGCCCTTGGCTTCTCCTTGGTTTTCACCATTGTTGGTGATCGGCGGTTATGATCGGCGGCTATGATCGGCGGCCTGGCCGCCGAATGGAACCGCCGTTTGCTTCCAGGAGCAATTCTGCGGTCACGATCGGAGGTCACGACCACAGTTAGAAACCGCCGTTCATACCTGATCGATTTCGATCTCTCGGGTCTGATTCGGTGGTTGGGATCGGCGGTCACGAAACCGCCGAATGAACCGCCGTTTATGCTCTGTTCTTCACGAGCTCAACTCGGCGGTCATGATCGGCGGCCTGGCCGCCGATTGAAACCGCCGAACGGTGCGTTTCAAGGGCAAACTTGTATTTTCACATGCCCTGTTCTTGATGTCTATAAATATCACACTTTCTCATTTTCAGATTTAATGTTCTTTAACTCTAAGAACCCTAAACTTAAAAGAGAGACATTTGAGAGAAAATCAAATCAAGAACACCTTTTTAACACTCAAAAACCATTCTCATATGCATCAAAATATCATCTAGCATTTTCTAGCTTAGTTAGGATGCTTGCTTGCATGGGTTTTGGTCAACACATATTCTTTGGTAAGTTCTTCACTATTATCATACATAATTAGTGTTTTATTTATCATTGACATCTCTTATATTATTTGTATGCTCTTGAATATATTCTAGATACAAATTAGAGATTGTTGTGTTGACATGATTGAGTGTTGTATTTTTGATAGCTATCTAGGTTTTGTTAATCTATGTTTAGCTAAGCTATTTGACATGTCATCTAGCTTTTAATATCTAGGATTGAATTAATTGCATATTCACTATCCTAGATAAGCATATAGAGTAACCTAGCTCTTAATTGCATTTTGGATATTTTATATATTCACATAGGTTGTATATTCTCTTCATAGAGAAAGTAAGTCTTGTGTGTAGCATCCGGGATTAGGTTGCTTAGAACGCAAGCAAATTGGACTAGGTTCACTCATACCGGGATTAGGTAGGTGTGTGATTACTTCCAGGATTAGGTTGTAATCGTTTGCACATTTAGTGGATTCGAGGTTCGAGTGTGGCTTACTTACATAGCCCGTGGTTTTTCCCGTGAGGGTTTCCACGTAAAAACCAAGTGTTGTTTTAATTTCCGCACCATATTACAATTGCTTGGTTATATTATCTTGAGGGCATTTTCGTAATTTTGACTAACACGAATAATTGGGTAAAAAGCGTAAAATCTATTCACCCCCCCTCTAGATAGCTTTATACACACCGTGCTATAATTTGTTTCAATTCAAATATCAAATAACAAACAAGGCTAGGTAACCTTAGATGCTTATCTAGGATGATGATATAATCAATTTAATCAACCCTAGATATCAATTGCTAAATGACATGTCAAATAGCTTAGCTAATCAAGATTAAGCAAAAACCTAATTAGCTATCACAAAAACAACACTCAATTAATTCATCACAATTAATTCTCTATTCTTGTATTTATCATATGATCAACAACATACAAGTAAATTAAAAGAGAATATGCTTGATAGTAAAAATACTAAAATAAGATGAAACTAATCAAAATCTTACCAAACATATTGTGATGATGCCAATCCAATCATAGATGCTTTCTATGTAGACATAGAGGATGCAATATGAAATTTGATGCAAAAAGGATTTGATTTGAGTGTTTAAAGGTGAGTTCTTGATTTGATTTTTTCTCAAAAATCTCTCTTGAAAGTTTAGGGTTCTAATAACTCAAGAAGCTTAATTAGAGATTGAGAAAATAAGATATTTATAGACATCAAGAATTGGGCAGGTGAAAAGACAATTTTGCCCCTGAAACGCACCGTTCGACGGTTTCAATCGGCGGCCAGGCCACCGATAACGACCGCCGAATTGAGCTCGTGAAGAACAGAGCATCAACGGCGGTTTCATTCGGCGGTTTCGTGACCGCCGATCCAACCGCCGAATCAAACCCGAGGGATTAAAATCGATCAGGTATGAACGGCGGTTTCGAACGGCGGTCGTGACCGCCAATCTTGACCGCATAATTGCTTCAGACCAAACTGGACTGAAACGGCGGTTTCATTCGGCGGCCAGGCCGCCGATCATAACCGCCGATCACCAACAACGGTGAAAACCAAGGAGAAGCCAAGGGCATTCTCCATAGGCGGTCTTCGCGCGAAACCAAGCACTCATTAGTGCAAGCGCGGACGTTTCCGAACAATGTCGGGAAATGAATTATAAGGCACATATACACACAACAAGATATATCAACCAAAGTGCTAGTGTGTAAAGTGACATGTGAAGAGATGCACATAAAAATAAGCAAATATGCAATCATAGCAAGAATGCTAAGTGTGTGTGTGCTACTAATTCTCTTCAAAGAAAACCAAGCACAAGAATTTATACCTTTGGCGTGCTTGTCCCTTGAGGTCTTGAAAGGGCCTTCGAGCTTCAACCTTAAACATTTAGACTACCCTTACATTCACAACCCCAACATGTGGTTTGTCCACGAAATAAGCCAATCAAGATATGGGAATCCTTACAAAGTCTACTGACCATGAGGAAAAGGTTGCTAAAGAAGATGACTCTCTCTTGGAAAAGGTTGTGGAGACTTCTAATGATGGGACGTCGAACATTGATGAAAAGGCCACTCAACCTCTTGATAGAGTTCCTCTCTTGGACTTTAATGAACCCACTCCATGGGTTAGAAAACTCCATGATAAAGATGACAACATTGTAGATATGGATAAGGGTGTTAGGACTAGGCGTCAAATAGGTAATCTCATTAGCTTTACATGCTACACCTCTCAAATAGAACCCAAAAAGGTTGATGAAGCCTTAAATGATGAATTTTGGGTTCTTGCCATGCAAGAAGAGCTAAACCAATTCGAAAGGAATAAGGTTTGGACTCTAGTTCCTAGGCATAAAAGCACAAATGTCATAGGCACTAAATGGATTTATAGGAACAAATCCAATGAGGATGGCAATATAGTGCGTAACAAGGCTAGACTTGTTGCACAAGTGTACTCTCAAATTGAAGGTATCGACTTTGGGGAGACATTTGCTCCCTTTGCCCGGTTAGAGTCTATTAGGCTTCTTTTATCCATATCTTGCATACACAAGTTCAAATTATACCAAATGGATGTTAAGAGTGCCTTCCTCAATGGCTTTTTACAAGAGGAAGTGTTTGTTGAACAGCCTAAAGGGTTTGTGGATGCACACCACCCCAACCATGTTTATCGCCTCAAGAAGGCTCTATATGGGTTGAAACAAGCACCGAGGGCTTGGTATGAGCGCCTCACTCAATTTCTTGTTGACAATAACTACACAAGGGGTAGTGTTGACAAGACTCTATTCATCAAGAAAGACAATGATGAGCTTTTCATAGCTCAAATCTATGTTAATGATATAGTGTTTGGCTCCACCAACAACACCAAAGTCCAACAACACCAAAGTCCAACAATTTGTTGACATTATGTCTCATGAATTTGAGATGAGTCTTGTTGGTGAGCTAAGTTACTTTCTAGGTTTACAAATTAGGCAATTAAATGATGGGATTTTTATAACCCAAGCTAAATATGCCAAAAACCTAGTGAAGAAGTTTGGTCTTGAAAATGCCAAACATTGTGATACACCCATGAGTACCACTTTCAAGCTAAGCAAAGATGCTAGTGGAAAAAGTGTGGAACAAACTCTTTATCGGGGCATGATTGGAAGCTTGCTTTATTTGACCGCAAGTAGGCCCGATATATCCTTTAGTGTGGGTGTGTGTGTGTGTGCTAGGTACCAAGCGGATCCTAAGGAGTCACATCTCTCTTCGACTAAGAGAATCATTCGTTATGTGAATAGGACATCCAACTACGGGATTTGGTACTCTTTTGACACTAATGCTAGTCTTGTAGGCTTTAGTGATGCGGATTGGGCAGGAAACTATGATGAAAGGAAAATCACATCGGGCAGTTGCTTCTTCCTAGGCAACAACTTGGTGTCTTGGTTTTGCAAGAAGCAAAACTCGATTTCCTTGTCCATGCCCGAGGCCGAGTACATAGCCGCGGGAAGTGGTTGCACACAACTCCTTTGGATGAAGCAAATGCTAGTCGACTATGAATTCAACCAAGGTACACTCACTCTCTTTTGTGATAACATGAGTGCTATTAATATTTCCAAGAATCCGGTACAACACTCTAGGACTAAGCATATTGACATCCGACATCATTTCATAAGAGAACTAGTTGAGAATAAATGCATAGTACTTGAACATGTAGGTACTAATGATCAACTAGCGGACTTATTTACTAAACCCTTAGATGCTACTCGATTTGAAACACTAAGTAGATCTATTGGGATTTGTCTCATGGAGTGATGAGTTTTAGTGATTGACCCCATATGTGGAACTCAAGCAAATAGAGCTATATTGCATACTTGTCACATGCAAAAATTTGAAATATCTTATGACTCTTTATTAATTGCTTGAGTATCTTGGTTGCACATATGATATATGATATTTTCTTTAATAAGTGTGAACCATGCTTTGTTTACAATCCATGTCATATTTATGTTCAAACATGCATTTTTGGACTAGGAGATTTACATAGGAAGTACGATTTGAATGACCTATAGTTATCTCCATGACATGATGATTCTTAATTGACATGCTAATAATCATATGAAAAGCATGAAATTCTAATAACATGCTCAAATGAAAAAGCATGAATTGATGATTGCAATTCTTAAATGCAAAACTTGTGTGAAAAAGCTTATAAGACTCAAAATGAATAAAGGATCTTGTATCCGTTTAAAGGACTTTACAATCCAAATTGTCTCTCTTTATTTATTTGTTGAATATGGCTACTATCATACGGGTATCATTCCCGGAAAAATCAAATAGGGTGCAAAGTCGCTCATGCCATGTTTCGCTTATAAAGTTGGATATAGTGCTCTTAAATTGAAATCAATAAAATCTCTATATCCTTGCTTCTCTCATGACAAATGGTGAAATTGGTTTGAATTCCATTGGAAACCTTTGTCATTTTCTTTGCCAAATGCTATTGTATTTTGGACTTGAATGCAACATGTCTTGTATGCAAAGCATTTTTAATTCACACATTTTCATAAAAAAAAAAAAAAAAATCTCCTTGTTTCTCTCCAATTAATTGAGTTGCATAAAGTGGCTTATATGATTATGCAAATATCTAGTATGCTACTTTCTCTCTTTGCTATAAGTGACCCAGTTGGGGACTACTCCTTTGCCTATATCATGACAAAAAGGGGGAGTAGAATGTGGTAAGGGGAGTGGCTAATTGTTAGTAGCAAATGCATTCACATACATTGCATAATGTTGTGCTTATATTCTTAAAATGCAAATGCTTGTTTTTTTATCACTTGATCACCTCACACACACTTGCTTTCGAAGTGTAATCTTTTTTGTTTTGAAGGTTTAATAGTTCTACAAGAGATTGAAGACTTGAAGTTTTATTTTCTTATCTCTTTGTATTATAGAATATCATTGTTGACCTTTTGCTTTAATTTTGTTGTGAGGATCATTGTGAGTAGTGGTTTTGTCACAAAATAACTAAAGGGGGAGATTGTAAGTTCCTCAAAGTTTGATTGGCTTATTTCATGGATAAACCACAATTTGGGGTTTGATGTAAGGGTATCTTTAGGCTTCTAATGGTTGGTGCTTTGCACGACCAAGACCCTCTCAAATCCTCAAGAGAAGAAGCACCAAAGGTAAATTTCTAAGTGCTTACTTGCTTTGAAGATATATAGTTGCACATACTCACAACTCTTGCATAATTCTTATTCTTATTTGTTGTATGTTTTTAAATGTGTACATTTATGTTCATTAATCTCTCTTCTTGCATGTTTAATCAATTGCATCTAGCTTGTTAAATGTCATAACATGTTAAGCATTAAGATGCATTGTCTTCACTCACACACTTGCACTTATTGCATTGTTCTTATGTGAGAAGCTGCATGAGAAGGCCTTGCCCTTCTCTGCCGCGGTTATGCTACTGTATTGGCGAACCGCGGCATGCAAGCAATAGAGAAGTGATTTATCTACTGCGGTACAACTGCTCAAGCGACAAAGATGTGTTCTCTCTTTCGTGGTACACTGCCACGGTTGGACAACCGCGGCATGCAAGCGAAAGAGACTTGTTGTCTCTGCTGCGGTTGGCCAACCGCGGCAGTCCGTCGTGCGCGAACGCCCAAAATGCTTCAGTTTTGTTAGACACCTATAAAAACACCACTTTCATTTTAGGTCGTCCCCAAGAGTTCAAAAATCATATTTTTCCCTTAGAACATATTTCAAGAGAAAAAATTCATATGAACTCACCTTTAAACACCAAAGCTATTCCTTTGTGCATCAAAGTTCATCTAGGATCATCCATGATCATATAGGATGCATCCATGCATGGTTTTGCATCATCACATCTTGCTTGGTAAGGTTTTCACTATCTTCATATAAGTTCAGTGTCTTTCTTAACAAGTCATCTCTTTAATTACTTGTATGCTCGTAGAATATATTCTAGATATAAGCTAGAGATTGTATGTGATGTATTGATTGAGTGTTGTATTGTGATAGCTATCTAGGTTTTTGATCGAGCCAAAATTGGTATGATTTTGGCCCTCATTCCCGTCTCTTTATGCTTGATTCTCGGGCATTTTCCCCGTATTTAATGTCGTTAAATTGAGCGCAGGTTTAGTTAGGCCTCAAGGGCATTTGTGAAGAGAAGGAGGAACTTGGTGCAAAAAGGAGCATAAAGATGTGAAACAGGGCGTTTTCGCCATTTGATCAAGATAGGTCGCCATGGCGACAGAAGATTTTATTCAAGAAGTTTGCAATCAGGTGTTATCGCCATTTGATGTAGCCATGGCGACATTAAAGGATAAATGGCGACAACGTTGGAATTCTAGCATTGGAATTCCAGCGTTGGACATTGTTGCCATGGCGACCCAGTGGCGACAAAGATGTCACCATGGCGACAAAGAAGGATAAAGGGCGACCGACAGCGTAGAGCTTCCAGCGTAAGAATGCCAGAGTTGGAATGTCAGCCATTCAAGAGGGGTATTCTTGTCCTTTCATGCCTATTTCGTACCCTAGCTTTCCAACCTATAAATACATCACATTTTCTCCTTTGAAAACAAACTTGTTCAAGCAAGAAATTCCTTCTTCCACCAATCCTAATCCACCCATTTCTCCTCTCCAATCTTATCAACAAACAACTAGACTACCTCACCTAAATCCTTCCTCTCTTCCCATCTTCTCCACCCATTTCCTTTGTCACTCTCCATATGACTCCACCTATCTAGACACATCCTCTTCTCCCACTCTTTGCACTAGAAGCATCTAAGGAAGGAAAGGATTGAGCATTAAAGAAGGTGACCTACGGGTGATTACCTTATTTATTACTTTCTTTTTATTTGATTGTAACTATGTGTAATTAAATCCCTAATATCTATCATTAATTGTTAAGGCCATTTTCCTATCTAGTATTGTTGATGTTGGATTTCTATCTATTCAATTTCTCTTTATATTATTGTTATTTACTTTTCTTGTTTATTATATCTTAACCAATCAAAAACCCAAAAATATGATTTATGTTTTATGCACCTAGATTAAACTAACTTAGATTATATCACAAATTGATTAATCTAACCTAATCCCTATGGAACGAATCCTTACTTACTGTTTTACTAATCTTTACATCCTAAAAGGATTTTCTAGTGGTAAAAATATGGTTTTCTAAAGATCACATTTATACACAAATATATTATTTTGTTGAGTACCAAAACGACCACATCAAAATTGGCACCGCTGCTGGGGATTGGTGTTTAGATTTATTGATTTGCGTTATTTCTTTTTGTTGTTAGATTTTTTTTAGGTAGTGTGTCATTTTTGTTATTTTTAGATTTTCTAGTGTTATTTTCTTTTGTGTCTTGTGTCTTGTGCCTTGTGTCGTTTTTCTTTTTTGTTGTCTTTTCAAGAGCAATGGATCCTTTCACTATGCACTTGGAGGAATTTAATAGGCAAATGGAGTTGTTCGCTTCAAGGACTTCGGGAATAGGACAAACGAAGGCTATAGCTTGCACATTTTGTGGAATGTATGGGCACGAGACATGGGGTTGCCATTCAAGAGGAGAGCTTTCTAATGATAGAGGACAAGCCTAAGCTTCAAATTACAATCCTTGGCCTATGCATGAACCATGTGGAGATTTCAACAATTCCAGGTCAAGCTATGAACGGTGTGCCGATTCATACAAGCCGACTTGGAGGGGAGATCAAGACACTCAAGCTAATGCCTATGTGCGATCTCAAGAGGAGACTTTGAATGATTTTATTTAAAGTGCTCAAGCCTTCCAACAAAGACCTCGAGCCAACATACAAGCCAACGAACAAGGATGGCAACATCAAGATCAAATGTGGCAACAACAAGATGAGAGGATGGGAGCCTCAATTAGAAGAATGGAAGGGCACTTTGAGATTATCACCGAAGCTATACAAAGTCGTGTGCATGATGAGTCCTTGAGCCATCCGGAGAAGGAAAATGCCCCCACCATCCTTTCAAATGGTGAAAATGTCAAAACCGAAGTTGGCCATGAACTTTCTAATGATTTACCTAGTGTTTTAGAAGAGGAAATAGAAAAGGAGGAGACGGAAGAACAAATGAAGGACGTGGATGATGTCTCTTTTGAGGCATTGCTCCTATACGAGGAGTCCATGCCTTATATCCCTCTCATTGCTCGTCCATGTGATCAAGCCAAATTTGGTATGATTTTGTACCTCATTCCCGTCTCTTTATGCTTGATTCTCGGGCATGTCCTCGTATTTGATAGTGTTAAATTGAGCATTTAAGGTTTATTTAGGTATCAAGGGCTTTTGTGAAGAAGTTGTGAAGTTTGGTTCAAAAGGTGAACAAGTTGGCAAAACAGGGCATTATCGCCACAAGCGTCGCCACTTGTCTCGCCATGGCAATAGGGGGTCTTATTCAAAGGCAAAATCAATCAGGTGTCATCGCCACTTTGATGTTGCCACTTTACATATGGCGACACAGAAGAGAAGCAAGCGTCACCACTTGGGAAGTGGCGACATAGAGATGTCGCCACAAGCGTCGCCATGGCAACAGAAGGTTTTTGGAAGTACCACTTGATGTTGCCACTTTGTGTCGCCAGTTGCAATGTGGCTAAAAAGACCAAAAATGTGGCGACATTTGAATCTCAGAAGGCATAACTGTCTGTCGCCACTTGTGTTGCCATGACAAGTGGTGACAATGGAAGTGGTGACACCTTGCCACATCAGATTTTCCAGCGGTTATCAATACATTTCCATGGCCACTATATATATTCCTCTTCTTCCAAACTTGAAGAGAGACCATATTTAGAGAGCATGAAATTTCTACTAAATCTGACCCTAGTTTCTCTTCCATTACTCACCTTTCAACCTCCTCCATCCTCTAATCTTGAACTATCTCTACCATCCAAAACCTCAACACAATTGATTTCCTCCACCCAAATCATTCATCTCTTTTCCATTCTATTCATTTCCATACCTTTGTCACTTACCATTAGACACCCACCTATCTAGACACTTCATCTTCTACCACTCTTTACACTAGGAGCATCAAGGGAAAAGAAGAAGCAAGCTCTAAAGAAGGAGGCCTAAGAGTGATTTCCTTAACTATTACTTCCTATTCTTTTGATTGTAACTATGTGTAGCTAAACCCCTAATTTAGGGGATAAATTTGAGGAATTTTTGGATATGGGTATTTGCTAAACTATTTGTAATTGAATCTCTATTTGTTTCCTTTTCACTTCATATTTAGATTCTATGCTTATTGTGATTTGCATTGTATATCACTAGTATATCATAATATTATGTGGGATAATTTGTTGTGAAACCAATCTTGGATTGACACCCTTGATTGGTTAAAGAACTTAGTGATTAGGATGGATTAGTGATGGGTTTATCAACCCCATTAATCCAAACCTTGATTTGTACCTAACTAATCTCACCTTGACACCCTTTCCATAATCAGTTAGGCATTGAGGTGAGAAGATGTTGAGTGTTCATAGTAATGACCTCAACACACTTTAGAAAACAAATAGCTAGCATTTATGAGATTGGTCATTATTGAGTTTTGAAAGCATTACCTAGATTCATGAGTAACTCAATATGTTCCCTAACTTCCATTAATTGTTTTTATCACTTATCTTATCAAGATTGTTGAGTCTTCTATTTTTCATATCATTTTTGTATGTTTATTTTAATTGCATTTTCATGGGTTGTAAAACCCAAACAACTATCCATTTTCAATGATTTATTTTATTGCTTTAGATTAGTCAATTGATACAATACATCCTCCATCTCCCTGTGGAACGAACTTTGCTTACCACTTGCTAAGAAATATTATCTTTAAGGATTTTTAAGTGGTTAAAATACGGTTTTCAAAAGAACTTCAATATTGTATTTTGTTAAGTACCAAAACGACCTTATCACCATGCCGCCTACACAAAAGAAATTGGTATAGGTTGTTTTCTAAACCTTCTAAACCACTTTTTCAAGTGCACATTTGCTTGCCCTTGCTTGTTATGATTAGGAACACACCGATGCGATCTAAATATTTCCAAGATCTAATCTTGCGTCGGCATATTTTCGAAGCCTTGGAATTCGGTTGACCGATCCAAGTAGCACGTCGAGCGGGGACGTAAAACCAAGCGCTTGGTGGGAGGCACCCCACCTAGGTATAATTTTCTTTCTTTGTTCATTTTATTTTACTTTTTAGTTTTCTTGTTTAGAATAAGAGTGTGAGATGGATTTTGGTAGTGGATTTAGGATGAATGTGCTTTATTGATTAATTTTTGGATGATAGGAATATGCTATTGATAATTGAGAATCTTTTTAGATGATTTTGGGCATGTTAGGATGAGAAGGCACTTTGCCAAAATTTTAGAAATACATTGATTATTTATGGACATATATGCGTCATTTGCTTTGGATTTGTTGGGTTGCGCATTTTGACAAATTTTGCCTCCCATGAACATTGAGGACAATGTCCAATTTAGGTTTGGGGGTACATTTGCGCAACACCACTTTGCTTACCTTGCTTGGTTTTTAAAAGTTGAGCCAAAATTTTCAAATCTTTGAGCATACTTTGCTTGTTGAGATTGTGTTTTACATGAGTAGTGAGGAATTGCACATCTTTGCCATTGTTTGATTTAGATTAACGTCATGCCATTTATGACGTCATTGAACAAAGTGCGTTAATCTTTTTCTCATAATGTTAGGGTGAATTATCAATTTTGCTTAAAGGCTAGGAATTAATAGTGGAGATTCCCGTGAGGATCACAAACATGGCCTTAAAAAGCATATTTCGAGTTGTAAAAAATTTCACTCTTGAAACACTTACTCTCAAACACTCATTCAAGCATGTATTGGTCTCATTTGCACTAAAATGTTGTTTGCCATAAAATATTATGGACTGCTTGTGGATGCTTTATTTTGCTTAGTGGACAAGCCTTTAGAAATGATTTTAGGCAATGCATATGAAAAACCATTAATTGGCCTAAAATACTTCCAACCCATCTAAATATGTGTGCTCCCAAGCCCCTTTAAAGCCGAACACATTTTAAGTTTTTCACTCATGAACCACATCTACATGAACCTTATAAGCCTTCAATATTGACTTACCTTGACCAAATGATTTGCTAAGGCTTAGGAAATTAATGTAAGATCTTGTACTTGAAAATGTAGAGGTGTGTACCTAGGCATGTAAATGTGTGCAAAGAGTCTTGCAAAAAAAAAAAAAAAAAAAAAAAAAAAGAGCTTGAAAAGAAAATGAAAAGCAAAGAAAAAAGAAAAGAAAAAAAAAAGTGAAAAGAAAAAGATTGGCAAAGTAAATAATAGAAAATCAAGGAAAAGAGAACCAAGAATTAGGCACAATTGGCCTAAGAGAGAAATGAAAAGTGGAATGAGCTACTCAAAGGAAAAACTAGAGTAGAATGCACAAGAAAATTGAAATTGTAAGCCCGGAAGCTTAGAGTGTGAACAATATGTGTGAAGCATTGGAACTCATAATTAGAATGTGTGCCTTAGTGTAATCATTGGGATCTTTGTTATCCATTGCCCCATTCTTTGTTTCACCATCACCTAAGGCCCCATTATAACCAAAAGAAAGGCTTTCATGATCTTTAAGAGTGTCCAATTTGTAAAATTTGGTTGACGCATGTTCTTTCTAATTCATGGCTTGCAATTCCATTCATAAGACTCACTTTTCAGAAATTGCATTTTAAATGTCATCATATGCAATCAATTAGATATCCAGGACATGAATTCATATTGCATATGTATTTTGAGCGAAACCTAGGAATCAATGAGAAGAAAAGAGAGATTTCAGTGAGGATTAGATATCAAAGCGAATTACATTCTAAACTGAATAGCACATTTGCTTTGAAGCTTTGGCATTTTGAATGTAAGGTCGCATTACGTACAGTCATATCTAGAGTGGCATGCTCTTAATCTTTACTTAACATTTTCTTACATATATAAGTCCTTGCTAGTGCATCATTATGTTAATCTCTTCATTTTGGTTTCACATGTTAATCATTGGATAGTAGATCCTTGTTAGAGTGAGTTAGAACTTTATTGAAAATCTTTGAAATGGCTTGATGCATGTCTTTGGGGATTGATTTATGATTGTTTTGCTCGAGGACGAGCAAAAGATAGGTTTGGAGGTATTTGATCGAGCCAAAATTGGTATGATTTTGGCCCTCATTCCCATCTTTTTATGCTTGATTCTCGGGCGTTTTCCCCGTATTTAATGTCATTAAATTGAGCATTGCAGGTTTAGTTAGGCCTCAATGGCATTTGTGAATAAGAGGAGGAACTTGGTGCAAAAATGAGCATAAAGATGTGAAACAGGGCGTTTTCACCATTTAATCAAGATAAGTCGCCATGGCGACAGAAGATTTTATTCAAGAAGTTTGCAATCAGGTGTTGTCGCCATTTGATGTCGCCATGGCGACATTAAGGAATAAATGGTGACAGCGTTGGAATTCCAACTTTGGACATTGTCGCCATGGCGACCCAATGGTGACAAAGAAGGACAAAGGGCGACTGACAACGTAGAGCTTCTAGCGTAGGAATTCCAGCGTTGGAATGTCAACCATTCAAGAGGGGTATTCTTATTTTTTCATGCCTATTTCGTACCCTAGCTTTCCAACCTCTAAATAGTTCCTTTGAAAATAGACTTGTTCAACTAAGAAATTCCTTCTTCCACCATTCCTAATCCACCCATTTCTCATCTCCATTATCATCAACAAATAACTACACTACCTCACCTAAATCCTTCCTCTCTTCCCATCTTCTCCACCCATTTCCTTTGTCACTCTCCATATGACTCCACCTGTCTAGACACATCCTTTTCTCCCACTCTTTACACTAGGAGCATCTAAGGAGGGAAAGGATTGAGCATTAAAGAAGGCGACCTATGGGTGATTACCTTATTTATTACTTTCTTTTTATTTGATTGTAACTATGTATAATTAAATCCCTAATATCTATCATTAATTGTTAAGACCATTCTCCTATCTAGTATTGTTGATGTTGTTAGGATTATGCTCAATAGCAAAAGTGTAATATTGTTTTTGACAATCTTTTCATATTAATAAAGTGATTTCTGATTTAAACAAATCTTATAGCATTTATAGATTGAATATTATAATTGTCAAAAGTAAATGATCATAAGGTCAAAAGACTATGAGAAAAGAAGAATTGTTCGTACATCTGGATATGTATGAGGTAGACATAATTCTTTAGTTAGTCTTGAATAATGTTCACAACTTAAGTTAAAGGTTGGGCACATTTATCTTGTTAAAGTTGTAGAATTCTTTTGCTAGCATTTGAGTGGGATCAAATGAGTTATGATGAGTCTAAAATCATCGGAGGGTTTTCGAGTAAAAGAATCTAGTGCACTGGGTGCATTGAACTAGATCACAATGAAATACTTTATCTAGAACCGTTAATAGATAATAGTCTTTTCATTATCAGGACAATCGGAGAGTCTATCTTAATCCTGAGATAAATGATAGACTTATGGTTGCAAGTGGTATTCATTTGTTAATCGATAGAGGACTTCATTTATAGATATGAACATCGTGGCTCCATTTATTAAATGTGAGTAGAATATCATCATATGGATGTTTTGAGGTATTGGATATTGAATCTTAACGTTAAGTTTTCGATAGAGTCTATTGAAACATGGCTTTTGGACAAGTCAAAATATCCAAGTTCAAAATGTGGTCATATGAGTAAATATGGTAACTTGGAGAGCTATAGGCGGTCTATGAGCTCTTGGCGATTACTGATATTCTTCACGAGGATACACCATCTCCAATAAGATTGTCTAGGGTACGAATGATAAATATTTACTTATTCTATCTTTATTTAAGAGTTCAATTTTAGCTCTTTAGTGGAATGAGTTAAAATTAATAGATCGGACCTAAGTGAATCATTTGTTGATTGTGATTAGGTTATGTCTATTGAAGCTTAAATTTATATAGCCCGCCAAGATCCCCAATCTACACGGACTTGCATGGATTACTTAATATATTCTACCAGACCAATTTATGGGTCCATCTAGAATTGTATTTAATATATTAAGAATATAATTTGCACATTATTTATTTAATGGGCCGATCAATTATATTAATATATTAATGAAAAGCATGTGGGCTTGTTTCTTTTAGTAAGAATGGGTCTGGTTCACATGTGGGCTTTTTAATTAAAGTCCAATGGATTAAATAAAATAAGAAAATAATATATGGCCCATGTATATGTATGTGGGGCGGCAAGGCTAATATATTAGTCTAATATATTATTTTATTTTATTATTTGATTAAATGGGAATTAATTAATTGATTAATTAATTATTTAATTAAAAATCAAAATCTTTTTCTGACTAGGAAATATGTTTCTTAGTATTATACTATTGTGGTAGTATAATGAGAATAAAAGACTTTATTTGATAAGAAGATAAATAAAAGGATTTTATTTATCTAGTCAAATTAGGAAGTCTTTGATATAGTCACAAATACACTAAAAAGTTGGATTAGGGTTTGGAATTCTAAGGAAATCTACCTAGGGTTAGGATTTAAGTCAAAAGACATAAATCCTACATGGTAAAGGATTTCGGCCTCAATATATAGATATATATGAAATATATATGGTAATTAGCCGGATATATATATATATATATATATATATATATTTATAAAGCATGCGGTATATATTGATATATATATTATTTATATAGATATATATATATTGAAATAGCATGCAGAATTGGTGGGATGCAGAATTCGCTATATATTAGGATATATATATATATTATTTATAAGGAGAGCATAATTGGTTGAACACATATATTATATTCAGCAAGCAATTCGTGCGACACACATATATTTATATATATATATATATATTATATTGATAAAAGGAAAACCCTAATGCAAGGCTTGATAGTTTTTTCTTTTGCTTGAGAAAAATAGAATCCAACTCTAGAGATTAGTGTGAGAATTCGGCCAAGAGGAATAGAGAGAAAAGTTTGTTCTTATTTCGACAGTGCACTAGTAACTTTTATATCAAAAGGTTTTGTGCATAATTTCGAATAAGGTTCATGCGAGTTTCAATCTAACGATTGTGAATTCAAAAGTAACCGGAACATTCTTTGTAGCCTCTTGGAATTTATTGTGACTAACGAAAAAGAAAAAGTTTTGTTAATCCATCATCGGGTACACAATTCAAAGAGAAGGAAGACCACGCTCCTAGGTGATTCACGTTCGTGATTGGATTGGAAGATCTTGCGGATTACCATCGACGCAATGTCAATCATATCACGCGACAAAGGTATGATATCTTTAGTATTATATGTTAATTAATTAGAGGGTTAAGGTTCAAATTATGGAAAAATTTTAAACTATACTAAACTCTATTTTAGTCTCGCTTCCGCTGCGTGCAAACGTTTTTTCCCTACAATTGGTATCAAAGCCTTGGTTGTACCCTTTGATTAATTAACGTATATATACGTGAATCTATTTCTTTTTGTTGTGATTATGCATGTTTTAGAAAGAGATGGCACTCTAGGTATTCTCATATATAATTACATGTTGAATGTATGGATTTATATATGTTGTTATAAAGTGAATTGTTGTTGCTCAATTTTGGTCCTAGAATTTCAATGTATTTTTGTTTCGGAATTGTAACAAGAAGGGTGGCCTTTTATCGTCACAAGTTCCTTCTTGATAGTTGCTTAAAATTTTTTTTATTGTAATTAAATAGTGCAGTTTTTTATGTATTAAAATATACTGCAGTATTTTTTATTTTTTAGTGCAGTTTTTATTGTATTAAAATACTGCAATGATTAAAAAAATAAAAATAAAAAATTCTGCAGTATTTTTATTGTTAAAAATATTTTGTAATACATTCAAGTATCGAAGATTCGAAGATTTGAAGAATGGAAGCAACCGGAACCTAGAACGAGCACCATGCGCACCCTTGGAATGGATTGGGCTGCGCATGGCAAGCCCATATCATGGTGGGCTGCGCACGGCAGCCCTAGTATTCTCATGGGCTGCGCACGGCAGCCCTTTGTTGGGGTTGGGGTTGGGGTTGGGGTTGTGGAGTGCGCATGCCCATAGAGGCAGCCGTGGGACGCACAAGTGATCGATGGCCACTTGAAGAGTTGTTCGTCAAGAAGGAAGATCTTGTATTCCTAACAATTGTAATTTACTTGCTTTTCTAGGATGGACCAAAATTGTGGCTATTTAGTTTGTGTAAATATTACAATATTTGTTATTGTTTGATGACATGTCATATAGAATAGGAGTGCCACTCATATATCTCTTTTGGTATGAACATGCATTGAATGATTTAGGTATCTAAATTGGCGTCTAGATAACTTGGTAAATCATTCTATGGGATTTAATCACACGCCTTAAATAATTGAGTGGGAGAAGGTGTTTTGCAACACCTATGGCCTCCAAGGTTAGTTGAGCTTTATTATTTATTGGTAATCCCCCCAAGGGGCGTCCATAAATGGAATTTAACAACATACTTCCTTACAAGGATAGACTAGACAATTGACTCAAACGAGATCTACTCCCCAAGGAGGGATTTTCGTGAGAGAAAATATTGAGGGTTGATATCTTGGTAACACACTCAATGTGATTTTATTGATATCCTCCCAAGAGTTCTTGTCAATAAAATCACAATGCTAAAATTGAAAACGCTGGTTGTTATGTTAACAATTAGGTGGGACCTAGTCCAACTAGTAAATGGTACGTACTCCCAAAGGAGGCGTAACATTTATGGGTGTTGGATCACCGTTGAATTTTTATGATTGAGTTATTTATTTAAATCAAGATAAATATTCGAAAGTGCTTTATCATAATTATTTACTCATATATAATTTTGTTTTATTAAGAAATCATGACCCCATCCCTAATGATCATCCTAAAAGATAAATATTTTAACTAGTGATAATTATGTCACATGGAAAAGGAAAATTGGGTTGTTGCTGCAAGCTGAAAAACATAAGTTTGTTCTGACTACTCCTAAAAACTACTTGCTCCCACTAATGAATCTAATGTGATGCAAAGAGACGAGTATGAGTAGTGGAAGACCTCGAATGAGATGGCCAAATGGCTACCATCTCCGACGTGTTGCAACAGCAGCATGAAGGAATGGGGTCTACTGCTGATATGATGATGTCTCTATAATAGATTCATATGGTTGGTAAAGTTGCTACTGTTAAGACCCGTCAGAAGGTCAAGGAATAACAGAAGAAAAAGCAACTTGGGCCTACCAAGAAGGAGAATAAGAAAGTAACCAAGATCAAAAGGCAGTGCTTCTTTTGTGGTGAAAAGAGACATTGGAAAAGTAATTGCCCAAAGTCTCAGAAAAAAAAGGAACAAGGTAATGTGAATTATCTTGAAACATGTTTACTGGCAGATTCTGCAGATTCTACAGATTCTTGGATCGTAGACTCAGTAGCCAATAATCATGTTTGTTAATCCTTATAGGGGTTTCAAGAAAGGAGAAGGCTGAATAAGAATGAAATCAACTTGAGTTCAGGCTACGGAGCATTGGTGTCCGCTAGTGCAGTGGGAGATATTAGAGTTAATCTAGATTCTAGTAGGCATTTAGATTTGATAGACATTTATTATGTACCTCAATTCAAGAGAAATTTAATTTCAGTTTCTTGTTTAAATAAATTTGAATATTCGGTTACTTTTAATAAAATTTTTATTATTAGTATAGATGACAAATTTGTTTGCAAAGGTACATTGGAAAATGGTCTATTCTATTTACATAGAAATATCTCTCACTTGTGGGACACAGACGCAACCTAATCATAAAAGAGTAAAATTATCAAAAGATGAAACCTACCTATGGCATTTGCGCCTAGGTCATATTAACCTTAATAGGATTAAAAGATTGGTTAGTGATGGACCTTTAAGTGACTTAATAAAGGTTAATGATCTACCAACTTGTGAATCTTGTTTGGAAGGTGTTGACAGTGATTTTTGGATTATCACAGAGTCAATAACTAAATCAAAACAAACGTCAAACAAGAAAGAAAATTAGAACATGCAAAAGACAGATTTACGTGGAAAACCCTTGAATGGAAAAAAACCACGGCGTCCCGGAGGACAGGAAAATATCACTGAATTACTTGGCTTTGTTACACACTCAGATCTCTCGAATTCTTGCTTTCTTTCTCTTTTTGTTTTTTTCGACCCCTTCCTCGTGGGATAGGTGGTTCTATTTATACATGATATTTAGGGTTTCCCCTTGATTTTAGGTGTGTTTGTAGTAGGACTTCCTCTTGGACTTGTATTGGGAATCCCATGTTGTTACGGATTAGGATAGGCTTTCCTGCCTCTTTATTCTAAGACTCCTTGGTGTAAAGGGTTTTCCGTGAGTGGGGGTTTTACTATTGTGCTTCTGCGGGGTCGATTCATGCTCAATAGGCTGATGCAGTGAACACCCCCGCTTCTGGGTTTTATCCTTTGGTGACTACATTTCTGACTTTGGCGAGTATATATTTGATTCTGGCGACTACACCCTTGACCTATTAACTGATCCATGTTTTTCCCCTTTGACTTGGTCAACGAGTGACGTGGCATCCCTTCTTTTAGCAATTATTGGCTTTTATGATGACGTGTCCTGTTTGGTGAATTTGTACACACAACAATACCCCCATAAATACTCCGAGCCGGGCGAATGGCTTTACTTCGTTTGCCTCTGCGAGTAGTATTTATATCTATGCCTTCAGAATTTTGACGTATTTTTGTAATTAACTCTCTCTCTTCTTTTCACTGTGTATTGTGTTGATTCTTCCGGTGCAAGTTTTTAATTTCAGCCACACAACTTCTGGCGCTTCCACTTACTTGACAGGTGAGGGGATATTCTGACTGCTTGGTGATCCCCGAGATGCCACATGTCCATTACCTGGTGGTGACTATTGCGGCTAGTTACTGTGGCTGTCACTCACATTAATTGCATATCTTTTATTTGATTTTCTTTTTGAATTTCAAAATTCCCTCTTTTTAAGGCCCGATCGTTCCTTCTTCCTCACTTTGCTCTTTTCATTTATTTTTCTATTTTCTCCTTTGTTCTTCTCTCAAAACAGAGCTTCTTCGTCTTCCTTAGAAATCTCTGCCACGAATTCCTTCTATTCTACTTTGCTGTCGGACGGCTTGCTTCGAAAATTGATCGTGCTTATTTCTCGACGCCCCCAAACCTCTTTCTCATCCTCCGAACCTAGGGTTTTCTGGTGAGTTCCCATGGATCCTTCCTTACGTTCTTCTCTTTTTAATCAGATGATGCAAGCCTTAGAACTTGGTGATAAAGGTACTGCAGACAAAATCGAATCTTTGATTCGTAATTTCCACCCGGATTCTCCAGTCCCCATTTCTGTTTATATTCCGCCTTCTGATGATGACTTTTTTCCTAATGTTTATCCTTCTTCGACTTCCAATAGTGAGTCTCCAGAAATACCGAGATCTTCTAGACCAAGTGGAAACAAACGACGCGCTTCTAGGATTCCTCGGGGGTCCATTTTGGATGCGCAAATGACTGTTGATTCTGATGTTGAGGACCATCAACGGAACAGGCTGAACTTTTCATTTGATCGCCCCTGTTCCTTTGATACTGAAGTTAATGTGGTTGGTGAGGGTGAGCTCCGTAAGTATAAGAGTCGCTTTGGGATTCCAGACTCAATGACTTTGATGTTGCCTGGTAGCCGAGCAGCGTGGAATCCTCTTGAGAATGCGGTTGCCATTTATGGTGCCATGCTTAGCTGCGGGATTACCCTTCCTCTTCAACCTTTTATTGCCAGGTTCCTCGTGGAGGTTCAAATTGCACCTGCTTAACTTGCCCCAAACAGCTATAGGATCCTCATGTGTTTGGGTTTAATGTGGAAATTGAAAGGTTATGAACCCCCCACGCCTCGTGAGATTCGTCATTTTTATACTTTAAGGCAGGCTGGCAACAGTGGGACATACTTTCTTCTCTCTTCGGCCATGGAGAACTGGATCCCTGAGGGTATGGCGAACCCTGGGCAAGTGGAGGTTTCCAGTGATAAGAAGAAGAAAGGTTTTATTTGGGGCTTTCCTACCTCAAATAAGAGATGGAAAAACAGCTGGTACTTTGTTGGCGGCGAGTGGGGTAGAGATGTGTCCGCCAATGGTCGCCTAAATCTTGCGGCGAAGAAGGTTCCTAGGCATTTTACCTCTCCTGATGCCTGGTCCAAAGCTGCCCCTATTTTGTTGGATGAGGAAGTGTCTCACCTTGCTGCTGCAGCTGTCCTTCCTTTGAATGAAAGGGGTCGCTCGTTTCTTTTGGACGAGGATAAAATGATCGCCCAGGGGCTTTTTCCGCGCCTACCCTCCAGGCTTCCTCGCTGTAAGTTCTACCTGTTTTCTTTTAGTATTATAGTTTTCCTGTCTCCACTTGCTAACTTTTGGTGAGTTTCTACAGTACATGATTTTGACACAGTTTGCGATCTGCAAGCTCGGGCAGTTAAAAATTCTGAGGCTGCCAGTAAAAGGCAAGCTGCTGGTTTGGCTAAGGAGGGAGTTGCTAGCCCGGATGGTGGCGATCCCTCAGATGATGAGGAAGTTGGTGATGTTGATGGGGGGCGTGTCGAGTCGGGGACATCCCCTGTTCGCCCGGAGGTTGCTGCGAGTACACCTGCTACGAGTACTGCTGCGACTTCTCCAGCTGCGACTGCCGCCGCGAGTGCCTCCAGTCGTAAGGGAAAGGAGAAGGTGGGGGTTTCAAGTGTGGCTAGTGACATCCCCATTTTTGATGCGGATGTTCCTGAGACTCCCCTGGATCCTTCAAGCGATTTGACCCCCAGAACCGGTAGAAGCAAACGTCTGGCTGAGGGTACGCCTGACCATGCTGCTCGACCTCTGAAACGGGCGTCAAGGGTCGTGCAATATGTTGTTTCTTCAGATGATGAGGTCGCTGAAGACCCTGTGCTCGCCGAGGCTCCCTCCGCTGAAACGGCTGTCCTTGGAGCTTCTGTTGAGGGACCAGATTTGACGGAGCCTTCTCTTCCGGAGGGGGTAAACAATTTTGATGCTCCTACCATTTCCCCAACCGGTTCAACTCCTCCTCCGGCAGCCACGAATAAGCCGGACACCTCTTTTGCTAACCAACCAGGGTCAGCTGATCGACCGGGGCCAACTGATAAGCCAGGGTCGTCGAGACAGCCTGGGGCTACTGCGTTTGGTTCCGGTGTCGCTCATGAAGCTCCTCTCATTGATCCAACTAATGCTGGTGAGGGAGTCGGGTCTGTCTCCCTTTCAGATTTTACGGTTGCAGAAATCTGCTCATATATAATGAACAACAATGTCTATGTTGATGAGGATTGGGAGCAGATGAAGAGAGGGTCCTGCAACAGGAAAATGGAATTTTTCTTCGACTGCCACTCTCTGGTGGGCTTCTTGCTTTGCCCATGTATTTTTTATTTGCACGTATCCTGACTTCTATTTTTTCTTTTCAGATGTTGTCCGAGTTGGCTGATAATTATAGGCGAGGAAATTTTCTTTCAAAGGACGTGAGACGCCTGCGA
Organism: Acer yangbiense; assembly: GCA_008009225.1. Classification (NCBI taxonomy): domain Eukaryota; kingdom Viridiplantae; phylum Streptophyta; class Magnoliopsida; order Sapindales; family Sapindaceae; genus Acer; species Acer yangbiense. Next base: position 48,669,744 of record CM017761.1, on the reverse strand, counting down.
GAACAAACCTCCCTTTTGGCAGCTGAGAAACTCTCTGCTGAGGAAGCCCATGCTCAGCAACTTGCTCAGTTGAGAGAATCCGCAGATGGTTATCTCTTAGCCCAACTGGCTGCTGAAGAGAAATTAGCTGCTACTGAGGAGGAGATGCGTTTGCTGCGAGAGCAACTTTCTGTTAATCAAGAATCGCTCGCAGCACGCTTTGAAGCTGAGCGACTAGCTGAGGAGGCAAGGGAGAAAGCTGAGCGTGAGGCTTTGGACTTGCGCAACCAGTTGTCCTCGCATGAAGTTATTCTGAACGATCTCAAGGCTGTGCTGGAGGTTGAAGCGATTGATCGTTTTAAGAGATCCCCTGCCTATGATGCGCTTTTATTGCGTGAATTTGAAAAAGGCATGAGGCAGTCGAAGAAGTTCTTCGCCATGAAGGATCACTCAAATGAGAAGGCTCTGAAATGTTTCGACCGGTCTTTTCAACAGCATATGGCCAGTGGGGTGGAGTCAATTAAAGAGCAGATAAAACGTTGGAAAGCCCACTGTCGTTACAACACGACTGAACCTCACCCTATGCATTTAGAAATCCCCAGCAAGCGTGTCTTCAATACTTACTACTCGGGTCAGAAGGGCAGCTTTTCTGGTTCTGGCGCTGAGCCTGACTTGGGTCTTGTTGCTGGAAGGGATTATGAGGCTTTTATGCCAGAAGGGGATGAGGAAGTTACCTGGCCTTCAGACGAGGAGATCGAAGATGAGGAAGATAGCGAGGGCCCTCCTGCAGCTAGTTGAATTTTTGTGTCTTTCATACTGAAGGATTGTAAATCTTTATATCTTCAGTTTCTCTTTTTGTATCTTCATTCTTAATTCTTTAATTGTAAATGACTTTATTTATTAAAAGTTATAAACTTTTTCTTTGTTCAACTGCCTTTGCTGACTTTTCGGCTTACTCAGTATTTCACCAAGTTTTTAGCATATTTTTGTGTATTCAGCTGCTATTCGCTGAATTTTTGCTCAGTATTTCACTTTGTAGCATTTTTGTTGTATTCAGCTGCCATTGCTGGATTTTGGCGTACTCAGTGTTTTACTAAGTTTTTAGCATATTTTGTTGTATTCAGCTGCCATTGCTGGATTTTGGCGTACTCAGTGTTTGTCAGGACGTATCCGACCATACACCAAGTTTTTAACATGCTTTTATTTATTCAGCTGCCATTGCTGAGTTTTGGCGTACTTGGTGCTTATTCAGGGCGTATTTGCCCACACCAAGTTTTTCTCTGGAGATATTATTCTCCTAGTAGTGGCGATCCCCAATTTCTGTAGCTTGGGCTATGGCGACGTAATCGCTTTTGGCTTGCTTTAGTTTCGTTGGGTCGCCACTTATTCTCATTGCTGCGAGTACGAAACTCGTCTTTACGCAATGGTATTGATATAAGACGGTGAATGCCCTTTGTAACTGGCGAGTCAAGTCACGAATTCTCAATAATAAATTACTCTTTATTTGGATAGTTCCTACAACTTTTGTCAAAACAGTAGCATAGAAAAAATGCTAAAACGGAAACTGCCTATGAATAAAAAACTGTGAACTAAATCTTTAGAGATAATGAAAAAGTCAAGAGTAATATATCTTCAGGTACTGCGCATTGCATGGCCGAGGTAGTTCGCTGAAACCTTCTCGAGTGATGCGATATGCCCCATGGCCAGCTATGCCCGTGATTTGATAAGGCCCTTCCCATTTGTCTGCGAGTGATCCTGCAGCTTTGTCTCTAGTTCCTGGGTTCACCCTTTTCAGCACCAAGTCGCCGAGTGCGAACCTCCTTTCACGCACATGTGAATTGTAATACCTGGCTACCCTCTATTGGTATGCAGTGTTTCTTATCTGTGCACGTTCTCTTCTCTCTTCTAATTCATCTAGACCGCATTTTAACATATCAACATTGAGTTTGGGTTGAAAGAGTTGTACTCTTGGTGAAGAGAAGGACGTCTCTACGGGGATGACTGCTTCAGCTCTGTAAGCCATGGAATATGGGGTCTCACCTGTTGAACCTCTTTCTGTGGTTCGATATGCCCAAAGTACCTGTGGTAATTTCTCTGCCCAGCTTCCCTTTTTTGCTACCAATTTGGCTTTCAGGTTGTATTTTATGATCTTGTTCACTGCTTCAGTTTGGCCATTTGTCTGCGGGTGAGCTAGGGAGGCGTAGTAGTTGTTGATACTATACTTGTCACATAGCTCCCTGAATTTGTTTCCGTCGAATTGGGTCCCATTGTCAGTGATGATGGTGTTGGGTATCCCGAATCTGTACAGGATATTTTTCTTCACAAAGCTTATAGTATTGGCTTCTGTTATATGTACCAATGGTTCGGCTTCTACCCACTTTATAAAATAATCTACAGCTACTATAGCGTGCTTTGCTCCTCCAGTTGCTGTTGGCATTGGGCCGATCAAGTCAATTCCCCATATGGCGAACAGCCAAGGTGAGGTAATACTCTGCAAGAGTTCAGGTGGTTGGCGAATGTTGTTGGCAATCTTTTGACATGCCTCACATCTCGCTGCCACTCTTTTGGCGTCGGCGAATAGTGTTGGCCAGTAAAAACCCTGCCTTAATATTTTGTGGGCTAGGCTGACACCCCCAATGTGATTCCCACAATTCCCACTATGTATGCTTCTCAGGATACCTTCTGCTTCTTCAGGCCCGACACATCTCTGCAGTGCTCTTGAGTACCCCCTTTTGTACAGTTCTCCATTGAGTATTGAATATCTCGTAGCTCTGTACTTCAATCGTCTTGCTTCTAATGGATCACTTGGGAGTACTGTAAGGATTCCCTTTTGTTGATTGGCTTATTTCGTGGTCAAACCACATGTTGGGGTTTGGTTGTAAGGGTAGTCTAGGTCATTAAGGTTGAAGATCAAAGACCCTTTCCAAGACCTCAAGAGGACAAGCACCAAAGGTATATCTTGTGCTTACTTTGGCTTGAAGAGATATAGTTGCACACACACACAACATGCATATCTCCTATTCTTGAATGTTGTGTTTATATTTTGTGTGCATTGTGCTTTATTGTTTATTCAATGTCTCTTCTTGCATTAAATTGATTGCATCTTGTTTTATGAAATGCCATGACATGATAGGCATTAGGATGCATTCAATACCCACACTTGCACTTCATGTATGTTAGCTTTTAGTGTGGTGTAATTCGTTTCCCGAAGGATGTTCGGAAACATCCGCACGTGCACGTTGATGTGTTTTGTTTTGCGCGATGATCGCCGCTGGAGATGCCTTTGGCTTCTCCTTGGTTTCACCATTTTTGGTGAAACGGCGGTTACGTTCGGCGGCCTGGCCGCCGTTCGAAACCGCCGAATGAGACCTGATTGAAATATATCTCTCGGGTCCAAAACGGCGGTTGGGATCGGCGGTTGGGATCGGCGGTTTCTAAACCGCCGAACGAAGTAGCCGAAGTTCCCCTGTTCCGCTCCGGAGCCATTCGGCGGTTCAATTCGGCGGCCTGGCTGAATGAAACCGCCGATCGGTGCGTTTCAAGGGCAAAATTGTATTTTCACCTGCCCTGTTTTTGGTCTCTATAAATACATCCTTATCTCTGGTTCAGAATACAAGTCTTGCATCCCAAGAACCCTAGAGAGATATTTAGAGAGACTTGAGAGAAAAAGCTTAAAGATCACATCTTTAATTCTCTAAACCCATTCCCACATGCACAAATCATTATCTAGGCATCATCTAGGTTCATCTAGCATATGCTAATGCATGGGTCTTCTTCAACACACATGGTATGATTTGTTGAACACTTTTATCTTACATAATTAGTGTTTCTACTTATCAATTTTATCTCATATTTTACTTATATGTGTTTGGATTAATTTCTACATATAAGATTGAGATTATGTGTTGATTGGGTTATTATTTGTTAGCTAGGCTTTAATGTTCATATGCCATCTAGCTAATTGATCTCATTTGTTGATTGAGATTATTTTTCATAGCTTATTTGATTAGGTCATTATTGCCTAAAAGCTATGCCATGAACATTCTTGTGTGATGTATTGATAACTAGGTTGATAGATTGTTTTTTAATCAACTAGTTAATCCTTTGAATGTTTGTGGGTTTTATATGATAGCTTTGTATCTAGGATTGGTTATCCTTTACTCAGCTAAAGTTATATGCCATGACATATAGCTATATGTGATATCTAGGATTGATTATATTGTCATCTTATAATCCTAGGTAAGCATTTAGAGTACCCTAGCTCTTATTGCATTAATTGAATATTCATACATATTCATATAGGGTTGTGCATCTCTTTTGAGAGATTGAAGTCTTGGTCTAGGGTTGCTATTACAGGCCCACTGGGTAGTAGTGGTGGGTTACAGACTGGGATTGGCTGTAAACATCATTACAAGTAGTGACTTCGAGGATCAAGCAAATTGGACTAGAGCCGCTATAAAAGGCCCGCGTGGTAGATTAGAGGGTGCTCACGCCAAGAGTAGTGTATCAGGGGATATCACTAGGGATTGAACCAAGAGTGGCGAGTGGTAGTGTCCATAGCCTGAGGTTATCTAGCGTGAGGGTCCGAGAATCACTTGAGGGTGTAACCGTATTTTCATATAGTGGATTTCGAGGTTCGAGTGTGGCGCACTTACCAGCCCGTGGTTTTTCCCTGTTGAGGGTTTCCACGTAAACATCAAGTGTCATTTATTATTTCCGCATCTTATTACACTTGTATGTATTGTTGACTTGCTAGGGGTATTTTCGTAAAATTGACATGCACGCGAAAATTGGGTAATAATCAGATAAAATCTATTCACCCCCCCCCCCCCCCCCCCCCCCCCCCCCCTCTAGCTTTATATATAGAACACACCTCGAGTATTTAATATTCTTTTCAAGTACATCATTGACGAGGTACTCTTTGATGGGTGTGATCCAGCTGTTCCTCTCGCCAAAGATTGCCCCAACTTCCTTTGTTTTTACTATACTTGGCTGCAATAGGCGGATCATAGAGATAGTTTTGGGCCAGATGTTGATTGTGGCGGATGCTAGCTTGGCTAAGGCATCAGCCTGCTCGTTTTCTTCTCTAGGGATATGAATAATTCTGTATTCTTTAAATCTTTCCAGTAGCTCTCTCGCTAATTCTAGGTAGGTGATCATGCTTTCATCTCTTGCCTGGTATTCATCTAGTACCTGATTGACAACAACTTGAGAGTCGCTGAAGATTTCTACCTCATCTGCTCCTAGGACTGTGTAAACTTTTAAACCTGCTATGAGTGCCTCATACTCAGCTTGATTGTTAGTAGCTTTGAAGTCAAAACGCAAGGCACATTCGACTGAATCTCCTTCCGGGATTAACACTACTACCCCTGCCCCGCTGCCGTGCTTGTTTGACGACCCGTCAACGCGGAGTTGCCATTTGAACACTCTCTTATTTTGCTTCACCATCATTCTTGCCACTTCTACACTTGGCTCGGTGAACTCTGCTACAAAGTCTGCCACTGCTTGGGCTTTAATTGCCGTCCTTGGCAGATACTCTACATCGAATTCACTTAACTCGATCGCCCACTTTGTTAATCGACCGGATACTTCTAGTTTCTGCATAATTAGTTTCAGTGGGCAATTGGTGTATACTCCGATTTTATGAGCCTGGAAATATGGCCTTAACTTCCTTGCTGCTGTGATTAGAGCGAGTGCCATTTTTTCAGCCGGTGAGTACCTGGTTTCGGCTGGTAACAATGCCTTGCTGGTGTAGTATATTGGTCTCTGGATTCCCTCTTCCTGTTTTACCAGCACGGAACTTGTGGCTGCTTCAGAAACGGACAAATACATATACAGCGTCTCTCCTGTTTCTGGTTTTGACAGTAGCGGTGCCTTCCTAAGGTAATCTTTCAGGGCCTGGAAAGCTCTTTCACAATCTTCGTTCCACTCGACTCCCTTTCCTTTCTTTAGAGCTTTGAAAAATGGTAGGCATCGGTCTATCGATTTAGCTATGAACCTGCTCAGCGATGCCAGGCACCCTGTGAGCCTTTGGACGTCCTTCAAAGTTCTTGGCGAAACCATTTCTGCTAATGCTTGGATTTTCTCCAGGTTCACTTTGATTCCTCTTTGATGTATTTGATACCCGAGAAATCTTCCTGATGGTACGCCGAACACGCATTTTGCGGGGTTCAACTTCATTCTGTACTTTACCAACACATCAAATGTTTCCCTCAGGTCATCTATATGTTTATCTGCTGTGATACTTTTTGTTAGCATATCATCAACGTAAACCTCCATATTTCTTCCTATTTGTCTGGCGAACATCTTGTTGACTAAACGCTGGTAAGTTGCTCCAGCATTTTTCAGGCCGAACGGCATGACTGTGTAACAGTATAACCCTTGGTCTATGGTGAATGCCGTCTTTTCCTTATCAGGCGCATGCATTTTTATCTGGTTATAGCCCGAGTAAGCATCCATGAAGCTCAATGTCTCATGTCATGCCGTTGCATCGACCAACTGGTTAATTCTTGGTAGCGGGAAGCTGTCCTTGGGGCAGGCCTTGTTTAGGTCAGTGAAATCGACACACATCCTCCATTGATTATTCTTCTTCTTCACTAGAACTACATTCGCCACCCATTATGGGTACTTAACTTCCCTGATGGACCCTACGGCAAGCAACTTGGATACCTCCTCTTTTATCGCCGCACTTCTCTATGGGTTGAAGCTTCTCCTTTTTTGCACCACCGGTTTGCATTTTTCGTTCACAGCCAGGTTGTGTGAAATAACACTTCTATCAATTCCCGGCATATCCTCATGGCTCCAAGCGAATATCCCCTTGTACTCTTTCAGCAGGCTTGTTACATCTCTCTTGACTCGTTCAGCCAACCTGGCTCCAATCCTGACTGTTTTATTCGATTCTGCTTCATCCAGAATAATGGACTCAGTTGGCTCTTCCTTCTCTCTGCTTGCTTTGTCCCTTGGGTCCAATTCGAATGCTTCCAGATTTTCATCCCGTGCCTCCTTATTCACTTCGAATATGTTTAAGGTCTCCATTCCCGCTTTATCTTTAAAGATTGAAAGGTTAGCGCGGTGAGCCATCTCTTGTGACCCTTTCAGTTCCCCGACTCCAAATTCTGTGGGGAATTTTACCTTCAAGGCGTGGGTTGAAGTGACAGCTCGGGCTTTGTTAAGAAAAGGTCTGCCAAGCAAAGCATTATATGGCCAATTATGGATGTCGACTACAACGAAATCCAACAGGATTGTTCACCTGCATGGCGCCGTACCGAACCTCACCGGCAGTTTTATAGTTCCCAAAGATCTTACTTCTGCACCCCCGAAACCTTTCAGCGGTACATGGAAAGGTTCTAGATCCTTCCTATCCAATCGCAGCTCATCGTATACTCTAGCACTTAGAATATCTGCTGAACTTCCGTTATCAATCATTACCCGAAGGACATCCCTGTGTGCAATTTGAACTCCCACTACAATTGCATCGTTAGGCTTTGCATCGATTCCGTCAGAGTCTTCCGCCGTAAATGTTATGGGGTCATGTCCTTCCCTTCCTTTCTTGGGGTTCCTCTGCACAAAATTAATCTCCATATTTCTGCTGTCATGCATTACTTCTCGGAATTCTGACATCCTTTCTCGATTGCATCTCCCAGTATGGGGCCCGCCAAAGATGGTGTTTATAGCGGCGTTAGGGCTGTTCCTCCTTCGACTCCTCATTTCCTGCCCGATCCCTTGGTGGTTATCTTGGCGACCACCTTGCTTATCGCTTTTCAACGTAAAATCTTTCAGGTGCCCATCCTTGATCAAGCTCTCAATATGATCACGTAACTGGAAACACTTTGAAGTTTCATGCCCATGATCTTTATGAAATCGGCAGTACTTGGTTGTATCTCTCCTGGCGTTAGCTGATTGTTGCCGAGGGTATTTGGCGAGTCCTTTGTCTTTTACCACAGAAAGTATTTCCTCCTGGTCGCTAGTTAAGGGGGTGTAACGGTTGTACCTTCCTTGAAACCTGCTGGATCGAGCGTTTCCTTTGCTTTCCCTTGGATGTCCCTTTTGGCCTCTTTCGTCTCCCTGGCGATCACGCGACTGTGTCTTCTTGTTGTCCTTATGTTCCGACTTCGAGTCAGGCTTATGGCCATGTACGTAGCTACCCCCTTGTGCCACTTCTTCCTCTTCTGCCAATGCATAATCACCGGCTATTTCCATCATCTGCTCGTAAGTTTTTGGCCTATCCCTTCGCAGATCAAAGGATAGTCACCCACTTTGCAACCCATTGGTGAAAGCGGCGATAACAGCTACGTCACTAGCATCCTCAATTTGGGCAACCTCTTTCCCGAATCTTGCTAGATATTTCTTGATCGACTCATTGCACTCCTGCTTTAGATTCGATAGATGGGCGAGTGACTTCCTTCTCTGCACGCTCCCCATGAATTGTTTTATGAACGCTTTGCTGAGTTTTGAGAAACTGCTTATACTTTTGGGTGGAAGTCTTCCAAACCATCTAGAGGCGAGGTCGCCGAATGTCTATGGGAAGGTGAGACATAGCAGTCCGTCATTGGATGAATACTGGGCCATAATATTACGGAATCGGCGAACATGCTCCTTCGGATCCCTGTTTTCTTTATACTGTTCAATGGTCGGCATTCTGAACCTATCTGGAAACTGGGTGCGAGCAATGTGATCGACGAATGGACTCTCTGATTCGTCATCTGAAGATACGTTGCGACCATACCTCCGTGCCATTGCTGAAACCTTCCTTGACAACTCTTGCAAGATAACATCTCGATGGCCAGTAGGTTCTCCTGCTAGGTCGAGTCTGCTCTTGATTGTCACTCTCCCATAGTCATCTTTATCATTCGGATTCCTGACAATCTGATCATCCGCGCTTTCAGATCTTCTTCGTCGTACCCTTTTGGATGGTAATTCTTTTCTTTGTCGGGGACTTCTGTCTTCAGATGAGATATAGCGGTGTCTCCGCCGTCTCCTTTGATGCGTGTCATTAGAATTTGTCCTATGTATCCGCCCGTGATTTTGTAGCTCCAGGGATTCGTCGTTCATCACAGCCTTTCCCTTTTTATATCTTCTTTCCTCGAAACCTTCAGGGTTGTCCTGGGGAGGTTCTTCGGGGGTCTGCCTCACTCGAGTGTCGGGGGTGGCAATGAGGACTTATAACCGTAATCTCCCAGGTGGATGGATTCCAGGTGTGGTTAATTCGTAGGGAGTGGAGACTCCCGGGCCTATGGGAAGTGATAGTCCTATTTTGTTAGCCTCACTGATCAGATTCATCAACGCAGTTTGAAAGTGCTGCAGAGTTTCTGGGTTTGTTGTCCTAGCTCCTGGCGTTGCCGCAGATTGTTCTCCGATCGTCGCTGCTCCATCGCCTGTTGGCGCAGTTATTTCAACAATCTGATCTCCACTGGAGTTGCCTTCCTTGTCGCTGTTCATGTTTTTAAGTCACAAGGGTTCTTCGAAGTTCTTGTTCAAATTACCCCCTCCTTCTAGCGCCAATTGTTGACAGTGATTTTTGGATTATCACAGAGTCAATAACTAAATCAAAACAAACGTCAAACAAGAAAGAAAATTAGAACATGCAAAAGACAGATTTACGTGGAAAACCCTTGAATGGGAAAAAACCACGGCGTCCCGGAGGACAGGAAAATATCACTGAATTACTTGGCTTTGTTACACACTCAGATCTCTCGAATTCTTGCTTTCTTTCTCTTTTTGTTTTTTTCGACCCCTTCCTCGTGGGATAGGTGGTTCTATTTATACATGATATTTAGGGTTTCCCCTTGATTTTAGGCGTGTTTGTAGTAGGACTTCCTCTTGGACTTGTATTGGGAATCCCATGTTGTTACGGATTAGGATAGGCTTTCCTGCCTCTTTATTCTAAGACTCCTTGGGGTAGAGGGTTTTCCGTGAGTGGGGGTTTTACCATTGTGCTTCTGTGGGGTCGGTTCATGCTCAATAGGCTGATGCAGCGAACACCCCCGCTTCTGGGTTTTATCCTTTGGCGACTACATTTCTGACTTTGGCGAGTATATATTTGATTCTGGCGACTACACCCTTGACCTATTAACTGATCCATGTTTTTCCCCTTTGACTTGGTCAACGAGTGACGTGGCATCCCTTCTTTCAGCAATTATTGGCTTTTATGATGACGTGTCCTGTTTGGCGAATTTGTACACACAACAGAAGGTAAAATGACAAAAAGGTCGTTTACGACCAAAGGCAAAAGAGCCACAGAATGTTTAGGATTAATACACACTGATGTATGTGGTCCTATGAGCATTCAAGCTAGAGGTGGATATGAGTACTTCATCACTTTCACAGATGATTACTCGAGATTTGGATATGTGTATCTCATGAGACATAAGTCGGATGCTTTTGACATGTTCAAAGCATTTTGAAAGTTCTCAAAGTGTGTTCAATATAAAGCTAGAGGGAGGGGGGGGGGGGGGGGGGGGGGGGGGGGGGGGTGAATAGATTTTAACAATTATTACCCAATTTTCGCATGCAAGTCAATTTTACGAAAATGCCCCTACTAGTCAAAAATACATACAAGTGTAATATAGTACGGAATTTAAATAACACTTGATGTATACGTGGAAACCCAACCACTGGGAAAAACCACGGGCTGTACAGTGCGCCACACTCGGAACTCGAAATCACTAATTGAAATGAAGTTTACAACCTATGTAGACCTCGTCTAACACTCCGGTCTGTAACCCCTCACTTCTACCCAGCGGGCCTTTATTAGCAACCCTATTCCAATTTGCTTAAGGCCTAAGCACTCTTAGCCTCAAGACTTACTTCTCAATGAAGAGAAACAACCTATGTGAATATATATATGAATATTCAAATAACAAACAAGGCTAGGTAACCTTAGATGCTTATCTAGGATGATGATATAATCAATTTAATCAACCCTAGATATCAATTGCTAAATGACATGTCAAATAGCTTAGCTAATCAAGATTAAGCAAAAACCTAATTAGCTATCACAATCAACACTCAATCATTTTCATCACAAATAATCTCTAACTTGTATCTAGCATATAATCAAAAGCATACAAGTAATTAAAGAGATGTATTAATATGAAAAACACTAAAGTAATATGAAATTAGTGAAGAACATACCAAATAAGATATGATGATTCAAAACCATGCATGGATCAATTCTATGAAGGCATAGAAGATCAAATATGAAATTTGATGCAAAAGGGATTTGATTTGAGTGTTTAAAGATGGGTTCTTGATTTGATTTTTTCTCAAAAATCTCTCTTGAAAGTTTAGGGTTCTAATTGCTCAAGAAACTTGATCAGAGATTGAGAAAATAAGATATTTATAGACATCAAGAATTGGGCATGTGAAAAGACACTTTTGCCCCTGAAACGCACCGTTCGGCGGTTTCAATCGGCGGCCAGGCCGCCGATAACGACCGCCGAATTGAGCTCGTGAAGAACAGAGCATTAACGGCGGTTTCGTGACCGCCGATCCAACCGCCGAATCAAACCCGAGGGATTAAAATCAATCAGGTATGAACGGCGGTTTCAAACGGCAGTCGTGACCGCCGATCTTGACCGCATAATTGCTTCAGACCAATCTGGACTGAAACAGCGGTTTCATTCGGCGGCCAGGCCGCCGATCATAACCGCCGATCACCAACAATGGTGAAAACCAAGGAGAAGCCAAGGGCATTCTCCATAGGCGGTCTTCGCGTGAAACCAAGCACTCATTAGTGCAAGCGCGGACGTTTCCGAACAATTACGGGAAACGAATTATAAGGCACATATACACACAACAAGATATATCAACCAAAGTGCTAGTGTGTAAAGTGACATGTGAAGAGATGCACAAAAAATAAGCAAGTATGCAATCATAGCAAGAATGCTAAGTGTGTGTGTGCTACTAAATCTCTTCAAAGAAAAACAAGCACAAGAGATTATACCTTTGGCGTGCTTATATCTTGAGGTCATGGAAGGGCCTTTAATCTTCAACACTAATCACTTAGACTACCCTTACATTCAAAACCCCAACATGTGGTTTGACCACGAAATAAGCCAATCAACAAAACGGGAATCCTTACACATTTAAAGCTGAAGTGGAAAATCAGCTTGAGAAACACATAAAAATCTTGAGATCTGATCATGGTGGAGAATATCTATTTGGTGAGTTTCAGCAATATCTTATTGATAATGGGATAGTTTCTCAGTTTTCTGCACCATGTACACCTCAACAGAATGGGGTATCAGAAAAGAGAAATAGAACTCTTTTGGATATGGTTAGGTCTATGTTGAGTTATTCAACACATCCTATTTCTTTTTGGGGATATGCTTTACAAACCGCAATATACATTCTAAACGATGTACCATCTAAGTCCGTTCCTCAAACACCGCATGAGTTGTGGACTGGGCGCAAGCCTAGTTTACAACACTTAAGGATATTTGGTTGTCCTGCGCATGTGTTAAAAGGAAAGACAGAAAAGATGGAGTCCCATTCGGAAACATGCATATTTGTAGGGTATCCAAAAGAAACTAAAGGATATTATTTATATAGTCCTTCAGATCTTAAAGCATTTGTTTCGACAAATGCTAAATTTCTGGAAAATGACTATATGAATGATTTTGTACCTAGAAGTAGAATTGTCCTGAATGAGATGTCAGGAGATACAATTCCACGAGAGGTTACACAACCTAACCCAATTGTAAGTTTCAATCCAACACAAAATCAAAACCTACCATTCCTCGTAGTAGTGGGAGGGTTAGTACAAAACCCGAGAGATACATCGGTCTAGGAGAATCAATGGAGAATCTCCCGGACGATGATAATCCTTACACATATAAGGAAGCAATGGAGCATGTTAATGGCCGCCATTGGTAAAAGGCAATGCAAGTTGCAAAAATCCAAATATGGATTAAAGCAAGCATCCTGATCCTGGAACAAAAGGTTCGATCAAGCTGTGACGAACCTTGTGTATGCAAAAGGATTAATGGCGGCAAGTTGGTTTTCCTAAATTCTTTATATTGATGATATACTAGTCATTGGAAACGATGTAGGTGTATTGACATCAGTAAAAGAATGGTTAGCAAAACAATTTGATATGAAGGACTTAGGAGAAGTAAGTTATATTCTTGGTATCCAAGTAATAAATGATAGAAAGAATAGAACGATTGCACTATCCCAAGCTTCATACATAGATAAAATCTTGTCTAGATTTTCCATGCAAGATTCCAAGAAAGGTATGTTACTTTTCAGAAATGGAATCAAACTTTCTAAGGAACAAGTTCCTAAGAATGAGCATGAAGAGCAATTCATGAGTAGGATTCCAAATGCCTCGGCAGTTGGAAGTCTCATGTATGCAATGCTCTGCACTAGACCAGATATTTATTTTGCTGTGGGCATAGTTAGCAGGTTTCAATCAAAACCTGGTCCTAATCACTGGACGGCAGTCAAGCATATTTTTCAAGTATCTCAGGAGAACGAGAGATAATATGCTTGTATACTCAGGAGGGGATTTGATTCTCGTTGGGTACACAGATTCTGATTTATAGTCAGATTCTGACTACCAGAAAATCCACATCAGGATCTGTGTTTACTATTGGAAGAGGAACAGTCATATGGAAGAGTATTAAGCAATCTTGTATTACTGATTCCACCATGGAAGCTAAGTATGTTGCTGCATGCGAAGCTGCCAAAGAGGCTGTTTGGCTCTGCAAATTCCTGATTGACTTGGAAGTGGTTCCCAGTGCGAATAAGCAGATCACTATCTACTGTGATAACAGTGGAGCAGTGGCTAATTCAAGAGAAACAAGAAGTCATAAGAGAGGAAAACACATTGAAATGAAGTATCATCTTCTTAGAGAGATTGTGCATAGGGGTGACGTGATGATTACCAAAATCACGTCAGCAGAAAATCTAACATATCCCTTCACAAAGGCTCTACCACATAAGAGTTTTGATGGGCACTTAGAGAACATGGGAATGAGAGATATGACACATTTGCTATAGCGCAAGTGGGAGATTGTTAGGATTATGCTCAATAGCAAGAGTGTAATATTGTTTTTGACAATCTTTTCATATTAATAAAGTGATTTTTGATTTAAACAAATCTAATAGCATTTATAGATTGAATATTATAATTGTCAAAAGTAAATGATCATAAGGTCAAAAGACTATGAGAAAAGAAGAATTGTTCGTACATCTGGATATGTATGAGGTAGACAATTCTTTAGTTAGTCTTGAATAATGTTCACAACTTAAGCTAAAGGTTGGGCACCTTTATCTTGTTAAGGTTGTAGAATTCTTTTGCTAGCATTTGAGTGGGATCAAATGAGTTATGATGAGTCTAAAATCATCGGAGGGTTTTCGAGAAAAGGAATCTAGTGCACTGGGTGCATTGAACTGGATCACAATGAAATACTTTATCTAGAACCGTTAATAGATAATAGTCTTTTCATTATCAGGACAATCGGAGAGTCTTTCTTAATCCTGAGATAAATGATAGACTTATGGTTGCAAGTGGTATCATTTGAGTTATCAATGAGTACGATTATATAGCATAGTCTATCCTCGATAGTTCGCTGATATTCATTTGTTAATTGATAGAGGACTTCATTTATAGATATGGACATCGTGGCTCCATTTATTAAATTTGAGTAGAATATCATCATATGGATGTTTTGAGGTATTGGATATTGAATCTTAACGTTAAGTTTTCGATAGAGTCTATTGCAATATGGCTTCTGGACAAGTCAAAATATCCAAGTTCAAAATGTGGTCATATGAGTAAATATGGTAACTTGGAGAGCTATAGGCGGTCAATGAGCTCTTGGCGATTACTGATATTCTTCACGAGGATACACCATCTCCAATAAGATTGTCTAGGGTACGAATGAGAAATATTTACTTATTCTATCTTTATTTAAGAGTTCAATTTTAGCTCTTTAGTGGAATGAGTTAAAATTAATAGATCGAACCTAAGTGAATCATTTGTTGATTGTGATTAGGTTATGTCTATTGAAGCTTAAATTTAGATAGCCCGCCAAGATCCCCAATCCACACAGACTTGCATGGATCACTTGATATATTCTACCGGACCAATTTATGGGTCCATCTAGAATTGTATTTAATATATTAAGAATATAATTTGCACATTATTTATTTAATGGGCTGATCAATTATATTAATATATTAATGAAAGGCATGTGGGCTTGTTTCTTTTAGTAAGAATGGGTCTGGTTCACATGTGGACTTTTTAATTAAAGTCCAATGGATTAAATAAAATAAGAAAATAATATATGGCCCATGTATATGTATGTGGGGCGGCAAGGCTAATATATTAGTCTAATATATTATTTTATTTTATTATTTGATTAAATGGGAATTAATTAATTGATTAATTAATTATTTAATTAAAAATCAAAATCTTTTTCTGACTAGGAAATATGTTTCTTAGTATTATACTATTGTAGTAGTATAATGAGAATAAAAGACTTTATTTGATAAGAAGATAAATAAAAGGATTTTATTTATCTAGTCAAATTAGAAAGTCTTTGATATAGTCACAAAAACACTAAAGAGTTGGATTAGGGTTTGAAATTCTAAGGAAATCTACCTAGGGTTAGGATTTAAGTCAAAAGACATAAATCCTACATGGTAAAGGATTTCGGCCTCAATATATAAATATATATGAAATATATATGGTAATTAGCCGGATATATATATATATATATATATATATATATATATATTTATTTATAAAGCATGCGGTATATATTGATATATATATTATTTATATAGATATATATATATTGAAATAGCATGCAGAATTGGTGGGATGCAGAATTCGCTATATATTAGGATATATATATATTATTTATGGTTGAACACATATATTATATTCAGCAAGCAATTCGTGCGACACACATATATTTATATATATATATATATATATTATATTGATAAAAGGAAAACCCTAATGCAAGGCTTGATAGTTTTTTCTTTTGCTTGAGAAAAATAGAATCCAACTCTAGAGATTAGTGTGAGAATTCGGCCAAGAGGAATAGAGAGAAAAGTTTGTTCTTATTTCGATAGTGCAGTAGTAACTTTTATATCAAAAGGTTTTGTGCACAATTTCAAATAAGGTTCATGCGAGTTTCGATCTAACGATTGTGAATTCAAAAGTGACCGGAACATTCTTTGTAGCCTCTTGGAATTTATTGTGACTAACGAAAAAGAAAAAGTTTTGTTAATCCATCCTTAGGTACACAATTCAAAGAGAAGGGAGACCACGCTCCTAGGTGATTAACGTTCGTGATTGGATTTGAAGATCTTGCGGATTACCATCGACGCAATGTCAATCGGATCACGCGACAAAGGTATGATATCTTTAGTATTATATGTTAATTAATTAGAGGGTTAAGGTTCAAATTATGGAAAAATTTTAAACTATACTAAACTCTACTTTAGTCTCGCTTCCGTTGCGTGCAAACGTTTTTTCCCTACAGATGTTGGATTTCTATCTATTCAATTTCTCTTTATATTATTGTTATTTATTTTTCTAGTTCATTATATCTTAACCAATCAAAAACCCAAAAATATGATTTATGTTTTATGCACCTAGATTAGACTACAAATTGATTAATCTAACCTAATCCCTATGGAACGAATCCTTACTTACCGTTTTACTCATTTTTACATCCTAAAAGGATTTTCTAGTGGTAAAAACATGGTTTTCTAAAGATCACATTTATATACAAATATATTATTTTGTTGAGTACCAAAACGACCTCATCAGTTTTCATAATCTATGTTTAGCTAAGCTTTTTGACATGTCATTTAGCTATTGATATCTAGGATTGCATTAATTGTCATCTAATCATCCTAGATAAGCATCTAAGGTTCCCTAGCTTTATTTGCTTTTGAATGTCATCATATATTCACATAGGTCATTTTATCTTTCATTGAGAAGTAATACTTGTGGTTAAGATTGCTTAGGCCACAAGCAAATTGGACTAGGACCACTTTTAATGGCCCGCAGGTAGAAGTGGGAGGTTATTGACCGTAGTGTTTGACGAGGTCAACATAGGTTGTAAACTCCATTTCAATTAGTGGATTTGAGGTTCGAGTGTGGCGCACCTACCAGCACGTGGTCTTTTCCCGTGAGGGTTTCCACGTATATATCTTGTGTTATTTAAATTTCACACATATTACACTTGCTATATTAAATTGACTAGATAAGGGTATTTTCGTAATCTTGACCATACACGAAAATTGGGTAAATTTGGTTAAAATGTATTCACCCCCCCCCCCCCCCCCCCCCTCTAGATTAATATTGTACACACCGTTATTAGTTTCAATATTCAATATAGTCTCGAGAATTTGACTTTAAAAGACCTTGTTTGCCAATTTATAAGAAAATTGGATGGGAAGCCTATCCTCGACCCATAGCAAGCGTTTAAGCAGTTACTAGACGCAAAACCAGAGGAAGATGTGAGCCATAATCACAACTACTTGTACATATGCCTGTCAACCGATGTTTTTGAAAATTTTGAACTTTAGACTGAAACCTATTTGACAACAGCCGACCTACCCATGTAGCTATCATGATTAGATTACCGTTCCGAGTTCTTTAAATGGCAGCACTTCACTCTCTCAACCTTCAAACAAACCTCTAATTTTCCAAATTGGGTTTAGGGTGTGTAACAATGGATAAAACTTCATCATACAGACTCATCAATATTTGTGTATTTTGTGGATCTAGTTTCGACAAGGATGTGGAATTTGAGGAAGCAGCGAAGAATCTTGGAAAAGTGTTGGCCGAAAAAAGAATGCACTTAGTGTATGAGGGAGGTAACCTTGGGTTAATGGGGTATGTGTCAAAAGCCGCTCATGAGAGTGGAAGTCAAGTTTTAGGTATCATCCCAAAAGCCCTAGCCTCATGTGATATCATCGGAGATACAGTTGGAGAGGTGAAAATTGTCTCATCCATGCATGAACAAAAAGTTAAAATGCTTGACCATGCAGATGCTTTTATAGTTCTACCCGGTGGTCTTGGAACTTTAGAAGAACTTTTTAAAGTTACTTCATGGGCCCAACTAAAAATCCATCAAAAACCCATAGGCTAGTTGAATGTCAATGGTTTCTATGATAGTGTGTTGTCTTTCCTTGATTATTCTGTAGAAAAAGTCTTCATTTCGCGTTTGGCACGACGAATTCTTGTCACTGCTTCAACTGCCACTACTACAAAAATGTTAAAAGACGTTGGTTGTTTACATCGGTTTTTAGATAACAGATTTAAAAAAACTTTTAGAAATCGGTTTTTATAAAAACCAATTTCTTAAATATTATGGTTTAAAAAGACAACGGTTTTTGAGAAAACCGATATGGATTTATTTTCCAATAAGAGGTTTTCCTTAAAACTGATGTCTTAAATATTTCTATTTGAAAAGACAACGGTTTTTGGGAAAACCAATATGGATTTTTTTTTTAATAAGAAATCGATTTCCATTAAAACTGATGTCTTAAATATTGCGGTTTGAAAAGACAACGGTTTTTGGGAAAACTGATATGGATTTGTAAGGTTCCCTTTTGTTGATTGGCTCATTTCGTGGACAAACCACATGTTGGGGTTCTTTGTAAGGGTAGCTTAAGTGTTGGTGTTATTGCTCAAAGTCTTTTAAAGACCTCGTCTTGATAAGCACCAAAGGTAAATTTCTATGTGCTTACTTGTCTTGAAGAGATAGTTGCACACACTCACAACTCATGCATATGTTTAATCCTTGTATGTTGTGTGTCTTATTTTTGTGCATTAATGTTCATTAACATCTCTTCTTGCTTGTTATTTTGATTGCATCTTGCATATCCAATTGCCTTGTCATGCTTAGACTTAGGAGTGTATTTTTGCAATGGGCGCTCTCAAAAGCGCTCTACAGAAGCGCTGTACGAACAGTACCCATCGAGCGCTATTCAGACCTGATCGATTTAATTCGGTCGCTGTACAAAGCGCTGTACGTACAACGCCGTACGTACAGCGCCACTCTGTTTTCCTGAGAGAACAGAGCTGGGGCGCTGTACATGCGCTGTACAGAAGCGCTCTACGTACAGCGCCCAAGGCAAAATCAGGCCAACTTATTCAAAACGACCACACTTTGATTTGGCCCCCTATATATATGCCACTTTGACTTTAGGTCAATCAAGAGAGTTCATATTCAGATTTCATACTTAGGATATTTTTCAAAGAGAAGAAAAATTCCAAGAATTCATCTGTTAGGATTATGCTCAATAGCAAGAGTGTAATGTTGTAATTAACAATCTTTTTCATATTAATAAAGTGATTTCTGGTTTAACAAATCATATAGCATTTATAGTTTAATATTATAATTGTCAAAGTAAATAATCATAAGGTCTAAAGACTATGAGAAAAGAAGAATTGTTCGTACATCTGGATATGTATGTGGTAGACACAATTCTTTAGTTAGTCTTGAATAATGTTCACAACTTAAGTTAAAGGTTGGGCACCTTTATCTTGTTAAAGTTGTAGAATTCTTTTGCTAGCATTTGAGTGGGATCAAATGAGATATGATGAGTCTAAAATCATCGGAGTGTCTTCGAGCAAAATGATCTAGTGCACTGGGTGTATTGAACTGGATCACAATGAAATACTTTATCTATAACCGTCAATAGATAATAGTCTTTTCATTATCAGGACAATCGGAGAGTCTATCTTAATCCTGAGATAAATGATGGACTTATGGTTGCAAGTGATATCATTTGAGTTATCAATGAGTACGATTATATCGCATAGTCTATCCTCGATAGTTTGGTGATATTCATTTGTTAATCGATAGAGGACTTCATTTATAGATATGGACATCGTGGCTCCATTTATTAAATGAGAGTATAATATCATCATATGGATGTTTTGAGGTAATTGGATATTAAATCTCAACGTTGAGTTTTCGATAGTGTCTATTGAAAACATGGCTTCTGGACAAGTCAAAATATCCAAGTTCAAAACGTGGTCATATGAGTAAATATGGTAACTTGGAGAGTTGTAGGCAGTCTATGAACTCTTGGCGTTTACTGATATTAATCACAAGGATACACTATCTCCAACATGATTGTCTAGGGTATGAATGAGGAACATCTTCCTTTTCTATCTTTATTTAAGAGTTCAGTTTTAGCTCTTTAGTGGAATGAGTTAAAATTAATGGATCGGACCTAAGTGAATCATTTGTAGATTGTGATTAGGTTATGTCTATTGAAGCTTAAATTTAGATGGCCCGCCAAGATCCCCAATCCACACGGACTTACATGGATCACTTGATATATTCTACCGGACCAATTTAAGGGTCTATCTAGAATTGCATTTAATATATTAAGAATATAATTTGCACATTATTTATGTAATGGGCTGCTCAATTATATTAATATATTAATGAAAGACATGTGGGCTTGTTTCTTTTAGTAAGAATGGGTCTGGTTCACATGTGGGCTTTTTTTATTTAAAGTCCAATGGATTAAATGAAATAAGAAAATAATATTAGGCCCAATTTATTCAAGTGGGGCGGCAAGGTTAAAGTTTTAACCTAATATATTATTTTGTTTCATTTGTTTTTATTAAATAAGAATTAATTAATTTATTAGTTAATTATTTAATTAAGAAACAAATCTTTTCTGATTAGGAAATATGATTCCTAGTCTTATACTATAGTTGGTAGTATACTAAAAGAAAAAGACTTATTTGGTAAGAAAATAAATAATTAATTTTATTTATTTAATCAAATAAGAAGTCTTTTTATTTAGTCAAATAAAAGAATAAAAGTTTTATGAATTGAATTAGGGTTTGAAGTCTTAAATGACATGTGAATTTGGGTGCAACACAACTCCTCTTTTGTAGAGGAAAATTGTGGCAACCCTAGGAGAAACACATGAAGAATTCGGCCACCCTAAAAGAAAGAAGGAAAGAAAATTTGGCCACCTATATATTCACTCTTATAGATTTCGGCCAACCAAATGTTTGGTGCTTGAGATTCTATTTTCTTCTTCTTCTCAATTCATAGAGAGATTATTTTATTTCTACTAAAAACATAAAAGAGTGAATAGATTATTCTTTGATGGTACACTAATTGCTTGTTCATCAATAAGCTTGTGTGTACAACATCGATTGAGGTTCACGCGAGTTTCGATCATAAGATTGAGAACTCAAAAGTGACCGGAATAATCTTAGTCTTCTTTTGATTGTTTTTGTGACTAACAAAGAAAAGAAAAGTTTGTTTGTCCATTCTCAGGTTTGCAATTCAAAGAAAGGGGAGACCACGCTCCTAGGTGATCCACGTTCGTGCTAGGATTGAAGATCTTGCGGATTACCATCGACGTAAGTCAATCGGATCACGCGACAAAAGGTATTCTTCTTTTGTTAGATAATATATATGTTTAATTGATTAAAGGGTTTAAGGTTCATAAAAAGGAAAAATTTTAAAAGTTACTAAATCTATTTTTAGTCTCGCTTCCGCTGCGTGTACTACGGTATTTTTCCCTACAATTGGTATCAGAGCTAGGTTGAACCCTCTTAATTAATTAACGTATATATACGTGGATCTATTTCTTTTTGTTGTGATTATGCATGTTTATAAAGAGATGGCACTCTAGGTATTCGCATATATAATTACATGTGATGTATGGATTTATATATGTTTTATGTGGATTGTTTTTGCTCGATTTTGGTCCTAGATTTTCAATGTATTTTTGTTATGGAATTGTAACAAGAAGGGTGGTCTATCATCGCCATAATTCCTTCTTGGTAGTTGCTAGGTTTTATTTTATTTTTTTGATATGTGCAGTATTTTTTTTATTATTATTGCAGCAGTTTTTTTATTAAGTTTTAGTGCAGTATTTTATTTGTAAAAAGTACTGCAGTGATTAATAAAAAAATAAAAAATAAAAAAAATACTGCAGTATTTTATTTGTTTAAATACTGCCGTAATATATTTAGGTGTTGAATATTCGAAGACACGAAGAAAAATGAAGCAACCGGAACCGAGAACGAGCACCGTGCGCACCCTAGGAGTGGATTGGGCTGCGCATGGCAAGCCCAAGCTTGGTGGGCTGCGCATGGCAGCTTTGTTGGGCCTTATGGGCTGCGCATGGCAGCCCCTTTGTGGGGTTGTGGGCTGTGCACGCCCATGGGAGGAGGCCGAAGGATGAGCGTATGGTTGATGGGCCACTTGAAGATCTTGTATTCCTAAACAATTGTAATTTACTTGTTTTTCTAGGATGGGCCAAAATTGTTGCTATTTAATTTTTGCTTAAATATTACAATATTTGTTATTGTATGACAACATGACATATAGAATAGGAGTGCCACTCATATATCTCTTTTGGTATGAACATGCATTGAATGATTTAGGTATCTAAATTGGCATCTAGATAACTTGGTAAATCATTCTTTGGGATTTAATCACACGCCTTAAATAATTGAGTGGGAGAAGGTGTTTTTGTAACACCTATGGTCTCCAAGGTTAGTTGAGCTTTATTATTTATTGGTAATCCCCCCAAGGGGCGTCCATGAATGGAATTTAGCAATATACTTCCTTACAAGGATAGACTAGACAATGGACTCAAACGAGATCTACTCCCCAAGGAGGGATTTTCGTGAGAGAATATTGAGGGTCGATATATTGGTAACACACTCAATGTAATTTTATTGATATCCTCCCAATAGTTCTTGTCAGTAAAATTACAAGGCTAAAATTGAAAACGCTGGTTGTTATGTTAACAATTAGGTGGGACCTAGTCTAACTAGTAAATGGTGCGAACTCCCAAAGGAGGCGTAACATTTATGGGTGTTGGATCACCGTTGAATTTTATGATTGAGTTATTTATTTAATTCAAGATAAATATTTAAAAGTGCTTTATCATGATTATTTACTCATATATATTTTTGTTATATTCAGAAATCATGACCCCATCCCTAATGAACATCTTAAAAGATAATATTTTAACTGGAAATAATTATGTCACATGGAAAAGGAAAATTGGGTTGTTGCTGCAAGCTGAAAAACATAAGTTTATTCTGTCTACTCCTAAACCACCTGCTCCTACTTATGAATATCAGATTCATATGGTTGGTAAAGTTGCTACTGTTAAGACCCGTCAAAAGGTTAAGGAACAACAGAAGAAAAAGCAACTTGGGCCTACCAAGATGGAGACCAAGAAAGTAACCAAGATCAAAGGGAAATGCTTCCTTTGTGGTGAAAAGGGACATTGGAAAAGAAATTGCCCAAAGTCCCAGAACAAGAAGGAACAAGGTAATATTAATTATCTTGAAACATTTTTTCTGGCAGATTCTACAGATTCTTGGATCATAGACTCTGGAGCCACAAATCATGTTTGCTATTCCTTACAGGGGTTCCAAGAAAGGAGAAAGTTGAATAAGAATGAAATCAACTTGCGTTTGGGCAACGGAACGTTAGTGTCTGCAAGTGCAGTGGGAGATATTAGAGTTAATCTAGATTCTTTTAAGCATTTAGATTTGATAGACGTTTATTATGTACCTCAATTCAAGAGAAATTTAATTTCAGTTTCTTGTTTGAATAAATTTGGATATTCGGTTACTTTTAATAAAGATTTTATTATTAGTAAGAATGACAAAATTATTTACCAAGGTACATTGGAAAACGGTCTATACTTTTTGCATAGAAATATCTCTCACTCGTTAGACACAGAATTAACGGAACCTAATCATAAAAGAGTAAAATTATCAACAGATGAAACCTACCTTTGGCATTTACGCTTAGGTCATATTAACCTTAATAGGATTAAAAGATTGGTATGTGACGGACCTTTGAGTGACTTAAAGGTTGATGATCTACCAACTTGTGAATCTTGTTTGGAAGGTAAAATGACCAAAAGGACGTTCTCTGCCAAAGGTGCAAGAGCCACTGAATGTTTAGGATTGATACACACTGATGTATGTGGACCTATGAGCATTCAAGCTAGAGGTGGATATAAGTACTTCATCACCTTTACGGATGATTACTCGAGATTTGGTTATGTGTATCTCATGAGACATAAGTCGGATGCTTTTGACATGTTCAAAGCATTCAAAGCTGAAGTGGAAAATCAGCTTGAGAAACACATAAAAATCTTGAGATCTGATCGTGGTGGAGAATATCTATCTGGTGAGTTTCAGCAATATCTTATTGATAATGGGATAGTTTCTCAGTTTTCTACACCAGGTACACCTCAACAGAATGGGGTAGCAGAAAGGAGAAATAGAACTCTTTTGGATATGGTTAGGTCTATGTTGAGTTATTCAACACTTCCTATTTCTTTTTGGGGATATGCTTTACAAACTGCTATATACATTCTAAACGATGTACCATCTAAGTCTGTTCCTAAAACACCGCATGAGTTGTGGACTGGGCGCAAGCCTAGTTTGCAACACTTAAGGATATTTGGTTGTCCTGAGTATGTGTTAAAAGGAAAGACAGAAAAGATGGAGTCCCGTTCGGAAACATGTATATTTGTAGGGTATCCAAAAGAAACTAAAGGATATTATTTCTATAGTCCTTCAGATCTTAAAGTATTTGTTTCGACAAATGCTAAATTTTTGGAAAAGGACTATATGAATGATTTTGTGCCTAGAAGTAGAATTGTCCTGAATGAGATGTCAGGAGATACAATTCCACGAGAGGTTACACAACCTAACCCAATTGTAAGTTCCGATCCAACACAAGATCAACAACCTACCATTCCTCGTCGTAGTGGGAGGGTTAGAACACAACCCGAAAGATACATTGGTCTGGGAGAATCAGTGGAGAATCTCCCGGACGACGATGATCCCTATACGTACAAGGAAGCTATGGAGGATGTTGATAGTCGCCATTGGCAAAAGGCAATGCAATCTGAGATTGAATCTATGTTCGATAACAAAGTCTGGTCCCTTGTAGACTTGCCTAAAGGGATAAAACCCATTGGGTGCAAGTGGGTATACAAGAGGAAAAGAGGTATGGATGGAAAGGTGGAAACCTTTAAAGCTAGATTGGTAGCTAAAGGGTATACACAGAAAGAAGGTATCGATTACGAGGAAACCTTCTCTCCAGTGGCCATGCTTAAATCCATTAGGATACTCTTATCCATTGCAGCATCTTTAGATCTAGAGATTTGGCAAATGGACGTCAAGACAGCTTTCCTTAATGGAAGTCTTGACGAAAGCATCTACATGATGCAACCAGAGGGATTCATTGAAAAGGGCCAAATGGAAAAGGTATGCAAGTTGTAGAAATCCATATATGGATTAAAGCAAGCATCCAGATCCTGGAACATAAGGTTTGATCAAGCTGTCAAAGGTTTTGGATTTATTCAGAATCCTGACGAACCTTGTGTATACAAAAGGATTAAGGGCGACAAGTTGGTTTTCCTGATTCTTTATGTTGATGATATACTACTCATTGGAAACAATGTAGGTGTATTGACATCAGTAAAAGAATGGTTAGCAAAACAATTTGATATGAAGGACTTAAGAGAAGCAAGTTTTATTCTAGGTATCCAAGTAATAAGGGATAGAAAGAATAGAACGATTGCATTATCCCAAGCTTCATACATAGACAAGATCTTGTCTAGGTTTTCCATGCAGGATTCCAAGAAAGGTATGTTACCTTTCAGACATGGAATCAAGCTTTCTAAGGAACAAGTTCCTAAGAATGAGCATGAAGAGCAATTCATGAGTAGGGTTCCATATGCCTCGGCAGTTGGAAGTCTCATGTATGCAATGCTCTGTACTAGACCAGATATTTGTTTTGCTGTTGGCATAGTTAACAGGTTTCAATTGAAACCTGGTCCTGATCACTGGACGGCAGTCAAGCATATTTTCAAGTATCTCAAGAGAACGAGAGACAATATGCTTGTATACTCTGGAGGGGATTTGATTCCTGTTGGGTATACAGATTCTGATTTCCAATCAGATTCTGACTCCAGAAAATCCACATTAGGGGCTGTGTTTACTATTGGAGGAGGAGCAGTTATATGGAGGAGTATCAAGCAATCTTGTATTGCTGATTCCACCATGGAAGCTGAGTATGTTGCTGCATGCGAGGCTGCCAAAGAGGCTGTTTGGCTCCGCCAATTCTTGATTGACTTAGAAGTGGTTCCTAGTGCGAATAAGCAGATCACTATCTACTTTGACAACAGTGGAGCAGTAGCTAATTCGAAAGAACCAAGAAGTCACAAGAGAGGTAAACACATTGAAAGAAAGTATCATCTTTTAAGGGAGTTGTTCAAAGAGGTGACGTGACGATTACCAAAATCGCGTCAGCAGAAAATCTAGCTGATCCCTTCACAAAGGCTCTACCTCAGAAGAGTTTCGATGGGCATCTAGAGAACATGGGCTTGAGAGATATGGCACATTTGCTATAGTGCAAGTGGGAGATTATTAGGATTATGCTCAATAGCAAGAGTGTAATGTTGTAATTAACAATCTTTTTCATATTAATAAAGTGATTTCTGGTTTAACAAATCATATAGCATTTATAGTTTAATATTATAATTGTCAAAGTAAATAATCATAAGGTCTAAAGACTATGAGAAAAGAAGAATTGTTCGTACATCTGGATATATATGTGGTAGACACAATTCTTTAGTTAGTCTTGAATAATGTTCACAACTTAAGTTAAAGGCTGGGCACCTTTATCTTGTTAAAGTTGTAGAATTCTTTTGCTAGCATTTGAGTGGGATCAAATGAGATATGATGAGTCTAAAATCATCGGAGTGTCTTCAAGCAAAAGGATCTAGTGCACTGGGTGTATTGAACTGGATCACAATGAAATACTTTATCTATAACCGTCAATAGATAATAGTCTTTTCATTATCAGGACAATCGGAGAGTCTATCTTAATCCTGAGATAAACGATGGACTTATGGTTGCAAGTGATATCATTTGAGTTATCAATGAGTACGATTATATAGCATAGTCTATCCTCGATAGTTTGGTGATATTCATTTGTTAATCGATAGAGGACTTCATTTATAGATATGGACTTCATTTATAGATATGGACATCGTGGCTCCATTTATTAAATGAGAGTATAATATCATCATATGGATGTTTTGAGGTAATTGGATATTAAATCTCAACGTTGAGTTTTCGATAGTGTCTATTGAAAACATGGCTTCTGGACAAGTCAAAATATCCAAGTTCAAAACGTGGTCATATGAGTAAATATGGTAACTTGGAGAGTTGTAGGCGGTCTATGAACTCTTGGCATTTACTGATATTAATCACGAGGATACACTATCTCCAACATGATTGTCTAGGGTATGAATGAGGAACATCTTCCTTTTCTATCTTTATTTAAGAGTTCAGTTTTAGCTCTTTAGTGGAATGAGTTAAAATTAATGGATCGGACCTAAGTGAATCATTTGTTGATTGTGATTAGGTTATGTCTATTGAAGCTTAAATTTAGATGGTCCGCCAAGATCCCCAATCCACACGGACTTGCATGGATCATTTGATATATTCTACCGGACCAATTTAAGGGTCTATCTAGAATTGCATTTAATATATTAAGAATATAATTTGCACATTATTTATGTAATGGGCTGCTCAATTATATTAATATATTAATGAAAGACATGTGGGCTTGTTTCTTTTAGTAAGAATGGGTCTGGTTCACATGTGGGCTTTTTTTATTTAAAGTCCAATGGATTAAATGAAATAAGAAAATAATATTAGGCCCAATTTATTCAAGTGGGGCGGCAAGGTTAAAGTTTTAACCTAATATATTATTTTGTTTCATTTGTTTTTATTAAATAAGAATTAATTAATTTATTAGTTAATTATTTAATTAAGAAACAAATCTTTTCTGATTAGGAAATATAATTCCTAGTCTTATACTATAGTTGGTAGTATACTAAAAGAAAAAGACTTATTTGGTAAGAAAATAAATAATTAATTTTATTTATTTAATCAAATAAGAAGTCTTTTTATTTAGTCAAATAAAAGAATAAAAGTTTTATGAATTGAATTAGGGTTTGAAGTCTTAAATGACATGTGAATTTGGGTGCAACACAACTCCTCTTTTGTAGAGGAAAATTGCGGCAACCCTAGGAGAAACACATGAAGAATTCGGCCACCCTAAAAGAAAGAAGGAAAGAAAATTTGGCCACCTATATATTCACTCTTATAGATTTCGGCCAACCAAATGTTTGGTGCTTGAGATTCTATTTTCTTCTTCTTCTCAATTCATAGAGAGATTATTTTATTTCTACTAAAAACATAAAAGAGTGAATAGATTATTCTTTGATGGTACACTAATTGCTTGTTCATCAATAAGCTTGTGTGTACAACATCGATTGAGGTTCACGCGAGTTTCGATCATAAGATTGAGAACTCAAAAGTGACCGGAATAATCTTAGTCTTCTTTTGATTGTTTTTGTGACTAACAAAGAAAAGAAAAGTTTGTTTGTCCATTCTCAGGTTTGCAATTCAAAGAAAGAGGAGACCATGCTCCTAGGTGATCCACGTTCGTGCTAGGATTGAAGATCTTGCGGATTACCATCGACGTAAGTCAATCGGATCACGCGACAAAAGGTATTCTTCTTTTGTTAGATAATATATATGTTTAATTGATTAAAGGGTTTAAGGTTCATAAAAAGGAAAAAATTTTAAAGTTACTAAATCTATTTTTAGTCTCGCTTCCGCTGCGTGTACTACGGTATTTTTCCCTACATCATCATCTTAGATAAGCATATAGGGTTTCCCTTGCTCTATGTTGCATTTGGATATTCATATATTCACTTAGGGTGTTATTCTCTTCATTGAGAAAGTAAGTCTTGTGTGTAGCTTCCGGGATTAGGTTGCTTAGATCGCAAGCAAATTGGACTAGGTTCACTTATACCGGGATTAGGTAGGTGTGTGATTACTTCCGGGATTAGGTTGTAATCGTTTTACATAGTTAGTGGATTCGAGGTTCAAGTGTGGCTTACTTACTAGCCCGTGGTTTTTCCCGTGAGGGTTTCCACGTAAAAATCAAGTGTTATTTAATTTCCGCATTTTATACTTGATTTATTGCTTTATCTATTTAGGGGTAATTTCGTAATATTGACTTCACACGAAAAATTAGGTAATAAGTTTAAAATCTATTCACCCCCCCCTCTAGACAGTTTTATACACACCGTGCTATAATTTGTTTCAATTGGTATCAGAGCGGGTTCCTAGATATAATTAGGTGATCCTTGCTCACTTTGGTGTGTTTTGCATTTTGTGTGATTTTTGATCAGTCATACATTTGCATTCATTTCATTCATTCATAAACACTATGAGTGGAAACGGTGGAAATGGTGGTGGCAACGAGGGTGCTTCAAGCACAAGGCATCCACCTCTTACCGGGTTGAACTATTCCCAATGGAAAGGAAAGATGGAATCCTACATATGTCAAATTCACGACCGTGCGTGGATGGCGGTGGAAGATGGATATAATCTACCCAAGATGACTACCGATGGTGGAGGAGAAGAAGTATTGAAGCCTAAGGCGCAATGGAGTCCGCAAGAGTTTGAGGCTTCAAAGTGGAATAGGAAGGCGATGCACGCCATCCTTTGTGCAATGGATGAAAATCAGTATAAGCTTATTTAGGACACTCAAATCGCGAAAGTGGCTTAGGATATCTTACAAGTTGCACATGAAGGAACCGAGGTGGTGAAGGAATCCAAGCTTCAAGTCCTCTAAACTCAATTCGAGTTACTTAGGATGGGAGAGGATGAATGCTTCAATGATTTCGAAATCAAATTGATGGATATCGTTAATCAAAGTCACCAACTCGGAGACCCGTATTCGGATAGGAGAGTCAAGCAGAAAATCATGAGATCTCTCCCCGATAGGTTCGAATCAAAGGTGATGGCAATAGAAGAAAACAGTGGATATATGGACATGAAGCCGAGCGAGGTTATTGGAAGACTTCTCGCCAATGAGTCTAGGAATGCTCCTAGCTCTACACCTCCTAAAAAGCAAAAAGGAATTGCTTTAAAAGCTTCCAAGGATGAAAAGGAGGCAAAGAAGATTAACTCGGATGAAGACCTTGCCTTGTTTGTGAAAATGTTCAAAAAGGTTATGAAGTTTAGGAGAAAGGGATTTGGATCAAAAGGTCAAGATTTGAAGAAAAATGGTCCTTTCAAGAAGTTTGAACCTAGGCAAGAAATGACCGAAAGGAAAGGGGTCTGATGCTTCGAGTGTGGTGGCATAGGTCACTTTGCCCCCGAATGTGCTAATCACAATGACAAGTAAATGGGTAAAGTGATGGCCGCCACATGGAATGGTAGTAGTGATGACTCCAATGAGGGAGATGAGTCTTCAAGTGATGAAGAGCTCATGGCTAACCTCCTAGCTTTTGCCTCCTCCCATAAAAGCAAAAGTGCTAGTGAAAGAGAGGAAATGAGTCAAGAGGAAAATGACTCAAGTGGAGAAGAAAGTGATTCCTCTTCTAACTCCATAAACGGATTTGTGGAGAAAAAGGTGCTTGCTAAATACCATGCCAAGTTTAATGATTTAACAATCAATAGCACAAGAAAGATCAAGATGTTGAGAGAAGAAAATCTTGAGCTTTCATCTCATAATGACCATTTAAGTGAACAAGTGGAAAAATTCAAGAAGATGGAAGATAAGCTAAGAGAGGAGTTAGTCTTATCTAAGAGGAATGAAGAAGGTTTGAAAAGGGAGCTTGATGAAGCTTTAGAATCATTAGTGTAAGGATTCCCGTTTTGTTGATTGGCTTATTTCGTGGTCAAACCACATGTTGGGGTTTTGAATGTAAGGGTAGTCTAAGTGATTAGTGTTGAAGATCAAAGGCCCTTCCATGACCTCAAGATACAAGCACGCCAAAGGTATAATCTCTTGTGCTTGTTTTTCTTTGATGAGATTTAGTACCACACACACACTTAGCATTCTTGCTATGATTGCATACTTGCTTATTTTTATGTGCATCTCTTCACATGTCACTTTACACACTAGCACTTTGGTTGATATATCTTGTTGTGTGTATATGTGCCTTATAATTCGTTTCCCGACATTGTTCGGAAACGTCCGCGCTTGCACTAATGAGTGCTTGGTTTCGCGCGAAGACCGCCTATGGAGAATGCCCTCGGCTTCTCCTTGGTTTTCACCATTGTTGGTGATCGGTGGTTATGATCGGCGGCCTGGCCGCCGAATGAAACCTCCGTTTCAGTCCAGATTGGTCTGAAGCAATTATGCGGTCAAGATCGGCGGTCACGACCGCCGTTCAAAACCGCCGTTCATACCTGATCGATTTTAATCCCTCGGGTTTGATTCGGCGGTTGGATCGGCGGTCACGAAACCGTCGAATGAAACAGCCGTTAATGCTCTGTTCTTCACGAGCTCAATTCGACGGTCGTCATCGGCGGCCTGGCCGCCGATTGAAACCGCCGAACGGTGCGTTTCAGGGGCAAAAGTGTCTTTTCACATGCCCAATTCTTGATGTCTATAAATATCTTATTTTCTCAATCTCTGATCAAGTTTCTTGAGCAATTAGAACCCTAAACTTTCAAGAGAGATTTTTGAGAAAAAATCAAATCAAGAACCCATCTTTAAACACTCAAATCAAATCCCTTTTGCATCAAATTTCATATTTGATCTTCTATGCCTTCATAGAATTGATCCATGCATGGTTTTGAATCATCACATCTTATTTGGTATGTTCTTCACTAATTTCATATTACTTTAGTGTTTTTCATATTAATACATCTCTTTAATTACTTGTATGCTTTTGATTATTTGCTAGATACAAGTTAGAGATTATTTGTGATGAAAATGATTGAGTGTTGATTGTGATAGCTAATTAGGTTTTTGCTTAATCTTGATTAGCTAAGCTATTTGACATGTCATTTAGCAATTGATATCTAGGGTTGATTAAATTGATTATATCATCATCCTAGATAAGCATCTAAGGTTACCTAGCCTTGTTTGTTATTTGAATATTCATATATATATTCACATAGGTTGTTTCTCTTCATTGAGAAGTAAGTCTTGAGGCTAAGAGTGCTTAGGCCTCAAGCAAATTGGAATAGGGTTGCTAATAAAGGCCCGCTGGGTAGAAGTGAGGGGTTACAGACCGGAGTGTTAGACGAGGTCTACATAGGTTGTAAACTTCATTTCAATTAGTGATTTTGAGTTCCGAGTGTGGCGCACTATACAGCCCGTGGTTTTTCCCAGTGGTTGGGTTTCCACGTATACATCAAGTGTTATTTAAATTCCGCACTATATTACACTTGTATGTATTTTTGACTAGTAGGGGCATTTTCGTAAAATTGACTTGCATGCGAAAATTGGGTAATAATAGTTAAAATCTATTCACCCCCCCCCCCCCCCTCTAGCTTTATATAGAACACGCCTCTAATTTGTTTCAATTAGCTAGGATGGATTCTAGCACCAAGAAACTTGATCATATACTTGGTGTTGGAAAGAGTCTGTGTGACAAGAGGGGTCTTGGGTATGAAGATGGCAAGAAGATCTCAACCTCTAACAAGACCGTGTTTGTCAAGAGTTTGAGGAACGAAGAAACTTCATTTGTACAAATTCTTAGGAAGAAGTTAGAACTAGGACAATGTTCAAATGCACAAGTGAAAATGGTGCCAAGAAGGCAACCTCAAGCTCAACCTTCTAGGGTCCCTCAAGCCAACATTCCTCCACAATTGGCTCACAAAGGAAAGAGACCAATCATGCAACCTCAAGCTAGGAAGCAATCTAGACCGGTTCAACAACGAAGATGGATTGAACCCTTTCATCCACAAAGACAAGGACAAGGTATGATTCCTTATTTTACTCCTATATGTCACTTTTGTGGATTTGATGGTCATATTAAACCACATTGCTTTCGATATATTAAAATGTGTAAAACTAGAAGCATGATTGAGAAGGAAGAGAAAAGAGCCATGATACATGTTCCTAGGAATGATAATATTGATGTGCATAATCCTAGGACATCTAGAACCCATGTACCAAAGACCACTAAGAAAGCTAAGATTATTTCTAGGTGGATTAGAAAGAATGAAAATGTTTGCCATGTTGCTCAAATAGCCGTGAAGGCAAATTCTTCTAATTTTTGGTACTTAGATAGTGGATGCTCTAGGCACATGACGGGAAACAAGAGTTTCTTCGAGACTCTTGTTATGAAGGAAGGAGGATATGTCACTTTTGGTGATGGATCCAA
This sequence comes from Acer yangbiense, assembly GCA_008009225.1. Lineage (NCBI taxonomy): Eukaryota > Viridiplantae > Streptophyta > Magnoliopsida > Sapindales > Sapindaceae > Acer > Acer yangbiense. Next base: position 48,636,549 of record CM017761.1, on the reverse strand, counting down.
AAAGAAAGTTGTAGGGAAAGGAACCATTTCCGTTCCCGGATTACCCTCCTTATCTGATGCTTTATTTGTTGATGGCTTGAAAGCCAATTTAATAAGCATTTCACATCTAAGTGATGAAGGATATTCTGTCTTGTTTAGTAAAAGTGATTGCTCGATCCTAAAGCCCGATGGACAAACCTTGTTGAAAGGTATGAGATCTAGTGACAATTGTTATTGTCTTGAAGCTAGAATAGTCTCAAACATTGTGTCCATGGATGAGCAAATAGAGTTGTGGCATGAAAGACTTGGCCACATGAACTTTAGGGATTTAAGAACCCTTGGAAAGTTCAATTATGTGCATGGCCTCCCTAAGCTTGGGAAGAAAGCCAATGGAATTTGTGGACCTTGCCAACAAGGAAAACAAACCAAGAGCATGCACAAAAAGGGCAAATATCTCTCCACCAAGGAGCCTTTAGAGCTTCTCCACATGGATCTCATGGGTCCTATGCAAACCGAGAGTTTAGGTGGAAAGAGAAACATTTTTGTTTGTGTTGATGATTTCTCTAGATTTACATGGACATATTTTCTTAGAGAAAAATCCGAAACTTTTGATAAGTTTAAAATGCTTTGTACTAAAATACAAAATGAAATGAATTCTAACATTAAAAGCATTAAACGGATTAGAAATGACCATGGGAGGGAATTTGAGAATGCCTCTTTTGAAAGCTATTGCAATAGCTTAGGTATCTCCCACGAGTTCTCGGCTCCTAGGACACCTCAACAAAATGGAGTTGTTGAGAGGAAGAATAGGGTCCATCAAGAGATGGCCCGAGTGATGTTGCTTAGCAAAAATGTCCCTAGGAACCTATGGGCCAAAGCCGTCAATACGGCTTGCTATATAGGGAATCATGTTTTCCTAAGGCCCGAATCTAGAAACACCTCCTATGAGTTATGGAATGGTAGAAAGCCAAATGTTAGCTACTTCCATACATTTGGAAGCAAATGCTACATTTTAAATGACCGTGATCAACTTGGCAAATTTGATGGTAAGAGTGATGAGGGTATCTTTATTGGCTATGCCTTAAATAGTAGAGCCTATAGTAGACCTGGCATGGTTCCGGTTGGAACTGCTGAAACCGGAACCGGAAAAACCGAAACCGAAACCGGATTTTCGGTTCCGGTTCAAGAACCGGAACGTGAAACGGAGGAGGCCGGTTCCGGTTCCGGTTCGAACCGCCGGTTCGCACAATAATTTTTTTTTTTTTTTTTTTTCTATAAATACCACCCCTCTTTCATTTTTCCTCACACCAATTTCTTCTGAATTCTCTAATTCTAATTTCTCTCCAATGAGAGAATAGAAAAAATTTGCCTTAAAAAAAAAACAAATTGCGGTAAAAAAAATTTTATATATGCCTTAAACTTTGAAAGGCCATAACTTTGTGCTCGGATGTCCGGATCAGGTAATTTTTTTTTTGAAATCACATAGAATGATGCAAGGAATGCGATGGGAGCAAGTCCAAAGGGCTTGTGGACACTTTTCGAGCCCTAAAAACCCCTTTTTCATAAAAAAAAAGTGTTTTTAAGTGTTGTGTCTATTTCGAACCTCGTTTAAACCTAGTAAGAAACCTTTTCCTCCCGATCCCACACCACATCCGTGCCCGTTTTGGTCCGGAGAATTACTTTAACATCAGGCCTTGTGTAAATGGACACGTTTTTAAAAAATCCTTTATACTACTTATAGTTTTTGTTTGAAATATTATACAAGTATTGAATGTGGCTTTAGTGGCTAGTTTAGTTTGTGTTTTTCTTTTGCAACCATGGTTCAAGCATCCATAAGAACCCATAAATTGTCATTTGTAATTTTATTTTATAATTTAATTTAATTTTGTAATTTAATTTAATTTTGTAATTTGTCATTTATATATTTTATTTTATTAGAGAAGTCTTTTTTTTTTTTTTTAAAAAAAAAAAAAAAAAAAAAAAAAAAAAAAAAAAAAAAAACAAGGTTCAAAACCGCCGGTTTCAATGGAACCAGAACCGGAACCTGCGGTTCCGGAACCGGTATATAGCGGTTCCGGTTCCGGTTCTATCAAACCGTGGAACTGGAACCGCCGATTCTGAACCGAAACCGGACCGGAACCGTGTCAGGTCTAGCCTATAGAGTTTTCAACTTGAAGACTCGAACCGTCATGGAATCATCCAATGTTGTCATTGATGATACTAGGCTCAAGTCTAATGACCATGAGGAGGAGGAAGTTTTAGATGATGACTCTCCTTTGGAGAGGGCTGTGGAGACTTCTAATGTTGGGACGTCCAATGGTAATAATGAGGACACACAACCTCTTACTAGAGTTCCTCTCATGGACTATAATAAACCCGCTCCATGGGTTAGAAGGCTCCATAACAAAGAGGATGTTATTGGAGATGTGAATGAGGGTTGAAACAAATTATAGCACGGTGTGTATAAAACTATGTAGAGGGGGGGTGAATAGATTTTAAGCTTTTTACCCAAATTTTCGTGTTAGTCAAAATTACGAAATTACCCCTAAATAAATAAAGCAATAAATCAAGTATAAAATGCGGAAATTAAATAAGACTTGATTTTTACGTGGAAACCCTCACGGGAAAAACCACGGGCTAGTAAGTAAGCCACACTCGAACCTCGAATCCACTAAATGTGTAAAACGATTACAACCTAATCCCGAAAGTAATCACACACCTACCTAATCCCGGTATGAGTGAACCTAGTCCAATTTGCTTCCGATCTAAGCAACATAATCCCGGAAGCTACACACAAGACTTACTTTCTCAATGAAGAGAATAAAACCCTAAGTGAATATATGAATATTCAAATGCAACATAGAGTAAGGGAAACCCTATATGCTTATCTAAGATGATTAATATGCAATTAGAACAATCCTAGATATTAAAAACTAAATGACATGTTCAATCAAATAGTTTAGCTAATCAAGATTAAGCACAAAACCTAATTAGCTATCACAATACAATTTCCCAAACATACATCACACTAATCTCAATCTTGTATCAAAAGATATATGAAAATCATACAAGTAATAAATTGAGATTGCTTGTTAAGAAAAACATAAAATATGTAAGATATTAGTGAAAAGCTTACCAAGCAAAGTATGATGAAGAATCCATGCAAAGAGACATCTAGATGATCAAGGATGATGCTAGATGATGATTGATGATTATGAAAAAGTGTTTGAGTAAACTAAAAATGAGTTCTTTGGAATTTTTCTTCTCTTTGAAAAATATCCTAAGTATGGAATCTGAATATGAACTCTCTTAATTGACCTAAAGTCAAAGTGGCATATATATAGGAGGCCAAAACAAAGTGTGGTCGTTTTGATAAGTTGGCCTAAAATTTGCCTTGGGCGCTGTACGTAGAGCGCTTCTGTACAGCGCCTGTACAGCGCCCCAACTCTGTTCTCTCGGGAAAACAGAGTGGCGCTGTACGTAGAGCGCTTCGTACAGCAGCCCAAGAGCGACCCAACAGCGACTGAATTAAATCGATCAGGTCTGAACAGCGCTCAATGGGTGCTGTTTGTACAGCGCCTCTGTAGAGCGCCTTTGGGAGCGCCCCATGCAAAAATGCAATCCTAAGTCTAAACATGACAAGGCAATTGGATATGCAAGATGCAATCAAACTAACATGCAAGAAGAGATGAAAATAAGCATTAATGCACAACAATAAGTGAAACAAATAATAGCACGGTGTGTATAAAGCTATCTAGAGGGGGGGTGAATAGATTTTACGCTTTTTACCCAATTTTTCGTGTTAGTCAAAATTACGAAAATGCCCTCAAGATAATATAACCAAGCAATTGTAATATGGTGCGGAAATTAAAACAACACTTGGTTTTTACGTGGAAACCCTCACGGGAAAAACCACGGGCTATGTAAGTAAGCCACACTCGAACCTCGAATCCACTAAATGTGCAAACGATTACAACCTAATCCCGGAAGTAATCACACACCTACCTAATCCCGGTATGAGTGAACCTAGTCCAATTTGCTTGCGTTCTAAGCAACCTAATCCCGGATGCTACACACAAGACTTACTTTCTCTTTGAAGAGAATACAACCCTAAGTGAATATATGTGAATATCCAAAATGCAACATAGAGCAAGGGAAACCCTATATGCTTATCTAAGATGATTAATATGCAATTAAGTATAATCCTAGATATCAAAACTAAATGACATGTCAATTAGTTTAGCTAATCAATATTAAGCACAAAACCTAATATGCAAGCACAATATAAAATCTCAAACATACATCATACTCATCTCAATATTGTATCTAAAGCATACAAAATAACAAACAAGTAATTAATTGAGATTGCTAGATAAGAGAAACACAAAACATGTAAGATATTAGTGAAAAGCTTACCAAGCAAAGTATGATGAAGATTCCATGCTAGATGACATCTAGATGATCTAAGATGATGCTAGATGATGATTGATGATCATGAAAAGTGTTTGAGAATCAAGAATGGAGTTCTTGGAATTTTTCTTCTCTTTGAAAAATATCCTAAGTATGAATTCTGAATATGAACTCTCTTAATTGACCTAAAGTCAAAGTGGCATATATATAGGGGGCCAAATCAAAGTGTGGTCGTTTAAGTAAGTTTCAAAGAAACGCGCCAATCGGCGGTTTCAATCGGCGGCCAGGCCGCCGTTCATGACCGCCGAATTGAGCTCGTGAAGAACAGAGCAAAAACGGCGGTTCATTCGGCGGTTTCGTGACCGCCGATTCCAACCGCCGAAACAGAACAGAGAGATCAAAATCGACCAGGTATGAACGGCGGTTTCGAACGGCGGTTTAATGCCCGCCGTTTCAACCGCCGAATTAGACCGAGAGATAAATCAATCAGGTCTTGAAACGGCGGTTTCGAACGGCGGTCGTGACCGCCGATATTAACCGCAGAAAAGCTTCAGACCAATCTGGACTGAAACGGCGGTTTAATTCGGCGGCCAGGCCGCCGATCATAACCGCCGATCACCTAGAAAGGTGAAAACCAAGGAGAAGCCAAGGGCATTCTCCATAGGCGGTCCTCGCGCTAAACCAAGCACATTCTCGTGCATGCGCGGACGTTTCCGAAAGTTATCGGGAAACGAATTAACACAACAACAAGACACAATAACACACAACAAAATATAATAAATAAGTGCAAGTGTGAATTGTGACAAATGAAGAGAATGCACACATATGCAATGAATGTTTAGTGTGTGTGTGCTTCTAAATCTCTTCAAAGAAAAGTAAGCACATAGAAATTTACCTTCGGTGCTTATCAACACGAGGTCTTCAAAGGGCTTCGAACAAGAAGACCGATACTTAGGCTACCCTTACAAAGAACCCCCACATATGGTTTGATCACGAAATAAGCCAATTAAAAACAACGGGAATCCTTACAATAAGAAACACAACATACAAAGATTAAACATATGCATGAGTTGTGAGTGTGTTCAACTATCTCTTCAAGACAAGTAAGCACATAGAAATTTACCTTCGGTGCTTATCAACACGAGGTCTTCAAAGGGCTTCGAACAATAAACCTGATACCTAGGCTACCCTTACAAAGAACCCTAACATGTGGTTTGTCCACGAAATGAGCCAATCAACAAATGGGAACCTTACAAGGGTGTTAGGACTAGGCGTCAAATAGCTAATCTCATTAGCTTTACATGCTACACCTCTCAAATTGAACCCAAAAAGGTTGATGAAGCCTTGAATGATTTATTTTGGGTTCTTACCATGCAAGAAGAGCTAAACTAATTCAAAAGGAATGAGGTTTGAACTCTAGTTCCTAGGCCTAAAAGCTCACATGTGATAGGCACTAAGTGGATTTATAGGAACAAATTCGATGAGAATGGCAACATAGTGCGGAATAAGGCTAGGCTTGTAGCACAAGGGTACTCTCAAATTGAGGGTATCGACTTTGAGGAGACTTTTGCTCCCGTTGCCCGTTTAGAGTCCATTAGGCTTCTCTTATCCATCTCTTGTGTGCACATGTTCAAATTGCACCAAATGGACGTTAAGAGTGCCTTCCTCAATGGCTTCTTGCAAGAGGAAGTGTTTGTTGAGCAACCCAAGGGGTTTGTGGATGCACACCACCCCAACCATGTCTATCGCCTCAAGAAGGCTTTATATGGGTTGAAACAAGCACCGAGGGCTTGGTATGAGCGCCTCACTCAATTTCTTGTTGACAATAACTACACAAGGGGTAGTGTTGACAAGACTCTATTCATCAAAAAGGACAAGGATGAGCTTTTTATAGCTCAAATCTATGTTGATAATATAGTGTTTGGCTCTACCAACAACACTAAGGTCCAACAATTTGTTGATGTTATGTCTCATGAATTTGAGATGAGTCTTGTTGGTGAGCTAAGTTACTTCCTAGGTTTGTAAATTAGGCAATTAAATGATGGGATCTTCATTACCCAAGCCAAATATGCCAAAAACCTAATGAAGAAGTTTGGTCTAGAAAATGCCAAACATTGTGATACACCCATGAGTACCACTTTGAAGCTAAGCAAGGATGCTAGTGGTAAAAGTGTGGAACAAACTCTATATCGGAGCATGATAGGTAGCTTGCCTTATTTGACCGCAAGTAGGCCCGATATATCTTTTAGTGTGGGTGTGTGTGCTAGGTACCAAGCGGATCCCAAGGAGTCCCATCTCTCTTCCGTAAAGAGAATCATTCGCTATGTGAATGGGACTTCCAACTATGGGATTTGGTACTCTTTTGACACTAATGCTAGTCTTGTAGGCTTTAGTGATGCGGATTGGGCAGGAAATTGTGATGATAGGAAGAGCACATCGGGCGGTTTCTTCTTTCTAGGCAACAACTTGGTGTCTTGGTTTTGCAAGAAGCAAAACTCGATTTCTTTGTCCACGGCCGAGGCCGAGTACATAGCCGCGGGGATTGGATGCACACAACTCCTATGGATGAAGCAAATGCTAGTAGACTATGGATTCAACCAAGGTACACTCACTCTCTTTTGTGATAACATGAGTGCCATTAATATTTCCAAGAATCCGGTACAACATTCTAAAACTAAGCATATTGACATCCGCTATCATTTCATTAAAGAGCTTGTTGAAAATAAATGCATAGTACTTGAACATGTAGGTACTAATGATCAACTTGCGGACTTATTTACTAAACCCTTAGATGCTACTCGATTTAAAACACTAAGTAGATCTATTAGGATATGTCTTGTGGAGTGATGAGTTTTGTGATTGACCCCATATAGGGAACTCAAGCAAAGAGAGCCTTTTTTGCATTCTTGTCACTTGCAAAAATTTGAAATATCTTATGCCTCTTCTTTTAATTGCTTGAGTAAGCTTGGTTGCACATATGTATATATGTTTTCAATTCAATAAGTGTGAACCTTGCTTGTTTACAATCCATGTCATATTTATGTTCAAACATGCATTTTTGGACTAGGAGATGTACATAGAAAGTATGATTTGAATGACCTATGGTTATCTCCATGACATGATGATTCTTTAATAACATGCTAATGTCAAATGAAAAAGCATGAAATTCATATAACATGCTCACATGAAAAGCATGAATTGATGATTGCATATTCGTAAAATGCAAAACTTGTGTGAAAGCTTATGAGACTCAAAATGAATAAAGGATCTTTTATCCGTTCAAAGGAATTTATATTCCAAATGTCTATCTTTCTTTATTGGTTGAATATGGCTACTATCATACGGATATATTATCCGAAAAAATCAAATAGGGTGCAAAGTCGCTCATGCCATGTTTCGCTTATAAAGTTGGATATAGTTGCTCTTAAATTGAAATTAATAAAATCTCTATATCCTTGCTTTTCTCGTGACAATGGTGAAATTGGTTTGAATTCTTTTTAGAAACCTTTGTCATTTGCTTTGCCAAATACCATTGTATTTTGGACTTGAATGCTACATGTCTTGTATGCAAAGCATGTTTGATTCACACATTTTCTTCAAATAAATCTCATTGTTTCTCTCCTATTAATTGAGATGCATAAAGTGACTTATATTGATGATGCAAATATCTTGCATGCTACTATCTCTCGTTGCTATGAGTGACCCGGTTGGAGACTACTCATTTGCCTATATCATGACAAAAAGGGGGAGTAGGATATGGTAAGGGGAGTTGCAAATTGTAGTAGCAATTATGCTTGTTGGGGAGAATATTCATTGAGGGGGAGTAACCCGTTGAGGGGGAGCATTGCATACACATACATTGCATAATGTTGTGCCTAATCTTTTAATATGCGAATGCTTGTTTTTTTGTTCTCACTTGATTAATCTCACTCTTACTTGTTTCGGAAAGTTTAGAAACTTTATTTTCAGGGATTGATTATTCTACAAGAGACTGAAGACTTGAAGTTTTATTTTTTTATCTCTTTATAATGTAGATAATCATTGTAGTCCCGTAGTTTCTATTTTTTTTATGAGGAATCAATATGAGTGGTGGATTTGTCACGAAATAGCCAAAGGGGGAGATTGTAAGGTTCCCTTTTGTTGATTGGCTCATTTCGTGGACAAACCACATGTTGGGGTTCTTTGTAAGGGTAGCTTAAATGTTGGTGTTATTGCTCAAAGCCTTTTGAAGACCTCGTCTTGATAAGCATCGAAGGTAAATTTCTATGTGCTTACTTGTCTTGAAAAGATAGTTGCACACACTCACAACTCATGCATATGTTTAATCCTTGTATGTTGTGTGTCTTATTTTTGTGCATTAATGTTCATTAACATCTCTTCTTGCTTGTTATTTTGATTGCATCTTGCATATCCAATTGCCTTGTCATGCTTAGACTTAGGAGTGCATTTTTACAATGGGCGCTCTACAGAAGCGCTGTATGAACAGCGCCCATCGAGCGCTGTTCAGACCTGATCGATTTAATTCGGTCACTGTTGGGTCGCTGTACAGGCGCTGTACAAAGCGCTATACATACAGCGCCACTCTGTTTTCCTGAGAGAACAGAGTTGGGGCACTGTACAGGCGCTGTACAGAAGCGCTCTACGTACAGCGCCCAAGGCAAAATCAGGCCAACTTATTCAAAACGACCACACTTTGATTTGACCCCCTATATATATGCCACTTTGACTTTAGGTCAATCAAGAGAGTTCATATTCAGATTTCATACTTAGGATATTTTTCAAAGAGAAGAAAAATTCCAAGAACTCATTTTTATTTACTCAAACACCTTTTCATGATCATCAATCATCATCTAGCATCATCTTTGATCATCTAGATGTCTTTTTGCATGGATTCTTCATCACACTTTGCTTGGTAAGCTTTTCACTAATATCTTACATATTTTGTGTTTTTCTTAACAAGCATTCTCAATTTATTACTTGTATGATTTTCATATATCTTTTGATACAAGATTGAGATTAGTGTGTTGTATGTTTGAGAAGTTGTATTGTGATAGCTAATTAGGTTTTGTGCTTAATCTTGATTAGCTAAACTATTTGACATGTCATTTAGTTTTAATATCTAGGATTGTTCTAATTGCATATTCATCATCTTAGATAAGCATATAGGGTTTCCCTTGCTCTATGTTGCATTTGGATATTCATATATTCACTTAGGGTGTTATTCTCTTCATTGAGAAAGTAAGTCTTGTGTGTAGCTTCCGGGATTAGGTTGCTTAGATCGCAAGCAAATTGGACTAGGTTCACTTATACCGAGATTAGGTTGTAATCGTTTTACACATTTAGTGGATTCGAGGTTCGAGTGTGGCTTACTTACTAGCCCGTGGTTTTTCCCGTGAGGGTTTCCACGTAAAAAATCAAGTGTTATTTAATTTCCGTATTTTATACTTGATTTATTGCTTTATCTATTTAGGGGTAATTTCGTAATATTGACTTCACACGAAAAATTGGGTAATAAGTTTAAAATCTATTCAGCCCCCCTCTAGATAGTTTTATGCACACCGTGCTATAATTTGTTTCAGGATTCAAAAGCAAAATTCTGCTGAAATTCAAATCTAACCTATGTCCACATTCAAGTGTGCATCTCTAAAAATACTCAACATTATTTGCTAAAATTTTGACACAAGAAAGTAGACATGCAAATAAACACTTTTTATTCAGAAATATTCCAAAAATCGATTTACAATATTGTGATAATGAGCGATGAAAACATCTCACATGCGGATTCGCATAGCTTTTGACCTTTGATCGAATAATTGATCATAACTTTCAAAATACCGCCCAGAATTTTGCGTTCTTTATACCGTTGGATTCGTATCAAAAAATTGAAGAACCAATCCTAGACGAAAAAATTTATTTCCTTGCCAAAAGATACAGTTTTAAAGAAAACATTTACATAAAAATATCTCCAGCAAAACACAAAATCACACAAAAAATGAAATGAAAAATAAACTCACCAATAATTTTTTTTTAATATATGTTTGTAGTAGAAATTAGAATTTTAATTAGTTGAGTAAATTTAAATTTATCAAACAAGTTTTTTTATTTTTTATTTTATTTCTAACAACTCATATAGGTTATATATAAATATTGTACAATTAACACATCAAATCTTGTAGTCAGGCGGTAAAGGCTTACCACTTTGACTTTGAGGTTGCAAGTTCAATTCCTCATAATGACAATTAATCCTCATCAGAGGTTGGGCTGGACGGCGGGATTAATTTTCGTAATACATCAATTTTACGTCGCGGTTTTTAAATCGATTTTATATATAAGCGACGTGTTTTCGAGTGAGCGCGTTGTTTTCTAAATCACTCAAATAGACATCGGTTTTAAAAATTTTGAAAAACCGATTTCTTCCATGTAAAATAAGCGATTTCTTTTGCATTTTTTGTAGTAGTGTGCTCATCAATTGATTGAACAGTTAGAAGCTTTTGTCCCTCAATATGACCATGAGACATCTCAGCTAGATTGGTCCATCGATGAGTGTAGCAAGAGACACAGACTTGATTAGTTTCTTCTTTCATTTTGTTGTTTTTTTTTTTTTATGTGTTTCACTTTGTTGTGTTAGTATGTTGCAGGCTTTTCTTTTCAATAATTACCGATTCAGGTAATGTCTTCTATACTTTACCTTTCTATATTTGGACAATGGGGACAATGTCTCAATATGACCATGAGACATGTCAGCTAGATTGGTCCATCGATGAGTGTAGCAAGAGACACAGACTTGATTAGTTTCTTCTTTCATTATGTTGTTTTTTTTTTTTTTTTTGTGTTTCACTTTGTTGTGTTAGTATGTTGCAGGCTTTTCTTTTCAATAATTACCGATTCAGGTAATGTCTTCTATACTTTACCTTTCTATATTTAGACATTGGGGACAATGTCTCAATTTGGTTAGGGGGTGGGATAGTTGACGATTGTTGCTATTACTATTGTTATTGTTTTCCCTATAAAAAAAATTAATAAAAAAATAAAAATAAATAAAATAAATAAAATTAGTAATAAATAAAATAGTGTTATCATTTGGTTTTGATTTACGAATACTATAACAAGGCTTTGCTATTCACCTTCATTTGAATTAGTTAAATGTATAAACTCTCATCTTTATATCATTAAATTGTTTTGTTTAAAAATAAATAAATAAATAAATGTTTTACTTATTGTTTTGCTTACATACCCTTTAGTAAGTATTTATAAACTATTCTTGTCACACACACACATTGGCATATAATTGTGGGTTGCAAATTGGAATTTAGTATGCTTCATTCTTTTGGTTATAATTGAAACAATAACCAAGGGCAATGGATTTTTTAAAAAAAAATCAAAAAAAATTTTGAAAAAAAAAAGAAGAAATTTTTTTTTGGATAAGTTTGGTTTAGTAGCCTTCTTTGTAGGGAAAAATACGTGTACGCAGCGGAAGCGAGACTAAAATCGGTTTTAGTATAGTTTGAAATTTTTCCATATTATGAACCTTAACCCTTAAATTAATTAAACATATTTATATACTAAAAAGTAGAATACCTTTTGTCGCGTGATCCGATTGACTTTGCGTCAATGGTAATCCGCAAGATCTTCCAATCCAATCACGAACGTGAATCACCTAGGAGCGTGGTCTCCCTTCTCTTTGAATTGTGTACCTGAGGATGGATAACAAAATCTTTTCTTTTTCGTTAGTCACAACAAGTTCCAAGAGACAATGAAGAATGTTCCAGTCACTTTTGAATTTTCAATCTAATGATCGAAACTCACGTGAACCATATTCGAAATTGTGCACAAAGACTATTGATGTATAAGCTATTAGTGCACTATTGAAAAAAGAACAGTTCTTCCTACTTTTCTCTCTTGGCCGAAATCACACTTAGTCTTAAGAGATAGCTTTTATTTTTCAAGCAATAGAAAAATAAATCTCTAGAAAACTATTAGGGTTGCCGAATATTCTTTGCACAAAAATATATATATATCAAAAGACCGAATTCTCTTTTCCATAAAAAAATATGTCTCAAAGACCGAATTCTCTTATTATATATATATTTATTTTCTTGCACCGCATTCAACTTGCCCTATATAACATATATTGCTGCACCACTTTTCACAAGCATATATTTATATATATCTGCACGTGAATTTAACTTTCATATATATTATATATAGCTGCATGCTTTATAAATTTATATATACATTTCCGGCTCATTGCCATATATATCTATATATTGTGGCCGAAATCCTTTACCATGTAGGATTTGTGTCTTTTGACTTAAATCCTAACCCTAGGTAGATTTCCTTAAAATTTCAAACCCTAATCCAACTCTTTAGTGTATTTGTGACTATATCAAAGACTTCCTAATTTGACTAGATAAATAAATTCCCTTTATTTATCTACTTACCAAATAAAGTCTTTAATATTTATTATACTACCACAATAGTATACTACTAAGAAACATATTTCCTAGTCAGAAAAAGATTTTGATTCTCAATTACATGATTAACTAATAAATTAATTAATTTCCATTTAATCAATCAATAAAATAAAATAGTATTTTAGACTATTATTCTAGTCTTGCCGCCCACACCATATACATGGGCCTAATATTATTTTCTTATTTTATTTAATCCATTAGACTTTAATTAAAAAGCCCATATGTGAACCAGACCCATTCTTACTAAAAGAAACAAGCCCACATGCCTTTCATTCGTATATTAATATAATTGATCAACCCATTAAATAAATAATGTGCAAATTATATTCTTAATATATTAAATACAATTCTAGATGGACCCATAAATTGGTCCGGTAGAATATATCAAGTGATCCATGCAAGTCCGTGTGGATTGGGGATCTTGGCGGGCTATCTAAATTTAAGCTTCAATAGACATAACCTAATCACAATCAACAAATGATTCACTTAGGTCCGATCTATTAATTTTAACTCATTCCACTAAAGAGCTAAAATTGAACTCTTAAATAAAGATAGAATAAGTAAATATTTCTCATTCATACCCTAGACAATCTTATTAGAGATGGTGTATCCTCGTGAAGAATATTAGTAATCGCCAAGAGCTCATAGACCGCCTATAGCTCTCCAAGTTACCATATTTACTCATATGACCACATTTTGAACTTAGATATTTTGACTTGTCCAGAAGCCATGTTTCAATAGACTATCGAAAACTTAACGTTAAGATTCAATATCCAATACCTCAAAACATCCATATGATGATATTCTACTCTCATTTAATAAATGGAGCCACGATGTCCATATCTATAAATGAAATCCTCTATCGATTAACAAATGAATACCACCAAACTATCGAGGATAGACTATGTTATATAATCGTACTCATTGATAACTCAAATGATAACACTTGCAACCATAAGTCCATCATTTATCTCAGGATTAAGATAGACTCTCCGATTGTCCTCATAATGAAAAAACTTTTATCTACTGACGGTTCTAGATAAAGTATTTCATTGTGATCATATTCAATGCACCCAGTGCACTAGATTCTTTTACTCGAAGACCCTTCGATGATTTCAGACTCATCATAACTCATTTGATCCCACTCAAATGCTAGCAAAAGAATTCTACAAATTTAACAAGATAAAGGTGCCAAACCTTTAACTTAAGTTGTGAACATTATTCAAGACTAACTAAGGAATTGTGTCTACCTCATATATATCCAGATGTATGAACAATTCTTCTTTTCTCATAGTCTTTTGACCTTATGATTATTTACTTTGACAATTATAATATTAAACTATAAATGCTATAAGATTTGTTAAACCAGAAATAACTTTATTAATATGAAAAGATTGTCAATTACAATATTACACTCTTGCTATTGAGCAAAATCCTAACATTCTTAACTTGAGTAAGTAAGTCCTTAGGGGTGTCTCAACACCTAATGCCCTAAAACCAACTGGTTTGGGAGTCATTGAACCAAAGCTCGTTACAAGGGTTAAGTAGAAAGCTTAAAGGAACTAGACATTGCACTATCCACAAAAAAAATAATAATAATAATAATAAGTATCTAGTTTGATATCATTCTTATCTTGAGTAATTAAGTCTGTAGGGGTGTCTTAACACCTAATGCCCTAAGGCCAACTGGTCTGGGAGTCATTGACCCAAAGCTCGTTACATGGGTTAAGAGTGTGTTGTAAATAAATAATAATAATAATGAATAAATGTGTACAGCTAATAACTATCCTTGCCCAAGGAAATTGACTCTAAAGGACATTTTAGAATGAACCATACTCTTTTTCGACAAAGCCCTATAATTTTATGTTGCTTTACAATGAGCACAAAAGAAAGTTTATTAATATTCTCATTGAGGGTATGTGGCTCAAAAAAAAATTACTGGAAATAAAGGTATTTATGTGAGAGTTTGTTTGTTTAATTATAGCAAATTTAGGGAGAGGATGAATGCCTTGGACATATATTCATAAATTATTACTAAATGTTATCGCTCTAATTGCTAGAGACTAGCAATAAATTGGTTGGGGGAGGGGAGGGGTGATGAACACATAAAAGTGTATTGAAAGTATACAAACGTAGTTAAATTGCTTAAGGCATACCTAAAGGGAGGGGGGGGGGGGGGTGAATAGGTTTTTACGCCTTTTTCAATCCCTTGAACAAACTTTCGTTTGTCCCTCAAGGTTGCCTTACATACAACAAATATACTAAGAAAGGACAACATACATAGACAATATGAATAGGTAATCATATAAGCATGGTCTACATACATCTTCAAGTTGTATGAGGTCAACAAACAAATAAGTATAATAACAAAGAATACTTGTATTTCACTATATGTTCAATGAGTTACAAGAGTGATCAAATATCACTATACATAAATACAATATACAAAAGAATCATAGAAATAAAATTGATCAATAAAATGAGTTCACTAATCACACTATACAAAGTCTTGCTTCACAATACTTCATAAGTGAATACTACGAAACAAGATAATAAAAATATACAAATAAAATATGAGAGATAGAGATAGGAAGAATTAACACAAGAGATTTTTTAACGTTGTAAAACCTCCAAGGAGGAAACATCCACAGGTTGAACTACAACCATTGGGTGCTATATTATTGGAAAGTAAACATAGAACATTCACAAAGTGACCAATCTTTAGCTCACCCAACCTAGTGAAGTCTAAGCCTACCCAACCTTATTGGAAAGTGTGAAATCCCTCAATGATGCGAAACCACCATATATTGGACACCACACAAAACCAACATCGATGGCAGATAAGAAATTCCTCAAGAGTGCATACACCTCCCGTGTACCCCGTTCTATCGGAGTCTATGTCTAACCATACACCTAGGCCTACCAATACAATAGCCAACTCCCTATCCAAGACACTCTTGCCTTTAGGGAGCCTCCCATGTATGACTATCCGAGTCCTCCCGACTCTAGCCATGACTTCTTGCTTACCTATCCGAGTCATCCCGACTCTAGGCAAGTCTTCTTGCTTGGCTATCCGAGTCATCCCGACTCTAACCAAGACTTCATGCCTTTTACAAGGACTTCCTAGTGTGATCATGTGAATGCAAATGATGCAAACAATCAAATCAACATAAAACATGTGATCAATACATTCTATGGTACAAATAGACCTAAACATGTGATAACACATTTAATAAAAGTCTAGATGCAAAATACAAGAATAAAACCTAAGCATGTGCAAACATCAAACACATAAGCTCAAAGTTTCATTCACACATACAACACTTGAACAAAGTATATTCATGAAGTACAAGTTCAAGATGCAATCAAAATATAACAAAAATACTAGATACATGAGATTTAATCAATCAATATTCTAGCCAAAAATATAGAGCAAGGAATTAAGATATAAATCAATTAAAACCTAGATTGCTCTAAAACACATACAAATACAAAAATCCTTGATTTCATCAATCAAAGGATCAAAACAAATCTCAAGGTAATTTATCACAAAATTGATTCAATCAAGTCACAAACAACCTAAGATATCATTCTAATCACAATACAACTCACAAACATGTGAAAAACCTAGAATCATAGAAACTAGTCCACATTGTCTATAAATTGACTTTCAATTGGAATGATTATGAAGCTACCTTTCTCAATAGCTTTTACCAAACATAAACAAACATACAGAAGAAGAAACCCCAAGCAAATTGAAGGTTGAAAAGAAAGAAATCCCAAAGATAAGTCCAATACCTTTGATTCAACAGCTGGTTCGGATTTCAGTGTGTAACCACCAGAAAACTCGATCAATCAGCTACCAAACCACTCAGAAATGATAGAGGACTCAATTACGAACGTTCTCCAATTCGAATCACTCAAATCCGACTCCGGATGAGGGAGATATGATGTTTGGAAGATGAGAAAATCTAGAGAGAAAAACTGACGGGATTCTTTACAATTTTCTTCTTCAAAAATCAAATGGAGAGAGAGGAGGGAAATAAAAGGAGGAGAGAGAAGGGATTCTTGGCCAATCAGGTGAGGCCACATCACCCCAGGCCGTGGGGGGCGCGTGGGCGGTGGGCCTCACGGTGGCAGAGAGCCCCTCTGGCCGTGGGGCCCACGGCCTCCCTCATGGTTGGGCCAAGTGGCCTCACGGCCTGCTGCCTCTCTCGCGCGCTCCCTTAGTTCTTCAGCCGTATCTTGGGCATCTGAACTCCGATTTCGAATCCATTTTCAGATTACGAACCGTGACTCTCTTACGCATGACGACGACTACACAACTTTGAAAAAATGGTTGAGAAATCATCTTGGAAAATGACGATGAAGTCAACTCAACGAATGAGAACGAAAAGTAGCGTAGCTACATCGTTTGGACTCGAAACTAAATGAATGAGTAACCGAAATGACCGGAACTCAATAAGACATCAAATAAGAACATGTTCAAGTCCAAGTAGAAAAATACGAAAACATACAAGCACAAATACACACACATATACTAATTTCCAGACATAGTCCTAGAAAATGCAATAAACAAAATATTACCAATATAGTATGAATGCATGAGCATATTTTGTCAAGTGTGTGAAAGTGATACATAAGTGATGTTTAATCACGAAGGAACACACAAGAATGCCATGTGTGAGTGTGTGCCTAGCCTTGTAAGAGATATGAGGTCTTATATTACCTTTGATGGTCAATGATGTACAAATCTCTTTAAAGCCGGCTTCTTGCATGATTTGTGGTCGAAAAATTCTTCATCTTCTTAAATCTTCAATATAAGAACCACTAAACATTACAAGAGAAACACGTTTTGATATGGAATTTATGCCAACACAAACTATAAACCTAACATGTATGTTTAACGAGGGTTGAAATCATTAATTTACACTAGTAGTGTCATTAACTCTCCTAACTTAAGCACATTTACACTTTTGTCTTTTATTTTTGATATTGTTATTTTGATGCAGGTTACTTGAAATGGGCATATCTTTTCACTCAAATATCGGATTGATCCCATTCATTTTTCTGTTGAAAGATGATTCAATTTCCTACAAAAATGCATTTCACGTTGAATTCAAGATTCAGATGTTTTGAAGGCCAAACAGAGGATAAAAGAGGACATCTGCACAGTTTCCGTACACACTGAACATGCTTCAGTCTTTTGGGCATAACTTGAGCTACAGATTTTAGATAATTACAAACCAAATCATTCTGGAAAGCTAAGTCCAAAATACACACTTCTTCAGTTCATGTTAGAGGCCAAATCTAAAGCAAGCAGCACGAAATCTGGGTTCAACGACAGTGCATGCATGGGCAATCCAAAATTGTCAATGTTAGGTGGCTAAACATTAATTAACCATATTCCCCTTTTGTGACCCTTTTGCCATTTGAGCTCTCTATAAAAAAAGGCCTTGTAGATGGCTGAAAACACACCTTGAAAATCTTAATTTATCTCTTGAATCATCTTGGTTCATTGCAAGTTTACCTTACATGTATTATTATTATTTCTCTCTTTCACTATAAACTTTTTTTCTTGTCAATTAGTTTTCTTTTACATGTTTTTCCTTTTATATTTCCATGAGTAACTAGTTTCATTATGCTAAGGTGAAAAGGTGAAGCTCTTGGTATAATAATAAAGGTTTATTAAAACTCTTAAATTGTGGTTAATGTTTATATTCATTTGTTATTCACATATATGATTTACATTTCTTTTTCTTTATTAACTTGACTCTAATATTGATTTCTCTCTTGTGTATGGGGATCTTGACTTATTGTAGACAATACTATCAATGGATACTTGAATCCTTTTGGACGGTTGTGTCCTTCTAGATATTGTATGGTTTTAGTTATACCTACGCCTCTAGTAAATGATTCTTGATTCATGGTAGTGATTGGCACATTGAGTACTTGAAACCCATTGAATCGAAGAGTGGGTAATCCTTGTAATTTAATTAAATGGAAAGAGATATAATTTCATATATGTTCAAACGAGCTTATATTGTTGTATTTTCCGATTGGAACCTCCTTTGTGTGTGGATTCCGATTGAGTTATAAAAGAGTTAAATAAACCTTTATTCTAAATACCAAGAGTGGAACCTCTAACCTTAGCATACATATTTTATTTGAGTAATTTTATCATTATATTTGTTCATCATTCACCAATTTAATAATTTTATTTCTTGATATCTCTTGTGATTATTGTTGGTTATTGTGAACATTAAAACTCCTTCCCTGAGGAACGACCCTATACTTACCGGGTTATATTATTACTTCGACACTCCTGCACTTAGGAGTAAGATCGCTTTTCCAGACGTGTCAGTCACCACCAAAGTGTGGAAGTGTGTTGTAATGCAAATTTTTTAGCTCATAATTCCTCTGAGCATCATCTAGCAATACAGCTAAAGGATGAGATCCAACGGTAGGTAATGAGAATTCCTTCATCATCTGTTGATCCTGTACTTGTTTTGACCCAGTGGATGTACTGCTTGAAGAAGCTGAGTCACTCTCAAGGTCAGATAGTCCTTTAGGATTGTCCGTCATCGTCGGTAGCCTAGCTATGCGATCAATGTCTTCAACAAAAGGTTCTAGCAGACTTCCCAAAGATCATCTTCCGTGCATCAATTCGTGACAAGTAACCTGAAAGTACACTTACAAGAAACTACCAAAAGGTTAAGTGCTCAAAATAGAAATTGCAATGAAATAAAACAAGTCTTACACTAACTAATACTCTATGAAAATATAAATGATACCGATCCCCGGCAGTGGCGCCATGAATTTTGATGCGCCCAAACCGATTCTAAATAAACTACAATGTTCTACACTAATCTACCTGGGCTATTCTAAAGGAACACACGAGTGTTTCACCCTTTGCAAGTGCACAAGTCGTTCAACTCGTATAGGTTGCACAAGTACGGGTTATCGTTCTCACGAGATAAGTAGGTTTAAGTTTACGTAGCTAGAAAGTAATAACACAAGTAATTAACTCAAACAAAAGTCTAACTGATTAACTAAGATGATGAAAACATTAAGTAAATTAAGATTGCAATTAATTAAGATTAAGAACTACAACTTCTTGATTTCAGCACTAGATTAAAAGATTGCTAGGGGAAAGGTTCATTCAAGTAACAACTTATTAGCTAATCAATCTTTCATTAAGCTCATTCACAAGGACCTTAAGCATGCATCTATCCATGACAATTATAAGGCATTAAATCCTTCACTTTAATCACAACCTAAGATTAGAGGAGTGAATTAAAGGAGGTTTACTCAAACGTGTAGTAATGATTCATAAGATTAGTAAATCTCTACCACATAGATGGCATAAGTGAACTATGCATAAATGGTCTTTAATGCATATTGAATCTTCAAGCATGTGGTGCATTCAATAAGGGATGAATGGTTGTAACAACCATCATTCATAAATGAGATAATAAACACACATAACTTGAGAAGTGAAATAACATGATTGATTATATAGCAAGGTTATTTACAAGAATTACATCTAACCCCTAACAAGAGGGTTTTAGTTACTAAAACTAATAATCCATGGTGTGTATAAAACTATCAAGAAGGGGGGGTGAATAGACTTTAACCCTTTTTACCAATCTTCGCGATTAGTCAATTTACAAAAATACCCCAATCTAGTCAAAGCAATAAATCAAGTGTAATAAGTGCGGAATTATAAATGACACTTGATTTTTACGTGGAAACCCAAACTGGGAAAAACCACGGGTTGTTATGTGCGCCACACACGAACCTCGAATCCACTAATTGCAATGACGTTTACAACCTAGGTTGACCTCAACCTCTCACGGTCTATAACCCATCACTACTACCTGCATGCCTGTGAAAGTGGACCTAGTCCAATTGCTTGTGGCCTAAGTTACTCTCAAACATATGAGAGTGAGAGTATTGTTAACCGAAAATTGTCACTGGGGTGATTTTTCCAATTAACAATTCAAGGAACTGGCATCAGGGTAGATTCCAGTCGGAGAGGTATCAAGTAGTTCGATACCCTTAGCTTCCTAAAAAGATTTAGTTAAAAAGGGGAATGACAGTAGTAAGAAACATTCACATAAACAGGGGAACACACATATAACTACTTTTTATTGATTACGAATACACGATAGGATTACAATCTCTCGTGTATGTCGATAAGTGGAAAAATATCAAGTAGGGTTAGGTTCCTCAAGTTTGCCTCCCTCTGCTGCGTGATAATACGATGTATATATAGGTCTTGTTCTTGCCATGCACTCCTATAACTTCAGTCTAGGGTTTTAGCAATTTGCAAGACTTTCCTTGGCGATCAACGAGATTGTTGGGGGATTTGATCCCTAGAATCAAGCAATTTCTTCTTTGACAGATTGTGTGGGAGTTGACTCCCAATTCAAATAGAACTCTTAGTGGCAGGAATGAGCGTAATTCTTTATTTGTCTTAAACAGTGGCGTTTTGTGCTTATCCTTCTATGTAGTTTGTTCTTTGGCGTACCTGATCTTGTCTTAGGCAGGATTGGGGTACTTGGATTTTGTCTTGTTCCTGTTCATTCGAACTATGTATGAGTGTATCGGGGTATCGGGGTATTAGGATTTCGGATGGTGAAGGGGTGCTAGGATTCTGCAGTAGTGGAGTCTTTGGAACCTTGTCTTCTGTGTTTCTTGGTACCTTTTAAGTCTAGGAACCCTTGACTTTGATCTGAATGGTAGGAGGTTGTACCTGGCCAACTTGTAGTGTGGCGGGGTACCGAGATGCCCTTCTATAATGTCTTTCTATCTCGATTTATCTTCCATTGCTGATGGAAAATTCTTTTTTAAGCCCCCGCCATTTTTTGGCGGTTAACAAAAGTCCCCCAATGACTTCAACACCGATATCTTGCTAGGGTTGGGGTTAGGATTCTTATTCCACTTGAAGGTTTTTCTATCATGTCTGCTTGTCTAATCTCGTCTGGCTGGCTTCCACTACTAAGAAGGAAATCCTTCTTGGATATGAACGTGTCAAACAATGATTTCTCCGTGGATTTAAACAAGCCATTTTTGGTGTGATTTTTCTCGAAATTGTCTCCTATATATTTCCGGTCACCACTTCCGGTTTCCTTGCTCTCTTGGGAATCCGCCTTTGTTATAAATAAGTCTTCATTCCTTTCTTTTCTCACACTGACTTTCAAATTTCAAATAGCAATAAAAAAAAAAAAGCTAGCCTGCTCTTCTCGCTCTTTCTTCTTTCCAGCAGCCTTCCAAGTTTCCTTCCTCTTCTACAATGGTGTCTCCATCGAAACTCCCTACCTCTACACAAGATCCTTGCCCTACTTCTCCAAACCCTCCCCTTACTTCTCCAAACCCTCTCCCCACTTCTCCAAACCCTCATGACAGCCTCGATACCCTTCTTGAGATGGAGAAGGCTGATTTAGGGGAGAGCTCCTAGTCGAATAGGGGAAAAAAAAGAGGCCAGGATGAAGGCGGCGTCGTTGGTGATGTTACACTGTCTCAGCGCCATCGCTCTAGGGGAAATCCCCAAATTAAGTCGGGTTTCAACAATAGACCTAAAGACCTGGTTTAAATTGTTGATGAGGAAGACGACGAAGACATTGATGACGATGAGGAGGAAAGGAACATTTCGGCTGTCGGCTCAACATGGGTTCAAATTGGTCATCTATCCTCTTTTCACGATGGTTGGATTATCCTGGATTTGGTCTGTACAGCCGATACTCTCAATCGTTTGAGGAGGGTTTATAGGATCCCGGACTATATCTTTCTGTCTCTTCCGCATCAGGGCTATGACGTATACACCCCTCCTGCAAGCTGCCTACTAATTCATATAGCCGCCTTCGAGTGCAGGGTCTGACTTCCTCTTCATCCCTCTCTTCGTAGATTGCTCGTCACTCTGGAGCTAGCTTCGTTACAAATCTCACCGGGGTTCTGGAAGAACTTGATGGGGTTCCTAGTGCTCTGGAAAGAGCAATGTGAAAAAGACAGCATGCTAAGGGAACCTAGCCTTGACGAGATCCGTTACATCTACCAAGTAGTAAACTTGGTACCCCGGGGCCAATTTTACTTGAGGCCCAATAACAAGATGAAGTTCGTCATACCTGGGGTGAATGTGAAATACAACCAGCCTTGGAAGGATGAATGGATAGTGGTTGAAGGAGATTAAGGCCACTCAGTGCTTATAGGGGGAACTGAGTATCCGGTCCTACCCAATTCTCCTCAAAAGATAAATGGAGCATGGGCGTACTTTCTATTAGGATTATGCTCAATAGCAAGAATGTAATTGATCGGTCCATTTCTATACATGTTTTAGGCCCTATTTCCTATTATTTATGCTTCGTTCTCGAGCGAATTAGGTGGTTTAATGTGTTTGTTGAGCATTGTGTAGGTAACATTCCATAAAAGTTGTGTTGAATCTTATTTTGGAAGAAAAGAAGTCAAAAGATGGAGAAAAGGAGCAAATTGGAAGAAACAATGAAAAGATGATTTTCGGCCAGTGCAGAATGGCAAAGTTACGGGCCCCATATCTCTCAGCTCCGATTGAATTGTGTGTCCTACCACCTATGGATTGAAAGCCCCGGAAGTCTAGTTTCCGGTGCATTTTTCGGATCGTAATTCTGATATTCCTAGAAGAAGTTATGATCAATTTTGTAACCAAAAGTCAGAGCTGAAATGTTTATCGCAGCCCAGACCGCCCCCCGTGCAACTTGCCTAGGGAGCAGCCTAGGCAGCGACCCAGAGCAGAAGAATTCAGCTTGATATGCAGCTACCAAGGCAACATGCCTCCTGAGCAACCTAGGGAGCGGTGTTACGTATTTTTGACGGATTTCAACTCCAAATTGGTCCATAACTGTTCCAAAACTTCCCAAATCAAATCCTAATAACTTTAGAAGATCAAAAGATGTTTGGGAAACTTCCTAAACTCAAATTAGGAGTCAATCATCAAGATAGGAAATCCAAGTTAGGAAATGATTCTCATTCATTGTTTCATTCTACTTTCCCACTTGGTGGAGTTCCTAAACCTAAGAAGAATTGGGGGTTCATAAGGAAAAGTCACCTATAAATACTTCCTATTCTTTTCAATTCAGAGGAGACAGCCAAGGGAGGTTCCAATCCCCCATCACTCTGACCACCACACATCGGGTTTTCTCTACATCTCTTCTATGTTTTTATTCTCTCCATTGATGTGTAACTAAACCTTTATTAGGGGATTGATGTAACCAATTTTGGACAACTCTATGTAATCAATTAGTCTATCTTTTGTTAATCAATTGGGTTTAAGTCTTGTCTATTGAATTAATTGCTCTACATTACTTATTCATATTATTTTGTGGCCTCAATTAATATGGGTTTGTGATTTAGTTTATCCATGAGATTAGGGTTTAGATGTGAATGACCTTTTCCATTTAAACCATGATCATAAGCTTAATAGATTTTGAAAGTTAATGTTTGCATGGCCTTGTTGCATTGATTGGGCTTAGAGTTTTGTTCTAAAGGATTTTGTTACTATCACTTGACACATGGCCTTTGTGCGAGTGGTAGGAAAGAGATTCATTCTTAATTGTTTATCAAAACAAGCCCTAAACTTTATTGAAGTGTTTATTGAGACTGATTGAGAGCATTGAGTGTCTAAGAAAGGTGCATTGATTCCGTAGTATTTCTCTCCATATATTCATCTCTTGTGTGATCTTTGATTTGATCTTATTTGAATTTAGTTTTATTTCAAGTAGTCATAATTTAGGTTAATTTTAGAATTAAACAAACTGCCAAAGAATAGCATTATGCAATTTAGTTTTTTCGCATTTAGAGTAACCTTGCTAGATTAATTGGCTTTGACCGATAGAATCGCCGATCCCAGTGAACGAACTTTCTTAGTAAATTGAACACAGATTTTACTGCATCATTAATATTGTTTTTGACAATTATTTCATATTAATAAAGTGATTTCTGATTTAAACAAATCTTATAGCATTTATAGATTGAATATTATAATTGTCAAAAGTAAATAATCATAAGGTCAAAAGACTATGAGAAAAGAAGAATTGTTCGTACATCTGGATATGTATGAGGTAGACACAATTCTTTAGTTAGTCTTGAATAATGTTCACAACTTAAGTTAAAGGTTGGGCACCTTTATCTTGTTAAAGTTGTAGAATTCTTTTACTAGCATTTGAGTGGGATCAAATGTGTTATGATGAGTCTAAAACCATAGGGTCTTCGAGTAAAAGAATCTAGTGCACTGGGTTCATTGAACTGGATCACAATGAAATACTTTATCTAGAACCGTCAATAGATAATAGTCTTTTCATTATTAGGACAATCGAAGAGTCTATCTTAATCCTGAGATAAATGATGGACTTATGGTTGCAAGTGGTATCATTTGAGTTATTAATGAGTATGATTATATAGCATAGTCTATCCTCGATAGTTTGGTGATATTCATTTGTTAATCGATAGAGGACTTCATTTATAGATATGGACATCGTGGCTCCATTTATTAAATGTGAGTAGAATATCATCATATGGATGTTTTGAGGTTTTGGATATTAAATCTTAACGTTGAGTTTTCAATAGTGACTATTGAAAGATGACTTCTGAACAAGTCATAATATATATCCAAGTTCAAGGTGTGGTCATATGAGTAAATATGGTAACTTGGAGAGCTATAGGCGGTCTATGAGCTCTTGGCGATTACTGATATTCTTCACGAGGATTCACTATCTCCTATAAGATTGTCTAGGGTATGAATGAGAATCATTAACTTATTCCATCTTTTCTTAAGAGTGCAATTTTAGTTCTTTAGTGGAATGAACTAAAATTAATAGATTGAACCTAAGTGAATCATTTGTTGATTGTGATTGGGTTATGTCTATTGGAGCTTAAATTTAGATAAGCCTGCCAAGATCCCCAATCCACACGGACTTGCATGAATCACTTGATATATTCTACCAGACTAATTTATGGGTCCATCTAGAATTGTATTAAGGCATGTGGACTTGTTTCTTTTAGTAAGAATGGGCCTAGTTCACATATAGGCCTTTTATTAAGGTCCAATGGATTTTGTTAACCCAAAATTGTCACCGGGGTGCAATTTCTAATTAACAGTATATGAAGGACCCGGATCTGGATAGATCGGGGTTAGCGGGATACTTAGTAGCCCGATATCCCGCTGATTCTTGCAAATCTACTAGGTATAGCGAGTGTAAGTAGTAAGATAAGAAGGATTCTGATATATGGTAGCAGGTGGATTGGCCTAGGGGGAAAAAGCATCACGTATGATCATATGCTGAAAAACCCCTAGGTAGTATCCGGTGGAGAGAGATCCTTTATATATTTATCAATAAGGCGTGCTTCGGGGAGCTTACAAAAGTAGGAGAATAATACAATATAAGTGCTCCAGAGAGCTTACAATAATAGGCGGGCATAAGCCTTTTCTCTAATCTGTAGAAAAGAAGAAGAAAAATGAAGCCTTGTTGGGGAAGAAGCCGTAGGTCTTTTTTTGGGAGAAGAAGAAGAAGATCCCATTCAATAGAGAGCTTTGTTATATATATAGGTTCTAATTCTTGTTGCCCACTCCATCAATTTAGTCAATCAATCCACAATTATAGGAACACTGATTTGTCATTGATTGAGTTGAATATTCTCTCATTAATGGCGTTGTGAATGGCCATTAAAGAGTTGACTGATCTCTCATTAATGGCGTTGTGAATAGTCATTAAAGAGTTGACTATCTTCATTAATACGGTTGATTATCTCCATTAATAGGGTTGACTATCTCCATTAATGGCGTTAACTATCTCCATTAATGGCGTTGTGAATGGCCATTAAAGAGTTGACTATCTTCATTAATGGCATTGTGAATCTTTATTAATAGGGTTGACTATCTCCATTAATGGCGTTGTGAATGACCGGAAAGGTCAACCTTCCTCGTATTTGAATGCTGGCGCATACTGTCCTTCTTGTAGCACGGTTCTGGTCTTCCTTGGTAATCTGACAGATGGTGTATTAAGACCTCCCTTGTTGACGCCATATATGTTAGGTGGTTGGGAGGTGCTTGGAGGATCGGTCTGGGCAGGAAACATGATACGGGGTATCGAGTGTGGGGCACCGAGTACTAGGTGCGGGATACCGGGTACCAGGTGCGGGATATTGGGTACCAAGTGCGGGGTACTGGGTACCAGGATACCAATGTGGCGCGGCATCAAGATACTGTATATGGATCATACGGTAGCGGGGTACCGAGATAGTGTGGTAGAGGGATCCTCAGGATCTTGGGTTCATTCTTTCATCAATCAAATGACTTTGACATGGATAAAAAATTCTTCTTTGGACCCTTGCCAAAAAAGGTGGTTAACAGATTTAATAAAATAGAAAAAACAATATATAGATATATTAATATATATGGCACATGGCCGAGATATATATATATGATATTATATTGTTTTATTTTTATTATTTGATTAAATGGAAATTAATTAATTAATTATTTAATTAAATATCAAAATCTTTTTCTGACTAGGAAATATGTTTCTTAGTAGTATACTATTGTGGTAGTATAATAAATATAAAAGACTTTATTGGGTAAGTAGATAAATAAGGGATTTATTTATCTAGTCAAATTAGAAAGTCTTTAATATAGTCACAAAAACACTAAAGAGTTGGATTAGAGTTTGGAATTCTAAG
Source organism: Acer yangbiense (assembly GCA_008009225.1). Classification (NCBI taxonomy): domain Eukaryota; kingdom Viridiplantae; phylum Streptophyta; class Magnoliopsida; order Sapindales; family Sapindaceae; genus Acer; species Acer yangbiense. The sequence goes on along the minus strand of CM017761.1, from coordinate 48,608,977 downwards.
GAAATCTATCTAGAGTTAGGTTTTAGGTCAAAAGGCATAAAACCTATTTGGTAAGAGGAATTCGGCCACCCTAATTAGTTTAGGCCAGAATTCATGCAGCTATATATTTTATATATACATGTTAAAAGACGTGTAGAGATATATATAAGATATAGATATGCAAATTGAATTAAGGTAAATTATATATTATATATGCATGTTAAAGTCATGTATATATATGGATTATATAATTAAAAATTTTGATTCGGTGCACTACATATATAATATATTGGCAAGGTCATCGCACTATATATACATATAATATATTGTGCAAGACTTTCGTACTAGATATATATAATATATATTGTGCAAGGATATTGAAATCGATATAGATCATATAGATCATATATTCGGCGAACCCTAATGTCTTGTTTTTGAGAGTTTTTTCTTTTGCTAGAGAAAAATAGAATCCAACTCTTAGACTAGTGTGATTTTCGGCCAAGAGGATTAGAGATAAAAGTTTGTTCTTATTTCGATAGTGCACTAGCTACTTTTACATCAAAAGGTTTTGTGCACAATTTCGAATAAGGTTCACGGAAGTTTCAATCTAAAGATTGTGTATCAAAAGTGACCGGAACATTCTTTGTTGTCTCTTGGAACTTGTTGTGACTAACGAAAAAGAAAAAGTTTTGTTAATCCATACTCAGGTACAAAATTCAAAGAGAAGGGATACCACGCTCCTAGGTGATTCACGTTTGTGATTGGATTGGAAGATCTTGCGGATTACCATCGACGCAGTGTCAATCGGATCACGCGATAAAGGTATGATATGTTTAGTATTATATGTTAATTAATTAGAGGGTTAAGGTTCAAATTATGGAAAAATTTTAAACTATACTAAACTCTATTTTAGTCTCGCTTTCCGCTACGTGCATACGATTTTTCCCTACACTTTCTACCGAATCCAGGGGGATTCTCCAGAGGATCCAGGATAGGTGTTACACGAACCTGAAGTACCCTTTCTACAACACTTTTGAAGGTGCCCGACTAGAAAGGTATCTGAGGATATCCATCGCGGATCCGGATAGGTGACTTTGCCTTTATATTCTTTTCTTCCATTTTTTTCATACATGGTACTAACCCTTTTATTTTTTTACAGTTTCTGCTACTCCTCTTTTGTCAACTTCTCATACTTCTTCAGAACCGGTATTCCCGGATTCCTTTATAGCCAGCTCTCCTATTCCTTCTCCTCCTGGTGCTGGTGCTGGTGCTAGTGCTGTATCTGGGTCTCAACCGCCTGCATTAACTCCTCCCATTGCTTTGACGGGGTTGCCGTCCCATTTTCCAATCTCTCTTCTTACTAAGATCCCAGCATGTCTTTCTTTAGGCGAGATGCTGGCAAGAGCTGCTAAGGCCAAGGTCTCTCCAGCCTCGATCCCAAAACAGGCTCCTCATGCTGCTCCTAGCAAGCCTGTTGTTGTGGCTTCTTCTCCTCCCCCTCCCCCTCCCCCTCCCCCTCCCCCCCTAACTGTACCTGTCAGGCGCCCAACCAGGGTGGAGAAAGAGAGAACTACTGCTGCTAAGACCATCCCTCCCCATGATCTTCCTTCCGGGTCGGGGTGGCAAGACTATAGCCAAAAAGAGATTGTTGCTAAATTTATTATTGCCTGTCCCGGTGGAGGCCTGCAGCCGATGTCCTCCCTGCCAACAGACATCCTGGCTACCAAAGGGGCTACCTTGCTTGCTAAGGTATGGACCTTAACCTTCCTTGCTTGTTAGGTATAATTTTCTTTAAGGTACTTATCCTCTTTCTTTCCTTTTGTAGTGTTATGGGGCAACAGGTCACAGCCCTGAAGGAAGCCAACCTAGCACTTCAGGCTAAATTGGAGGAGGCCAGGGACGATCTAGCCTGAGCTGAGGAAAATGTTACTTCCCTGGTCCAAGCTGCCTCTGAGTCTGAATCTGGAAGGCAGGTTGCCTTGGTGGAGCTGGAGAGAATGACGCATGCTTATGACACAGAGATAATCAAGTCGGCACGCTGCCAGGCTGAGAGGGAAACTGTCAAGGCAGAGAAGGTTATCCTCCATGATGAGAACTATTTTCTGCAGGGTTCTTTGAGTATCTTGGAATCCAGGGTGGATTCTTCCTTCATGGATGGGTACCTCACTGCCTCATACGAGATTGCTAAGGCATTTCCTCCTTCTTTCAACCTGCAAACCCCCCTTGGTTGGGACCAGGACCAGATTATGGCTAGGGTTGCCGCACTTTCAGATGCTGATCCTGACCAAGGAGGTCCTTCCCAAGCCGCCACTGTCCGTGGCCCTCCTTATCGTCAAGTATCCGGCTCGCCTGCTATTGTTTTAGGAGAGTCTACCGAGAAGGACACTTAGGATCCTCCTACTTGTAGGGAAAAATACGTGCACGCAGCGGAAGCGAGACTAAAAAGGGTTTTAGTATAGTTTAAAATTTTTCCATAAGTTGAACCTTAACCCTTTAATTAATTAAACATATATATATATATATATATATATATATATATATATATATATATATATAGAAGATATCGTACTTTTGTCGCATGATCCGATTGACGTTGCGTCGATGGTAATCCGCAAGATCTTCCAATCCAATCACGAACGTGAATCACCTAGGAGCGTGGTCTCCCTTTTCTTTGAATTGTAAACCTGAGAATGGATAACAAAAAACTTTTTCTTTGTTAGTCACCAAACTTCCAAGAGACAATGAAGAATGTTCCGGTCACTTTTGAATTCTCAATCGTTAGATCGAAACTCGTGTGAACCTTATTCGAAATTATGCACAAAACCTTTTTATGTAAAAGTTACTAGTGCACTATCGAAATAAGAACAAACTCTTCTCTCTCTACCTCTTGGCCGAAATTATCACACTAGTTTAAGAGTTGGATTCTATTTTTCTCAAGCAAAAGAAAAAACTCTTAAGCCTTGCATTAGGGTTCGCCAAAAATATACAAAGAATATATATATATATATATATTTAGTGGCCGCAAGTCCCTTGCAAAAAATATATATATATTTATATATGCTTGAATCCTACTTTATATATATCTCTGCATGCATTCATGCATATATATATTTCCATTCCTCATGCATATATGTATATCTATTCTATATATTTTGCATGCATATATGTATATATACTTCCGCATGCATGTATGTATATATATTTTCGCATACATTCATGCATATATTATCTATATATTCCGCATGCATATATATATATATTATATACAAACCCTAATCCAACTCTTTAGTGTATTTGTGACTATATAAAAGACTTCCTTATTTGACTAGATAAATAAATCCTTTATTTATCTACTTACCAAATAAAGTCTTTTATATTTATTATATTACCGCAATAGTATACTACTAAGAAACATATTTCCTAGTCAAAAAAATATTTTGATTTTTAATTAAATAATTAATTAATCAATTAATTAATTTCCATTTAATCAAATAATGAAACAAAATAATATATTAGACTTTTATGGAAGCCTTGTCGCCCATATATATATTATTTTCTTATTTCATTTAATCCATTGGACTTTAATTAAAAGGCCCACTTGTGAACTAGGCCTATTCTTACTAAAAGAAACAAATCCACATGCCTAAATACAATTCTAGATGGACTCATAAATTAGTCCGGTAGAATATATCAAGTGATCCATGTAAGTCCGTGTGGATTGTAGATCTTGGCGGGCCTATCGAAATTTAAGCTCCAATAGACATAAGCCAATCACAATCAACAAATGATTCACTTAGGTTCAATCTATTAATTTTAGTTCATTCCACTAAAGAACTAAAATTGCACTCTTAAATAAAGATGGAATAAGTAAATGATTCTCATTCATACCCTAGACAATCTTATAGGAGATAGTGAATTCTCATGAAGAATATCAGTAATCGCCAAGAGCTCATAGACCGCTTATAGCTCTCCAAGTTACCATATTTACTCATATGACCACACTTTGAACTTGGATATATATTATGACTTGTCCAGAAGTCATTTTTCAATAGTCACTATTGAAAACTCAACGTTAAGATTTAATATCCAAAACCTCAAAACATCCATATGATGATATTCTACTCACATTTAATAAATGGAGCCACGATGTCCATATCTATAAATGAAGTCCTCTATCGATTAGCAAATGAATACCACCAAACTATCAAGGATAGACTATGCGATATAATCGTACTCATTGATAGCTCAAATGATAACACTTGTAACCGTAAGTCCATCATTTATCTCAAGATTAAGATAGACTCTCTGATTGTCCTGATAATGAAAAGACTTTTATCTACTAACGGCTCTAGATAAAGTATTTCATTATGATCCAGTTCAATGCACCTAGTGCACTAGATTCTTTTACTCAAAGCCACTTTGATGATTTAGACGCATCATAATACATTTGATCCCACTCAAATGCTAGCAAAAGAATCTACAACTTTAACAAGATAAAGGTACCCAACATTTACCTTAAGTTGTGAACATTATTGAAGACTAACTAAAGAGTTGTGTCTCCCTCATACATATCCAGATGCACGAACAATTCTTCTTTTTTCATAGTCTTTTGACCTTATGATTATTTACTTTTGACAATTATAATATTCAATCTATAAATGCTATAAGATTTGTTTAAATCAGAAATCACTTTATTGATATGAAAAGATTGTCAAAAACAATATTACACTCTTGCTATTGAGCATAATCCTAACACTACTGCCTAAGAAAATCAAGGGCAAGATTCTGTGTGTCCTACTGAGGTAATTCCATTGGATGGAGCAGATCCTTCTGTTAATGCAGGGGTGCCAGGAGTTAGGAAGTCCAGGCTACTGCTGCAGCCCAAGTAGTTGAGGGGGTGGATGGGACTGGCTAGGAGGAACAAGTAGGAGAAGAGCAGCCGGATGCATGACTTCATTTTTTGTTGCTTTATTTTTATTTTCATTCTTATTCTTGTACCTGGAAATGGGGGTTGGGCACCCCGATTGATTGAATGAAAACTTGTCTTTTTGTAATTACACTGTCTTGCTTGCAATATAAGCTTACTTGTAAAACTTACACCCCGATATAGGATGATACTTGCACGTTTGTATGTAACCCAAATAAAACTTACTTGCAACATTGTAAACGCTTAGCTTCAAGCTCGCTTGGCTAGCAATGGAGGAATCCATACTTGTATTATCTTCTGGAAGCAATTCTTGGACTATAGTCCCCTTGTAAGATCTAGCATAAGTTGGCAATATTCTGGCTAAGTAAATTTTACCAAGTATGGAACGACCTTGACCAGAGCAAGTCGATCCGGGTAGGGAGCCAAGGTTGCCTGGGTACCTCGATTTGAACATTGTAAGTCTGGATATTTGATAAACCTTTCATAAGGGATCCTGATGGTAGATCTACCCTGATTGACTGCCCATCAGACTTTCTAAAAAATGGGAAATACTTTACATGAATGCCTGGTGGGATGAAGTATCTGGCATCTTGAGGAGGTAACCTGACTCCTTGGCATCTTGTCCTAGTAGGCAACTAAGGCCACTTTAGCACCAGGTTTTTCCTGTGTAGACATGGCGAAGTAAGGTATCAAGTATCCTGATAAGGTATCTTGATCCCTTTGGTGATCTCGCGCGGTAGGCAACTAAGGCCACTTTAGCACCAGGTTTTTTCTGTGTAGACATGGCGAAGTAATGTATCAAGTATCCTGATAAGGTATCTTGATCCCTTTAGCGGTCTCACACAGTAGGCAACTAAGGCCACTTTAGCACCAGGTTTTTTCTGTGTAGACATGGCGAAGTAAGGTATCAAGTATCCTGATAAGGTATCTTGATCCCTTTGGCGGTCTGGCACGGTTGGCAACTAAGGCCACTTTAGCACCAGGTTTTTTCCTTGAGAGGGGTATTCCTCGTCTGAGGCTTCAGGAGGTCCGTATAGGTTCTCCTAGTCTTGAGGATGCAAAGTCTGGTAGGAGGCTACGCCACTTAGGCATTTATGCACCAAATCCTTCCTAGTTGAGGGTATACCTCGACCAAGGCAGCAGGAATGCCATGTGGCCTTTCTTGATCTCGAGGCAATCAGAAGTGGCGAAACTTGCTAGGCGAACTCAGGAGAATCACGTAGGAGAACAAAAACTGACTTTATTGAATTTCTCAAAAAGCAAATACAAAGCAAAATTGAGGTACATATTAGAAGTATACCAACCGAGATAAATTCTTCTTCAAACTCTAAGGGTAAAACCTTTTAAGGTGATCGGCATTCCAAGTGTGGTCTACCAGGTAACCATCCATGTCTTCCAACTTGGAAGCCCCCTTTCGAACCACTATCTTTATCAGGTAGGGATCTTCCCAGTTGGAGGCTAATACCCCGTTAGACCTCTTCTGGGTATTCTGAGTCACCTTTCTAAGGACCAAGTCCCCTTCTTTGAAGTTTCGAGTCTTCACCTTCTTATTGAAACATCAGGCTATCTTGCTATGGTAGGCTGCTACCCGCTCTGCAACTCTATCTTGCTTCTCCTCGAGGAGGTCCAGACTTGCTCTCAACTTCATTTCATTTTCTTCTAACTCGAAATGCTGGACCTTGAAAGATGTCAGTCTATTCTCGATAGGTGAGACTGCCTCTGTTCCAAAAGCTAATGAGTAAGGAGTTTCTCCAGTAGCACTCCTCTTGGTAGTCCGATATGCCCATAGAACATTTGGAAGTTCTTCAACTCACTTCCCTTTCTTCTGTTGGAGTTTCTTCTTAAGGAGCTTCTTGATAGTCTTGTGGGTAGCTTCCACTAACCCGTTAGTCTGAAGGTGGGCTACCGAGGCAAAACAAAGGTTGATACTCCGCTTCTCACAGATAGACCTGAAATTGGTATTGTCAAACTGTTTTCCCAGATCAGTGATTAAGGCCATCGGGGTATCAAATCGGCAGACAATGTTTTTCTTGACAAAGCTTGTGGTGCTTGCTTTAGTGATCTGAACTAGGGAATTTGCTTCCACCCACCAGGTGAAATAATCTATGGCCACTACCACGTACTTGGCTTGACCGAGGGCGGGGGCGGGGGTGGTGGGAAGTGGCCTAATCAGGTCCAACCCCCAAATAGCAAATGGGTAAGGTGTGCTGATCGAGGTGAGCCTTTCTGGAGGTAAGTAATGGAGGTTTGCTGTCTTCTGACAAGGTTCACAGGATTGTGCAAATTTCTTAGCGTCCTGATGAAGAGTATGCCAGAAATATCCCATCTTGAGAACTTGGTATGCCAAAGTCTCTCCTGATACATGGTTGCCACAATCCCCTGCATGTACCTTGTTTAACGCCCATTGAGTGTCATCCGGATGTAGACATCTCAGCAACTGGAGTGACTTTCCTTTGCGGTAGAGGTATCCTTCTACTAGGCAATACCAGGTTGTAGTTGATCGGTCATTTATTGTATATGATTTTGATCCCCATTCCACCAGTCAATTGTTTGTTTCTCGAGTCTTTTTTGGGATTTAATGTGTGTGTGAGCTTTTTCAGGATTTTGGATCTAAATGAATAAATTGAAGAAATTCACGCAAAAAGTGCTATTTTGAAGACTTCAGGGGCTTTCGTGCAAATATGCAAATATGCAAAATGCTGTCAAGATCGCTCCCAATTAATCAATTAATTAGCAGCGATGCAGCAGCGGTCTAAAAACAGTAGACACCGCTGCCGATGCCGCTGCCCAAGCGTTGCCGAAGCCACAGCGTTTTCCCGTGTATCGTCAAAACCGTTGCCTTACCGCAGCGGTCATGGCAGCGGTTTAGTGATGTTGTCGTGACTAAGGAATCTTTTCACATCTGGGTCGAGAGGCCGATATATATGTTATGACGTCTTTAGGGCTCTGTGTCTCTCTTCTTGGACCTGCACTTTCAGACATTCAATACCTCACCTTCTCACAATTCGTCACACAAATTCCCTCATTTATCTTACGCATAGAAGATTCGATGACAAAGGAGATTTCAACATCGAAGATTTGAAGAATTTGTTGAAGCTTTTCAATGGGTTTTATCATCTCTTACTCTTGTCTTTTTGTTTCTAATGTGTAACTAACTCCATACTAGGGAGTCAATGTGAACCTCTATGAATACTCTTAGTTAGAATTGACTATTGTTAACCGCCATAATTGGCAGGGATCAAAAAAGAATTTTTCACTAGCTTACAGGAGAAAGCTGGGATCCGAAGTAGAAGCGAAAAGATGTCTGGGTACCCCGCCTAGGTACCCCGCCTGCTAGCTAACAGGCTAGAACCTTTGCCTACCCAGGTCAGGTCCAGAATTCCCGGAGACACGATCATCATCAGATCTTGGCGCCCAATTACCCCGGTACCCCGATACTCGAGTATCCTAGTACCCCGCTACTTGAAACCCCGATATCCGTGAACATCGCTTTTATCAGAAGCGTGAGAGACACAGGGTACCCGGGGTACCCCAACCAGCGAAACGCATGACGTACACATGGCAAGACATATACCAGAATCCTAGTAGATCGACCCCGCTGAAGCAGGAGGGGGGTACCCCGAAGAGTAGACTACATATAAAAACAGACATTAAACGTCACCGTTCAAGATAAAAACTCAAGCTACAACGCGGCATTCATCCCCGCCAAGTTAGGGTCCTATTTTAAATAGGAATCAACTCATTTGGAAACCGAAAAAGAAGGAATCACCAGGCCTTTTGGGATCAATTTCCCGACGAAGTTGTCGGGCTCCACATGAAGACCCGTGTATCACTGAAACCCTAGACCGAGGTTCTAGGAATGCTCAGCAAGAAAGCAGGCCTATATATTAATGATATGTTCATAGGAAAAAGGGATCGAAACCCTGATTTCTTTTCTATATTGTAATACTGATAGCTCAAATACCGGGTTGTAAGGAATCGTATTTCCGATCCACATATATATACATATAAACTACTTTTCAGCTTTCATATATCGACCATATAAGAAACTCGTCCATCCCATTACTTGTATTCATCGTAATATCGGATTCACGATACCCAGTGGGATACCAGGGTATAGAGTATACCGCTAGCCCAGGTCTAATTTGATCCAGGTCCATCACATACCGTTAATTCTAAATCGCACCCCCGGTGACAATTTTGGGTTAACACTTTGGCGGCGTCTGTGGGAACCACCCCCCACCATTAACAAACTTTCAAGTTCAACTCAGAAGAAGATAGCAGATGAGGCTCCGATCCTCCCAGGGGCAGCCCACGAACTCAGGACCCCATTCCCTTGCTTCAACCCAGAGAAATCAAGGGAAAAACAAGGGAGCCAGAAGTTAGATCCCGGTACCAGTCCCGCTGCCTAATCCCGGGTCAGCACCACAGGACCCCACGGTCCCGGAAGTGACTCGGAAGGCCATAGAACGACAAGCTGCTGCCTATGTGGAGAGCGTCCGCCTTCAGATGATTGCCCAAGGGATACCCTTTGAAGCACCCAGATTGGCAGAAGGAGCAGGACCAAGTACCCGAGCACCGGTGTTTGACAGACTCGGGCCGCCTTTACCAACCTGGAATCATCCCGAAGATCTCAGACATCGACTGGCGAAATCAGCTACCGATGTCCTACCAAGAGGGGCCCAGTCAACAACAACAGGGCCGGCGGTAAGGAAAAGGAATCCCCAGCCCGACACTGGTGGCAGTACTAGATCCAGGAGGGACCAGCAGGGTACCCATCAGTGAGAAGGGGAGCGTAAGGAACCTGATGGAGAATCAGAAACCTCAGACAATGAAGACTTGGTGGCACGATCCGGACATAACGGATCCAAACGCCTTGAGGATCAGATGGCTAAGATGGCGAAGGAGCTCGAGGAATTGAAGAGAGGAATTGAAGAAACGAAAGCAACGGGGTACTCGGAAGAACCCTCTGGGGGAGATGAACGCGCCATTTTCCAGGAGGATTCGAGAAGCCGAGTTGCCCCTCAAGTTTAAAATGCCCACTAAGAAGTATTCTGGATCGAAGGATCCCGTAAGTCACATGGAGAGCTTTGTCCACCAGATGGAAATCCAAAATGCTACCTGGTCAGCTATGTGCAGGATGTTCCCTTCAACATTGACCGACTGTGCCAAGACTTGGTTCAAAAAGTTACCCCCAGGAAGTGTAGATTCATTCACAAAGCTCACTACCGACTTTTGTGCTCAATTCCAGGGAATCAAACCTCGCCCCAAGGATCCCGTCCTTCTGTAATATGTGATCCAAGAACAAGGTGAGACACTGAGATCTTACGTAGAAAAGTTCCATAAGGAAGTGATCTAGATAGAAGTATTCGTCGAGAAGGAAACCCTCGCTAACTTTAGAAGAAACCTGTGGGCTGGCAGGTTATTCCGATCGTTTGCCAAGCACCCTCCTAAGACATACCGGGAGGCCTATGATAGGGCGTTAGAGCAGGTGGATATAGATGAGCAGCTCCGAATTAAGGTTGAACACGATGAAGCCCAGACGCCTAAGCGGTCTAAGAAGGAATCTCATAAGTCGGCACCTACAAGGAGAGTCCAGAACCCTCCTCCGAATCGATCAACGTATAGGCCACCGCCTCCTCAATACCGGGAAAGATACCCTACAAGAAGGACTCCACCCCGAGCAACTTGTCCACTAAGAGAGGTAACCCGCATATCAACGGAAGAAAACTAGTATAACCATTACACTCCTCTCAATGCCTCTCGGGAAACCATATACCTAGCCATCCGTGATAAGGGCTTGCTCAGAAAACCCGATCTAATAAAAGTCCCCACTGATCAAAGAAATCGCTACAAGTATTGCGACTTTCATGAGGATGTCGGGCACAACACATCTAAGTGCTATAGCCTCCGTAAACAGATTGAGAGTTTGGTGAGAGGAGGACTTTTAACGGAATTCTTGCAACAAGTACGGGACAGCATTAAAATGGGAAAGGAAGTACAGAAGGAGATGCGGGATGCAGAAGAAAGGAGGAAAGACGAATGAAAGGAGGAAAAACGAAGGAAAGGATTTGATGCAACAGATCCATGTTGTCCATACCATCAGTGGCGGACCAACTCTGGCTGGGACATCCAACAATTCAAGAAAGAATCACGTTAGGAAGATCCCAAAACTCACCACTGGCCAGGATGTGTTCCGGGTATCTCGAGAATCACGGAATACTCGCAGCCCGCATAGATCATTTTCACCAAGGATGATGCCTACAACACCGTACAACCCCATGACGATCCAATGGTGATCACGGTTCAGATTGCTAATTATCGGGTCCACCGCATCCTTGTAGACACCGGGAGTAGTGTGGACATTTTGTTTAAAGGAGCACTGGAGAAGCTCAACCTGAAGAATTCCTATTACAACAGCTGCACTACACCTTTATATAGATTTACAGGGGACTCCGTAATGCTAGTAGGAACACACATCTTGCCCGTGATAGTCGGAGAAGCCCCCCTCCAACAGAACATCATGACTGAGTTCATCGTGGTAGACACCCCATCCGCTTATAATGCAATCTTGGGAAGACCATTTTTATCAAGCATCAAAGGAGTCTTGTCCATTTATCACAATGTCCTAAAGTTCCCGGTTGGGCCGAGGTTGGAGAAGTCAGGGGAGACCAGCAGGCAGCCCGCACATGTTACGCAGTATCTATAAACCCCGCTGCATTGACAAGGCAATATGCCCGTGTCATCCATAAATCGGGTCTCAGGGAGGCATAACTGGAAAGCACAGACCAGTTTGGAAAGAAAGAAGAGTACCCATTGTGTTACCTCAGGAAGAAGGATCATTCTAGGGGGATTTAGTCTCAAGACTTGAAGAAGGATGTTATCTCTGTTGGTGTATTTCTGATGTGTACACCCCGACCATTTTCTGCTTTGTATTTGTTGTGGAGAAAATCAATAAAGTCAGTTTTAGTGTTCCTAATTTTGCCTAAGCAAGTCTTCATCGTCCCGTTTCGCCTCGAGACCAGGAAAAGCCATATGGCGTTCATGTTGCCTTGGTCGGGGAATACCCTCCTCCAGGAAGGACCTGGTGCTCAAATGCATAAGGGGTGTAATCACTCGCCAGGATCGATCTCATCAAGACCATGAGAACCTATATGGGCCTCCTGAAGCCTTGGACGGGGAATACCCCCCTCCAGGATGAACCCGGTGTCAAAGTAGCCCTCGTCAAAGACCAAGGGAACCTATATGGGCCTCCTGAAGCCTCGGACGGGGAATACCCCCCATCCGGGATGAACCTAGTGTCAAAATAGCCATAGATGCTTGCCAGGACAGTTCAACAAAAAGCCAGGATACTCCATCTGGATACCCGATATCTTTCTGCATCGTAATACCATTTCTCCTTGTTACATTCAAAGCCCTGAGTTGAAAATGGCTCTAGCAACCGCTCAAAAACAAGGCATCAGGGAACTCGGCCGTTACACTTGGGAGCCAGACGTTTCATTCTGATAGATGACTAAGATGAAACCATCGCCAAGATTCCCAGCAAAAAAAAAAAAAAAAAAAAAAAAAAAAAAAGGGGAAGAAATTTTCTGGTCAGACATGATAGCTGATTTCTACTAAGAGAGATTATTAACTAAAGATTGTATTCAAGACAAACTGAAGACCTTTTGTCCACCAACAAGTTAAGATTGAAGCTAAAACTATACAGGAATCAGGATAGGCTTTACTTGGATCACGTTCAAACATATAAGCACCATCCCGGGGCAAAGCATAAGTTCAACAAGCAAGCATTTTAGGAGGGTAAAGGAGAATGATCATAAGATTGGAAGGAGTTCATTAACTTAGGCAGGGTGCCCACCATAATTTCCAGGCTACAAACAGTTACAAAATTCCGATGAAAAAAACAAAAAAAAAACAAAAAAAACAAAAGTCATATATCATTCCCCCTTCCAGCATTTTTTTCCTGCCGGGATTCCACAGCCTGTTCCCCTTTTGCCTGTCTTTCTTCAAGTGAGCTGGTCACTGCAGGAGAGCCCGCCATCTTCAAACGTTGAACAGAAGCCTGCCCAACATCTTCTTGAATTAAAGAAGGATCCTGAGATTCCCCCTCAACATTTTCTCCAGATCCGGCAGTAGGGGGGAGAGAAGTTGGATCCGGGACAGAGACATCCTTCGAGGGACCCCTTTGGTCAAGGCCAACATCTGAAAGGGCTGCAGTCTTAGCCAGAATGTGGTCCCGATCCCAGCCAAGAGGAGTCATCAAGTCGAAAGGAGGAGGGAAGGCCTTGGCAACCTCGTAGGAGGCAATAAAATATCCGTCCGCGAAGGAAGAATCCAGTCGGGATTCCAAGAGCTTCACGGATCCCTGCAGGAACTGGTTCTTGTCTAAAAGGACCGCCATCTCTGCCTTGACGGACTCCCTCTCAGCCTTACGCCGGGTGGAAACGATAGTCTCCGTGTCATAAGCACGCTGCATCCTTTCCAACTCCACCAGAGCAGCTTGCCTCCCAGATTCAGACTCAGTTGCAGATTGGACCAGGGCAGTGACATTTTCTTCAGACTGGGCTAGATCAGTGCGGGCTTCTTCCAAATTGGCCTGAAGTGCCAAATTGGCCTCCTTCAAAGTCGCCACCTATTGCCCGATAGCTATGGCAAACTTGAAGCCCTATAAAAAAAATATATATATATAGTCAAATGAGATACATGAGCATTTATATATGTATACCAACTCAAAGGGAGCAAAATCATACCTCGGCGAGCAGAGAAGCCCCCTTGGTGGCCAAAATCTCCGTAGGCAAAAAGGACATTGACTGCAGACTCCCGCCAGGACACGCTGCGATAAACTTGGAAACAATATCATCTTGGCTGCTATCTTGTGGCCTTGACCCGGATGAGAGGCTAGCAGGGGGAGCTCTAGAGGTGGAATATTTTCCTTTGTCCGCCCGGGCAGGTTTAGCCTTCTCCGCCCTAGTGGAGCGCATGACGGAAGAAATCTGAGAAGAAGGAGGGGTAGCTACAACTGTAGGCTTAGCACTCTTCGCAGGTGGCTTCGCCTTGGGGACTGGAGAAGTTTTGACCTTGGCTACCCTCGCCAACATCTCGCTAAGCGAGGGACGAGCAACAATCTTTGTTAAAGAAGGTTCTGGGAAACGAAGCGGGGACTCCGCCAAGATAGGAGGAGAGGAAGGTGCCAAGAGGTAAGACCCCAAGGTAACCCCGGTGCCAGGAGGAGAAGGAATGGGAGAGCAGGGTGCTTGAGAAGCCGGGATTGGCAGTCTTGTAGCAGTAGGAGGGGATGCTGGAGAAGGAATTGCTGAAACTGCAAAAAACAAATATATACATAAGATAATATGTAATATTTAACATAGAAAAAGAGAGTGGAGGAAGGATGTTTGGCAAAGCACAATCACTCACCCGGTTCAGCGACAGATATCCTCAGATACCTCTCTAGTTGGGCTCCTTCGAAGGAGTCACAAGAAGGGTACTTCATGTTAATATAACCCCGCTCCTGGATCCTTTTTAGAATCCCTCTGGATTCAGAAGACTCCTCTGAACTCCATTTGTCTTTGGGAGAGAACTGGGTAGGAACGGGATATTCGGTCCCTCCGATACGCACTGAGCGGCCCCATTCCCCTTCGACTACTATCCATTCGTCCTTCCAAGAGGAATTATATTTCACATTTGCCCCGGGTACAACGAACTTCATTTTATTGCTGGGTCTCAAATAAAACTGACCCCGGGGTGATAAGTTGGCTACCTGGTAGATATAGCAGATCTCGTCAATGCCCACTTCCCTCTGAATGTTGTCCCTCTCCCATTGCTCTCTCCAAAGCACCAAGAACCCCGTCAAGTTCCTCCAGAACCCAGGAGAAATCTGGAGTGTACCTATTTGAGGTCCCCCATTTCCGATCATTTGTCTCGTTTTCGAGCGTATTTTTGTATATAATGTTTTGTTTGAGCTATGTGTAGGTACATATTCCCTACAATAGGTGTTTGAGCATAAATGAACGTTAGGGAAGCAAAATGAGCCAAAAACGGATCAAATTGAGTATATGTTGAGTGTCGTGCCTCTCTGTCGACACAGACAACGGCGTGATCTAAGCCTAGCCGTACCCACGGTTGATCCGTCGTCGAGATAGAATGCGACAACGAGACTGTGGCAGAACCCCTTCGGCATTCCAGCAGCTTACGGATGAAGTGTAGAAAATCCAAATTCGGCGGTCAACATCTGCGGCCAGACCGCAGAATTGAAACCGCCGATCAACATCAGTGAGTCCAGAAGCAAATTCGGCGGCCACAGTTCAACCGCCGATTCAACCACCGATCAATTCCAGAATGTCACTTTTCCTTTCTGCGGTTTAGAATCTGCGGCCAGGCCACCGATTCAACCGCCGATCGCCCAGCGAGAGGCAGATTTTGGGCGAAATGAGAGGGGCAAACTCGTCAATTCATCCCCATTTCAGCCCTAAAACTCCCAACACTATATAAACACCCTTTTTGCCTCATTCTTTGAGAATCCACACTTCCCACAAACTTTCTCTTCATCTTCATCTTCATCTTCTTCACTAAATAAGAGAGAGAGGAGCTTCCAAGAGCATCCATGGAGGTTTTTCCTCCATGGATGCTCCCCATCTCACCTTCTACACATCCTCCACCACATTTAGGAGTAGATTGCATAGAGATAGGAGTGGGCTTTGGTCAATTTCGAGCTAGCAAATGAAAGAGCTCTTGGAGGAGGTTTTCTTCAAGGGTTGTATCTATTTCTCACTCTCTATGTATTTCTTGTTTTCTTGAATGTGTAATCCCCACTTGGGAATATTTGTAAACCTATTTTGTGCTCAATATATATATGGTTGTTTTTATATCCAATTTGTGTTTTGATTCATTCTTGATTGTTATTGAATATATCTCTGATCTTGAAATGCATGTTTATGGATGATTGGAAATTGATATGTGTTCATGGATGGGATTAGGAGTAGATTAACTTAATTGTAGGAGTAGTTGTAATCAAATATCCCATTTGTGTATGTATGTTGATGGAAGGTCGAAATTGCATGTCATGAATTGGTTTGAGTGAATTAGAGTTAGGATTGTGCTTTTGGAGGGGCTCTCCGGGCATAGTTTTGGCTAATTAGCTAGGAAGAGTGGGTGAACCTATAAATTGTCATATTTGAAGGGTTTGGTTCATTGTTCTTGTAAACAATTGGACTTTAGCTATTTCTCACTCTAGGGGCTCTAGGTGAGTCATGGTTAGAGTTACAATTATTGGTCTTTGGCTATTTCTCATGCTAGGGGCTCTAGGTGAGTTATGGTCGGAGATACAATCACTCTTTCCACATTCATTAGACTTTCACGTTGCCATTTTACATTACGAATCTATTATTGGGGCTCAATGTAGTTTTGTTTGTAGAATCGGTTCACATATGTTGGTTGCGGTTTCGTGTTTGAGAGGTTCTCGGCACACTCTTCAACCGTTAGCTCTATGAGTGGGTATAAATCGGATTGAGGCAAGAACGAACCCTTAACTAAAATTGGATGTCCTTAATGTCTAACAACCAACTATTTGTGCACTTATGTATGGTGAACTTGTTGAACCTTGTGTGGCCATTTTCATGCATCTCTCTTATCCACCATTTTATTTATCGCTTTAAACACCATTCTCACCCTTCCATATTCTCTTTGTTTTTATTTATTTTTATTTTTATTCTCTACACACACACACACACGCCATTGTACATACATTTCACACACATCATTCTTACCTTTCCGCATTCTATTTACATGCTTACAATAAACTCTAGAACTTGATATGGTTGACGAATCACACCTCCCTGCGGAACGATACCCTCGCTTGCCGCTTTACTAGTCTTTTGCTAGTTTAGAGCACATTGCGTAGGAAACCCCATTTTTAAATGAAATAATCTTTTGATCCTTGCAATTTCTTAACGACGGAAAAAGTGAGTATCAAAATGGCGCCGCTGCCGGGGAGGCGTATTCGTTGATTGTTTCTTGTTTTAGCTTAGGTTCTGTAAATGTTTAGATTTAATTGCTTTGCGGATTATGTTTAGATATGTTGAAAATAAACACTTGTTTTTTCTATTTTTCTTTATAGCATATGCGTTTAATGTTGTTTGAGTTGTGCTTGTGCAAGGAAATGATATTTTCAGGTCGAATGGACCACACAACTCAAGAGAACCGTAAGTTTGTGCTTATTGCACCGCAACAACTCCCAAGTGAAACGGCAACGCCACAATGGCCTAGTTGGTTGTAGCCATAAGAGGTATCCTCTGAATTTTGAGTTTAAATGGAGCACTTGTGGATTAGTTGTTGATTTAGGCGGAAATTGCCCATGAGCTTAATGTTAAAATGCAATGCTTGTAGTGTTTGTAACCTTTTATTTTTGTTTAGATCTAAGAGTGGATTTGTATTGTGCTTAGATCTTAAGATTTGTTGTGTTTTGTTGTTAGTTTTTGATTTTCGTTCTTATCTCTGAATCTTGCTAAACATTGTCTATATTTTATGATTTGAGCAACATTGAGGACAATGTTGAGTTTAGGTTTGGGGGTGTGGACACCTTCGTTGTTTATTTTTATTTTTTATTTTTTGTTACGTTTAGAAAATTTTCAAATCTCTGCACAAAACGATCAATTTTGAATTTATTTGGAAATGAGTCCATTTTTGTTGAGTTGTTTTTCTTTGCGTGCCGGTAGAGACATGCATTGCATGCTTTTAGCTCCGTGCGTCGCTTAAATTTGCTTGTACAGTGCCAATCTTTTGATGTTGAGGTGGATGAGACTTCTATGCTTGTTTAGCCTAGGAAAATTGTGGAGACTACCCGTGAGCTACACTGTGCCTAAATAACGAAAGTTTGTGGGTTTTGTTTCTACTCTTATACACTCTTCGATTTTTTTTTCTTCATTGTGATCTCATTGTACATCAATTTTGCATTGATTGCCATAGAACTTTATCCTGTGGACTGCTTGTTGAAACTTGTATTCCCTTGGTAGATGGACTTTTAGAAATGATTTTGAGCTTGAGTGTGTGCATAAACTACTAAAATAGCCTAAACACTCCCATACCCCTATATTCATTGCAAATTGAAGCCAAACACATATCCATTCCCTAGGTATTGATCATGTTGAGGTGTATAGCTTAAGAGAAGCTAGCTCTAAATTTTGTAAAAACGTGTATTTAGGCGAATGTATGTAAATTGTGCTAGGCAAAGGCTTACAAAAAAAAAAAAAAAAAAAAAAAAAAAAAAAAAAAAAAAAAAAGAAAAAGAAAAAAATAAAATAAAATAAGTGTTGAAATATAAAACACTTAAGCCTTCTAGTTCTTCAATGGTAAAGTTACTCACTAATAAGGGTACAAATGTAGCACAAAGCCTAGATGTTTGTATTGTAAATATGTAATAGAGCTAATTTTGTTATAAAGTGTAATGTGTAAACACACCTTAGCATGGTTAGTAACTTTATCCTTCCTGCTCCCACCATCTCTTACATCCCAAACACTACCACAAATCACCTTGGCCCTAATAAAAGTGAGGAAAAGTTCATTTGATCTCTTAGGAAGTCTATCTTGGGAATGTGAGTCGATGCATGTCTTTCCACGTTCGTGGCATTTCAATTCCTTCCATGAGATCCATTTTCAGAAAATGTGCGTCATTGGAAAATACTCATATGTGATTATATTTGATTCCATATACCTAAACTCCAAATCACATATGTTTGCTAGAGAGTGCGCCTAAGTTCTGAGTGAAAATATGACTGAAATCCGGTGAGGATTAGAGTCGAGGCGAATTTTATCTTGGGCATACGGGCGTAGTTGTTTTGTAAACCGAAAACATCCTAAGTATTGGCATACTTGCATTGTGTGATGCATTGTTATTAATTGGTATATTTGAGATTCTAGCATGCATGTGTAGTCTTTGCTTGGTATGTGCGGATTTGATTCTAAACTTTTATTGCAGAGTATACGTTTGTGGGTGTCGTAGCTGTAAACCCTCAGGAGACTATAACTCCTCCTCTAGGGATCGCCTAGTGGTTTAAAGGCTTGTGGCACATGCTAAGTGCCACCGTGTTTCCTACGGAAGTGGACTAGCTTAATTTTTAGTTTTTTATTTATAAGTTTTTTTTATTTGTTATTTCTATTTTTGTTCTCTTTGTTTTGCTCGAGGACGAGCAAAAGATAGGTTTGGGGGTATTTGATCGGACTATTTTATACCTATTTGAGGTCCCCCATTTTCGATCGTTTGTCTCGTTTTCGAGCGTATTTTTGTATATAATGTTTTGTTTGAGCTATGTGTAGGTACATATTCCCTACAATAGGTGTTTGAGCACAAATGAACGTTAGGGAAGCAAAATGAGCCAAAAACGGATCAAATGGAGTATATGTTGAGTGTCGTGCCTCTCCGTCGACACAGACAACGGCGTGATCTAAGCCTAGCTGTACCCACGGTTGATCCGTCGTCGAGATAAAATGCGACAACGAGACTGCGGCAAAACCCCCTCGGCATTCCAGCAGCTTACGTATGAAGTGTAGAAAATCCAAATTCGGCGGTCAACATCTGCGGCCAGACCGCAGAATTGAAACCGCCGATCAACATCAGTGAGTCCAGAAGCAAATTCGGCGGCCACAGTTCAACCGCCGATTCAACAGCCGATCAATTCCAGAATGTCACTTTTCCTTTCTGCGGTTTAAAATCTGCGGCCAGGCCGCCGATTCAACCGCCGATCGCCTAGCGAGAGGCCGATTTTGGGCGAAATAAGAGGGGGAAACTCGTCAATTCATCCCCATTTCAGCCCTAAAACTCCCAACACTATATAAACACCCTTTTTGCCTCATTCTTTGAGAATCCACACTTCCCACAAACTTTCTCTTCTTCTTCATCTTCATCTTCTTCACTAAATAAGAGAGAGAGGAGCTTCCAAGAGCATCCATGGAGGTTTTTCCTCCATGGATGCTCCCCATCTCACCTTCTACACATCCTCCACCACATTTAGGAGTAGATTGCATAGAGATAGGAGTGGGCTTTGGTCAATTTCTAGCTAGCAAATGAAAGAGCTCTTGGAGGAGGTTTTCTTCAAGGGTTGTATCTATTTCTCACTCTCTATGTATTTCTTGTTTTCTTGAATGTGTAATCCCCACTTGGGAATATTTGTAAACCTATTTTGTGCTCAATATATATATGGTTGTTTTTATATCCAATTTGTGTTTTGATTCATTCTTGATTGTTATTGAATATATCTCTGATCTTGAAATGCATGTTTATGGATGATTGGAAATTGATATGTGTTCATGGATGGGATTAGGAGTAGATTAACTTAATTGTAGGAGTAGTTGTAATCAAATATCCCATTTGTGTATGTATGTTGATGGAAGGTCGAAATTGCATGTCATGAATTGGTTTGAGTGAATTAGAGTTAGGATTGTGCTTTTGGAGGGGCTCTCCGGGCATAGTTTTGGCTAATTAGCTAGGAAGAGTGGGTGAACCTATAAATTGTCATATTTGAAGGGTTTGGTTCATTGTTCTTGTAAACAATTGGACTTTAGCTATTTCTCACTCTAGGGGCTCTAGGTGAGTCATGGTTAGAGTTACAATTATTGGTCTTTGGTTATTTCTCATGCTAGGGGCTCTAGGTGAGTTATGGTCGGAGATACAATCACTCTTTCCACATTCATTAGACTTTCACGTTGCCATTTTACATTACGAATCTATTATTGGGGCTCAATGTAGTTTTGTTTGTAGAATCGGTTCACATATGTTGGTTGCGGTTTCGTGTTTGAGAGGTTCTTGGCACACTCTTCAACCGTTAGCTCTATGAGTGGGTATAAATCGGATTGAGGCAAGAACGAACCCTTAACTAAAATTGGATGTCCTTAATGTCTAACAACCAACTATTTGTGCACTTATGTATGGTGAACTTGTTGAACCTTGTGTGGCCATTTTCATGCATCTCTCTTATCCACCATTTTATTTATCGCTTTAAACACCATTCTCACCCTTCCATATTCTCTTTGTTTTTATTTATTTTTATTTTTATTCTCTACACACACACACACACACGCCATTGTACATACATTTCACACACATCATTCTTACCTTTCCGCATTCTATTTACATGCTTACAATAAACTCTAGAACTTGATATGGTTGACGAATCACACCTCCCTGCGGAACGATACCCTCGCTTGCCACTTTACTAGTCTTTTGCTAGTTTAGAGCACATTGCGTAGGAAACCCCATTTTTAAATGAAATAATCTTTTGATCCTTGCAATTTCTTAATGACGGAAAAAGTGAGTATCAGTGGGGCTAGTTCCAAAGCTACAAGTACTCGGCGAAGGGAAGGGTGAAGTGGAAGCTGGACCCCGCATTCAAAGGCGGCTACATGGATCAGCAAACGACCTTCATAGGGGGTGTAAACATCATAACCCTGATGAGGGAGAGACAGCAAAAGGTAATCTAGTATCCTAAAGGTCCTCCTCAATCGGTTGAGAGTTTCGGATGTACAGACAGAGTCCGGGATAATCCGGCCATCGTGGAAGGAGGACAATGGGCCTATGTGAACCCCAGTTAGACCAATAGTTAGGGTATTCCCCTCATCTGCCTCGTTTTCGGCCTCATCGTCGTCTTCATCAGCAATTCGGGTTGGATCTTCGGACCCGGTGCCAGAACCCGACCCGATTATCTGATTCTCGCTAGAACGACGGTGTTTTAGCAGAGTACTGTCGTCGACGACGTCGCCTACGTCCCGACCTCATTTCAGCTCTTTAGACGTCGAGGAATCATCACCTGATCCCGTTCGCCCCGTATCAAGCATCTCGTTAATGCTATCAGAAAGATTCAGAGAAGAAGGTGGAGGATTAGCCAAGACCGCCAGGCTATCTTCTGGAAGGACCGATGTAAGAGCTGTTTTGTTGGAAGGTGAGGCCATTTGAGTAAGAAAAGGAAAGCAAAGAGGATCCTTAGAAGAGAAAGAAGAAGAGACAGAAGCTCTGAAAGGTTCAAATAAGCGTGAACATGTGAGGGGAGAAGGAAGGGTACATTTATAGGCAAAGACGGGCTAATATCGAGGTAGAGAAAGAGACGGGGTCGGAGACGAATCATGACAATTTCGAGGGAATCGCGCCAAAAACGGCCAATTTAAAACTTGAAAATAGACGTTATCTGACACGTGGGACAAGCATTAAATGCAATCAAATCCAAGAAAGATACTCTCATTAATTATGGAAGCCAACCGGGCGAGACTAGTCGAGCGGACAAAAGGGAAAATCCTTCGAGTGGACGAGGTAATCCTGACTCCAACCCCTGCAAGACACCGGTGTTCAAGTCAGGGGGGACTTCTGTTAACCGCCATAATTGGCAGGGATCAAAAAAAAATTTTCCACTAGCTTACAGGAGAAAGACGGGATCCAAAGTAGAAGCGAAAAGATGTCTGGGTACCCCGCCTGCTAGCTGACAGGCTAGAACCTTTGCCTACCCAGGTCAGGTCCAGAATTCCCGGAGACACGATCATCACCAGATCCTGGCACCCAATTACCCTGGATACCCCGATACTCGAGTATTCTGGTACCCCGCTACTTGAAACCCCGATATTCGTAAACGTCGCTTTTATCAGAAGCGTGAGAGACGCAGGGTACCCGGGGTACCCCAACCAGCGAAACGCGTGACATACACATGGCAAGACATATACCAGGATCTCAGTAGACCGACCCCGCTGAAGCAGGAGGGGGGTACGCCGAAGAGTAGACTACATATAAAAACAAACATTAAACTTCACCGTTCGAGATAAAAACTCAAGCTACAACGCGACATTCATCCCTGCCAAGTTAGGGTCCTATTTTAAATAGGAATCAACTGATTTGGAAACCAGAAAAAAAGGAATCACCAGGCCTTTTGGGATCAATTTCCCGACGAAGTTGTCGGGCCCCATATGAAGACCCGTGTATCACTGAAACCCTAAACCGAGGTTCTAGGAATGCTCAACAAGAAAGCGGGCCTATATATTAATGATATGTTCATAGGAAAAAGGGATCGAAACCCTAACTTACTTTTTCTACTTATCGACAGACACGAAAAGCTCCATCTCCATCGTTCTCCTTTAGGCCTGATTTCTTTTCTATATTGTAATACTGATAGCTCAAATACCGGGTTGTAAGGAATCATATTTCAGATCCACATATATATACATATAAACTGCTTTTCAGCTTTCATATATCCACCATATAAGAAACTCATCCATCCCATTACTTGTATTCATCGTAATAACGGATTCACAAAACCCAGCGGGATACCAGGGTATAGAGTATCCCGCTAGCCCAGGTCTAATTTGATCCGGGTCCATCACATACCGTTAATTCTAAATTGCACCCCGGTGACAATTTTGGGTTAACAACTATATTTCCATTAATTCAAGTTTTGATTCATTCAATTCATTCTAAATCTTAATTCTTTATTTGTGTTAATGCATGATCATACGTTGGCATGAGTTTAGGGTTTTGATAATTAAACAATTAAGTTTGGAGTGTTGATCTACACGTAACCTTACTTAATATTCAATTGAATGGGTAAAACTGATCTTAGGATTGATCTATGCAAGTAGGTTTTGGTTCATTAGTTCTTGCACTTAATGGGTTCTCGGTTGTTGTTTGCGCCATTGATCTATGGGTAAATTATGATTAAGAACACTTGATTCATCCCAGGATCATACGGTAACAATCATAAAAAAGATAAGAACGAATCCTTAACTTGAGTTACATCTTTTATCAAAGTCAATTCAAAGCATTGAGTAAACATAGTTGGGGAGCATTGATGACCTAGTCCTCTCACTTTTTGATCACATTCACATATTCTTTTTAATTGTTTTCTTAGTTTAATTTAGTTTTAATCAATCATCAATCAATCAATCTCAAATCTCTTGGTTACTTTTAATTGCTTAGCTTGAATTAGAACTAGGTTAATTGGTAAATCACTTTTCCTCGTGGGAACGATCCCTACTTGTCACTGTACTTATCTCACGATTCGTGCACTTGCGAGTTAGGTTTTTATAACACGATTTTACACATCAGTAGTCCTTTTAAGCTTGCGTGCTTGATCCGGGTCTTCCAGAAGAGTGTCATTTTGGAGAAAATCAGCTATATGATCCATCCAGCAAGGTAGTGGGTTGACCAGACTCACTTCTAACCCCGTGGCAATGTTAGGTCGGAGTATCAACTAGAGTGGTATCCCTTTTGGTAATGTCCATCCTCCGGTTGCAGCTATCTTAGCCAGGACATCGGCTCGGTGATTCTTCTCTCGAGGAATCTGTTCCATCTTCATACCATTGAACCTTGTTGCAGCTTCCTAGACTTTTTCGAGGTATGTTACCATGTTATCACCTTTGGCCTAGTATACGCCGGATACCTAGTTGATCACCAATTGGGAATCACTTCTAACCAGGAGGAAATCAACCCCCAGTTCTATAGCAACTTTCATCCCTACCAATAAGGCTTCATATTCGCTTCGTTATTAGTAGCTTTAAACTCAAACCTGAAACAGTGGCTACATTCGATTCCTTCAGGATCAGTAAGGACGATCCCGGTTCCATAGTCAGCTTAATTTGATGCTCCATCTATATATAGAATCCAGGCTTTATAATCAGTGGGCCATTCTTGGGACTCCAAATCTGCGGTAGGTTTCGTAATGGTATCCGAATGTGTAGTCATGCTGAATTCCGCTACAAAGTCAGCTAAGGCTTGATCCTTGATTGTCGTCCTTTCCTTGTATTTTATATCATACTGAGTGAGCTCTAGGGCCCACAGAACCAGCCTGCCAGATACGTCCAGCCTTTGGAGGAATTGTCTCAGTGGTGGCTTGTTACTACTGCAACTATGTGAGCTTAAAAATAAGGTCGGAGCTTTCTAGTTATGGTCACCAGTGCATAAGCGACCTTTTCCAAGAGAGTATAATTTTTCTCAGATTTTGTCAGAGCGCGGCTCATATAGTAGATTGGTCTATATGCTCCATCATTAGACTCCTTCACTAGGGCCCTGCTTGACACGGTTTCTGATACTGCCAAGTAAAGTTGTAGTTCCTCTCCTGGAAAGGGTTTTACCAGTAGAGGTGGACTGGCTAGGTACTCCTTCAATGCTTGAAATGCTTGCTCCCACTTCATCTTCTTTCCCTGTTTGATGACTTTGAAGAAAGGTAAGCATTTATCTGTATATCGGGATATGAAGCGGTTCAGCGCTGCTATCCTGCCAGTCAATCCCTGTGCCTGTTGGAGGGTAGTAGGGGATTTGAGATCCATGATGGCTTTGATTTTCTCAGTGTAAGGATTCCCATTCTTTGATTGGCTTATTTCGTGGACAAACCACATGTTGAGGTTTATTGTGTAAGGGTAGTTTAGGAGTTTATGAATCTAGCTTAAAGGCCCTTTCAAGACCTCAAGGGACAAGCACGCCAAATGTATAATCTCTAGTGCTTAGTTCTTTCTTTGAAGAGATTTAGATTACACACACTCACTTAGCATTCTTGCATTTGTGTGCATACTCTTCACATATCACATTTCACACTTGTATTTTGATGTTGTATCTTGTTGTGTGTATTTATGTCTTGTAATTCATTTCCCGATAGTATTCGGAAACGTCCGTGCATGCACTAGAATGTGCTTGACTTTATGCGAAGACCGCCTACGGAGAATGCCCTTGGCTTCTCCTTGGTTTTCACCTCTGTTGGCGATCGGCGGTTATGATCGGTGGCCTGGCCGCCGAATGAAACCGCCGTTTGCATCCAAAAGTGTCTTGAGCAAATCTGCGGTTACGATCGGCAGTCATGATCGCCGTTTGAAACCACTGTTCACACCTAATCGATTTAATCTCTCGGGTTTGATTCGGCGGTTGGATCGGCGGTTACGAAACCGTCGAATGAAACCGCCGTTGTTCCCCTATTCTTCTCGGGTTCAATTCGGCGGTTATGATCGGCGGCTTGGCCGCCGATCGGTGCATTTCAAGGTGAAATTCCCTTAAGCAATATAGTGTAATATATACCTAGAGGGGGGGTGAATAGGTATAGTCCCAAATTCTTCCAAATTCAAAATATGCGGATTACAAGAATGAAATGTACACTTGATATGATTTAATCAATGGTATAGTATGATTCAATACATGTGAAAATTAATATACAAGAGATACAATCAATACATGATATGGAAGAAAATGAAAAGTAAAGCGAAAAATATACACAAGTATTTTTACGTGGTAAAACCTCAAAGAGGAAACATCCACGGGTTGATACCACAACCACCGGCAAAGCAATTCACTATACAAAAAGGACTTACACACTCAAGCTATCAACACATGATATCCGCTCAAGCTATCACCTCCTAATCTACCCTCGGGCAAGTGAACAACCAAGCCTACTTCCTATCCGAGATGTGTCCTACACCTCTAGAAAGCAACTTCCTATCCAAGACGCTCACGTCTCTAGGAAGATATCTTGCTTGCCTATCCGGATCCTCCCGACCCTAGACAAGTCTCCCTTGCTTGATTATCCGAGTCTTCCCGACTCTAATCAAGACTCCCTTGCTCTATCCACAAAGCTTCACTCACTTTGCTAGAGACTTCAACCTAATGCAAGGCTATGATCTAAGTGATGCAAAGGATGCAAACACAATCAAATTTAGCTAGATGATCAATCAAGCAAAATGCACATGTTCAATGATAAACTAGAAAATGCTTTCAACACACAATCACAAACTTATCTAGAAATCCAGACATGCAAATGAATAAGAACAAGGTATGAATATTCAATATATCACACTAAAAACCTAGTTCTTAGATCATGAAATTAAACCTAGAAAATAACATGAGGCACATCATATATACTTTTTCTAGAATCAATTTCAAACAAAATCAAGTTTAGCACATATATGTTCAAGAGAAATCACAAAGCTAAAACTCAATTGACAAATGATCAAACACCCCTAGCATATGATCTAACATACTTCTCAACAAATTTCATCAATCAAATAGTAAGAAACAAGAGATGATCAAAGATGAAATTGAAAAAGAAGAAGTTGAACAAACAACCTTGAACTCGTAATGAAGAACAGGATGGTGGGAACAATGACGAAGTCATCTCCCTCTGGAAATGCATGGGGTTTGTAGATCTTCCAAGACCAACAATTTTGGCTTTTGAATCGATTGATTTCGATTTCGTATGAGAAAGTTATGATCAAAATAAGAAAACTATAATTGAAGAAATTTCTGCAGAAATGTTCAAAGTGTTCTTGAAAATCTTCAACTAGTGTGGAGGGAAGGAGAGGAGTTTAAAAAGAGGAGAGAGAAGGATTTCAGGAGCCAATCAACATGAGCCACGTCACCCTCCCGTGGGGGCTGCGTGAGGCTCACGGGGGCAGAGAGCCCCTCTGGCCGTGAGCCTCACGGCCTCCCACACCACTCTCGCGCACTCTCCGGTTCTTCAGCCATATCTTGGGTATCCGAACTCTGATTTCAAATCCGTTTTTGGATTACGAATCATGACTCCCTCACACATGAATATGACTACAAAAATTTGAAAAATGGTTGAGAAATCATCTCAGAAAATGACGATGAAGTCAACTCAATGAATGAGAACGAAAAGTAGCATAGTCACATAGTTTGGACTCGAAACCTTATGAATGAGTAACCGAAACAACCAGAACTCAATAAGGCATTAAATAAGAACATGTTCAAGTCCTAAACACAAAATACACAAACAAATAAACACATATTCACACAAGCATGCAATTCCACAATGTTTGTCTATACAAGATCAATGCATGAGCATACTATGGATTGTGTGAATGTGTTATACCAAATGTTTGAACCATGATGCAGGGACACACATGTATGAATTGTGTGTGTATGCTCTAACACCTTACAAGAGGATAGAAGTCAAGATATACCTTTGACGCTCTTCACCTCTTGAAGACGACTTTTGCACTAGACGTTGCTCTTCACTTTTTAAGCTTCCTTTCTTCAAAGAATATCCTAAGCAACAACTAATACAAATATAGAGTGTTTTGCAATGGAATCAAGCCAATACAAATCATGAACCTTACATAAGGGCATACTTGTCTTTTCACATGCTCTATTTTTTATGTCTATAAATATCTTACTTTCTTATTCTTTGAATTAGTTCTTTTTACTCCAAGAACCCTAAACTTAAAAGAGAGAATTTTGAGAGAAAATCAAATCAAGAACTCACCTTTGACCACTCAAATCAAATCCCTTTTGCATCCAATTTCATATTGCATCAACTATGCCTTCATAGAATGCATCCATGTATGTTTTTGGATCATCACATCTTCCTTGGTATGTTCTTCATTATTCTCATCTAATTTTAGTGTTTTTCATATTAAGACATCTCTTAGATTACTTGTATGTTTTTAGATAATATGCTAAATACAAGATAGAGATTATTTGTGATATTTTTATTGAGTGTTGTATTGTGATAGATATCTAGGTTTTTATAATCTATGTTTATCTATGCTATTTGACATGTCATTTAGCTTATAATATCTAGGATTGTTCTAATTGCAAATTCATTATCTTAGATAAGAATATAAGGTTTCCCTTGCTCTATGTTGCATTTGGATATTCATATATTCACTTAGGGTGTAATCTCTTCATTGAGAACATAAGTCTTGTGTGTAGCATCCGGGATTAGGTTGCTTAGATCGCAAGCAGTCGAACTAGGTTCACTCATACCGGGATTAGGTGGGTGTGTGATTACTTCCGAGATTAGGTTGTAATTTTCATCACTTTGTGGATTCGAGGTTCGGGTGTGGCTCACTTATTAGCCCGTGGTTTTTCCCGTGAGGGTTTCCACGTAAAAAATCAAGTGTTATTTAATTTTCGCATTTTATACTTGATTTATTGTTTTATCTAGTTAAGGGTAAATTCGTAATATTGACTTCACACGAAAAATTGGGTAATACGTTTAAAATCGATTCACCCCCCTAGATAGTTTTATACACACCGTGCAATATTTTTTTCACTCAGGATTGGCCTCGATTCCTCTCTCGTGTACCATGAACCTAAGAAATATTCCCGCTGCTACCCCGAAAGCACACTTAGCCGGATTCAATCTCATCTGGTTCTCCCTTATTACTTGGAAAGTCTGGTGTAAATCTTCAGGGTGTTGGTTTGTCACCTGACACTTGGTGATCATGTCATCTATGTATACTTCCATAGACTTTCCTATCTGTTACTTGAATAACTTGTTCACCAGACACTGGTAGGTGGCTCCAGCGTTTTTGAGACCGAATGGCATAACTTTGTAGTAGTAAAGGCCTTGCCCAGTAATGAAGCTGGTCTTGTCTTAATCGGTGGGGTGCATCATGATCTAGTTGTAGCCCGAGAACGCATCCATGAAGCTCAAGAGCTTGTTGCCTGCAATAGAATCGATCAGTTGGTCTATTTTAGGCAGAGGGAATCTATCCTTTGGGCAAGCCCGATTGAGGTCAGTATAGTCCACACACATACGCCATTTCCCATTGGCTTTGCTCACCATGACCACATTGGCGATCCATTCAGAGTAGCGGGATTCTTTGATGAATCTGGCCTTCAAAAGTTTATCCACCTCTTCATGTACTGTGGCATTACTTGGCATTGAAATGCCTCTACTTCTGTTTGACGGGCTTGAATGTTGCATCTACTGCCAACCTGTGAGTTGCTAGGTTGAGAGGGATACCTAGCATTTAATCATGACTCCAGGCAAAAATGTCATAATATTCTTCAAGAAGCTTTACCAAGTTTCTTCTGACCTCACAATCCAGCGCACCCCTATCTTGACTACTTTAGTTAGATCTCCCTTTCTAATTTGTATTTCTTTTAACTGCTTCGTGGGGTGACCACCAGTCCATCCCCGTTCTTCTTCTTACTTTTCTTCTATAATCATGTCTGAAACTTCTCAATCTTCTAGGACGTAGTGATCCTGCTCTAGTACCTCGTGGCTTGGTTCACTAGTTACATGGGCGCATTGGTTGGCTAACGCATTAGGATTAGCAGATACTGCATAACAGGTGTGGGCTGCTTGCTGGTCTCCCCAGACTTCTCCTACCTTGGTTCCTACCGGGAATTTTAGGACGTTGTGATAAATGGACAGCACTCCCCTGATTCCTAATAGGAAAGGTCTTCCCAGGATTGCGTTGTAGGCAGACAGGGTATCAACCACGATAAACTCTGTCATGATGTTCTGCTGAAGGGGAGCTTCTCCAATTATTACCAGTAGAATTTGAGTCTCGATTGGCATTACGGAGTCTCCTGTAAAACCATACAAGGGCATGGTGCAGCTATTGTAGCAAGGGTTCTTCAGGTTGAGCTTCTCCAGCGGTCCTTTGAACAAAATGTCCATGCTGCTTCCGGTGTCTATCAGGATGCGGTGAACCCGGCAGTTTGCAATCTATACCGTGATCACCATTGGATTATCATGGGGTTGAACTGTGTTGGAAGCATCATCCTTGGTGAAAATGATCTGGGCAGAACGAGGATAGTCTTGAGATCCCTTGGAGACCCGGAGTACATCATGACCAGTGGTAAGCCTCGGGATCTTCCTAGCATGGTTCTTCCTTGAATTGTTAGAAGTCCCTACTAGTGTTGGGCCTCCGCTGATGGTGTGAATGACTTGGATTTGCTACATCAAGTCTTTATTATTGTCCTTCCTTCTTTCTTCTGCATCTAGCATTTCTCCTTGTACCCCCTTCCCTGCCTTGATACTATCCCATACCTACTGCAAATATTCAACTAAGAGTCCTCCTCTTACTAATCCTTCAATCTGGTTGCGGAGACTATAGCACTCAGATGTGTTGTGTCCTACATCCTCATGGAAATCGTGATCGGTCATTTATTGTATATGTTTTTTATCCCCATTCCTCCAATCAATTTCTTGTTTCTTGAGTCTTTTTGGGTTTTAATTTGTGTGTTTGAGCATTTTCAGGTTATTGGATTCAAGTGTTGTGTTTGAAGTATTTCAGAGGAAAAAGGTGATTTTAGGAGATTCAAGGGTCTTTTATGCAATTTACCATGATTACCATGCCAACCACCATCAAGACTGCTATGGGTTTCCACAGCGACATGCAAAGCGGTGCAAAAACAATGTAGACCGCTGCGAAAACCGCTCTGGATTTCGCAGCGGTAGTCGCAGCGCTATCCCGTCACAATGCAGATAATCAATATTACGGGGCCCATATCTCTCAACTTCGATTGAATTGTGTGTCCTAACACCAATGGATTTGAAGCCCCGGAAGTCTAGTTTCCAACCCAATTTACGGCTCATCAATCCAAATTTACTAGAAGAAGTTATGCTCGTTTAAGTACCCGAAGGTCAGATCAGTCAATCATAAAATCCGTGAATACTTTCGGGATTTGTTTCGCAAGTTGTCAGAACGGGAAATATTACCTTCTTGGACATGTGTGAGAGTCTTGGGAAGCAAGTAGATCTAATCCTTATCTTCCTTCAATAAGTAATAAATTTGGATGGATTAGGAAAGAAATAGAATTCCAAATAGGCTTGTATTCTCAAAGGGAATAGATTTCCTTGTTGTTTAAGGACATGGCCTTGCATCTACACCTATTTAAACCCCCTTTGAACCCTAAATTCGGGAGACCAGCTAGAGAGCTAGCCAAGGGAGGTCCCGAGCCACCAAGGGGCCGTCCCCCATCACCATCATCCATCTTTACACATCGGGGGTTTGCAAGACAAAGAAGACGATTTCATCATCGAATATTGGAAGAATTCGTTGAAGGCCATAATGAGTTTTATCTTTTCTATCTCTTGTCTTGTTATTTTCATGATATGTAACTAACTCCATACTAGGGAATCAATGTGAAACTCTATAAATACTCTTTGTTAGAATTGACTATATTTTCTTAATTCAAGTTTTGATTCATTCAATTCATCTTATGTCATAACTCTTTATTATTGCTCATGCCTGTTAATATGCTCGACAGGAATCTAGGATTGTGATAATTTAATGATTGAGTTTGAGTGTGTTACATCGCCACTCTCAATCACTTTTCAATTGAATGGGTAAAACTTATCATGCCTGTTAATATGCTCGTACATTTTGGTTCATTGTTCTTTAACTTGATGTGTGGTAAAGCTTATCATGCCTGTTAATATGCTCGTAAGTTAATCACACTTAATTTAAGAATGAACCCTTAACTTGATTAACATCTTTTATCAAAGTCAATTCGAAGCATTGAGTAAATGCAGTTGGGGAGCATTGATAACTTAGTCCTCTTACCTCTTGATCACATTCACATATTCTTGTTAGCTGCTTTCTTAGTTTAGTTTAGTTTCAATCAATCAATCAACCAAAATCTCTTGGATACTGTTAATTGCTTAGCTTTAATTAGAACTAGTTTAATCAGTAAATCACTTTTCCTCGTGGGAACGATCCCTACTTGTCACTGTACTTATTGTAGGGAAAAATACCGGTCAACGCAGCGAAAGCGAGACTAAAAAGAGGTTTAGTATATTTTAAAATTTTTCCTTTGATGAACCTTAACCCTTTAAATTAATTAAACATACATATAAAGTAACAAAAAGTAGAATACCTTTTGTCGCGTGATCCGATTGACTTACGTCGATGGTAATCCGCAAGATCTTCAATCCTAGCACGAACGTGAATCACCTAAGAGCGTGGTCTCCCTTTTCTTTGAATTTCGTACCTGAGAATGGACAAACAAACTTTCTTTTTCTTATTGTTAGTCACAAAACAACCAAAAGACTACAAAGATTATTCCAGTCACTTTTGAGTTCTCAATCTAATGATCGAAACTCGCGTGAACCTTATTCGATGTTGTACACACAAGCCTATTGATTTATAAGTAATTAGTGTACTATCAAAATAATAATCTCTTCTCTCTTTTTGTCTTAGCCGAATAATCAACACTTTTCTATGAGTATGAGAAGAAGAAGAAATTGATCCAGTCTACTTGAGAGGGTGGCCGAACCCTATATGATGTCTTATATAGGGTGGCCGAATTCTACTTCTATTTTAATTAGGGTTGCCAAAATCTCTTTGTGATGCAATTAGGGTTGGCCGAAAATCCTCTACCAAAAAGGATTTGTGATTTACCCTAATTCCTATCAACTATAGAATCCTAACCCTAATTCAACTCATAAGTGTTTTTATTCTTTTATTGACTTAATAAAAGACCTTCCTATTTGATTAAATAAATAAACCTTATTATTTATTTTCTTACCAAATAAATCTTTTACTTTTAGTATACTACTACCAATAGTATAACTCTAGGAAATATATTTCCTGATCAGAAAAAGATTTTGTTTCTTAATTAATTCTCATTTAATCAAACAATAAAATAAAATAATATTTTTGACTAATTATTTAGCCTTGCCGCCCCACAATGTATATATGGGCCAAATATTATTTTCTTATTTTATTTAATCCATTGGACTTTAAATAAAAAGCTTACATGTGAACTAGACCCATTCTTACTAAAAGAAACAAGCCCACATGCCTTTCATTAATATATTAATATAATTGATCAGCCCATTAAACAAATAATGTACAAATTATATTCTTAATATATTAAATGCAATTCTAGATGGACCCATAAATTGGTCCGGTAGAATATATCAAGTGATCCATGCAAGTCCGTGTGGATTGGGGATCTTGGCGGGCTATCTAAATTTAAGCTTCAATAGAGATAACCTAATCACAATCAACAAATGATTTACTTAGGTCCGATCCATTAATTTTAACTCATTCCACTAAAGAGCTAAAATTGAACTCTTAAATAAAGATAGAATAAGAAGATGTTCCTCATTCATACCCTAGACAATCATGTTGGAGATAGTGTATCCTCGTGATTAATATCAGTAATCGCCAAGAGTTCATAGACCGCCTATAACTCTCCAAGTTACCATATTTACTCTTATGACCACGTTTTGAACTTGGATATTTTGACTTGTCCAAAAGCCATGTTTTCAATAGTCACTATCGAAAACTCAACGTTGAGATTTAATATCCAATTACCTTAAAACATCCATATGATGATATTATACTCTCATTTAATAAATGGAGCCACGATGTCCATATCTATAAATGAAGTCCTTTATCGATTAACAAATGAACATCACCAAACTATTGAGGATAGACTATGCTATATAATCGTACTCATTGATAACTCAAATGATATCACTTGCAACCATAAGTCCATCATTTATCTCAGGATTAAGATAGACTCTCCGATTGTCCTGATAATGAAAAGACTATTATCTATTGACGGTTCTAGATAAAGCTTTTCATTGTGATCCAGTTCAATGCACCCAGTGCACTAGATTCTTTTACTCGAAGACACTCCGATGATTTTAGACTCATCATATCTCATTTGATCCCACTCAAATGCTAGCAAAAGAATTCTACAACTTTAACAAGATAAAGGTGCCCAACCTTTAACTTAAGTTATGAACATTATTCAAGACTAACAAAAGAATTGTGTCTACCTCATACATATCCAGATGTACGAACAATTCTTCTTTTCTCATAGTCTTGAAACCTTATGATTATTTACTTTGACAATTATAATATTAAACTATAAATGCTATAAGATTTGTTAAACCAGAAATCACTTTATTAATATGAAAAAGATTGTCAATTACAATATTACACTCTTGCTATTGAGCATAATCCTAACAATCTCCCACTTGCGCTATAGCAA
Organism: Acer yangbiense; assembly: GCA_008009225.1. Lineage (NCBI taxonomy): Eukaryota > Viridiplantae > Streptophyta > Magnoliopsida > Sapindales > Sapindaceae > Acer > Acer yangbiense. The sequence goes on along the minus strand of CM017761.1, from coordinate 48,574,358 downwards.
ATGTGTCATATCTCTCATGCTGATGTTCTCTAGATGCACATCGAAACTCTTCTGAGGTAGAGCCTTTGTGAAGGGATCCGTTAGATTTTCTGCTGACGCGATTTTGGTAATCGTCACGTCACCCCTTTGAACAATCTCCCTTAAAAGATGATACTTTCTTTCAATGTGTTTTCCTCTCTTATGACTTCTTGGTTCTTTCGAATTAGCCACTGCTCCACTGTTGTCACAGTAGATAGTGATTTGCTTATTCGCACTAGGAACCACTTCCAAGTCTATCAAGAATTGGCGGAGCCAAACAACCTCTTTGGCAGCCTCGCATGCAGCAACATACTCAGCTTCCATGGTGGAATCAGCAATACAAGATTGGTTGATACTCCTCCATATGACTGCTCCTCCTCCAATAGTAAACGCAACTCCTGATGTGGATTTTCTGGAGTCAGAATCTGATTGGAAATCCGAATCTGTATACCTAATGGGAATTAAATCCCCTCTAGAGTATACAAGCATATTATCTCTCGTTCTCTTAAGATACTTGAAAATATGCTTTACTGTCGTCCAGTGATCAGGACCAGGTTTCGATTGAAACCTGCTAACTATGCCAACAGCAAAACAAATATCTGGTCTAGTGCAGAGCATTGCATACATGAGACTTCCAACTGCCGAGGCATATGGAACTCTACTCATGAATTGCTCTTCATGCTCATTCTTAGGAACTTGTTCCTTAGAAAGTTTGATTCCATGTCTGAAAGGTAACATACCTTTCTTGGAATCCTGCATGGAAAACCTAGACAAGATCTTGTCTATGTATGAAGCTTGGGATAATGCAATCGTTTTATTCTTTCTATCTCTTATCACTTGGATACCTAGAATAAAACTTGCTTCTCCTAAGTCCTTCATATCAAATTGTTTTGCTAACCATTCTTTTACTGATGTCAATACACCTACATCGTTTCCAATGAGTAGTATATCATTAACATAAAGAATCAGGAAAACCAACTTGTCGCCCTTGACAGCTTGATCGAACCTTATGTTCCAGGATCTGGATGCTTGCTTTAATCCATATATGGATTTCTGCAACTTGCATACCTTTTCCATTTGGCCATTTTCAATGAATCCTTCTGGTTGCATCATGTAGATGCTTTCGTCAAGACTTCCATTAAGGAAAGCTGTCTTGACGTCCATTTGCCAAATCTCTAGATCTAAAGATGCTGCAATGGATAAGAGTATCCTAATGGATTTAAGCATGGCCACAGGAGAGAAGGTTTCCTCATAATTGATACTCGCTTTTTCCGTCGTTAAGAAATCGCAAGGATCAAAAGATTATTTCATTTAAAAAGGGGTTTCCTACGCAATGTGCTCTAAACTAGCAAAAGACTAGTAAAGCGGTAAGCGAGGGTATCGTTCCGTAGGGAGGTGTGATTCGTCAACCATATCAAGTTCTAGAGTTTATTGTAAGCATGTAAATAGAATGCGGAAAGGTAAGAATGATGTGTGTGAAATGTATGTACAATGCCGTGTGTGTGTGTGTGTGTAGAGAATAAAAATAAAAATAAATAAAAACAAAGAGAATATGGAAGGGTGAGAATGGTGTTTAAAGCGATAAATAAAATGGTGGATAAGAGAGATGCAAGAAAATGGTCACACAAGGTTCAACAAGTTCACCATACATAAATGCACAAATAGTTGGTTGTTAGACATTAAGGACATCCAATTTTAGTTAAGGGTTCGTTCTTGCCTCAATCCGATTTATACCCATTCATAGAGCTAACGGTTGAAGAGTGTGCTGAGAACCTCTCAAACACAAAACCGCAACCAACATATGTGAACTGATTCTACAAACAAAACTACATTGAGCCCCAATAATAGATTCGTAATGTAAAATGGCAACGTGAAAGTCTAATGAATGTGGAAAGAGTGATTGTATCTCCGACCATAACTCACCTAGAGCCCCTAGCATGAGAAATAGCCAAAGACCAATAATTGTAACTCTAACCATGACTCACCTAGAGCCCCTAGAGTGAGAAATAGCTAAAGTCCAATTGTTTACAAGAACAATGAACCAAACCCTTCTAATATGACAATTTATAGGTTCACCCACTCTTCCTAGCTAATTAGCCAAAACTATGCCCGGAGAGCCCCTCCAAAAGCACAATCCTAACTCTAATTCACTCAAACCAATTCATGACATGCAATTTCGACCTTCCAAAGACATACATACACAAATGGGATATTTGATTACAACTACTCCTACAATTAAGTTAATCTACTCCTAATCCCATCCATGAACACATATCAATTTCCAATCATCCATAAACATGCATTTCAAGATAAGAGATATATTCAATAACAATCAAGAATGAATCAAAACACAAATTGGATATAAAAACAACCATATATATATTGAGCACAAAATAGGTTTACAAATATTCCCAAGTGGGGATTACACATTTAAGAAAACAAGAAATACAATGAGATGAGTTAAAAGAGACATCCCTTGAAGAAAACCTCCTCCAAGTCCTCCATGAAACCCTAGCTCGAAATTGGTCCAAAGACCCTCCTTTCTCCTTGCAATCTACTCCTAAATGGGTGGATGATGGGTAGAAGATGAAGTGGGGAGCATCCATGGAGGAAAAACCTCCATGGATGCTCTTGGAAGCTCCTCTCTCTCTTATTTAGTGAAGAAGATGAAGATGAAGAAGAAGAGAAAGTTTGTGGGAAGTGTGGATTCTAAAAGAATGAGGCAAAAAGGGTGTTTATATAGTGTTGGGAGTTTTAGGGCTGAAATGGGGATGAATTGACGAGTTTGCCCCTCTCATTTCACCTAAAATCGGCCTCTCGCTGGGCGATCGGTGGTTGAATCGGCGGCCTGGCCGCAGATTCCAAACCGTAGAATGGAAAAGTGACATTCTGGAATTGATCGGCGGTTGAATCGGCGGTTGAACTGTGGCCGCCGAATTTGCTTCTGGACTCAGTGATGTTGATCGGCGGTTTCAATTCTGTGGTCTGGCCGCAGATGTTGACCGACGAATTTGGATTTTCTACACTTCATCCGTAAGCTGCTGGAATGCCGAGGGGGTTCTGCCGCAGTCTCGTTGTCGCATTCTATCTCGACGACGGATCAACCGTGGGTACGGCTAGGCTTAGATCACATCGTTGTCTGTGTCGACGGAGAGGCACGACACTCAACATATACTCCATTTAATCCATTTTTGGCTCATTTTGCTTCCCTAACGTTCCTTTATGCTCAAACACCTATTGTAGGGAATATGTACCTACACATAGCTCAAACAAAACATTATATACAAAAATACGCTCGAAAACGAGACAAACGATCGGAAATGGGGGACCTCAAATAGGTATAAAATAGTCCGATCAAATACCCCCAAACCTATCATTTGCTCGTCCTCGAGCAAAATAAAGAGAACAAAAATACAAATAACAAATAACAAATAAAAAAAACTTATAAATAAAAAACTAAAAATTAAGCTAGTCCACTTCCGTAGGAAACACGGTGGCACTTAGCATGTGCCACAAGCCTTTAAACCACTAGGGGATCCCTAGAGGAGGAGTTATAGTCTCCTGAGGGTTTACAGCTACGACACCCACAAACGTATACTCTGCAATAAAAGTTGAGAAGCAAATCCGCACATACCAAGCAAAAACTACACATGCATGCTAGAATCTCAAATATACCAATTAATAACAATGCATCACACAATGCAAGTATGCCAATACTTAGGATGTTTTCGGTTTACAAAACAACTACGCTCGTATGCCCAAGATAAAATTCGCCTCGACTCTAATCCTCACCGGATTTCAGTCATATTTTCACTCAGAACTTAGGCGCACTCTCTCTAGCAAACATATGTGATTTGGAGTTTAGGTATATAGAATCAAATATAATCACATATGAGTATTTTCCAATTACGCACATTTTCTGAAAATGGATCTCATGGAAGGAATTGAAATGCCACGAACGTGGAAAGACATGCATTGACTCGCATTCCCAAGATAGACTTCCTAAGAGATCAAATGGGCTTTCCCTCACTTTTATTGGGGCCAAGGTGATTTGTGGTAGTGTTTGGGATGGAAGAGATGGTGGGAGCGGGAAGGATAAAGTTATTAACCATGCTAAGGTGTGTTTACACATTACACTTTATAACAAAATTAGCTCTATTACGTATTTACAATACAAGCGTCTTGGCTTTGTGCTACAATTGTACCCTTATTAGTGAGTAACTTTACCATTGGAGAACTAGGAGGCTTAAGTGTTTTATATTTCAACACTTATTCTTTTTTTTCTTTTTCTTTTTCTTTTTCTTTTCCTTGTTTTTTTTTTTTTTTTTTTTTTTCTTTTCTTTTTGTAAGCCTTTGCCTAGCACAATTTACATATATTTGCCTACGTACACGCTTTTACAAAATTTAGAGCTAGCTTCTCCTAAGCTATATACCTCAACATGATCAATAACTAGGGAATGGATATGTGTTTGGCTTCAATTTGCAATGAATATAGGGGTACGAGAGTGTTTAGGCTATTTTAGTAGTTATGCACACACTCAAGCTCAAAATCATTTCTAAAAGTCCATCTACAAAGGGAATACAAGTTTCAACAAGCAGTCCATATGAATGTTCTATGGCAATCAATGCAAAGTTGATGTACAATGAGATCACAATGAAGAAAAAAAAAAAAATCGAAGAGTGTATAAGAGTAGAAACAAAACCCACAAACTTTCGTTATTTAGGCACAGTAGTCTCCACAATTTTCCTAGGCTAAACAAGCATAGAAGTCTCATCCACCTCAACATCAAAAGATTGGCACTGTACAAGCAAATTTAAGCGACGCACGGAGCTAAAAGCATGCAATGCATGTCTCTACCGGCACGCAAAGAAAAACAACTCAACAAAAATGGACTCATTTCCAAATAAATTCAAAATTGATCGTTTTGTGCAGAGATTTGAAAATTTTCTAAACGTAACAAAAAATAAAAAATAAAAATAAACAACGAAGGTGTCCACACCCCCAAACCTAAACTCAACATTGTCCTCAATGTTGTTCAAATCATAAAATATGGACAATGTTTAGCATGATTCGGTGATAAGAAAGAAAATCAAAAACTAACAACAAAACACAACAAATCCTAAGATCTAAGCACAATACAAATCCACTCTTAGATCTAAACAAAAATAAAAGGTTACAAACACTACAAGCATAGCATTTTAACATTAAGCACATAATCGGCAACTACATCCACAAGTGCTCCATTTAAACTCAAAATTTAGAGAATACCTCTTGTGGCTGCAACCAACTAGGCCATTGTGGCGCTGCCGTTTCACTTGGGGAGTTGTTTTGGCACGATAAGCACACCGTATGGTTCTATTGAGTTGTGTGGTCCATCCGACCTGAAATTTCCTTTCCTTGCACAAGCACAACTCAAACAACATTAAACGCATATGCTATAAAGAAAAATAGAAAAAACAAGTGTTTATTTTCAACATATCTAAACATAATCCGCAAAGCAATTAAATCTAAACATTTACAGAACCTAAGCTAAAACAAGAAACAATCAACGAATACGCCTCCCCGGCAGCGGCGCCATTTTGATACTCGCTTTTTCCGTCGTTAAGAAATCGCAAGGATCAAAAGATTATTTCATTTAAAAAGGGGTTTCCTACGCAATGTGCTCTAAACTAGCAAAAGACTAGTAAAGCGGTAAGCGAGGGTATCGTTCCGCAGGGAGGTGTGATTCGTCAACCATATCAAGTTCTAGAGTTTATTGTAAGCATGTAAATAGAATGCGGAAAGGTAAGAATGATGTGTGTGAAATGTATGTACAATGCCGTGTGTGTGTGTGTGTGTGTAGAGAATAAAAATAAAAATAAATAAAAACAAAGAGAATATGGAAGGGTGAGAATGGTGTTTAAAGCGATAAATAAAATGGTGGATAAGAGAGATGCAAGAAAATGGTCACACAAGGTTCAACAAGTTCACCATACATAAGTGCACAAATAGTTGGTTGTTAGACATTAAGGACATCCAATTTTAGTTAAGGGTTCGTTCTTGCCTCAATCCGATTTATACCCATTCATAGAGCTAACGGTTGAAGAGTGTGCTGAGAACCTCTCAAACACGAAACCGCAACCAACATATGTGAACCGATTCTACAAACAAAACTACATTGAGCCCCAATAATAGATTCGTAATGTAAAATGGCAACGTGAAAGTCTAATGAATGTGGAAAGAGTGATTGTATCTCCGACCATAACTCACCTAGAGCCCCTAGCATGAGAAATAGCCAAAGACCAATAATTGTAACTCTAACCATGACTCACCTAGAGCCCCTAGAGTGAGAAATAGCTAAAGTCCAATTGTTTACAAGAACAATGAACCAAACCCTTCTAATATGACAATTTATAGGTTCACCCACTCTTCCTAGCTAATTAGCCAAAACTATGCCCGGAGAGCCCCTCCAAAAGCACAATCCTAACTCTAATTCACTCAAACCAATTCATGACATGCAATTTCGACCTTCCAAAGACATACATACACAAATGGGATATTTGATTACAACTACTCCTACAATTAAGTTAATCTACTCCTAATCCCATCCATGAACACATATCAATTTCCAATCATCCATAAACATGCATTTCAAGATAAGAGATATATTCAATAACAATCAAGAATGAATCAAAACACAAATTGGATATAAAAACAACCATATATATATTGAGCACAAAATAGGTTTACAAATATTCCCAAGTGGGGGTTACACATTTAAGAAAACAAGAAATACAAAGAGATGAGTTAAAAAAGACATCCCTTGAAGAAAACCTCCACCAAGTCCTCCATGAAACCCTAGCTCAAAATTGGTCCAAAGACCCTCCTTTCTCCTTGCAATCTACTCCTAAATGGGTGGATGATGGGTAGAAGATGAAGTGGGGAGCATCCATGGAGGAAAAACCTCCATGGATGCTCTTGGAAGCTCCTCTCTCTCTTATTTAGTGAAGAAGATGAAGATGAAGAAGAAGAGAAAGTTTGTGGGAAGTGTGGATTCTAAAAGAATGAGGCAAAAAGGGTGTTTATATAGTGTTGGGAGTTTTAGGGCTGAAATGGGGATGAATTGACGAGTTTGCCCCTCTCATTTCACCTAAAATCGGCCTCTCGCTGGGCGATCGGCGGTTGAATCGGCGGCCTGGCCGCAGATTCCAAACTGCAGAATGGAAAAGTGACATTCTGGAATTGATCGGCGGTTGAATCGGCGGTTGAACTGTGGCCGCCGAATTTGCTTCTGGACTCACTGATGTTGATCGGCGGTTTCAATTCTACGGTCTGGCCGCAGATGTTGACCGCCGAATTTGGATTTTCTATACTTCATCCGTAAGCTGCTGGAATGCCGAGGGGGTTCTGCCGCAGTCTCGTTGTCGCATTCTATCTCAACGACGGATCAACCGTGGGTACGGCTAGGCTTAGATCACGTCGTTGTCTGTGTCGACGGAGAGGCACGACACTCAACATATACTCCATTTAATCCATTTTTGGCTCATTTTGCTTCCCTAACGTTCCTTTATGCTCAAACACCTATTGTAGGGAATATGTACCTACACATAGCTCAAACAAAACATTATATACAAAAATACGCTCGAAAACGAGACAAACGATCGGAAATGGGGGACCTCAAATAGGTATAAAATAGTCCGATCAATAATCGATACCTTCTTTCTGTGTATACCCTTTAGCTACCAATCTAGCTTTAAAGGTTTCCACCTTTCCATCCATACCTCTTTTCCTCTTGTATACCCACTTGCACCCAATGGATTTTATCCCTTTAGGCAAGTCTATAAGGGACCAGACTTTGTTATCGAATATGGATTCAATCTCAAATTGCATTGCCTTTTGCCAATGGCGACTATCAACATCCTCCATTGCTTCCTTATACGTGTAGGGATCATCGTCGTCCGGGAGATTCTCCACTGATTCTCCCAGACCGATGTATCTTTCGAGTTGTGTTCTAACCCTCCCACTACGACGAGGAATGGTAGGTTGTTAATTTTGTGTTGGATCGGAACTTACAATTGGGTTAGGTTGTGTAACCACTCGTGGAATTGTATCTCCTGACATCTCATTCAGGACAATTCTACTTCTAGGCACAAAATCATTCATATAGTCCTTTTCCAGAAATTTAGCATTTGTCGAAACAAATACTTTAAGATCTGAAGGACTATAGAAATAATATCCTTTAGTTTCTTTTGGATACCCTATAAATATACATGTTTCCGAATGGGACTCCATCTTTTCTGTCTTTCCTTTTAACACATGCGCAGGACAACCAAATATCCTTAAGTGTCGTAAACTAGGCTTGCGTCCAGTCCACAACTCATGCGGTGTTTTAGGAACGGATTTAGATGGTACATTGTTTAGAATGTATATAGCAGTTTGTAAAGCATATCCCTAAAAAGAAATAGGAAGTGTTGAATAACTCAACATAGACCTAACCATGTCTAAAAAAGTTCTATTTCTCCTTTCTGCTACCCCATTCTATTGAGGTGTACTTGGTGCAGAAAACTGAGAAACTATCCCATTATCAATAAGATATTACTGAAACTCACCAGATAGATATTCTCAACCACGATCAGATCTCAAGATTTTTATATGTTTCTCAAGCTGATTTTCTACTTCAGCTTTGAATGCTTTGAACATGTCAAAAGCATCCGACTTATGTCGCATGAGATACACCTAGCCAAATCTCGAGTAATCATCTGTGAAGGTGATGAAGTACTCATATCCACCTCTAGCTTGAATGCTCATAGGACCACATACATCAGTGTGTATCAATCCTAAACATTCAGTGGCTCTTGCGCCTTTGGCCGAGAACGACCTTTTGGTCATTTTACCTTCCAAACAAGATTCACAAGTTGGTAGATCTTCAACCTTTAAGTTACTTAAAGGTCCGTCACTTACCAATCTTTTAATCCTATTAAGGTTAATATGACCTAGGCGTAAATGCCATAGGTAGGTTTCATCTATTGATAAGTTTACTCTTTTATGATTAGGTTCCGTTAATTCTGTGTCTAACGAGTGAGAGATATTTTTATGCAAAAAGAATAAGCCGTTTTCCAATGTACCTTGGCAAATAAATTTGTTATTCTTACTAATAATAAAATCTTTATTAAAAGTAACCGAATATCCAAATTTATTCAAACAAGAAACTGAAATTAAATTTCTCTTGAATTGAGGTACATAATAAACGTTTATCAAATCTAAATGCCTAAAAGAATCTAGATTAACTCTAATATCTCCCACTGCACTTGCAGACACTAACGTTCCATTGCCCAAATGCAAATTGATTTCATTCTTATTCAGGCTTCTCCTTTCTTAGAACCCCTGCAAGGAATAACAAACATGATTAGTGGCTCCAGAATCTATGATCCAAGAATCTGTAGAATCTGCCAGAAAACATGTTTCAAGATAATTTACATTATCTTCTTTCTTCTTATTCTGGGACTTTGGGCAATTTCTTTTCCAATGTCCCTTTTCACCACAAAGGAAGCATTTCCCTTTGATCTTGGTTACTTTCTTGGTCTCCTTCTTGGTAGGTCCAAGTTGCTTTTTCTTCTGTTGTTTCTTGACCTTCTGACGAGTCTTAACAGTAGCAACTTTACCAACCATATGAATCTCTTGACCTTTGCTTTTCACAAGGATCTTTTCAGCGCTTTGAACATCTTGCATCAGGCCTTATAAGGTGTATTCCTTTTTGTTCAAAGTGTAGTCCAATTTGAACTGATCAAAGGAATCTGACAGTGAATTGACAACCATATCAATTTTTGTCTCACCATCTATCTCAGCGCCATGCAGTTCAGCAATGTAGAGATGTGCTATGACTTTCATCATGTGATCCTTCACAGCCTGTCCAGGTTTCATCCTAAGATTCATAAAAAGCAGTCACTGCCTCTCTCTTAGTCGTCCTGGACTTCATAGCAAACATCTCCTCTAGAGACATCATTATATCAGCAGCAGACTCCATTCCTTCATGCTGCTGTTGCAACACGTCGGAGATAGTAGCCATAATGTAACATTTGGCCATATCATATGAAGTCTTCCACTGCTCATACTCATCTCTTTGCATTATGCTAGATTCATTATTAGGAGCAGGTGGTTTAGGAGTAGTTAGAACAAACTTATGTTTTTCACTTTGCAGCAACAACAACCCAATTTTCCTTTTCCATGTGACATAATTATCTCTAGTTAAAGTGTTATCTTTCAGGATGTTCATAAGTGATGGGGTCATGATTTCTGAATAAAACAAAAATTATATAAGTAAATAATCATGATAAAGCACTTTTAAATATTTATCTTGAATTAAATAAATAACTCAATCGTAAAAATTCAACGGTGATCCAACACCCATAAATGTTACGCCTCCTTTGGGAGTTCGCACCATTTACTAGTTAGACTAGGTCCCACCTAATTGTTAACATAACAACCAGCGTTTTCAATTTTAGCCTTGCAATTTTACTGACAAGAACTCTTGGGAGGATATCAATAAAATTACATTGAGTGTGTTACCAAGATATCGACCCTCAATTTTCTCTCACGAAAATCCCTCCTTGGGGAGTAGATCTCGTTTGAGTCAATTGTCTAGCCTATCCTTGTAAGGAAGCATGCTGCTAAATTCCATTCATGGACGCCCCTTGGGGGCATTACCAATAAATAATAAAGCTCAACTAACCTTGGAGGCCATAGGTGTTACAAAACACCTTCTCCCACTCAATTATTTAAGGCGTGTGATTAAATCCCATAGAATGATTTACCAAGTTATCAAGATGCTAATTTAGATACCTAAATCATTCAATGCATGTTCATACCAAAAGAGATATATGAGTGGCACTCCTATTCTATATGACATGTTATCATACAATAACAAATATTGTAATATTTATGCAAAAAATAAATAGCCACAATTTTGGTCCATCCTAGAAAAGCAAATAAATTACAATTGTTTAGGAATACAAGATTTTCAAGTGGCCATCAACCATACGCTCATCCCTCGGCTATCCCCATAGGCGTGCACACCCCACAACCCCATAAAGGGGCTGCCGTGCGCAGCCCATGAGAGCATATAGGGCTGCCGTGTGCAGCCCACCATGATATGGGCTTGCCATGCGCAGCCCAATCCACTCCTAGGGTGCGCACGGTGCTCGTTCTAGGTTCCGGTTGCTTCCTTTTCTTCATGTCTTCGAATCTTCAATACCCGAATACATTTTACAGCAGTATATAAACATATAAAATACTGCAGTATTATTATTAATTTTTTTTTTTATTTATTCACTGCAGTACTTATTACAAAAAAAACTGCACTAAAAATAAAATAAAATAACTGCAGTAAAATATAATACATAAAATCCTGCACTATTTAATTACAATAATAAAAAAAATAAGCAACTATCAAGAAGGAATTATGGCGATGATAGACCACCCTTCTTGTTACAATTCCAAAACAAAAATACATTGAAAATCCAGGACCAAAATCGAGCAAACAACAATCCACATAAAAACATATATAAATCCATACATCCACATGTAATTATATATGCGAATACCTAGAGTGCCATCTCTTTCTAAACATGAATAATCACAATAAAAAGAAATAGATTCACGTATATATATACGTTAATTAATTCAAAGGGTTCAACCTAGGCTCTGATACCAATTGTAGGGAAAAATACCGGTCAACGCAGCGGAAGCGAGACTAAAAAGAGGTTTAGTATATTTTAAAATTTTTCCTTTGATGAACCTTAACCCTTTAAATTAATTAAACATACATATAAAGTAACAAAAAGTAGAATACCTTTTGTCGCGTGATCCGATTGACTTACGTCGATGGTAATCTGCAAGATCTTCAATCCTAGCACGAACGTGAATCACCTAGGAGCATGGTCTCCCTTTTCTTTGAATTGCGTACTTGAGAATGGACAAACAAACTTTCTTTTTCTTATTGTTAGTCACAAAACAACCAAAAGAATACAAAGATTATTCCGGTCACTTTTGAGTTCTCAATCTAATGATCGAAACTTGCGTGAACCTTATTCGATGTTGTACACACAAGCCTATTGATGTATAAGCAATTAGTGTACTATCAAAAGAATAATCTCTTCTCTCTTTTTGTCTTGGCCGAATAATCAAACACTTTTCTATGAGTATGAGAAGAAGAAGAAATTGATCCAGTCTACTTGAGAGAGTGGCCGAACCCTATATGGTGTCTTATATAGGGTGGCCGAATTCTACTTCTATTTTAATTAGGGTTGCCGAAATCTCCTTGTGATGCAATTAGGGTTGGCCGAAAATCCTCTACCAAAAAGGATTTGTGCTTTACCCTAATTCCTATCAACTATAGAATCCTAACCCTAATTCAACTCATAAGTGTTTTTATTCTTTTATTGACTTAATAAAAGACCTTCCTATTTGATTAAATAAATAAACCTTATTATTTATTTTCTTACCTAATAAGTCTTTTACTTTTAGTATACTACTACCAATAGTATAACTCTAGGAAATATATTTCCTGATCAGAAAAAGATTTTGTTCCTTAATTAATTCTCATTTAATCAAACAATAAAATAAAATAATATTTTTAACTAATTATTTAGCCTTGCCGCCCCACATTGTATATATGGGCCAAATATTATTTTCTTATTTTATTTAATCCATTGGACTTTAAATAAAAAGCCCACATGTGAACTAGACCCATTCTTACTAAAAGAAATAAGCCCACATGCCTTTCATTAATATATTAATATAATTGATCAGCCCATTAAACAAATAATGTGCAAATTATATTCTTAATATATTAAATGCAATTCTAGATGGACCCATAAGTTGGTTCGGTAGAATATATCAAGTGATCCATGCAAGTCCGTGTGGATTGGGGATCTTGGCGGGCTATCTAAATTTAAGCTTCAATAGAGATAACATAATCGCAATCAACAAATGATTCACTTAGGTCCGATCCATTAATTTTAAATTGAAAAGAATAAACGATAATGCTCGGTGTCTTCTAAATATTATCTAGAGGGGGGGTGAATAGATTTTAACTATTATTACCCAATTTTCGCATGCAAGTCAATTTTACGAAAATACCCCTACTAGTCAAAGATACAAGCAAGTGTAATATAGTGCGGAATTTAAATAACACTTGATGTATACGTGGAAACCCAACCACTGGGAAAAACCACGGGCTGTTTAGTGCGCCACACTCGGACCTCGAAATCCACTAATCGAAATGGAGTTTACAACCTATGTAGACCTCGTCTAACACTCCGGTCAATAACCCCCCACTTCTACCACTCGGGCCTTTAAAAGTGGCTCTAGTCCAATTGCTTGAGGCCTAAGCAACCTTAGCCTCAAGACTTAATTCTCTAAGAAGAGATTATGCAACCTATGTGAATATGTATGAATATTCAAATAACAAACAAGGCTAGGTAACCTTAGATGCTTATCTAGGATGATGATATAATCAATTTAATCAACCCTAGATATCAATTGCTAAATGACATGTCAAATAGCTTAGCTAATCAAGATTAGTCAAAAACCTAATTAGCTATCACAAAACAACACTCAATTAATTCATCACAATTAATTCTCTAATCTTGTATTTATCATATGATCAAAAACATACAAGTAATTAAAAGAGAATATGCTTGATAGTAAAAATACTAAAATAAGATGAAATTAATCAAAATCTTACCAAGCATGTTGTGATGATGCAAACCCAATCATAGATGAATGCAAGATGAACTTTGATGCAAAAAGGATTTGATTTGAGTGTTTAAAGGTGAGTTCTTGATTTGATATTTTCTCAAAAATCTCTCTTTGAAGTTTAGGGTTCTAATAACTCAAGAAGCTTGATCAGAGAATGAGAAAGTAAGATATTTATAGACATCAAGAATTAGGCATGTGAAAACACAAGTTTGCCCCTGAAACGCACCGTTCGGCGGTTTCAATCGACGGCCAGGCCGCTGATCACAACCGCCGAATTGAGCCCGTGAAGAACAGAGCATCAACGGTGGTTTCATTCGACGGTTTCATGACCGCCGATCCAACTGCCAAATTAGACCGAGAGATTAAAATCGATCAGGTATGAACGACGGTTTTGAATGGCGGTCGTGACCGCCGATCGTGACCGCATAATTGCTTCAGACCTCTCTTGACTGAAACGGCGGTTTGATTCGGCGGCCAGGCCGCCGATCACCAACAATGGTGAAAACCAAGGAGAAGCCAAGGGCATTCTCCGTGGGTGGTCTTCGCGCAAAACCAAGCACACATACGTGTGAGCGTGGACGTTTCCGACCACTATCGGGAAATGAATTACTAAGCACATATACACACGACAAGATATAAAACAAAGTGCTAGTGTGTAAAGTGGCATGTGAAGAGAATGCACACAAATGCAAGTATGCTAAATGTGTGTGTGCTTACTAAATCTCTTCAAAGAAAAATCAAGCACAAGAAATTATACCTTTGGCGTGCTTGTCCCTTGAGGTCTTGAAAGGGCCTTCGAGCATGAAGTTCAAACACCTAAACTACCCTTACATAATCAACCCCAACATGTGGTTTGTCCACGAAATAAGCCAATCAATAAATGGGAATCCTTACAATCTCCCCCTCTGGCTATTTCGTGACAAAACCACCACTCACATTGATTCCTCACAACATAATAGAAACTACGGGTCTACTATGAGTTTCTACTATACAAAGAGATATATAAAAATAATCTTGAAGACTTCAATCTCAAGTAGAACTATCAATCCCTGAAATCAAAAGTTTCTATACTTTCCAATTCAAGTAAAATGTGAGATTAATCAAGTGAGGACATAAACAAGCATTTGCATTTCTAAGAATTTAAACACAACATCATGCAATGTATGATGAATGCAATGCTCCCCCTCAAAGGGTTACTCCCCCTCAATGTGTTGTCTCCCCAACATGCATAATTGCAACTCCCCTTACCACCATTCTACTCCCCCTTTTTGTCATGATATAGGCAAAGGAGTAGTCCCCAACCGGGTCACTTAGCAAAGAGAGATGATAGCATTCAGGTCATTTGCATAATCATAAAATGCACGTTTATGCAACTCTATCAATAGGAGAGAAACAAGGAGATTTATTTTGAAATAAATGTGTGAAACAAAACATGCTTTGCATACAAGACATGTAGCATTCAAGTCCAAAATACAATGGTATTTGGCAAAGCAAATGACAAAGGTTTCTAATAAGAATTCAAACCAATTTCACCAATGTCATGAGAGAAGCAAGGATATAGAGTTTTCATTGATTTTAATATATGAGCAACTATATCCATCTTTATAAGCCAAACATGTCATGAGCAACTTTGCACCTTATTTGATTTTTTTGGGAATGAAACCCGTATGATAGTAGACATGTTCAACAAATAAAGAAAGACAGACAATATGGAATTAAATTCCTTTGAACGGATACAAGATCCTTTATTCATTTTGAGTCTCATAAGCTTTTTCACACAAGTTTTGCATTTATAAATTGCAATCATCAATTCATGATTTTTCATTTGAGCATGTCATATGAATTTCATGCTTTTTCATTTGACATTAGCATGTTATAAACACTCATGCTTTTCAATTTTTTAAGCATGTCATTAAGAATCATCATGTTATAGAGATAACTATAGGTCATTCAAATCATACTTCCTATGTAAATCTCCTAGTCCAAAAATGCATGTTTGAACTTAAATATGACATGGATTGTAAACAAGCATGGTTCACACTTATGGAATTGAAAACATATATACATATGTGCAACCAAGCTTACTCAAGCAATTAACAAAGAAGCATAAGATTTTTCAAATATTTGCATGCAACAAGTATGCATAAGCTCTCTTTGCTTGAGTTCCCCATATGGGGTCATTATCATCCTTCATCAATGAAGGTCATGAGGTCCTATGGACCTCCCAAGTCCATTTGACTTGGTTGAACCTATTTGAGACTTGTTAGTCTCATAGCAAGCGGGTTCATTTTTCCTTATCCACCTAGATATGACATTTTTCTTCCTAGTGGACAATGGTTCAAGAGTACTAGAAATAATAGGATCATGAACATGAATATTTTCTTTCCTATTAGCATGCATTCTAGCTCTTGTCATTCTCTTTTCAATCATGCTTTTGATTCTACATAATTTAATGAAATGAAAGCAATTTGGTCAAATGTGACCATCAATACCACAAAAGTGACATGTATGGATAAATTTAGAATTCATACCATGTCCTTGTGCATGCATAGGAGCCTTCCCATGACTTTGTGGTTGAGCGGGTTCAAATCTTCTTTGTTGTTGAACCGGTTTCGCTTGCTTCCTTATTTCATTTTGCATGATTGGCCTCTTCCCTTGATGAATTTGAGCGTGAGGGAAGTTTGGTTGAGGAACTTTTTGAGCTTGAGGTTGTCTCCTTGGAGCTTCCTTCACATGTGCACTTCTTGAGCATTGTCCTAGATCGATTTTCTTCCTAGGTGTGTGCACCGGTGAGGCTTCATTCTTGCCCAAACTCTTGACAAAGATGGTCTTGGTTGGAGTAGTGATCTCCTTGCTTACTTCATACCCAATACCTCTCTTGTCACAAGGGTTCTTTCCACTACCAAGAATGTGGTTAAGTTTCTTGGTGCTTGTAGTCATCCTAGACAATGACTCTATGACTTCAACAAGCTCTCTTTTCAACCCTTCTTCATTCCTCTTAGACATAGCTAGCTCATCCCTTAGCTTGTCTTCAATCTTCTTGGATGCCTCCACTTGTTTACTTAAGTGGTCATTGTGTGTTGAAAGTTCTAGATTTTCATCCTCTAAAATCTTCAATTTTCTATTGTTCTTCTCCAATGAACTTTCACACTTGACTATAAAGTCATTTACATCCATTTTCTCTACACTTCCATTTGTAGAGTTAGATGATGAGTCTTTTTCACTTAAGTTATCTCCTCCACTCTCATTCTCACTAATGGAGTCATTTCCGTCATTTAGACCTTCACCTTGGTCTCTTGAGTAAATGAGAGCCATATCCCAATGAGTAGCTTCGCCTATCACCTCTAGAGCTACTACTTCATTGTTTTCTTCTATGGGATCACTAGTCAAGTCATTCTTACCAATAACTTTATCTTCTACACAAGTGGCCCCAAATGCCGTGTAGTTGATGGTAAGCTCATCATCACTAGATGACTTGTCTCCCTTTCCGGAGTCATCACTTTCACTCCATATGGTGGCCATCACTTTTGCCATCTTGTTCTTCAAGTTCCCAAAATCGGGTGAGATGTGACCTATACCACCACACTCATAGCATTGGACCCCTTTCTTTTCACTCTTCTCTTGCCTAGGATCAAAACTCTTGAAGGGAGCCTTTTTCTTCAAGTCTTGGACTTTGGATCCAAAACCCTTCTTCTCGAACATGACAAATTTCTTGAACCTTCTAAGCAACAATGCCATGTCTTCGTCCGAGTCACCTTTTTCCTCCTTCACAACCTTGGAAGCATTCAAAGCAATTCCTTTTTGCTTTTTAGGAGGTGAAATGCTAGGAGCCTTCCTAGATTCATAGGCGAGGAGTCTTCCAATAACCTCGCTCGGCTTCAAGTCCTTATAGGTGCTATTTTCCTCTAAAGCCGTCACCTTTGATTCAAACCTAGCAGGGAGAGACCTCATAATTTTCTGCTTAACTCTCCTATCCGAATAAGGATCACCGAGTTGATGGCTTTGACTCACAATATCCATCAACTTGACTTCAAAGTCATTGAAGCACTCGTCCTCCTCCATTTTAAGCAACTCAAATTGCGTTTGAAGGACTTGTAGCTTGGAATCCTTAACCACATCGGTTCCTTCATGTGCAACCTCTAGGATATCCCATGCCTCCTTGGCTATCCTAGTGTTCTGAATCAGTTTGTACTGATTTTCATCCACTGCACATAGAAGAGCATGCCATGCCTTCCTATTCCATTTTGAAGTCTCAAACTCTTCGAGTGACCACTGAGCCTTAGGCTTGAGTACTTCTTCTCCACCACCCGTGGGAGTCATCATAGGAGGTGCATACCCATCTTCAATAGCCATCCATGCCCTATCATGGATTTGGCACACATATGCCTCTATCTTGCCTTTCCATGAGGCATAATTCACACCGGTGAGGAGGGGAGGCCGTGTGCTTGAAGCACCCTCATCGTTGCCACCGTATCCACTCATTGTATGTAATGAATGAATTCAAATGAATGCAACATGTATGAATGAGCAAAAATCACACAAATGCAAAACACACCTAAAATGAGCTAGGATCACCTAAGTATATCTAGGAACCTGCTCTAATACCAATTGAAAAGAATAAACGATAATGCTCGGTGTCTTCTAAATATTATCTAGAGGGGGGGTGAATATATTTTAACTATTATTACCCAATTTTCGCATGCAAGTCAATTTTACGAAAATGCCCCTACTAGTCAAAGATACAAGCAAGTGTAATATAGTGCGGAATTTAAATAACACTTGATGTATACGTGGAAACCCAACCACTGGGAAAAACCACGGGCTGTTTAGTGCGCCACACTCGGACCTCGAAATCCACTAATTGAAATGGAGTTTACAACCTATGTAGACCTCGTCTAACACTCCGGTCAATAACCCCCCACTTCTACCACTCGGGCCTTTAAAAGTGGCTCTAGTCCAATTGCTTGAGGCCTAAGCAACCTTAGCCTCAAGACTTAATTCTCTAAGAAGAGATTATGCAACCTATGTGAATATGTATGAATATTCAAATAACAAACAAGGCTAGGTAACCTTAGATGCTTATCTAGGATGATGATATAATCAATTTAATCAACCCTAGATATCAATTGCTAAATGACATGTCAAATAGCTTAGCTAATCAAGATTAGTCAAAAACCTAATTAGCTCTCACAAAACAACACTCAATTAATTCATCACAATTAATTATCTAATCTTGTATTTATCATATGATCAAAAACATACAAGTAATTAAAAGAGAATATGCTTGATAGTGAAAATACTAAAATAAGATGAAATTAATCAAAATCTTACCAAGCATGTTGTGATGATGCAAACCCAATCATAGATGAATGCAAGATGAACTTTGATGCAAAAATGATTTGATTTGAGTGTTTAAAGGTGAGTTCTTGATTTGATTTTTTCTCAAAAATCTCTCTTTGAAGTTTAGGGTTCTAATAACTCAACAAGCTTGATCAGAGAATGAGAAAGTAAGATATTTATAGACATCAAGAATTGGACATGTGAAAAGATAAGTTTGCCCCTGAAACGCACCGTTCGGCGATTTCAATCGGTGGCCAGGCCGCCGATCACGACCGCCAAATTAAGCCCATGAAGAACAGAGCATCAACGGCGGTTTCATTCGGCGGTTTCGTGACCGCCGATCCAACCGCCAAATTAGACCGAGAGATTAAAATCGATCAGGTATGAACGGCGGTCGTGACCACCGATCGTGACCGCATAATTTCTTCAGACCTCTCTTGACTGAAACAGCGGTTTGATTCGGCGGCCAAGCCGCCGATCATAACCGTCGATCACCAACAATGGTGAAAACCAAGGAGAAGCCAAGGGCATTCTTCGTGGGCGGTCTTCGCGCAAAACCAAGCACACATACGTGTGAGCGCGGACGTTTCCGACCACTATCGGGAAACAAATTACTAAGCACATATACACACGACAAGATATAAAACAAAGTGCTAGTGTGTAAAGTGGCATATGAAGAGAATGCACACAAAAGCAAGTATGCTAAGTGTGTGTGTGCTTACTAAATCTCTTCAAAGAAAAATCAAGCACAAGAAATTATACCTTTGGTGTGCTTGTCCCTTGAGGTCTTGAAAGGGCCTTCGAGCATAAAGTTCAAACACCTAAACTACCCTTACATAATCAACCCCAACATGTGGTTTGTCCACGAAATAAGCCAATCAATATATGGGAATCCTTACATAACTCATTCCACTAAAGAGCTAAAATTGAACTCTTAAATAAAGATAGAATAAGAAGATGTTCCTCATTCATACCCTAGACAATCATGTTGGAGATAGTGTATCCTCGTGATTAATATTAGTAATCGCCAAGAGTTCATAGACCGCCTATAACTCTCCAAGTTAACATATTTACTCATATGACCACGTTTTGAACTTGGATATTTTGACTTGTCCAGAAGCCATGTTTTCAATAGTCACTATCGAAAATTCAACGTTGAGATTTAATATCCAATTACCTCAAAACATCCATATGATGATATTATATTCTCATTTAATAAATGGAGCCACGATGTCCATATCTATAAATGAAGTCCTCTATCGATTAACAAATGAATATCACCAAACTATCGAGGATAGACTATGCTATATAATCGTACTCATTGATAACTCAAATGATATCACTTGCAACCATAAGTCCATCATTTATCTCAGGATTAAGATAGACTCTCCGATTGTCCTGATAATGAAAAGACTATTATCTATTGACGGTTCTAGATAAAGCTTTTCATTGTGATCCAGTTCAATGCACCCCCAGTGTACTAGATTCTTTTACTCGAAGACACTCCGATGATTTTAGACTCATCATATCTCATTTGATCCCACTCAAATGCTAGCAAAAGAATTCTACAACTTTAACAAAATAAAGGTGCACAACCTTTAACTTAAGTTGTGAACATTATTCAAGACTACCTAAAGAATTGTGTCTACCTCATACATATCCAGATGTACGAACAATTCTTCTTTTCTCATAGTCTTTAGACCTTATGATTATTTACTTTGACAATTATAATATTAAACTATAAATGCTATAAGATTTGTTAAAACAAAATCACTTTATTAATATGAAAAAGATTGTCAATTACAATATTACACTCTTGCTATTGAGCATAATCCTAACACTTATCTCACGATTTGTGCACTTGTGAGTTAGGTTTTTATAACACGATTTTATCCATCAAATTGCAATACTTGTACCGGTTTCTTTGATCAGCCGAGACATTCATTGGACCAGGCTTCCTGAGTAAACCTTTATCACGAATGGCTAGATATATGGTCTCTCGGGATGCATTGAAAGTGTAAGGATTCCCATTATTGATTGGCTTATTTCGTGGTCAAACCACATGTTGGGGTTTGGTTGTAAGGGTAGTCTAGGTGTTTGTTGAAGATCAAGACCCTTTCCAAGACCTCAAGAGGACAAGCACCAAAGGTATATATCTAGTGCTTACATTGGCTTGAAGAGATATAGTTGCACACACACACACAACATGCATAACTCTTATTCTTGTATGGTGTGTTTATATTTTGTGTGCATTGTGCTTTATTGATTTATTCAATATCTCTTCTTGCATGTTGAATTGATTGCATCTTGTTATATGATAATGCCATGACATGTTAGGCATTAGGATGCATTCAATACCCACACTTGCACTTCATGTATGTTAACTTTTAGTGTGGAGTAATTCGTTTCCCTAAGGATGTTCGGAAACGTCCGCGCGTGCACGGTAATGTGCTTTGTTTTGCGCGATGATCGCCGGTGGAGATGCCTTTGGCTTCTCCTTGGTTTCACCATTTTTGGTGAATCGGCGGTTACGTTCGGCGGCCTGGCCGCCGTTAGAAACCGCCGAATGAGACCTGATTGAAATATATCTCTCGGGTCCAAAACGGCGGTTGGGATCGGCGGTTTCCAAACCGCCGAATTAAGTCGCCGAAGTTCCCCTGTTCCACACGGGAGCCATTCGGCGGTTCATTTCGGCAGCCTGGCCGCCGAATGAAACCGCCGATCGGTGCGTTTCAAGGGCAAAATTGTATTTTCACCTGCCCTGTTTTTGGTCTCTATAAATACATCCTTATCTCTGGTTCAGAATACAAGTCTTTGATTATAAGAACCCTAGAGAGATATTTAGAGAGACTTGAGAGAGAAAGCTTAAAGATCATATCTTTATCTCTCTAAACCCATTCCCACATGCATAAATCTTCATCTAAGCATCATCTAGGATCATCTAGCATATGCTAATGCATGGGACTTCTTCAACACACATGGTATGATTTGTTGAACACTTTTATCTTACATAATTAGTGTTTCTACTTATCAATTTTATCTCATATTTTACTTATATGTGTTTAGATTAATTTCTACATATAAGATTGAGATTATGTGTTGATTGGGTTTTTATTTGTTAGCTAGGCTTTAATGTTCATATGCCATCTAGCTAATTGATCTCATTTGTTAATTGAGATTATTTTTCATAGCTTATTTGATTAGGTCATTATTGCCTAAAAGCTATGCCATGAACATTCTTGTGTGATGTATTGATAACTAGGTTGATAGATTGTTTTTTAATCAACTAGTTAATCCTTTGAATGTTTGTGGGTTTTATATGATAGCTTTGTATCTAGGATTGGTTATCCTTTACTTAGCTAAAGTTATATGCCATGTCATATAGCTATATGTGATATCTAGGATTGATTATATTGTCATCTTATAATCCTAGGTAAGCATTTAGAGTACCCTAGCTCTTATTGCATTAATTGAATATTCATACATATTCACATAGGGTTGTGCATCTCTTTTGAGAGATTGAAGTCTTGGGGCTAAGTGTGCTTAGGCCTCAAGCAAATTGGACTAGAGCCGCTATAAAAGGCCCGCGTGGTAGATTAGAGGGTGCTCACGCCAAGAGTAGTGTATCAGGGGATATCACTAGGGATTGAACCAAGAGTGGCGATTGGTAGTGTCCATAGCCTGAGGTTATCTAGGGTGAGGGTCCGAGAATCACTTGAGGGTCCGAGAATCACTTGAGGGTGTAACCGTCTTTTCATATAGTGGATTTCGAGGTCCGAGTGTGGCGCACTTAACAGCCCGTGGTTTTTCCCAGTGGTTGGGTTTTCCACGTAAACATCAAGTGTCATTTACTATTTCCGCATCTTATTACACTTGTATGTTTTGTTGACTTGCTAGGGGTATTTTCGTAAAATTGACATGCATGCGAAAATTGGGTAATAATTAGATAAAATCTATTCACCCCCCCTCTAGCTTTATATTGATAAACACACCTCGAGCATTTTGAGAACTTTCAATTGGTATCAGAGCGGGTTCCTAGATATACTTAGGTGATCCTAGCTCATTTTGGTGTGTTTTTGCATTTTGTATGATTATTGTTTTTGACATACATCTTGCATTCTTCTCATTTGCATTCATTCAACGCAAACACTATGAGTGATTTTATGAGAGAAGAAAATGACTCCGATGAGGAGATGTCCCTCTAAGGAGAGAGAGGAGACGAAGATGAAAGGGCGTTGCTCACATCTCCAAAGAGCTTCAAGCCCAAGCCTTCCTCAATCTTGGTCTAACCAACCAAGAAGGCTATCTTCCCTCAACCTACGATCTTAATAGGGAAGTGTTCAATCATGCAAGCTCAACCGAGCAAGCAACTTTGTCTTGGTCATCATCAAAGGAGGAGAGATCCTATCCAACTACCAAGACAACCACAACGACAAGGGAAAGCACTTTTGCATGCTCAAGGGAATGGTATAATTCCTAACCTTATCTCCTCTTGTCTTTTGTGTGGTATTGTTGGTCATGTTAGACCAAGTTGCTTGCATTACATTTAAATATGTAATCTTATATGCATGATTGAAAAGAAAAAGGCTAGAGCTAAGATGCATGTCCTTAAAAAGGAAGAAAATCATTTGCATGATTCTTTGCCATCTAGAACTCTAGAACCTATGACCACTAGGTATGTTATTGAGACACCTAAGTGGATTATAAAAGACGAACCCGCTTGCTACGAGACAAACATGTCTCAAATAGGTTCAACTAGGTCCTATGGACTTGGTAAGTCTTTTAGACCACATGCCCTTCATTGAAGTGGTGTGGATATTTGACCCCATATGGGGAACTTAAGCAAAGAGAGCTATTTTGCATCTAGTCACTTGCAAAAAATTTGAAATATCTTATGCTTCTCTTTTTGTTGCTTGAGTTAGCTTGGTTACACTATGTATACATATTTTCTATTCAATAAGTGTGATCAATGCTTGTATTGCAATCCATGTCATATTTATGTTCAAACATGCATTTTTGGACTAGGAGATATATACATAGGATTTAATTTGAATGACCTATAATGATCTCCATGACATGATGATTGCTAAAATGACATGCTAAATGCTAATCTTAAAAAGCATGTTTTGATGATTGCATTTCTTAACTGCAAATAATGTGTGAAAAAGCTTATGAGACTCAAATGAAAAAGGATCTTGTATCCATTCAAGGATTTTACAATCCAAATGTCTCTCTTTCTTTATTGGTTGAACATGTCTACTATCATACGGATATCTTATCCGGAAAAATCAAGTAGGGTGCAAAGTCGCTCATGACATGTTTAGCTTATAAAGTTGGATATAGTTGTTCTTAAATTGAAATCAATGAAAACCTATATCCTTGCTTCTCTCTTGACATTGGTGAAATTGGTTTGAATTCATATTGAAAACCTTTGTCATTTGCTTTGCCAAATACCATGATATTTTGGACTTGAATGCTACATGTCTTGTATGCAAAGCAATTTTTTGATTCACACATTTTATTTAAATAAATCTCCTTGTTTCTCTCCAATAAATTTGAGATTGCATAAAGTGACTTATATTGATTATGCATATACTAGAATGCTACTATCTCTCTTTGCCTTGAGTGACCCGGTTGGGGATTACTCCCTTGTCTATATCATGACAAAAAGGGGGAGTATGTTGTGGTAAGGGGAGTTGCAAATTGTAGTAGCAATTGTGCATGTTGGGGAGAATACTAATTGAGGGGGAGTAACCCTTTGAGGGGGAGCATTTGCACATTCATACATTGCATGATGTTGTACTTAAATTTTTAAATGCAAATGCTTGTTTTATCTCACTTGATTCATCTCACCTTTTCTTGTATTAGAAAGTATAGAAACTGTGCTTTCAGGGATTGATTGTTCTACTTGAGATTGAAGACTTCAAGACTATTTATCTTATCTCTTTGTAAAGTAGAAAATCATAAGTAGACCTGTAGTTTCTATTATGTTGTGAGGAATCAATGTGAGTGGTGGTTTTGTCACGAAATAGCCAAAGGGGGAGATTGTAAGGATTCCCATTATTGATTGGCTTATTTCGTGGTCAAACCACATGTTGGGGTTTGGTTGTAAGGGTAGTCTAGGTGTTTGTTGAAGATCAAGACCATTTCCAAGACCTCAAGAGGACAA
The DNA here is from genome assembly GCA_008009225.1 of Acer yangbiense. Taxonomy (NCBI): domain Eukaryota; kingdom Viridiplantae; phylum Streptophyta; class Magnoliopsida; order Sapindales; family Sapindaceae; genus Acer; species Acer yangbiense. The sequence goes on along the minus strand of CM017761.1, from coordinate 48,549,093 downwards.
GCACCAAAGGTATATATCTAGTGCTTACATTGGCTTGAAGAGATATAGTTGCACACACACACACAACATGCATAACTCTTATTCTTGTATGGTGTGTTTATATTTTGTGTGCATTGTGCTTTATTGATTTATTCAATATCTCTTCTTGCATGTTGAATTGATTGCATCTTGTTATATGATAATGCCATGACATGTTAGGCATTAGGATGCATTCAATACCCACACTTGCACTTCATGTATGTTAACTTTTAGTGTGGAGTAATTCGTTTCCCTAAGGATGTTCGGAAACGTCCGCGCGTGCACGGTAATGTGCTTTGTTTTGCGCGATGATCGCCGGTGGAGATGCCTTTGGCTTCTCCTTGGTTTCACCATTTTTGGTGAATCGGCGGTTACGTTCGGCGGCCTGGCCGCCTTTCGAAACCGCCGAATGAGACCTGATTGAAATATATCTCTCGAGTCCAAAACGGCGGTTGGGATCGGCGGTTTCCAAACCGCTGAATTAAGTCGCCGAAGTTCCCCTGTTCCACACGGGAGCCATTCGGCGGTTCATTTCGGCAGCCTGGCCGCCGAATGAAACCGCCGATCGGTGCGTTTCAAGGGCAAAATTGTATTTTCACCTGCCCTGTTTTTGGTCTCTATAAATACATCCTTATCTCTGGTTCAGAATACAAGTCTTTGATTATAAGAACCCTAGAGAGATATTTAGAGAGACTTGAGAGAGAAAGCTTAAAGATCATATCTTTATCTCTCTAAACCCATTCCCACATGCATAAATCTTCATCTAAGCATCATCTAGGATCATCTAGCATATGCTAATGCATGGGACTTCTTCAACACACATGGTATGATTTGTTGAACACTTTTATCTTACATAATTAGTGTTTCTACTTATCAATTTTATCTCATATTTTACTTATATGTGTTTAGATTAATTTCTACATATAAGATTGAGATTATGTGTTGATTGGGTTTTTATTTGTTAGCTAGGCTTTAATGTTCATATGCCATCTAGCTAATTGATCTCATTTGTTAATTGAGATTATTTTTCATAGCTTATTTGATTAGGTCATTATTGCCTAAAAGCTATGCCATGAACATTCTTGTGTGATGTATTGATAACTAGGTTGATAGATTGTTTTTTAATCAACTAGTTAATCCTTTGAATGTTTGTGGGTTTTATATGATAGCTTTGTATCTAGGATTGGTTATCCTTTACTTAGCTAAAGTTATATGCCATGTCATATAGCTATATGTGATATCTAGGATTGATTATATTGTCATCTTATAATCCTAGGTAAGCATTTAGAGTACCCTAGCTCTTATTGCATTAATTGAATATTCATACATATTCACATAGGGTTGTGCATCTCTTTTGAGAGATTGAAGTCTTGGGGCTAAGTGTGCTTAGGCCTCAAGCAAATTGGACTAGAGCCGCTATAAAAGGCCCGCGTGGTAGATTAGAGGGTGCTCACGCCAAGAGTAGTGTATCAGGGGATATCACTAGGGATTGAACCAAGAGTGGCGATTGGTAGTGTCCATAGCCTGAGGTTATCTAGGGTGAGGGTCCGAGAATCACTTGAGGGTGTAACCGTCTTTTCATATAGTGGATTTCGAGGTCCGAGTGTGGCGCACTTAACAGCCCGTGGTTTTTCCTAGTGGTTGGGTTTTCCACGTAAACATCAAGTGTCATTTACTATTTCCGCATCTTATTACACTTGTATGTTTTGTTGACTTGCTAGGGGTATTTTCGTAAAATTGACATGCATGCGAAAATTGGGTAATAATTAGATAAAATCTATTCACCCCCCCTCTAGCTTTATATTGATAAACACACCTCGAGCATTTTGAGAACTTTCAGAAAGGAGTGTAATGGTTGTACTAGTCTTCTTCACTCGATACCCGGGCTACTTCTCTTAATGGAGGTGTCGCTCTAGGAGGGGTCCTTCTCATTAGGTATATATCTCGATGCTGGGCAGGAGGCAGTGGCCTGTAAGTCAACCGATTTGGAGGATGGTTCTGAAATTTCTTTACAGGTGCAGGCTTCAGAGACTCTTTTTTTAGTCGTTTAGATGATTGGGCTTCATCGTGCTCAACTTTGACCCGGAGTTGTTCATCTATGTCCACCTGCTCCAGTGCCCTATCATAAGCTTCTTAGTAAGTCTCAGGTGGACGCTTGGTGAATGATCGAAACAGTCTGCCAGCCCATAGGTTTCTTCTGAAGTTAGCCAAGGTCTCTTTCTCGGTAAACACTCCCATCTGGATCACTTCTTTGTGGAACTTCTCAACATAGGATCTTAAAGTCTCTCCCCGCTTATGGATCACATACTGGAGTAGGACGGGGTCCTTGGGACGAGGTTTGAACCCCTGAAATTGAGCACGAAAATCTATAGTAAGTTTTGTAAATGAATCCACACTACCTGGAGGTAACTTTCTGAACCAAGTCTTGGCACAGTTGATCAGAGTGGAAGGGAACATTCTGCACATCGCTGATCGAGTAGCGTTCTGGACTTCCATCTGGTGGACAAAACTCTCCATGTGGCTCATGGGGTCTTCCCATCCAGAATATTTCTCGGCGAGCATCTTGAACTTGGGGGGTAGTTCTGCTTCTCTAATCCTCTTGGAAAAAGGTGCATTCATTTCCCTCAAGGGGTTCTTTCGGGTACCCCGGTGCTTCTTCTTCCTTAACTCCTCGAGTTCCTTTGCCATTTTGGCCATCTGATCTTTAAGGCACTTGGACCCGTCATGCCTGGATCGGGCTACTAAACCTTTGTTATCCGAAGTTTTGAATTCCACAGTTGGCTCCTTGCGTTCCTCCCTCTAGGGCTGGGTACCCCGCGGGTTTCTCATAGGCCAGGTACTACCACCTGCATCGGGCTGTGGATTCCTCTTCTCTACTACCGGTCTAACTATTGGCTGGATCCTTTTGGGAGGGATGTCGAATGTTGACTTCACCTATCGGGGTCTAAGATCTCCTGGATGATTTGGAACTGGCAACGGCGGTCTGAGTAAATCAAAGACTGGTACCCAGGTACTCGGTCCGGCTCCTTCTACAAGTCTGGGTGCTTCAAAGGGTATTCCTTGGGCGATCATCCGGAGACGGACGCTTTCCACATAGGCAGCCGAATGTTGCTCCAACGTAACCTGGTTTACCTCCTGAATCGCTGGGTCTTGGGGGGCGGAGCCTGTATTAGGCTGGGAAATCGACGCCGGGATCTAGCTTTTTGTTCCCTTCCACTTCCCTTGGTTTCTCTGAGTGGAAGCGAGGGAATGGGGCCCTGATGGGGCTGACTACCCTTGAGAAGATCGAAGCCTCATCTTCTGAATCTTCTTGGTAGAGCTAAATAGCTTTATAAAACGTTGGGAGTATTCCCCACAGACGGCGCCAAAAGTGTTAATCAAAAATTGTCACTGGGGTGATATTTCCAATTAACAATTCAAGGGATTGGAATCAGGGTAAATTCTAGTCGGAGAGGTATCAAGTAGTTCGATACCTTTAGCTTTCTAAAAAGATTTAGTAAAAAGGGGAATGACAGCAGTAAGAAACATTCACATAAACAGGGGAACACACGTATAACTCCTTTTTATTGATTACGAATACACGATAGTATTACAATGGGGATTCTCGATAACTATGATGATATGGTAAAAAAACACTCAGTTGGCAATGGTGATCGATCTCTCGTGTATGTCGATAAGTGGAAAAATATCAAGTAGGGTTAGGTTACTCAAGTTTGCCTTCCTCTGCTGCGTGATAATACGATGTATATATAGGTCTCGTTTGTTGCCATGCACTCTTATAACTTCGATCTAGGGTTTTAGCAATTTACAGGACTTTCCTTGGCGATCAACAAGATTGTCAGGGGATTTGATCCCTATTATCAAGCGATTCCTTCTGAAAGTTCTCAAAGTGTGTTCTAATATAAAGCTAGAGGGGGGGTGAATAGATTTTATCTAATTATTACCAAATTTTCGCATGCATGTCAATTTTACGAAAATACCCCTAGCAAGTCAACAATACATACAAGTGTAATAAGATGCGGAAATAATAAATGACACTTGATGTTTACGTGGAAACCCTCAACAGGGAAAAACCACGGGCTGGTAAGTGCGCCACACTCGAACCTCGAAATCCACTATATGAAAATACGGTTACACCCTCAAGTGATTCTCGGACCCTCACCCTAGATAACCTCAGGCTATGGACACTACCAATCGCCACTCTTGGTTCAATCCCTAGTGATATCCCCTGATACACTACTCTTGGCGTGAGCACCCTCTAATCTACCACGCGGGCCTTTTATAGCGGCTCTAGTCCAATTTGCTTGATCCTCGAAGTCACTACTTGTAATGATGTTTACAGCCAATCCCGGTCTGTAACCCACCACTACTACCCAGCGGGCCTGTAATAGCAACCCTAGACCAAGACTTCAATCTCTCAAAAGAGATGCATAACCCTATGTGAATATGTATGAATATTCAATTAATGCAATAAGAGCTAGGGTACTCTAAATGCTTACCTAGGATTATAAGATGACAATATAATCAATCCTAGATATCACATATAGCTATATGTCATGGCATATAACTTTAGCTAAGTAAAGGATAACCAATCCTAGATACAAAGCTATCATATAAAACCCACAAACATTCAAAGGATTAACTAGTTGATTAAAAAACAATCTATCAACCTAGTTATCAATACATCACACAAGAATGTTCATGGCATAGCTTTTAGGCAATAATGACCTAATCAAATAAGCTATGAAAAATAATCTCAATCAACAAATGAGATCAATTAGCTAGATGGCATATGAACATTAAAGCCTAGCTAACAAATAATAACCCAATCAACACATAATCTCAATCTTATATGTAGAAATTAATCTAAACACATATAAGTAAAATATGAGATAAAATTGATAAGTAGAAACACTAATTATGTAAGATAAAAGTGTTCAACAAATCATACCATGTGTGTTGAAGAAGACCCATGCATTAGCATATGCTAGATGAACCTAGATGATGCCTAGATGATGATTTGTGCATGTGGGAATGGGTTTAGAGAATTAAAGATGTGATCTTTAAGCTTTTTCTCTCAAGTCTCTCTAAATATCTCTCTAGGGTTCTTGGGATGCAAGACTTGTATTCTGAACCAGAGATAAGGATGTATTTATAGAGACCAAAAACAGGGCAGGTGAAAATACAATTTTGCCCTTGAAACGCACCGATCGGCGGTTTCAATCGGCGGCCAGGCCACCGAATTGAACCACCGAATGGCTCCCGAGTGGAACAGGGGAACTTCAGCGACTTCATTCGGCGGTTTGGAAACCGCCGATCCCAACCGCCGTTTTGGACCTGAGAGAAATATTTCAATCAGGTCTCATTCGGCTGTTTCGAACGGCGGCCAGGCCACCGAACGTAACCGCCGATTCACCAAAAATGGTGAAACCAAGGAGAAGACAAAGGCATCTCCACCGGCGATCATCGCGCAAAACAAAGCATATCACCGTGCACGCGCGGACGTTTCCGAACATCCTTAGGGAAACAAATTACACCACATAAAAAGCTAACATACATGAAGTGCAAGTGTGGGTATTGAATGCATCCTAATGCCTATCATGTCATGGCATTTCATATAACAAGATGCAATCAATTAAATGCAAGAAGAGACATTGAATAAACAATAAAGCACAATGCACACAAAATATAAACACAACATTCAAGAATAGGAGATATGCATATTGTGTGTGTGTGCAATTATATCTCTTCAAGCCAAAGTAAGCACAAGATATACCTTTGGTGCTTGTCCTCTTGAGGTCTTGGAAAGGGTCTTTGATCTTCAAACTTAATGACCTAGACTACCCTTACAACCAAACCCCAACATGTGGTTTGACCACGAAATAAGCCAATCAACAAAAGGGAATCCTTACACCTTCTTTGACAGATTGTATGGGAGTTGACTCCCAATTCAAATAGAGCTCTTAGTGGGGGGAATGAGCATAATTCTTTACTTGTCTTGAACGGTGGCATTTTGTGCTTGTCCTTCTATGCAGTTTGTTCTTCGACGTACCTGATCTTGTCTTAGGCGGGATTGGGGTACTTGGATTTTGCCTTGTTCCCGTTCATTCTAACTATGTACAAGTGTTTCGGGGTATCGGGGTACCAGGGTACCGGGGTTCCAAATGGCAGAGGAGTGCTAGGATTCTGCAGCAGTGGAGTCTCTGGAACCTTGTCTTCTGTGTTTCCTGGTACCTTTTGAGTCTATGAACCCTTGACTTTGATCTGAATGGTAGGAGGTTGTACCCGGCCAACTTATAGTGTGGCGGGTACCGAGATACCCTTCTATGATATCTTTCTATCTCGATTTATCTTCCCCTGCTGATGGAAAATTCTTCTTTGAACCCCCCGCCATTTTTGGTAGATAACAAGTATATACATGAGAATCAAATGTAACGCATATGCAATCAAAATTAACGCACAACTTATGGAAACTGTTTCATAAATGAATTGATATGCCACAAACGTGGAAAGAGCATGCTTTGACTCGCTTTCCCAAGCTAAACTTTCTAAAAGATCAACTTAGGGCTTTCCTTGGTTGGAATGGGGCCAAAATGTTGATATAGGGTGAATGGAAGAATTTTACTGAAATCCTAAAGTTTATCGATCAACTTTACAAAATAAAATTCTCAACTCATTGCAAAGATGTCTACAAGCGTCTAGGCTAAGATTTTTTTTCATTTGTGCTAATTAATACTCGGATTCGAGTACTTTCCAATCATGTACTATAGCATAAGTGTTTTTCATTTGACACTTTTACAAAAGCCAGTAAATTTTTACAATTATCTATTATCGCCTAAGTACACGCTATTTACAAAAATTTTGAGCTATTTACAGTAAATTTGAATAGGTCATTTTTTGGCACAATTTTCTTAAAACTGTCACTTGCACGTCTCCGGTCATTTTCCTTTTCTATTCCAGTTACCGCCTAACTCCTCCTATAAATAACTCGCCCTTCTTCCTCGTTTACTCACACTGATTTCAAATTTCAAATTTCAAAAAGCAGAATTTACTTTCTCTTTCTAAGCCTTCCTTCTTTTAGAAACTGTTAACCAAAAATTGTCACCGGGGTGAAATTTCTAATTAACGTTTTATGGAGGACCCGGATCTGGATCTAGATAGATCTGGGCTAGCGGGATACTTACTAGCATGATACCCTGCTAGTTCCTGTAAATCTACTAAGGATAATGCGTGTATGTAGTAGTATGACAAAGATTCTGGTGTATGATTGAATGAAATTCAACTTATCTTATTAAGCATGATACTCAATGATATTTACAATCAATTGATAGTACGAACATGGTCGCAATAACAAAAAAGAAGATGACTTGATGGGCAATGGTTATGGAGCTTTACGTGCCTGTCAATAAGTAGAAAAATGTGAGGTCCTCTTTCTCTGTGGACATACGATGAATATATAGGCCCGTTTCTTACTGAGCACTCCTAGAATTTCTGTCTAGGGTTTCAGTAACGTACTGGTCTTTCCTTGGAGATTAACGAGATCATCGAGGAATTGATCCCCAGAAATTAGGTGATTCCTCATTTATCGGATTTAAATGAGTTGACTTTGCTTTTTAATGGGATTCTTGAATGGCGGGAACGTGTGTGGCCTTCTGTCTTGAGCGATGGCGTTTAATTTTTGTCATCCTTCTTAAACCACTGTCTTGGGTACCCACTACTCGCATTAGGCGGGGTTGGTCTGCTAGGATTTTGATTGGCGGGGTATCTGTCAAGGGTCTTTGTGGGTCGGAATTCATTCCATGTAACCCGCCTCCCTCTTGCTCCTCCTTAAATAATGTTTGCAGATATCGAGGTACCGGGCATTGGGATACCAGGACACCCGGGTATCAGGATACTTGGGGTAGATGGGCGCTTGGATCTCATGACGGTAGTGTTTATGGGGCCTTATCTTCGCGGCTTCCCTAGCGTTTTCTTGGTCCTGGGGGTTTTGAGCCTGGCCGGGGTGGGTAGTAGTTCATATCCTATCCTGTCCGTAGGCAGATGGGATACCCAGACATCTTTCCCGTGCTGCTTTCTATCCTGACTCTCTTTTTAAGGCTAGTGGAAAATTCTTTTTTGGTCTTTGCCATTTTTGGTGGTTAACAGAAGTCCCCTCTGACTAGAACACCGGTACCTTGCTGGGGTTGGAGTCAGGATTTCTAGCCCGTTTGAAGGATTTTCCCATCTTGTCTGCCTGTCTAGTCCCGCCCAGTTGGCTCCCATAACCAAGAGGAGGATCTTCCTTGGATTTGATAGCATTTAATGCTCGACCCACGTGCTAGATGACGACTACGTTCAAATTTCAAACGGGCCATTTTTGGCGCGATTTCCCTTGAAAGTGTCATGATTCATTTCTGGCTACATCTCTTCCTTTACCTCGGTAACTATCCACCTCTGCCTATAAATATACCACTCCTGCCTTCACACACTCACGCTTACATGAACATTTCAGAGCTTCCATTTCTTTTTCTTTCACAAACCTTCCTTCTTCAAGTGTCTCCTTTTGTCTTCCTTCTTTTACTCAAAATGGCCTTTCCGTCAAAAATAACAGCTTTTACGCCAACCCTTCCTACTTCAGATCTTCCGGCGGTCCCGGTGAATCCTCAACCTGCTTCCCCGAATCCTCCTGACAGTATTGATGCATTGCTCGACGCGGAGCAGGTCAGGTCGGGTCGGGAGAGAATTCCCTGACGTCTACAAGGATAAAACGAGGTTGGGACGAGGGTGATGTCACCGACGACAATACTCCGCTCAAGCACCACCGTTCTGGCAAGAGTTACCGAATCGGGTCGGGTTTTGGCACCGGACCCGAAGACCTAGCTCAAATTGCTGATGAAGAAAACGATGACGTTGAAATTGAGGCGGAGGATAGAAATATCCCGGCTATCGACCTATCAGGGGTTCAAACAGGCCCCTTGTCTTCCTTCCATAACGGCCGGATTATCCCAGACTCCATTTGCACATCCGACACCCTTATTCAGTTGAGGAGGACTTTCAAGACACCAGACCATATTTCGCTGTCCCTTCCTCATCAGGGTTATGATGTGTACACCCCTTCTGCAGGCCATCTGCTGATCCATGTAGCCGCCTTCGAGTGCGGGGTCCGACTCCTACTTCATCCCTCACTTTACAGATTACTTGTGGCCTTGAAACTAGCCCCACTCCAGATTTCCCCCGGGTTCTGGAAGAACTTGACGGGGTTCTTGGTGCTATGGAGGGAACAGTGTGAGAGGGATAACCTACAAAGGGAAGCGGGCTTTGATGAAATCCGCTACATTTACCAGGTTTCCAACTTGTCGCCCCGGGGTCAATTTTTTCTGAGACCCAACAACAAAATGAAGTTCATCGTACCCGGGGCAAACGTGAAGTACAATAAATCCCGGAAGGATGAGTGGATCATGGTTGAAGGGGATTGGGGTCACTCGGTACACATCAGGGGAACTGAGTACCCGGTCCCTATCCAATTTTCCCCAAAAAAAAATGGAGTCCAGGGGAGCTATCGTCTGAATCCAGAAGGATCCTGACGAGGATCCCGGAATAGGGTTATTTGAATATGCAATATCTTTTTTGCGATCCCTTTAAAGGAGCCCAATTAGAGAGGTATCTCAGGATATCTGATGCTGAACCGGGTAAGTGACTGCGCTCTGCCAATATCCCTCCTTTATTCTCTCATTATCATTTTTTTTTTTGCAATTTCTGCAGTCCCTCCCCTGACATCATCTCCTACCACTTCGGGACCGATGACCCCGGCTTCCCAAATACCCCGCTCTCCCATTCCTTCTCCCTTTGGTGCTGAGGTTGCATCGGGGTCTCATCCTTCAGCACCCTCTTCTCTTCCTGCTTCTACGGGGTCGCCGCCTCATTCTCTAACTCCTTCCCTTATGAAGATCGCGGCACGGCCCTTTTTGAGTGAGATGCTGGCAAGAGCAGCCAAAGCTAAGGACTCTCCAGTCCCAAGAACGAAGCCGGCTACTAAGGCTACTACTAACAGGCCTTCAATCGTGGCTGCCTCTCATCCTTCTCGGGTTTCCTCAGCCAAGCGTTCTACCAGGGTGGAGAAGGATAAACCTGCCTGGGTGGGGAAAGTTAAAACAGCCACCCCTAGCGTTCCTTCCACTAATCTTCCTTCCGGGTCAAGGCCATAGGAAAGCAGCTAGGATGATATTGTTCCCAAGTTCGTAGCGGCCTGTCCCGGAGGAGGCCTGCATCAGATGTCTTCCATGCCGACAAAAATCTTGGCCACCAAAGGGGCCGCCTTGCTTGCCGAGGTACATACTTCTAACGTTTCTCGCTTGTTAAATTCAACTTCCTTTCAGGTACTAATTTCCTTTCTTATGCAGGGCTTCAAGTTTGCTTTGGCCATGGGGCAGCAAGCCACAGCTTTGAGGGAGGCAAATTTAGCACTTTAGGCCCAAATAGAGGAGGCCAAAGACAACCTAGCCCGTGCTGAGGAAAATGTGGCTTCCTTGATGCAAGCTGCAGCATAGTCTGAATCCGGGAGGCAAGCTGCTCTGGTGGAGTTGGAAAGAATGCAACGCGCTTATGATACGGAGACTATCATTTCAACTCACCGAAAAGCTGAGAGAGAGTCCGTTAAGGTGGAAAAAGCAGTCCTCCTGGATGAGAACCGATTTCTGTGGGGTGTCATGAAAGTTTTGGAGTCCCGGGTGAATTCCTCCTTCTTAGATGGGTACTTTATCGCCTCCTATGAGGTCGCCAAGGCTTTCCCTCCTCCTTTCGATTTGCTAACCCCTCTCGGTTGGGATTGGGATCACATCCTGGCTAAGGCTGCTGCACTCTCTGACACTGACCCAGACCCAAACCCAAACCCAAACCCAAACCCAGACCCAGACCCAGACCCAGACCCAGACCAAGGAGGTTCCTCCCAGGCTGCCACTATCCCAGATCTACCTTCTGAGCTGCCCGGTTATGGTGGCACAATCGAGGTCAAGCCTCAAGATCCTCCTTCCGCTCAAGTAGATCCAGGGTAGACTTCTGCTTAACCTATACCGGTGGCGGGTTCCCCTGCTGCGACTAGCACGCTTGGAGTTGGTCAAATTCAAGCCGTCACTGGAAACTTGGCGAAAGAGATGGTAGATATCTCCAGGCGGGAAGGGTAGACAGGAGAAGGGGATGGTGTATAACTTAGCTTCTTTACTATTTAAGACCCATTTTGTTATTATTTGTAACCCGGGAGTGGGGATTTGGGCACCCTGCTTAATGAAATTAATTCATCTCATTCTTCCGTCCACTTCCTTTCACTTTCTTCAAATGCTTGCTTGTCGAGTTTATACCCTTGATTAAGGTTGGTTCTTGTATGTTTGAGTGTGTCCCAAGTATGCCTTTTCCCAATTGTTGTAGTGTTTGGCTCCAACCTTGATTTTGTAAGGTTCCCATTTGTTGATTGGCTCATTTCATGGACAAACTGTAAGTTTCCATTTTATTGATTGGCTCATTTCGTGGACAAACCACATGTTGGGGGTTCTTTGTAAGGGTAGCCTAGGTATCGGTGTTATTGCTCAAGCCCTTTGAAGACCTCGTCTTGATAAGCACCGAAGGTAAATTTCTATGTGCTTACTTTTCTTTAAAGAGATTAGTTGCACACACTCACTTAACATACATTGCATATGTGTGCATTCTCTTCACTTGTCACATTTCACACTTGCACTTATGTGTTATATTTTGTTGTGTGTAATTGTGTCTTGTTGTCTTGTAATTCGTTTCCCGATTGTTTTCGGAAATGTCCGCGCATGCACTAGAATGTGCTTGGTTTAGCCCGAGGACCGCCTACGGAGAATGCCCTTGGCTTCTCCTTGGTTTTCACCTTTGTTGGTGATCGGCGGTTATGATCGGCGACCTGACCGCCGAATGAAACCACCGTTTGCTTCCAGTAATGTATGGAGCACTTCTGCGGTTATGATCGGCGGTCATGACCACCGTTCGAAACCGCCGTTCAAGACCTGATTGATTTTATCTCTCGGCCTAATTCAGCAGTTGAATCGGCGGTCACGAATGAAACCGCCGATTTCACACCTGATTGATTTTTTAATCTCAGGTTTGATTCGGCGGTTAGATCGGCGGTCACGAAACCGCCGAATGAAACCGCCGAATGAAACCGCCGTTGGTCCCCTGTTCCTCTCGGGCCAATTCGGCGGTTATGATCGGCGGCCTACCCACCGATTGAAACCGCCGATCGGTGCGTTTCAGGGGCAAACTTGTCTTTTCACATGCTCTGTTTTTCATGCCTGTATATACATCACTTTCTCTTGTTCTAAAGGTGACTCTTTAATCATCAAGAACCCTACTTTAAAAAGAGAGATTTTTAAGAGAGAAAGCAATCAAGTTTGCTCATCAAACACTCAAACCAAAATCCATTTGCATCAAAGTTCATCTAGCATTCTCTAGCATATCTAGGGTGCTTGCTTGCATGGGTCTTTCATCATCACACTTGCTTTGGTAAGTTTTTCACTATTATCATACATAATTAGTGTTTAATTTATTATGGCATCTCTTTTATTACTTGATTGTTCTTAGATTATATTCTAATATTCAAGATAGAGATTGTTGTGTTGATTTGATTGAGTGTTGTTTTTATGATAGATATCTTGGTTTCTCTAATCTATGATTATCTAAGCTAATTGACATGTCATTTAGTTTTAATATCTAGGGTTGTTTTTAATTGCATATTCATCATCTTAGATAAGCATATAGGGTTTCCCTTGCTCTATGTTGCATTTGAATATTCATATATTCACTTAGGGTGTTAATCTTTTTTTAGAGAATTAAGTCTTGTGTTGTGACCAGGATTAGGTTGCTTAATTCACAAGCAATCGGACTAGGTTCACTTATACCGGGATTAGGTAGGTGTGTGATTACTTCCGGGATTAGGTTGTAATCGTTTACACATTTAGTGGACTCGAGGTTCGAGTATGGCTTACTTACTAGCCCGTGGTTTTTCCCGTGAGGGTTTCCACGTAAAAATCAAGTGTTATTTAATTTCCGCATTTTATACTTGATTTATTGCTTTATCTATTTAGGGGTAATTTCGTAATTTTGACTAATCACGAAAAATTGGGTAATAAGCTTAAAATCTATTCCCCCCCCCCCCCCCCCTCTAGATAGTTTTATACACACCGTGCTATAATTTGTTTCAATTGGTATCAGAGCGGGTTCCTAGACATACATAGGTGATCCTTGCTTATTTTGGTGTGTTTTGCATTTTGTGTGATTTTTGATCATTCATACATTTGCATTCATTTCATTCATTCATAAACACTATGAGTGGAAATGGTGGAAATGGTGGTGGCAACGAAGGTGCTTCTAGCACAAGGCCTCCACTTCTTACCGGATTGAACTATTCCCAATAGAAAGGGAAGATGGAATCCTACATATGCCAAATTCATGACCGTGCATGGATGGCGGTGGAAGACGGATATGATCTACCCAAGATGACTCCCGATGGTGGAGGAGAAGAAGTATTGAAGCCTAAGGCGCAATGGAACACGCAAGAGTTTGAGGCTTCAAAGTGGAATAGGAAGGCGATGCATGCCATCTTGTGTGCTATGGATGAAAATCAATATAAATTGATTCAAAATACTAGGATAGCTAAGGAGGCTTGGGACATCCTAGAGATTGCATATGAGGGAACCGTAGTGGTGAAGGACTCTAAGCTTCAAGTCCTCCAAACTCAATTCGAGATGCTTAAGATGGAGGAGAATGAGTGCTTCAACGACTTCAAGATCAAGTTGATGGATATAGTCAACCAAAGCCATCAACTTGGTGATCCATATTCGGATAGGAGAATCAAGCAAAAGATTATGAGATCTCTACCCGATAGGTTTGAATCGAAGGTGACGGCTTTAGAAGAAAATAGTGGATATAAGGATATGAAGCCGAGTGAGGTGATTGGGAGACTTCTAGCTTATGAGTTTAGGAAAGGGCCTATCCCCACACCTACTAAAAAGCAAAAAGGATCATTGCTTTAAAAACCTCCAAGGATGAAAAGGAGGCAAAGAAGGTTGACTCGGATGAAGAACTTGCCTTGTTTGTAAAAAGGTTCAACAAGGTTATGAAGTTTAGAAGAAAGGGCTTTGGATCAAAAGGTCAAGATTTGAAGAAAAAAGGCTCTTTCAAGAAGTTTAAACCTAGGCAAGAAAGGACCGAAAGGAAAGGGGTCCGATGTTTTGAGTGTGGTGGCATAGGTCACTTTGCCCCCGAATGTGCAAATCACAATGTTAAGAAGAAAGGTAAAGTGATGGCCGTCACATGGAGTAGTAGTAGTGATGACTCCATTGAGGGAGATGAGTCTTCAAGTGACGAAGAGCTCATGGCTAACCTCCTAGCTTTTGCCTCCTCCCATAAAAGCAAAAGTGCTAGTGAGAGAGAGGAAATGAGTCAAGAGGAAAATGACTCAAGTGAAGAAGAAAGTGAATCCTCTTCGAACTCCATAAATGGATTTGTGGAGAAAAAGGTGATTGCTAAATATCATGCCGAGTTTAATGATTTAGCAATCAAGAGCACAAGAAAGATCAAGATGTTGAGAGAAGAAAATCTTGAGCTTGCATCTCATAATGACCACTTAAGTGAACAAGTGGAAAAATTCAAGAAGATGGAAGATAAGCTAAGAGAGTAGTTAGTCTTATCTAGGAGGAATGAAGAAAGTCTAAAGAGGGAGCTTGAAGAAGTTAGAGATTCTATGACTATGATGGATTCTAGCACCAAGAAGCTTGACCATATGCTTGGTGTTGGAAAGAGTCCATGTGACAAGAGGGGTCTTGGGTATGAAGATGGCAAGAAAATCTTAACCTCTAATAAGACCGTGTTTGTCAAGGGTTTGAAGAACGAAGAAACTTTATATGTGCAAATTCCTAGGAAGAAGTTAGAAGTAGGACAATGTTCAAATGCACAAGTGAAGATGGGGCCAAGAAGGCAAACTCAAGCTCAACCCCCTAGGGTCCCTCAAGCCAACATTCCTCCACAATTGGCTCACAAAGGAAAGAGACCTATCATGCAACCTCAAGCTAGGAAGCAATCTAGACCAGTTCAACAACGAAAAAGGATTGAACCCTTTCATCCACAAAGACAAGGACAAGGTATGATTCCTTATTTTACTCATATATGTCACTTTTGTGGATTTGATGGTTATATTAGGCCACATTGCTTTCGATATATAAAAATGTGCAAAACTAGAAGCATGATAGAGAAGAAAAAGAAAAGAGCCATTATGCATGTTCCTAGGAATGATAATATTATTATGCATGATCCTAGGACATCTAGAGCCCATGTACCAAAGACCACTAAGAAAGCTAAGATTGTTTCTAGGTGGATTAGAAAGAATGAAAATGTTTGCCATGTTGCTCAAATAGCCTTGAAGGCAAATTCTTCTAATTTTTGGTATTTAGATAGTGGGTGCTCTAGGCACATGACGGGAAACAAGAGTTTCTTCGAGACTCTTGTTATGGAGGAAGGAGGATATGTCACTTTTGGTGATGGATCCAAAAAGAAGGTTGTAGGGAAAGGAACCATTTCCGTTCCCGGATTACCCTCCTTATCCGATGCTTTATTTGTTGATTGCTTGAAAGCCAATTTAATAAGCATTTCACATCTAAGTGATGAAGGATATTCCGTCTTGTTTTGTAAAGATGATTGCTCGATCCTAAAACCCGATGGACAAACCTTATTGAAAGGTATGAGATCTAGCGACGATTGCTATTGTCTTGAAGCTAGAATAGTCTCAAACAATGTGTCGATGGATGAACAAATAGAGTTGTGGCATGAAAGACTTGGCCATATGAACTTTAGGGATTTAAGAACCCTTGGAAAGTTTGAGTGTGTGTGTGGCCTCCCTAAGCTTGGGAAGAAAGCCAATGGTATTTGTAGACCTTGCCAACAAGGAAAACAAATTAAAAGCATGCACAAAAAGGGCAAGTATCTCTCCACCAAGGAGCCCCTAGAGCTTCTCCACATGGATCTCATGGGTCCTATGCAAACCGAGAGTTTAGGTGGAAAGAGATACATTTTTGTTTGTGTTGATGATTTCTCTAGATTTACATGGACATATTTTCTTAGAAAAAAATCCGAAACTTTTGATAAGTTTAAAATGCTTTGTACTAAAATACAAAATGAAATGAATTCTAACATTAAAAGCATTAAACGGATTAGAAGTGACCATGGGAGGGAATTTGAGAATGCCTCTTTTGAAAGCTATTGCAATAGCTTAGGCATCTCCCATGAGTTCTCGGCTCCTAGGACACCTCAACAAAATGGAGTTGTTGAGAGAAAGAATAGGGTCCTTCAAGAGATGGCCCGAGTTATGTTGCTTAGCAACAACGTCCCTAGGAACCTATGGGCCGAAGTCGTCAATACGGCTTGCTATATAGGGAATCGAGTTTTCCTAAGTCCTGGATCTAGAAACACCTCCTATGAGTTAAGGAAGGGTAGGAAGCCAAATGTTAGCTACTTCCACACATTTGGAAGCAAATGCTACATTTTAAATGACCGTGATCAACTTGGCAAGTTTGATGCTAAGAGTGATGAGGGTATCTTTATTGGCTATGCCTTTAATAGTAGAGCCTATAGAGTTTTCAACTTGAAGACTCGAACCGTCATGGAATCATCGAATGTTGTTATTGATGATACATGGCTTAAGTCTCATGACCATTAGGAGGAGGAAGTTTTAGATGATGACTCTCCTTTGGAGAGGGTTGTGGTGACTCCCAATGTTGGGACGTCCAATGACATTAATGAAGTCACACAACCTTGAAAGTTCTCAAAGTGTGTTCTATATATAAAGCTAGAGGGGGGTGAATAGATTTTATCTAATTATTACCCAATTTTCGCATGCATGTCAATTTTATGAAAATACCCCTAGCAAGTCAACAAAACATACAAGTGTAATAAGATGCGGAAATAATAAATGACACTTGATGTTTACGTGGAAACCTTCAACAAGGAAAAACCACGGGCTGGTAAGTGCGCCACACTCGAACCTCGAAATCCACTATATGAAAAGACGGTTACACCCTCAAGTGATTCTCAGACCCTCACCCTAGATAACCTCAGGCTATGGACACTACCAATCGCCACTCTTGGTTCAAACCCTAGTGAAATCCCCTGATACACTACTCTTGGCGTGAGCACCCTCTAATCTACCACGCGGGCCTTTTATAGCGGCTCTAGTCCAATTTGCTTGATCCTCGAAGTCACTACTTGTAATGATGTTTACAGCCAATCCCGGTCTGTAACCCACCACTACTACCCAGCGGGCCTATAATAGCAACCCTAGACCAAGACTTCAATCTCTCAAAAGAGATGCACAACCCTATGTGAATATGTATGAATATTCAATTAATGCAATAAGAGCTAAGGTACTCTAAATGCTTACCTAGGATTATAAGATGACAATATAATCAATCCTAGATATCACATATAGCTATATGTCATGGCATATAACTTTAGCTAAGTAAAGGATAACCAATCCTAGATACAAAGCTATCATATAAAACCCACAAACATTCAAAGGATTAACTAGTTGATTAAAAAACAATCTATCAACCTAGTTATCAATACATCACACAAGAATGTTCATGGCATAGCTTTTAGGCAATAATGACCTAATCAAATTGTAGGGAAAAATACGGTCAACGCAGCGGAAGCGAGACTAAAAAAGAGTTTAGTATAGTTTAAAATTTTTCCATAATTTGAACCTTAACCCTCTAGTTAATTAACATATAATACTAAAGATATCATACCTTTGTCGCGTGATCCGATTGACATTGCGTCGATGGTAATCCGCAAGATCTTCCAATCCAATCACGAACGTGAATCACCTAGGAGCGTGGTCTCCCTTCTCTTTGAATTGTGTACCTGAGGATGGATTAACAAAACTTTTTCTTTTTCGTTAGTCACAACAAATTCCAAGAGGCTACAAAGAATGTTCCGGTCACTTTTGAATTCACAATCGTTAGATCGAAACTCGCGTGAACCATATTCGAAATTGTGCACAAAACCTTTTGATATAAAAGTTACTAGTGCACTATCGAAATAAGAACTAACTTTTCTCTCTATTCCTCTTGGCTGAAAATCACACTAGTCTAAGAGTTGGATTCTATTTTTCTCTAGCAAAAGAAAAAAAAACCTCTTAAGCCAAAGACCTAGGGTTTGCCTTTTATCAATGTATTAAGTGACCGAATTCTTGCTACCACTATATATATTCTAGTGCCCGAAATAATATATATATATATATATATATATATATATATATATATATATATATATATATTGTTATATGCGAAACACTTGCCATATATATATATATATTTATATATGTTTTATATCTCTGCTGCACTTGCCATATATATATATTATTTTGCATCAATCCTGCACGCCTCTTAATATATATTTATATATATAATTCTGCATGCTCTATATCAATTTCTATATTTCGGTACTGCATGCCAAATATATATCTATATCAGTCAATATATATATCCGGCCAATTGCCATATATATAGTGGCCGAAATCCTTTACCATGTAGGATTTGTCTTTTGACTTAAACCCTAACCCTAGGTAGACTTCCTTAGAATTCCAAACCCTAATCCAACTCTTTAGTGTATTTGTGACTATATAAAAAACTTCCTTATTTAACTAGATAAATAAATCCTTTATTTATCTACTTACCAAATAAAGTCTTTTATTTTATTTATACTACCACAATAGTATACTACTAAGAAATATATTTCCTAGTCAGAAAAAGATTTTGATTTTTAATTAAATAATTAATTAATCAATTAATTAATTTCCATTTAATCAAATAATAAAAATAAAACAATATAATATCATATATATATCTCGGCCATGTGCCATATATATTAATATATCTATATATTGTTTTTCTATTTTATTAAATCCATTGGACCTTAATAAAAGGCTCACATGTGAACCAGACCCATTCTTACTAAAAGAAACAAGCCCACATGCCTTTCATTAATATATTAATATAATTGATCAGCCCATTAAATAAATAATGTGCAAATTATATTCTTAATATATTAAATACAATTCTAGATGGACCCATAAATTGGTCCGGTAGAATATATCAAGTGATCCATGCAAGTCCGTGTGGATTGGGGATCTTGGCGGGCCTATCTAAATTTAAGCTCCAATAGACATAACCCAATCACAATCAACAAATGATTCACTTAGGTTCAATCTATTAATTTTAGTTCATTCCACTAAAGAACTAAAATTGCACTCTTAAATAAAGATGGAATAAGTAAATGATTCTCATTCATACCCTAGACAATATTATAGGAGATGGTGTATCCTCGTGAAGAATATCAGTAATCGCCAAGAGCTCATAGACCGCCTATAGCTCTTCAAGTTACCATATTTCCTCATATGACCACATTTTGAACTTGGATATTTTGACTTGTCCAGAAGCCATGTTTCAATAGACACTATTGAAAACTTAACGTTAAGATTTAATATCCAATACCTCAAAACATCCATATGATGATATTCTACTCTCATTTAATAAATGGAGTCACGATGTCCATATCTATAAATGAAGTCCTCTATCGATTGACAAATGAATATCACCAAACTATCGAGGATAGACTATGCTATATAATCGTACTCATTGATAACTCAAATGATACCACTTGCAACCATAAGTCCATCGTTTATCTCAGGATTAAGATAGACTCTCCGATTGTCCTGATAATGAAAAGACTATTATCTATTGACGGTTCTAGATAAAGCTTTTCATAGTGATCCAGTTCAATGCACCCAGTGCACTAGATTCTTTTACTCGAAGACACTCCGATGATTTTAGACTCATCATATCTCATTTGATCCCACTCAAATGCTAGCAAAAGAATTCTACAACTTTAACAAGATAAAGGTGCCCAACCTTTAACTTAAGTTGTGTACATTATTCAAGACTAACTAAAGAATTGTGTCTACCTCATACATATCCAGATGTACAAACAATTCTTCTTTTCTCATAGTCTTTTGACCTTATGATTATTTACTTTTGACAATTATAATAATTGAACTATAAATGCTATAAGATTTGTTAAACCAGAAATCACATTATTAATATGAATAGATTGTCAAAAACACTATTACACTCTTGCTATTGAGCATAATCCTAACACAAATAAGCTATGAAAAATAATCTCAATCAACAAATGAGATCAATTAGCTAGATGGCATATGAACATTAAAGCCTAGCTAACAAATAATAACCCAATCAACACATAATCTCAATCTTATATGTAGAAATTAATCTAAACACATATAAGTAAAATATGAGATAAAATTGATAAGTAGAAACACTAATTATGTAAGATAAAAGTGTTCAACAAATCATACCATGTGTGTTGAAGAAGACCCATGCATTAGCATATGCTAGATGAACCTAGATGATGCCTAGATGATGATTTGTGCATGTGGGAATGGGTTTAGAGAATTAAAGATGTGATCTTTAAGCTTTTTCTCTCAAGTCTCTCTAAATATCTCTCTAGGGTTCTTGGGATGCAAGACTTGTATTCTGAACCAGAGATAAGGATGTATTTATAGAGACCAAAAACAAGGCAGGTGAAAATACAATTTTGCCCTTGAAACGCACCGATCGGCGGTTTCATTCGGCGGCCAGGCCGCCGAATTGAACCACCGAATGGCTCCCGAGTGGAACAGGGGAACTTCGGCGACTTCGTTCGGCGGTTTGGAAACCGTCGATCCCAACCGCCGTTTTGGACCCGAGAGAAATATTTCAATCAGGTCTCATTCGGCGGTTTCTAACGGCGGCCAGGCCGCCGAACGTAACCGCCGGTTCACCAAAAATGGTGAAACCAAGGAGAAGCCAAAGGCATCTCCACCGGCGATCATCGCGCAAAACAAAGCACATCAACGTGCACGCGCGGACGTTTCCGAACATCCTTCGGGAAACGAATTACACCACACTAAAAGCTAACATACATGAAGTGCAAGTGTAGGTATTGAATGCATCCTAATGCCTATCATGTCATGGCATTTCATATAACAAGATGCAATCAATTTAATGCAAGAAGAGACATTGAATAAACAATAAAGCACAATGCACACAAAATATAAACACAACATTCAAGAATAAGAGTTATGCATGTTGTGTGTGTGTGCAACTATATCTCTTCAAGCCAAAGTAAGCACAAGATATACCTTTGGTGCTTGTCCTCTTGAGGTCTTGGAAAGGGTCTTTGATCTTCAACCTTAATGACCTAGACTACCCTTACAACCAAACCCCAACATGTGGTTTGACCACGAAATAAGCCAATCAACAAAAGGGAATCCTTACAAACCTATTACTAGAGTCCCTCTCTTGGACTCTAATGAACCCGCTCCATGGGTTAGAAGCCTCCATAACAAAGAGGATGTTATTGGAGATGTGAATGAGGGTGTTAGAACTAGGCGTCAAATAGCTAATCTAATTAGCTACACATCCTACACCTCTCAAATTGAACCCAAAAAGGTTGATGAAGCCTTAAATGATGAATTTTGGGTTCTAGTCATGCAAGAAGAGCTAAATCAATTCGAAAGGAATGAGGTTTGGACTCTAGTTCCTAGGCCTAAAAACACTCATGTGATAGGAACTAAGTGGATTTATAGGAACAAATCCGATGAGGATGGCAACATAGTGCGGAACAAGGCTAGACTTGTAGTACAACGATACTCTCAAATTGAGGGTATCGACTTTGAGGAGACTTTTGCTCCCGTTGCTCGTTTAGAGTCCATTGGGCTTCTCTTTTCTATTTCTTGTGTGCACAAATTTAAATTGCACCAAATGGATGTCAAGAGTGCCTTCCTCAATGGCTTCTTGCAAGAGGAAGTGTTTGTTGAACAACCCGAGGGCTTGGTA
This sequence comes from Acer yangbiense, assembly GCA_008009225.1. Lineage (NCBI taxonomy): Eukaryota > Viridiplantae > Streptophyta > Magnoliopsida > Sapindales > Sapindaceae > Acer > Acer yangbiense. The sequence goes on along the minus strand of CM017761.1, from coordinate 48,527,137 downwards.
TGAGCGCCTCACTCAATTTCTTGTTGACAATGACTACACAAGAGGTAGTGTTGACAAGACCTTGTTCATCAAGAGAAACAAAGACGAGTTATTTATAGCTCAAATCTATGTTGATGACATTGTATTTGGCTCCACCAACAACACCAAGGTCCAACAATTTGTTGATGTCATGTCTCATGAATTTGAGATGAGCCTTGTTGGTGAGCTTAGTTACTTTCTAGGTTTGCAAATTAGGCAATCAGATGATGGGATTTTTGTAAGGTTCCCTTTTGTTGATTGGCTCATTTCGTGGACAAACCACATATTGGGGGTTCTTTGTAAGGGTAGTCTAGGTATCGATGTTATTGCTCAACCCCTTTGAAGACCTCGTCTTGATAAGCACCGAAGGTAAATTTCTTTGTGCTTACTTTTCTTTAAAGAGATTAGTTGCACACACACACTTAACATACATTGCATATATGTGCATTCTCTTCACTTATCACATTTCACACTTGCACTTATGTGTTATATTTTGTTGTGTGTAATTGTGTCTTGTTGTCTTGTAATTCGTTTCCCGATAGTTTTCAGAAACGTCCGCGCATGCACTAGAATGTGCTCGGTTTAGCGCGAGGACCGCCTACGGAGAATGCCATTGGCTTCTCCTTGGTTTTCACCTTTATTGGTGATCGGCGGTTATGATCGGCGGCCTGGCCGCCGAATGAAACCGCCGTTTGCTTCCAGTAGTGTATGGAGCAATTCTACGGTTATGATTGGCGGTTTCGACCGCCGTTTGAAACCGCCTGTTCAAGACCTGATTGATTTTATCTCTCGGCCTAATTCGGCGGTTGAAACGGCGGTCACGTATGAAACCACCGTTTTCACACCTGATTGATTTTTAATCTCAGGTTTGATTCGGCGGTCACGAAACCGCCGTTGGTCCCCTGTTCCTCTCGGGCCAATTCAGAGGTTATGAACGGATTGAAATTGCCGATCGGTGCGTTTCAGGGGCAAACTTGTCTTTTCACATGCTCTGTTTTTCATGCCTATAAATACATCACTTTCTCTTGTTTTGAATGTAACTCTTTGATCATCAAGAACCCTACTTTCAAAAGAGAGATTTTTAAGAGAGAAAGCAATCAAGTTTGCTCATCAAACACTCAAACCAAAATCCATTTGCATCAAAGTTCATCTAGCATTCTCTAGCATATCTAGGATGCTTGCTTGCATGGGTCTTTCATCATCACACTTGCTTTGGTAAGTTTTTCACTATTATCATACATAATTAGTGTTTAATTTATTTTGGCATCTCTTTTATTACTTGATTATTCTTAGATTATAATCTAATATTCAAGATAGAGATTGCTGTGTTGATTTGATTGAGTGTTGTTTTTATGATAGATATCTAGGTTTCTCTAATCTATGATTGTAAGGATTCCCGTTTTGTTGATTGGCTTATTTCGTGGTCAAACCACATGTTGGGGTTTTGAATGTAAGGGTAGTCTAAGTGATAAGTGTTGAAGATCAAAGGCCCTTCCATGACCTCAAGATACAAGCACGCCAAAGGTATAATCTCTTATGCTTGTTTTTCTTTGAAGAGATTTAGTAGCACACACACACTTAGCATTCTTGCTATGATTGCATACTTGCTTATTTTTATGTGCATCTCTTCACATGTCACTCTACACACTAGCACTTTGGTTGATATATCTTGTTGTGTGTATATGTGCCTTATAATTCGTTTCCCGACATTGTTCGGAAACGTCCGCGCTTGCACTAATGAGTGCTTGGTTTCGCGCGAAGACCGCCTATGGAGAATGCCCTTAGCTTCTCCTTGGTTTTCACCATTGTTGGTGATCGGCGGTTATGATCGGCGGCCTGGCCGCCGAATGTAACCGCCGTTTCAGTCCAGATTGGTCTGAAGCAATTATGCGGTCCAGATCGACGGTCACGACCGCCGTTCGAAACCGCCGTTCATACCTGATCGATTTTAATCCCTCGGGTTTGATTCGGCGGTTGGATCGGCGGTCACGAAACCACCGATTGAAACCGCCGTTAATGCTCTGTTCTTCACGAGCTCAATTCGACGGTCGTAATCGGCGGCCTGGCCGCCGATTGAAACCGCCGAACGGTGCGTTTCAGGGGCAAAAGTATCTTTTCACATGCCCAATTCTTGATGTCTATAAATATCACACTTTCTCATTATCTGATTAAGTTCTTTGACTCTTAAGAACCCTAATCTTCAAAGATAGATTTTGAGAGAAAATCAAATCAAGAACTCAACTTTAACCACTCAAATCAAACCCCTTTTGCATCAAATTTCATATTGCATCTCCTATGTCTATATAGAGTGCATCCATGTATGGGTTTGCATCATCACAACTTGCTTGGTAAGATTTTGATTAATTTCATCTAATTGTAGTATTTTAAATACCAAGCCATCTCTTTTAAATTACTTGTATGTTTTAGATCATATGCTAAATACAAGAAAAGAGATTATTTGTGATGAATTGATTGAGTGTTGTTTTTGATAGATATCTAGGTTTTTATAATCTATGATTATCTATGCTATTTGACATGTCATTTAGCTATTGATATCTAGGGTTGATTTAAATTGAATATATCATCATCCTAGATAAGCATTTAGAGTACCCTAGCTCTTATTGCATTAATTGAATATTCATACATATTCACTTAGGGTTGTATTCTCTTCATAGAGAAAGTAAGTCTTGTGTGTAGCATCCGGGATTAGGTTGCTTAGAACGCAAGCAAATTGGACTAGGTTCACTCATACCGGGATTAGGTAGGTGTGTGATTACTTCCGGGATTAGGTTGTAATCGTTTGCACATTTAGTGGATTCGAGGTTCGAGTGTGGCGCACTATACAGCCCGTGGTTTTTCCCAATGGTTGGGTTTTCCACGTATACATCAAGTGTTATTTAAATTCCGCACTATATTACACTTGTATGTATTTTTGACTAGTAGGGGCATTTTCGTAAAATTGACTTGCATGCGAAAATTGGGTAATAATTAGATAAAATCTATTCACCCCCCCTCTAGCTTTATATTGATAAACACACCTCGAGTATTTAATTACTTTCAATGATTATCTATGCTAATTGACATGTCATTTAGCTTGAATATCTAGGATTGTTTTTAATTGCATATTCATCATCTTAGATAAGCATATAGGGTTTCCCTTGCTCTATGTTGCATTTGAATATTCATATATTCGCTTAGGATGTTAATCTCTTTTTAGAGAATTAAGTCTTGTGTTGTGACCGGGATTAGGTTGCTTAATTCGCAAGCAATCGGACTAGGTTCACTCATACCGGGATTAGGTAGGTGTGTGATTACTTCTGGGATTAGGTTGTAATCGTTTACACATTTAGTGGATTCGAGGTTCAAGTGTGGCTTACTTACTAGCCCGTGGTTTTTCCCGTGAGGGTTTCCACGTAAAAATCAAGTGTTATTTAATTTCCGTATTTTATACTTGATTTATTGCTTTATCTATTTAGGGGTAATTTCATAATTTGGACTAACACGAAAAATTGGGTAAAAAGCTTAAAATCTATTCACCCCCCCTCTAGATAGTTTTTTATACACCATGCTATAATTTGTTTCAATTTTCATAACCCAAGCCAAATATGCCAAAAACCTAGTGAAAAAGTTTGGTTTAGAGAATGCCAAACATTGTGATACACCCATGAGTACCGCTTTGAAGCTAAGCAAGGATGCTAGTGGTAAAAGTGTGGAACAAACTCTATATCGGGGCATGATAAGTAGCTTGCTTTATTTGACCGCAAGTAGGCCCGATATATCTTTTAGTGTGGGTGTGTGTGCTAGGTACCAAGCGGATCCCAAGGAGTCCCATCTCTCTTCCGTAAAGAGAATCATTCACTATGTGAATGGGACTTCCAACTATGGGATTTGGTACTCTTTTGACACTAATGCTAGTCTTGTAGGCTTTAGTGATGCGGATTGGGCAGGAAATTGTGATGATAGGAAAAGCACATCGGGCGGTTGCTTCTTCCTAGGCAACAACTTGGTGTCTTGGTTTTGCAAGAAGCAAAACTTGATTTCCTTGTCCACGGCCGAGGCCGAGTATATAGCCACGGGGAGTGGCTGCACACAACTCCTATGGATGAAGCAAATGCTAGTAGACTACGGATTCAACCAAGGTATTCTCACTCTCTTTTGTGATAACATGAGTGCCATTAATATTTCCAAGAATCCGGTGCAACATTCTAGAACTAAGCATATTGACATCCGTCATCATTTCATTAGAGAGCTTGTTGAAAATAAATGCATAGTACTTGAACATGTAGGTACTAATGATCAACTTGCAGACCTATTTACTAAACCCTTAGATTCTACTTGATTTAAAACACTAAGTAGATCTATTGGGATATGTCTTGTGGAGTGATGTGTTTTGTTATTTGACCCCATATGGGGAACTCAAGCAAAGAGAGCTATTTTTGCATTCTTGTATCTTGCAAAAATTCTAAATAACTTATGCCTCTTCTTTTAATTGTTTGAGTAAGCTTGGTTGCACATATGTATATATGTTTTCAATTCAATAAGCGTGAACCTTGCTTGTTTACAATCCATGTCATATTTATGTTCAAACATGCATTTTTGGATTAGGAGATGTATGTAGGAAGTATGATTTGAATGACCTATGATTATCTCCATGACATGATGATTCTTAAATAACATGCTAATGTCAAATGAAAACGCATGAAATTCATATAACATGCTCACATGAAAAGCATAAATTGATGATTGCATACTCTTAAAATGCAAAACCTTGTGTGAAAGCTTATGAGACTCAAAATGAATAACGAATCTTGTATCCGTTCAAAGGAATTTACATTCCAAATGTCTCTCCTTCTTTATTGGTTGAACATGGCTACTATCATACATATATCTTATCCGGAAAAATCAAATAGGGTGCAAAGTCGCTCATGCCATGTTTCGCTTATAAAGTTGGATATAGTTGTTCTTAAATTGATATCAATATATTCTATATCCTTGCTTTACTCATGACATTGGTGAAATTGGTTTGAATTCTTATTAGAAACCTTTGTCATTTGCTTTGCCAAATACCATTGTATTTTGGACTTGAATGCTACATGTCTTGTATGCAAAGCATGTTTGATTCACACATTTTCTTTCAAATAAATCTCCTTGTTTCTCTCCAAATTAATTGAGATGCATAATGTGACTTATATTAATTATGCAAATCTTGCATGCTACTATCTCTCGTTGCAATGAGTGACCCGGTTGGGGACTACTCATTTGCCTATATCATGACAAAAAGGGGGAGTAGTATATGGTAAGGGGAGTTGCAAAATATTGAAGCAATTGTGCTTATTGGGGAGAACATTCATTGAGGGGGAGTAACCCGTTGAGGGGGAGCATTGCATACACATACATTTCATAATGTTGTGCCTAAACGTTTACAAATGCAAATGCTTGTTTTTGTTCTCACTTGATTCATCTCACTTTTTACTTGTATTGGAAATGTTAGAAACTTTATTTTCAGGGCTTGATTATTCTACACGAGATTGAAGACTTGAAATTTTATTTTCTTATCTTTTTGTACTATAGAATATCATAGTTATCCCGTTGTTTCTATTTTAATGTGAGGAATCAATGTGAGTGGTGGTTTTGTCACGAAATAGCCAAAGGGGGAGATTGTAAGTTTCCCATTTATTGATTGGCTCATTTCGTGGACAAACCACATGTTGGGGGTTCTTTGTAAGGGTAGCCTAGGTATCGATGTTATTGCTCAAGCCATTTGAAGACCTCGTCTTGATAAGCACCGAAGGTAAATTTCTTTGTGCTTACTTTTCTTTAAAGAGATTAGTTGCACACACTCACTTAACATACATTGCATATATGTGCATTCTCTTCACTTGTCACATTTCACACTTGCACTTATGTGTTATATTTTGTTGTGTGTAATTGTGTCTTGTTGTCTTGTAATTCGTTTCCCGATTGTTTTAGGAAACGTCCGCGCATGCACTAGAATGTGCTTGGTTTAGCCCGAGGACCGCCTACGGAGAATGCCCTTGGCTTCTCCTTGGTTTTCACCTTTGTTGGTGATCGACGGTTATGATCGGCGGCCTGGCCGCCGAATGAAACCGCCGAATGAAACCGCCGTTTGCTTCCAGTAGTGTATGGAGCACTTCTGCGGTTATGATCGGCGGTCACGACCGCCGTTCGAAACCGCCATTCAAGACCTGATTGATTTTATCTCTCGGCCTAATTCGGCGGTTGAATCGGCGGTCACGAATGAAACCGCCGATTTCACACCTGATTGATTTTTTAATCTCAGGTTTGATTCGGCGGTTAGATCGGCGGTCACGAAACTGCCGAATGAAACCGCTGCTGGTCCCCTGTTCCTCTCGGGCCAATTCGGCGGTTATGATCGGCGGCCTACCCGCCGATTGAAACCGTCGATCGGTGCATTTCAGGGGCAAACTTGTCTTTTCACATGCTCTGTTTTTCATGCCTGTATATACATCACTTTCTCTTGTTCAGAAGGTGACTCTTTAATCATCAAGAACCCTACTTTAAAAAGAAAGATTTTTATGAGAGAAAGCAATCAAGTTTGCTCATCAAACACTCAAACCAAAATCCATTTGCATCAAAGTTCATCTAGCATTCTCTAGCATATCTAGGATGCTTGCTTGCATGGGTCTTTCATCATCACACTTGCTTTGGTAAGTTTTTCACTATTATCATACATAATTAGTGTTTAATTTATTATGGCATCTCTTTTATTACTTGATTGTTCTTAGATTATATTCTAATATTCAAGATAGAGATTGTTGTGTTGATTTGATTGAGTGTTGTTTTTATTATAGATATCTAGGTTTCTCTAATCTATGATTATCTAAGCTAATTGACATGTCATTTAGTTTTAATATCTAGGATTGTTTTTAATTGCATATTCATCATCTTAGATAAGCATATAGGGTTTCCCTTGCTCTATGTTGCATTTGAATATTCATATATTCATATATTCACTTAGGGTGTTAATCTCTTTTTAGAGAATTAAGTATTGTGTTGTGACCGGGATTAGGTTGCTTAATTCGCAAGCAATCGGACTAGGTTCACTTATACCGGGATTAGGTAGGTGTGTGATTACTTCCGGGATTAGGTTGTAATCGTTTACACATTTAGTGGATTCGAGGTTAGAGTATGGCCTACTTACTAGCCCGTGGTTTTTCCCGTGAGGGTTTCCATGTAAAAATCATGTGTTATTTAATTTCCACATTTTATACTTGATTTATTGCTTTATCTATTTAGGGTGTAAGGATTCCCGTTTTGTTGATTGGCTTATTTCGTGGTCAAACCACATGTTGGGGTTTTGAATGTAAGGGTAGTCTAAGTGATTAATGTTGAAGATCAAAGGCCCTTCCATGACCTCAAGATACAAGCACGCCAAAGGTATAATCTCTTGTGCTTGGTTTTCTTTGAAGGGAATTAGTAGCACACACACACTTAGCATTCTTGCTATGATTGCATATTTGCTTATTTTTATGTGCATCTCTTCACATGTCACTTTACACACTAGCACTTTGGTTGATATATCTTGTTGTGTGTATATGTGCCTCATAATTCGTTTCCCGACATTGTTCAGAAACGTCCGCGCTTGCACTAATGAGTGCTTGGTTTCGCGCGAAGACCGCCTATGGAGAATGCCCTTGGCTTCTCCTTGGTTTTCACCATTGTTGGTGATCGGCGGTTATGATCGGCGGCCTAGCCGCCGAATGAAACCGCCATTTCAGTCCAGATTGGTCTGAAGCAATTATGCGGTCAAGATCGGCGGTCACGACAGCCGTTCGAAACCGCCGTTCGAAACCGCCGTTCATACCTGATCGATTTTAATCCCTCGGGTTTGATTCGGCGGTTGGATCAGCGGTCGTGAAACCGCCGAATGAAACCGCCGTTGATGCTCTGTTCTTCACGAGCTCAATTCGGCGGTCGTGATCGGCGGCCTGGCCGCCGATTGAAACCGCCGAACGGTGCGTTTCAGGGGCAAAATTGTCTTTTCACATGCCCAATTCTTGATGTCTATAAATATCTTATTTTCGCATTCTCTGATCAAGTTCTTTGAGTTATTAGAACCCTAAACATTCAAGAGAGATTTTTGAGAAAAAATCAAATCAAGAACTCAACTTTAAACACTCAAATCAAATCCCTTTTGCATCAAATTTCATATTTGATCTTCTATGCCTTCATAGAATTGATCCATGCATGGTTTTGAATCATCACATCTTATTTGGTATGTTCTTCACTAATTTCATATTACTTTAGTGTTTTTCATATTAATACATCTCTTTAATTACTTGTATGCTTTTGATTATATGCTAGATACAAGTTAGAGATTATTTGTGATGAAAATGATTGAGTGTTGATTGTGATAGCTAATTAGGTTTTTGCTTAATCTTGATTAGCTAAGCTATTTGACATGTCATTTAGCAATTTATATCTAAGGTTGATTAAATTGATTATATCATCATCCTAGATAAGCATCTAAAGTTACCTAGCCTTGTTTGTTATTTAAATATTCATATATATTCACATAGGTTGTTTCTCTTCATTGAGAAGTAAGTCTTGAGGCTAAGAGTGCTTAGGCCTCAAGCAAATTGGAATAGGGTTGCTAATAAAGGCCCGCTAGGTAGAAGTGAGAGGTTACAGACCGGAGTGTTAGACGAGGTCTACATAGGTTGTAAACTTCATTTCAATTAGTGATTTCGAGTTCCGAGTGTGGCGCACTATACAGCCCGTGGTTTTTCCCAGTGGTTGGGTTTCCACGTATATATCTTGTGTTATTTAAATTCCGCACATATTACACTTGATATATTATTTTGACTAGTAGGGGCATTTTCGTAAAATTGACTTGTATGCGAAAATTGGGTAATAATAGTTAAAATCTATTCACCCCCCCTCTAGCTTTATTTAGAACACGCCGAGTATTCTTTTCATAGGGGTAATTTCGTAATTTTGACTAATCACGAAAAATTGGTTAATAAGCTTAAAATCTATTCACCCCCCCCCCCCCCTCTAGATAGTTTTATACACACCGTGCTATAATTTGTTTCACAAACCACATGTTGGGGTTCTTTGTAAGGGTAGCTTAAGTGTTGTTGTTATTGCTCAAGCCCTTTGAAGACCTCGTCTTGATAAGCACCGAAGGTAAATTTCTATGTGCTTACTTTTCTTTAAAGAGATTAGTTGCACACACACACTTAACATACATTGCATATGTGTGCATTTTCTTCACTTGTCACATTTCACACTTGCACTTATTTCTTATATATTGTTGTGTGTAATTGTGTCTTGTTGTCTTGTAATTCGTTTCCCGATAGTTTTCGAAAACGTCCGCGCATGCACTAGAATGTGCTTGGTTTAGCGCGTGGACCGCCTACGGAGAATGCCCTTGGCTTCTCCTTGGTTTTCACCTTTGTTGGTGATTGGCGGTTATGATCGGCGGCCTGGCCGCCGAATGAAACTGCCGTTTGCTTCCAGAAGTATCTGGAGCAATTCTACGGTTACGATCGGCGGTCAAGACCTGATTGATTTTATCTCTCGGTCTAATTCGACGGTTGAATCGGCGGTCATGAAACCGCCGAATGAAACCGCCGTTCAAACCTGATTGATTTTTTTATCTCAGGTTTGATTCGGCGGTTAGATCGGCGGTCACGAAACCGCCGAATGAAACCGCCGTTGGTCCCCTATTCTTCTCGGGTCCAATTCGGCGGTTATGATCGGTGGCCTAGCCACCGATTGAAACCGCCGATCGGTGCGTTTCAGGGGTAAATTTGTCTTTTTATATGCTCTGTTTTTCATGCCTATAAATACATCACTTTCTCTTATTCTGAATGTGACTCTTTAATCATCAAGAACCCTACTTTCAAAAGAGAGGTTTTTAAGAGAGAAAGCAATCAAGTTTGCTCATTAAACACTCAAACCAAAATCCATTTGCATCAAAGTTCATCTAGCATTCTCTAGCATATCTAGGATGCTTGCTTGCATGGGTCTTTCATCATCGCACTTGCTTTGGTAAGTTTTTCACTATTATCATACATAATTAGTGTTTAATTTATTATGGCATCTCTTTTATTACTTGATTGTTCTTAGATAAAATTCTAATATTCAAGATAGAGATTGTTGTGTTGATTTGATTGAGAGTTGTTTTTATGATAGATATCTAGGTTTCTATAATCTATGATTATCTAAGCTAATTGACATGTCATTTAGCTTTAATATCTAGGATTGTTTTTAATTGCAAATTCATCATCTTAGATAAGCATATAGGGTTTCCTTTGCTCTATGTTGCATTTGAATATTCATATATTCACTTAGGGTGTTAATCTCTTTTTAGAGAATTAAGTCTTGTGTTGTGACCGGGATTAGGTTGCTTAATTCGCAAGCAATCGGACTAGGTTCGCTTATACCGGGATTAGGTAGGTGTGTGATTACTTCCGGGATTAGGTTGTAATCGTTTTACACATTTAGTGGATTCGAGGTTCGAGTGTGGCTTACTTACTAGCCCGTGGTTTTTCCCGTGAGGGTTTCCACGTAAAAATCAAGTGTTATTTAATTTCCGCATTTTATACTTGATTTATTGCTTTATCTATTTAGGGGTAATTTAGTAATTTAGACTAAACACGAAAAATTGGGTAATAAGCTTAAAATCTATTCACCCACCCTCTAGATAGTTTTATACACACCGTGCTATAATTTGTTTCAATTGGTATCAGAGTGGGTTCCTAGATATACTTAGGTGATCCTTGCTTATTTTGGTGTGTTTTGTATTTTGTGTGATTTTTGATCATTCATACATTTGCATTCATTTCATTCATTCATAAACACTATGAGTGGAAACGGTGGAAATGGTGGTGGCAACGAGGGTGCTTCTAACACAAGGCCTCCATTTCTTACGGCATTGAACTATTCCCAATGGAAAGGGAAGATGGAATCCTACATATGCCAAATTCATGACCATGCATGGAGGGCGGTGGAAGACGGATATGATCTACCCAAGATGACTCCCGGTGGTGGAGGAGAAGAAGTATTGAAGCCTAAGGCGCAATGGAACGCGCAAGAGTTTGAGGCTTCAAAGTGGAATAGGAAGGCGATGCATGCCATCTTATGTTCTATGGACGAAAATCAATACAAATTGATTCAAAATACTAGGGTAGCTAAGGAGGCTTGGGACATCCTAGAGATTGCACATGAGGGAACCGAAGTGGTGAAGGACTCTAAGCTTCAAGTCCTCCAAACTCAATTCGAGAAGCTTAAGATGGAGGAGAATGAGTGCTTCAACGACTTCGAGATCAAGTTGATAGACATAGTCAACCAAAGTCATCAACTTGGTGATCCATATTTGGATAGGAGAATCAAGCAAAAGATTATGAGATCTCTTCCGGATAGGTTTGAATCAAAAGTAACGGCTTTAGAAGAAAATAATGGATATAAGGATATGAAGCCGAGTGAGGTGATTGGGAGACTTCTAGCTTATGAGTCTAGGAAGGGTCCTATCTCCACACCTCCTAAAAAGCAAAAAGGAATTGCTTTGAAAACCTCCAAGGATGAAAAGCAGGCAAAGAAGAATGACTCTGACGAAGACCTTGCATTATTTGTGAAGAGATTCAAGAGGGTCATAAAGTTCGGGAAAAAGGACTTTGGTTCCAAAGGTCAAAACTACAAGAAAAGGTTCCTACAACAAGTTTGAGCCTAGGAAAGAGAAGACCGAAAGGAAAGAGGTCCGATGCTTCGAGTGTGGTGGCATAGGTCACTTTGCCCCCGAATCTGCTAATCACAATGTCAAGAAGAAAGGTAAAGTGATGGCCGCCACATGGAGTAGTAGTAGTGATGACTCCATTGAGGGAGAAGAGTCTTCAAGTGATGAAGAGCTCATGGCTAACCTCCTAGCTTTTGCCTCCTCCCATAAAAGCAAAAGTGCTAGTGAAAGAGAGGAAATGAGTCAAGAGGAAAGTGACTCAAGTAGAGAAGAAAGTGATTCCTCTTCTAACTCCATAAATGGTTTTGTGGAGAAAAAGGTGCTTGCTAAATACCATGCCGAGTTTAATGATTTAGCAATCAAAAGCACAAGAAAGATCAAGATGTAAAGGTGCTTGCATCTCATAATGACCACTTAAGTGAACAAGTGGAAAAATTCAAGAAGATAGAAGATAAGCTAAGTGAGGAGTTAGTCTTATCTAGGAGGAATGAAGAAAGTCTAAAGAGGGAGCTTGAAGAAGTAAGAGAGTCTATGACTAGGATGGATTCTAGCACTAAGAAGCTTGACCATATGCTTGGTGTTGGAAAAAGTCCATGTGACAAGAGGGGTCTTGGGCATGAAGATGGCAAAAAGATCTCAATCTCTAACAAGACCGTGTTTGTCAAGAGTTTGAGAAACGAAGAAACTTCATTTGTGCAAATTCCTAGGGAGAAGTTAGAAATAGGACAATGTTCAAATGCACAAGTGAAGATAGGGCAAAGAAGGCAACCTCAAGCTCAACCCTCTAGGGTCCGTCAAGCCAACATTCCTCCACAAGTGGCTCACAAAGGAAAGAGACCAATCATGCAACCTCAAGCTAGGAAGCAATCTAGACCGGTTCAACAACGAAGATGGATTGAACCGATTCATCCACAAAGACAAAGACAAGGACAAGGTATGATTCCTTATTTTACTCCTATATGTCATTTTTGTGGATTTGAAGGTTATATTAGACCACATTGCTTTAGATATATTAAAATGTGCAAAACTAGAAGCATGATTGAGAAGAAAAAGAAAAGAGCCATGATGCATGTACCTAGGAATGATAATATTGATGTGCATAATCCTAGGACATCTAGAACCCATGTACCAAAGACCACTAAGAAAGCTAAGATTGTTTCTAGGTGGATTAGAAAGAATGAAAATGTTTGCCATGTTGCTCAAATAGCCTTAAAGGAAAATTCTTCTAATTTTTGGTATTTAGATAGTGGGTGCTGTAGGCACATGACGGGAAACAAGAGTTTCTTCGAGACTCTTGTTATGGAGGAAGGAGGATATGTCACTTTTGGTGATGGATCCAAAAAGAAAGTTGTAGGGAAATGAACCATTTCCGTTCCCGGATTACCCTCCTTATCCGATGCTTTATTTGTTGATGGCTTGAAAGCCAATTTAATAAGCATTTCACATCTAAGTGATGAAGGATATTCCGTCTTGTTTAGAAAAGATGATTGCTCGATCCTAAAGCCCGATGGATAAACCTTATTGAAAGGTATGAGATCTAGCGACAATTGCTATTGTCTTAAAGCTAGAATAGTCTCAAACAATGTGTCCATGGATGAGCAAATAAAGTTGTCGCATGAAAAACTTGGCCACATGAACTTTAGGGATTTAAGAACCCTTGGAAAGTTCGATTGTGTGCATGGCCTCCCTAAGCTTGGGAAGAAAGCCAATGGTATTTGTGGACCTTGCCAACAAGGAAAACAAACTAAAAGCATGCACAAAAAGGGCAAGTATCTCTCCACCAAGGAGCCCCTAGAGCTTCTCCACATGGATCTCATGGGTCCTATGCAAACCGAGAGTTTAGGTGGAAAGAGATACATTTTTGTTTGTGTTGATGATTTCTCTAGATTTACATAGACATATTTTCTTAGAGAAAAATCCGAAATTTTTGATAAGTTTAAAATGCTTTGTACTAAAATACAAAATGAAATGAATTCTAATATTAAAATCATTAAACGGATTAGAAGTGACCATGGAAGGGAATTTGAGAATGCCTCTTTTGAAAGCTATTGCAATAGCTTAGGCATCTCCCATGAGTTCTCGGCTCCTAGGACACCTCAACAAAATGGAGTTGTTGAGAGGAAGAATAGGGTCCTTCAAGAGATGGCCCGTGTGATGTTGGTTAGCAACAATGTCCCTAGGAACCTATGGGCCGAAGCCGTCAATACGGCTTGCTATATAGGGAATCGTGTTTTCCTAAGGCCCGGATCTAGAAACACCTCTTATGAGTTATGGAAGGGTAGGAAGCCAAATGTTAGCTACTTCCACACATTTGGAAGCAAATGCTACATTTTAAATGACCGTGATCAACTTGGCAAATTTGATGCTAAGAGTGATAAGGGTATCTTTATTGGCTATACCTTGAATAGTAGAGCCTATAGAGTTTTCAACTTGAAGACTCGAACCGTAATGGAATCATCCAATGTTGTCATTGAGGATACAAGGCTCAAGTCGAATGACCATGAGGAGGAGGAAGTTTTAGAGGATGACTCTCCTTTGGAGAGGGTTGTGGTGACTCCCAATGTTGGGACATCCAATGACAATAATGAAGTCACACAACCTATTACTAGAGTCCCTCTCTTGGACTCTAATGAACCCGTTCCATGGGTCAGAAAACTCCATAACAAAGAAGATGTTATTGGAGATGTGAATGAGGGTGTTAGGACAAGGCGTCAAATAGCTAATCTCATTAGCTTTACATGCTACACCTCTCAAATTGAACCCAAAAAGGTTGATGAAGCCTTGAATGATGAATTTTGGGTTCTTGCCATGCAAGAAGAGCTAAACCAATTCGAAAGGAATAAGGTTTGGACTCTAGTTCCTAGGCCTAAAAGCACTAATGTAATAGGCACTAAGTGGATTTATAGGAACAAATCCGATAAGGATGGCAACATAGTGCGGAACAAGGCTAGACTTGTAGCACAAGGGTACTCTCAAATTGAGGGTATCGACTTTGAGGAGACATTTGCTCCCGTTGCCCGTTTAGAGTCTATTAGGCTTCTCTTGTCCATTTCTTGTGTGCACAAGTTCAAATTGCACCAAATGGATGTCAAGAGTGCCTTCCTCAATGGCTTCTTGCAAGAGGAAGTGTTTGTTGAACAACCCAATGGGTTTGTGGATGCATACCACCCTAACCATGTCTATCGCCTCAAGAAGGAACTATATGGGTTGAAACAAGCACCGATGGCTTGGTATGAGCGCCTCACTAAATTTCTTGTTGACAATAACTACACAAGGGGTAGTGTTGACAAGACGCTATTCATCAAGAAAGACAATGATGAGCTTTTCATAGCTCAAATATATGTTGATGACATAGTTTTTGGCTCCACCAACAACACCAAGGTCCAACAATTTGTTGATGTCATGTCTCATGAATTTTAGATGAGTAGAGAATGCCAAACATTGTGATACACCCATGAGTACCACTTTGAAGCTAAGCAAGGATGCTAGTGGTAAAAGTGTGGAACAAACTCTATATCGAGGCATGATAGGTAGCTTGCTTTATTTGACCGCAAGTAGGCCCGATATATCTTTTAGTGTGGGTGTGGGTGTGTGTGCTAGGTACCAAGCGGATCCCAAGGAGTCCCATCTCTCTTCCGTAAAGAGAATCATTCGCTATGTGAATGGGACATCCAACTATAGGATTTGGTACTCTTTTGACACTAATGCTAGTCTTGTAGGCTTTAGTGATGCGGATTGGGCAGGAAATTGTGACAATAGGAAAAGCACATCGGGCGGTTGCTTCTTCCTAGGCAACAACTTGGTGTCTTGGTTTTGCAAGAAGCAAAACTCAATTTCCTTGTCCACAGCCGAAGCCGAATACATAGCCATGGGAGTGGATGCACACAACTCCTATGGATGAAGTAAATGCTAGTAGACTACGGATTCAACCAAGGTACTCTCACTCTCTTTTGTGATAACATAAGTGCCATTAATATTTCCAAGAATCCGGTGCAACATTCTAGAACTAAGCATATTGACATCCGCCATCATTTCATTAAAGAGCTTGTTGAAAATAAATGCATAGTACTTGAACATGTAGGTACTAATGATCAACTTGCGGACCTATTTACTAAACCCTTAGATGCTACTCGATTTAAAACACTAAGTAGATCTATTGTGATATGTCTTGTGGAGTGATGAGTTTTGTGATTGACCCCATACAAGCAAAGAGAGCTATTTTGCATTCTTGTCACTTGCAAAAAATTTGAAATATCTTATGCCTCTTCTCTTAATTGCTTGAGTAAGCTTGGTTGCACATATGTATATATGTTTTCAATTCAATAAATGTGAACCTTGCTTGTTTACAATCCATGTCATATTTATGTTCAAACATGCATTTTTGGACTAGGAGATGTATATAGGAAGTATGATTTGAATGACCTATGGTTATCTCCATGACATGATGATTCTTTTATAACATGCTAATGTCAAATGAAAAAGCATAAAATTCATATAACATGCTCACATGAAAAGCATGAATTGATGATTGCATATTCTTAAAATGCAAAACTTGTGTGAAAGCTTATGAGACTCAAAATGAATAAAGGATCTAGTATCCATTCAAAGGAATTGAAATTCCAAATGTCTCTCTTTCTTTATTGGTTGACCATGGCTACTATCATACGGATATCTTATCCGGAAAAATCAAAAAGGGTGCAAAGTCGCTCATGCCATGTTTCGCTTATAAAGTTGGATATAGTTGTTCTTAAATTGAAATCAATAAATTCTATATCCTTGCTTTACTCATGACATTGGTGAAATTGGTTTGAATTCTTATTAGAAACCTTTTTCATTTGCTTTGCCAAATACCATTGTATTTTGGACTTGAATGCTACATGTCTTGTATGCAAAACATGTTTGATTCACACATTTTTTTAAAAAATAAATCTCCTTGTTTCTCTCCAATTAATTGAGATACATAAAGTGACTTATATTGATTATGCAAATGTCTTGCATGCTTCTATCTCTCGTTGCTATGAGTGACCCGGTTGGGACTACTCCTTTGCCTATATCATGAAAAAAAAGGGGAGTAGGA
The DNA here is from genome assembly GCA_008009225.1 of Acer yangbiense. Taxonomy (NCBI): domain Eukaryota; kingdom Viridiplantae; phylum Streptophyta; class Magnoliopsida; order Sapindales; family Sapindaceae; genus Acer; species Acer yangbiense. Next base: position 48,510,320 of record CM017761.1, on the reverse strand, counting down.
TATGGTAAGGAGAGTTGCAAAATATAGAAGCAATTATGCATATTGGGGAGAACATTCATTGAGGGGGAGTAACCCGTTGAGGGGGAGCATTGCATATACATACATTGCATGATGTTGTACCTAATTTCTTAAATGCAAATGCTTGTTCTTGCTCTCACTTGATTCATCTCACTTCTTACTTGTATTGGAAATGTTAGAAACTTGATTTTAAGGGATTGATTATTCTACAAGAGGTTGAAGACTTCACGTTGCATTTTCTTATCTCTTTGTAATGTAGAATATCATTGTAGTCCCGTAGTTTCTATTTTTTATTGTGAGGAATCAATGTGAGTGGTGGTTTTGTCACGAAATAGCCAAAGGGGGAGATTGTAAGGTTCCCATTTGTTGATTGGCTCATTTCGTGGACAAACCACATGTTGGGGTTCTTTGTAAGGGTAGCTTAGGTGTTGTTGTTATTGCTCAAGCCCTTTGAAGACCTCGTCTTGATAAGCACCGAAGGTAAATTTGTATGTGCTTACTTTTCTTTAAAGAGATTAGTTGCACACACACACTTAACATACATTGCATATGTGTGCATTCTCTTCACTTGTCACATTTCACACTTGCACTTATTTGTTATATATTGTTGTGTGTAATTGTGTCTTGTTGTCTTGTAATTTGTTTCCCGATAGTTTTCGGAAACGTCCGCGCATGCACTAGAATGTGCTTGGTTTAGCGCGAGGACCGCCTACGAAAAATGTCCTTGGCTTCTCCTTGGTTTTCACCTTTGTTGGTGATCAGCGGTTATGATCGGCGGTCGTGCCGCCGAATGAAACCGTCGTTCAAGACCTGATTGATTTTATCTCTCGGTCTAATTCGGCGGTTGAATCGGCGGTCACGAAACCGCCGAATGAAACCGCCGTTCAAACCTGATTGATTTTTTTATCTCAGGTTAGATTCGGCGGTTAGATCGGCGGTCACGAAATCGCATAATGAAACCGCCGTTGGTCCCCTTTCTTCTCAGGTCCAATTTGGCGGTTATGATCGGCGGCCTGGCCACCGATTGAAACCGCCGATCGGTCCGTTTCAGGGGCAAACTTGTCTTTTCACATGCTCTGTTTTTCATGCCTATAAATACATCACTTTCTCTTGTTCTGAATGTGACTCTTTAATCATCAAAAACCCTACTTTAAAAAGAGAGATTTTTAAGAGAGAAAGCAATCAAGTTTGCTCATTAAACACTCAAACCAAAATCCATTTGCATCAAAGTTCATCTAGCATTCTCTAGCATATCTAGGATGCTTGCTTGCATGGGTCTTTCATCATCACACTTGCTTTGGTAAGTTTTTCACTATTATCATACATAATTAGTGTTTAATTTATTATGGCATCTCTTTTATTACTTGATTGTTCTTAGATTAAATTCTACATAACAACCAGCGTTTTCAATTTTAGCCTTGCAATTTTACTAATAAGAACTCTTGGGAGGATATCAATAAAATTACATTGAGTGTGTTACCAAGATATCGACCATCAATGTTTTCTCTCACGAAAATCCCTCCTTGGGGAGTAGATCTCGTTTGAGTCAATTGTCTAGTCTATCCTTGTAAGGAAGTATTTTGCCAAATTCCATTCATGGACGCCCCTTGGGGGGATTACCAATAAATAATAAAGCTCAACTAACCTTGGAGGCCATAGGTGTTACAAAACACCTTCTCCCACTCAATTATTTAAGGCGTGTGATTAAATCCCATAGAATGATTTACCAAGTTATCTAGATGCCAATTTAGATACCTAAATCATTCAATGCATGTTCTAACCAAAAGAGATATATGAGTGGCACTCCTATTCTATATGACATGTTATCATACAATAACAAATATTGTAATATATATGCAAAAATAAATAGCCACAATTTTGGTCCATCCTAGAAAAGCAAGTAAATTACAATTGTTGGAAATACAAGATCTTCCTTCTTGGCGAACAAAAATACAAGCGGCCAACGTCCACTTGCCCACCCGAATCCGCATGTGGCTGACCCAAATGCACCCCTTGGCTGCCCGGCATGGGCGTGCGCAGACCTCACTCATATGGGCAAGCCGTGCGCAGCCCATACCTTACCTAGGGTGCGCACGGGGTGCTCAAGTGCTCGGGTTTGGTTCCAGTTGCTTCCTTTTTCTTCAAGTCTTCGAAACATCAATACTCAAAAATATTACAGCAGTTTATTTACATATATAATACTGCAGCAGTTTTTTTTTTTTTTTTTTCTTTTTTTAATTTAAACTACTGCAGAATTTTTTAACATTAAATAATGCAGTATTTTTTAATACAATTTCTACTGCAGTATTTTATTACAATAGAAAAATAAAATAAAAAACTTAGCAACTATCAAGAAGGAATTTGTGACGATAATAGGCCACCCTTCTTGTTACAATTCCAAAACAAAAATACATTGAAATTCTAGGACCAAAATCGAGCAACAACAATCCACATAATAAACATATATAAATCCATACATTCACATGTAATTATATATGCGAATACCTAGAGTGTCATCTCTTTCTAAACATGCATAATCACAATAAAAAGAAATAGATTCACGTATACATATTTTAATTAATTAAAGGGTACAACCAAGGCTCTGATACCAATTGTAGGGAAAAATACGGTCAATGCAGCGGAAGCGAGACTAAAAAAAAGGGGTTTTAGTATAGTTTAAAATTTTTTCTTTTATGAACCTTAACCCTTAAATTAATTAAACATATATAATCAAAAGTATCATACCTTTGTCTCGTGATCCGATTGACATTGCGTCGATGGTAATCCGCAAGATATTCCAATCCAATCACGAACGTAAATCACCTAGGAGCGTGGTCTCCCATTCTTTGAATTGTGTACCTGAGGATGGATAACAAAATCTTTTCTTTTTCGTTAGTCACAACAAGTTCCAAGAGACAACAAAGAATGTTCCGGTTATAGAGTTGCTGTATTTTGATGAATAATGTTGTAAATTCTTATTATTCATAACAGGTATATATACAACAGCTATTAAGAATAAATGTCCTATAATCATGTCCTTTGACAGAGAGTAGAAATGGGCATAGATCAAGGAAGTATACATAGCAATAATCAGCTAATTACAGGGAATTATTCACACAATAATGTCCTTAAATGGACTCTACAATTTCGGTCTATCACCGGTCACTTTTGAATTCACAATCTTTAGAATGAAACTCGCGTGAACCTTATTCGAAATTGTGCACAAAACCTTTTGATGTCAAAATAACTAGTGCACTATCGAAATAAGAACAAACTTTTCTCTCTATTCCTCTTTGCCGAAAATCACACTAGTCTTAGAGTTGGATTCTATTTTTCTCTAGCAAAAGAAAAAACTCTCAAAACCAAGACATTAGGGTTTTTGAAAATATACAAAGAATATATATTTATATCTTTAGTGGCCGCTCAATCTTATATATATTTTTGCGCCGCTTACTATATCATATATTTTTGCGCCTATGCCCAATATATATATATATATATATATATGTTATATAGTCAAAATCTGCACTTTACTTATATATATATATATATACTGCACCGAATACCACTTATATTATATATATATTTATTTCTATAAAGCATATATATATCTATATATATTCCGGTTAATTGCCATATATATTTTATATATATCTATATATTGAGGCCGAAATCCTTTACCATTTAGGATTTATGTCTTTTGACTTAAATCCTAATCCTAGGTAGATTTCCTTAGAATTCCAAACCCTAATCCAACTCTTTAGTGTATTTGTGACTATATAAAAGACTTCCTTATTTGACTAGATAAATAAATCCCTTATTTATCTACTTACCAAATAAAGTCTTTTATTTTATTTATACTATCACAATAGTTTACTACTAAGAAATATATTTCCTAGTCAGAAAAAGATTTTGATTTTTAATTAAATAATTAATTAATCAATTAATTAATTTCCATTTAATCAAATAATAAAAATAAAACAATATAATATCATATATATATCTCGGCCATGTGTCATATATATTAATATATCTATATATTGTTTTTCTATTTTATTAAATCCATTGGACCTTAATAAAAGGTCCACATGTGAACCAGACCCATTCTTACTAAAAGAAACAAGCCCACATGCCTTTCATTAATATATTAATATAATTGATCAGCCCATTAAATAAATAATGTGCAAATTATATTCTTAATATATTAAATACAATTCTAGATGGACCCATAAATTGGTCCGGTAGAATATATCAAGTGATCCATGCAAGTCCGTGTAGATTGGGGATCTTGGCGGGCTATCTAAATTTAAGCTTCAACAGACATAACCTAATCACAATCAACAAATGATTCACTTAGGTCCGATCTATTAATTTTAATTCATTCCACTAAAAAGCTAAAATTGAACTCTTAAATAAAGATAGAATAAGAAGATGTTCCTCATTCATACCCTAGACAATCATATTGGAGATAGTGTATCCTCGTGAATAATATCAGTAATCGCCAAGAGCTCATAGACCGCCAAGAGCTCATAGACTGCCTATAGCTCTCCTAGTTACCATATTTACTCATATGACCACGTTTTGAACTTGGATACTTTGACTTATCCAGAAGCCATGTTTTCAATAGACACTATCGAAAACTCAACGTTGAGATTTAATATCCAATTACCTCAAAACATCCATATGATGATATTATACTCTCATTTAATAAATGGAGCCACGATGTCCATATCTATAAATGAAGTCCTCTATCGATTAACAAATGAATATCACCAAACTATCGAGGATAGACTATGCTATATAATCGTACTCATTGATAACTCAAATGATACCACTTGCAACCATAAGTCCATCATTTATCTCAGGATTAAGATAGACTCTCCGATTGTCCTGATAATGAAAAGACTATTATCTACTGACGGTTCTAGATAAAGCTTTTCATTGTGATCCAGTTCAATGTACCCAGTGCACTAGATTCTTTTACTCGAAGACCCTCTGATGATTTTAGACTCATCATAACTCATTTGATCCCACTCAAATGCTAGCAAAAGAATTCTACAACTTTAACAAGGTAAAGGTGCCCAACCTTTAACTTAAGTTGTGAACATTATTCAAGACTAACTAAAGAATTGTGTCTTCCTCATACATATCTAGATGTACGAACAATTCTTCTTATCTCATAGTCTTTAGACCTTATGATTATTTACTTTGACAATTATAATATTAAACTATAAATGCTATAAGATTTGTTAAACCAGAAATCACTTTATTAATATGAAAAAGATTGTCAATTACAATATTACACTCTTGTTATTGAGCATAATCCTAACAGTGGGGACTAGGTTGGCTAAAGAGGCAGAAATTGTAGGATCAAACCAAGATGCAGGGGAGAAGAAGGATGTTGGAGATGCATGATTTGATGTTGTTTTTATCTCTTTTCTCATACATTTTTGCAGCCCAGAAATGGGGCTTGGGCTCCTTGTTTGATCAATACATATATATTTTTTGCAAATATATATATATATAATGTGATCATGTTGAATCCTGGTAGGGCTTGGCACCCAAACGCTCATAACATTGATAGATCATACTCGGAATGTTGACATTGACAAAGTCTCCACTTCATCTAGGTTGACATCTAACTTCTGCTGCCCAACTCTATAAATATCTCGTCCTTCCTCTCCACTTACTCATACTGATTTAAATTTCAAAAAGCAAACTCTAACTTTCTTTCAAAATCCAGAACCTTCTTTCAAAAAGTCTTCATTTTCCTCCTTTGAGTTCCAACCTTGTCTTCTCCAACAAAATCTCCCGGTAACCTTGGTGAGCTTCACAACCAAGAGGAGAATCATTCTGTTGATAGCTCCTCCCTAATTTTGAGAAAGAGGGGTCGAGATAGAGACGACATAATGGTAAGCAGGTTTCTTTCTTCCTTTCATGATTCCCGGATTGCCTATCTGATCGCGCTCTAAATGTTAACATTTAGCGCTCTCTTTTCCTATCTTTTGTGTTCGTTTCTAAGAACTTTTGTGTATATAATGTGTGTTTTAGTTATGTGCAGATAAATGTCCCACAAAGATGGTGTTTGTACCAAATGTGGGCAAAATAGGGCAATTATTTATCAAGAAGACCACCACTGGTTCGTTCTGCAGGAAAGTAGCCGCAGACCAGAAAGTATAAAGCCGCGGGAAATAACCCACGGAAGTAGGGGAGCATGAAGACGCGGAGAAGATCCCACGAGTTTAGTCACTCTGGCTCATGGGAATGAAGCAGTGAAATGAAACTGAGGGAATCCCACGCAGGAATTCCTCCGTAGGAACAAAACCGCGAGACAGAAGGAACAAACCCGCAGAACCCATGCTGGAATACCACCGTGGGAAATAAGCTGCGGGCTGAAGTTGCCAGGCCCCTGCCAGAGCTGAAATGATGATATTTCTCATGGGTATTTTTGTCTTTGCACACCCCCATTCATGCCCAATACTTGCCCAACCTATATATACACCTTTTTGCCTCTCTTTCTAAGGGTGACCAACCAACCAAAAATATCATAGAGCTTAGCTCTTACACCTCAAAAGAGAGAGAGCAACCTTCAAGCTTCCATGGAGGATTAGATACGAAGAGAAAGAAGGCTTGTGTGTCAAGCCATAGATGTTCATTAGATAGGGAGAGCTTTTGGAGGACTTGTCTTCAAGGGTGATCTCTTACTTCTCATCTATTTGTATTTCTATTGATGTGTAACACTGAAAATATATATAAACGTGACCTAAAGTAATCTAGAGGGGGGGTGAATAGATTTTAAGCATTTTTACCCAATTTTCGAGATTAGTCAAATTTACGAAAATGCCCCAATCTAGTCAATATACAAAACAAGCATATAAGTGCGGAAATTAAAGGACACACAATATTTACGTGGAAACCCACACGGGGAAAAACCACGGGCTGTTATGTGCGCCACACGAGAACCTCGAATCCACTATTTGCAAATACGATTACAATTTAGGTTGACCACATCACACCTAAAATTACTAATCCGTCTTTGCTACCCGCGGGCCTTTAATAGTGACTCTAGTCCCTTGCTTGCAAACTACCTAAGAGGTAAATACAAGACTTGTCTCTAAGGTGAAGAGATAGCACAACCTAAGGTGAATATGTGAAATACTCAAGATGCTTAATGTAAGGATTCCCGTTTTGTTGATTGGCTTATTTCGTGGTCAAACCACATGTTGGGGTTTTGAATGTAAGGGTAGTCTAAGTGTTTAATGTTGTAGATCAAAGGCCCTTCCATGACCTCAAGATACAAGCACGCCAAAGGTATAATCTCTTGTGCTTGGTTTTCTTTGAAGAGATTTAGTAGCACACACACACTTAGCATTCTTGCTATGATTGCATATTTGCTTATTTTTATGTGCATCTCTTCACATGTCACTTTACACACTAGCACTTTGGTTGATATATCTTGTTGTGTGTATATGTGCCTCAAAATTCGTTTCCCGACATTGTTCGGAAACGTCCGCGCTTGCACTAATGAGTGCTTGGTTTCGCGCGAAGACCGCCTATGGAGAATGCCCTTGGCTTCTCCTTGGTTTTCACCATTGTTGGTGATCGGCGGTTATGATCGGCGGCCTAGCCGCCGAATGAAACCGCCGTTTCAGTCCAGATTGGTCTGAAGCAATTATGCGGTCAAGATCGGCAGTCACGACAGCCGTTCGAAACCGCCGTTCATACCTGATCGATTTTAATCCCTCGGGTTTGATTCGGCGGTTGGATCGGCGGTCGTGAAACCGCCGAATGAAACCGCCGTTGATGCTCTGTTCTTCACGAGCTCAATTCGGCGGTCGTTATCGACGGCCTGGCCGCCGATTGAAACCGCCGAACGGTGCGTTTCAGGGGCAAAATTGTCTTTTCACATGCCCAATTCTTGATGTCTATAAATATCTTATTTTCTCATTCTCTAATCAAGTTTCTTGAGTTATTAGAACCCTAAACTTTCAAGAGAGATTTTTGAGAAAAAATCAAATCAAGAACTCAACTTTAAACACTCAAATCAAATCCCTTTTGCATCAAATTTCATATTTGATCTTCTATGCCTTCATAGAATTGATCAATGCATGGTTTTGAATCATCACATCTTATTTGGTATGTTCTTCACTAACTTCATATTAATTTAGTGTTTTTCATATTAATACATCTCTTTAATTACTTGTATGCTTTTGATTATATGCTAGATACAAGTTAGAGATTATTTGTGATGAAAATGATTGAGTGTTGATTGTGATAGCTAATTAGGTTTTTGCTTAATCTTGATTAGCTAAGCTATTTGACATGTCATTTAGCAATTGATATATAGGGTTGATTAAATTGATTATATCATCATCCTAGATAAGCATCTAAGGTTACCTAGCCTTGTTTGTTATTTGAATATTCATATATATTCACATAGGTTGTTTCTCTTCATTGAGAAGTAAGTCTTGAGGCTAAGAGTGCTTAGGCCTCAAGCAAATTGGAATAGGGTTGCTAATAAAGGCCCGCTGGGTAGAAGTGAGGGGTTACAGACCGGAGTGTTAGATGAGGTCTACATAGGTTGTAAACTTCATTTCAATTAGTGATTTTGAGTTCCGAGTGTGGCGCACTATACAGCCCGTGGTTTTTCCCAGTGGTTGGGTTTCCACGTATATATCAAGTGTTATTTAAATTCTGCATCTTATTACACTTGTATGTATTTTTGACTAGTAGGGGCATTTTCGTAAAATTGACTTGCATGCGAAAATTGGGTAATAATCGTTAAATTCTATTCACCCGATAATATATAGAACACACCTCGAGTATTCTTTTCAATTGGTATCAGAGCGGGTTCCTAGACATACATAGGTGATCCTAGCTCATTTTTGGTGTGTTTTGCATTTGTGTGATTCTTTGATCATTCATACATTTTGCATTCATTTCATCCATTCATTATACACTATGAGTGGAATCGGTGGTTCAAATGAGGGTGCTTCGAGCGTAAGGCCACCCCTCCTCACCGGTATAAATTACTCCCAATGGAAAGGGAAGATGGAGGCATATGTGTGTCAAATCCATGATAGGGCATGGATGGCCATTGAAGATGGATATTCGCCTCCTATGATGACTCCCACAGGTGGAGGAGAAGAAGTGCTCAAGCCTAAGGCACAGTTGACACAACCCGAGTTTGAGTTGTCCAAGTGGAATCAAAAGGCGTGGCACGCCCTTATATGTGTAGTGGACGAAAATCAGTACAAACTGATTCAGGACACTAAGATAGCCAAGGAGGCATGTGACATCTTAGAGGTTGCACACGAGGGAACCGAAGTAGTGAAGGACTCCAAACTTCAAGTCCTCCAAACTCAATTTGAGACACTTAGGATGGAGGAGAATGAGTGCTTCAACGACTTCGAGATTAGGTTGATGGACATTGTCAACCAAAGTCATCAACTTGGTGACCCTTACTCGGATAGAAAGATCAAGCAAAAGATAATGAGATCGCTTCCCGAGAGGTTTGAGTCTAAAGTGACGGCTTTAGAAGAAAACAGTGATTTTAAGGACATGAAGCCGAGCGAGGTAATAGGTAGACTTCTCGCCTACGAGTCTAGGAAGGGTCCTAGCTCCACTCCTTCAAAGAAGCAAAAAGGGATTGCTTTGAGAGCTTCCAAGGTTGAGAAGGAGGACAAGGATGACTCGGATGAAGACATGGCACTTTTAATGAGAAATTTCAAGAAGTTTGTAAAATTCGAGAAGAAGGGTCATGCATCCAAAAGGCAAGAATTAAAGAAAAGGGTTCCTTTCAAGAAGGTTGAGCATAGGCAAGAAAATAGCGAAAGGAAAGGGATCCAATGCTATGAGTGTGGTGGCATAGGTCATATCTCACTAGATTGTGGGAATTTGAAGAACAAGAGAGAAAAAATGATGGCCGCCATTTGGAGTGAAAGTGATGACTCCGGAGAGGGAGATAAGTCATCAAGTGATGATGAGCTTATCAATAACTTCAAGGCATTGGGTGCCACTTGTGAAGAAAATGAAGTTGTTGGTAAGAATTCCGTTGCTAGTGATCCCATAGAAAAGAAAGTCGAAGAAGTAGCTCTAGAAGAGATAGTTGTTGCTTCACATTGGGATATGGCACTTATTGACTCAAGAGATCAAGGTGAAGGTCTTGTTGAGGAAATTGGATCCATAGGAGAGGAGGAGAGTCTAGAAGATGACACTAGTGGAGATAACTCCTTTTCTAACTCTACAAATGGAAATGTAGAGAATATGGATGTGCATGAATTTATAGTCAATGTTGAAAGCTCCATGAAGAAGAAAGATAGATTTCTAAGGATTTTAGAGGAAGAAAATCTAGAGCTTACAACATACAATGACCTCCTAAAGAAGCAAGTGGAGAAGATGGATCTTAAGGACAACTTTGAAAGTTTTGAAAGCTCTAAGTTAAAGAATGAAAAAGAGATTCAAAGGTTAAAGGAAGAACTACTTAGGCTTTCAACACAAGTGGACCACTTGAATGATGAAGTGGTAAGATCCATGGTGGAAGAAGACAAGCTAAAAGATGAGCTAGCTTTGTCTAAGAGGAATGAAGAGGGTTTGAAGAGAGAGCTTGTTGAAGCCAAAGAGTCATTGACTAGAATGACCACAAGCACCAAGAAGCTTGACAACATACTTGGTGTAGGAAAAAGCCCTTGTGACAAAAGAGGTCTTGGATTCGAAGTGAGCAAGGATTGCTCTATTCCTAAGAAGACCGTATTTGTGAAGCGTTTGGGTAAGATAGAAGCGTCACCGGTGCAAACTCTTAGGAAGAAGTTAGAACTAGGACAATGTTCGAAAAATGCACAAGTGAAGGTGGTGAAAGCAAGACAACCCCAAGCTCAATGGATTAGAGCCTCTCGAGTCAACTCTCCTCAACAAATGACTCACTATGAAAAGAGGCAAAACATGCTACCTCATCCAAGGAGGCAACCCATTCCGGTTCAACCAAATAGAAGACATGAACCGGCTCAACACCAAAGGAGACATCAAATGCATGATAAGTCTCCAATGACTTCACACGGATATGGTATGAATTCTTACTTTGTACCAACTTGTCATTATTGTGGTGTTTATGGGCATATTAGACCTAAGTGCTTTAAGTACATTAAGCATTGTAGGATTAATAGCATGATAGAGAAAAAAAGGCTAAGAAAAGCCCACTTGCATGAGCCTAGGAAATCCTTTGTCAATAATCCTAGGTTAGTGAATGACATGCAACCTTTGACCACTAAGAAGAAAAATGTCATATCTATATGGATAAGGAAAAATGAACCCGTTTGCTACGAGACTAACAAGTCTCAAATAGGTTCAACTAAGTCCAATGGACTTGGTAGGTCCATAGGACCTCATGCCCTTCATTAATGAAGGATGATACTAACCCCATATGGGGAACTCAAGCAAAGAGAGCTATTTTTGCATTCTTGTCACTTGCAAAAAATTTGAAAAATCTTATGCTTCTTGGTTGATTGCTTGAGTAAGCTTGGTTGCACATATGTATATATGTTTTCAATTCAATAAGTGTGAACCGTGCTTGTTTACAATCCATGTCATATTTATGTTCAAACATGCATTTTTGGACTAGGAGATGTATGTAGGAAGTATGATTTGAATGACCTATGATTATCTCCATGACATGATGATTCTTTTATAACATGCTAATGTCTTATGAAAAGCATGAAATTCATGTACATGCTCAAATGAAAAAGCATGAATTGATAATTGCGTTCTTAAATGCAAAAACTTGTGTGAAAAAAAAAAAAAAAAAAAGGCTTATGAGACTCAAATGAAAAAGGATCTTGTATCCATTCAAGGATTTTACAATCCAAATGTCTCTCTTTCTTTATTGGTTGAACATGTCTACTATCATACGGGTTTCATTCCCGGAAAAATCAAATAGGGTGCAAAGTTGCTCATGACATGTTTAACTTATAAAGTTGGATATAGTTGTTCTTAAATTGAAATCAATGAAATTTCTATATCCTTGCTTCTCTCATGACAATGGTGAAATTGGTTTGAATTCCTATTAGAAACCTTTGTCATTTGCTTTGCCAAATACCATGGTATTTTGGACTTGAATGCTATATGTCTTGTATGCAAAGCATTTTGTTTCACACATTTTTATTTTAATAAATCTCCTCGTTTCTCTTCGATTAATTGAGATTGCATAAAGTGACTTATAATGATTATGCATATACTAGAATGCTACTATCTCTCTTTGCCTTAAGTGACCCGGTTGGGGACTACTCCTTTGCCTATATCATGACAAAAAGGGGGAGTAGAATGTGGTAAGGGGAGGTGCAAATTGTTATAGCAATTGGTGCACATTGGGGAGAATATATATTGAGGGGGAGTAACCCTTTGAGGGGGAGCATTGCATACATAAAACAACATGATGTTGTGCTTAATTTTTTAAATATGCAAATGCTTGTTTTAATCTCACTTGATTCATCTCACCTTTTCTTGTTTTGAAAAGTTTAGAAACCTTGTTTTAGGGAATGATTGTTCTACAAGAGATTGAAGGCTTCAAGTTTTATTTTTTATATATCTCTTTGTATTGTAGAAAATCTTCATTGACCCATAGGTTTATTTTGTTGTGAGGAATCAATGTGAGTGGTGGTTTTGTCACGAAATAGCCAAAGGGGGAGATTGTAAGGATTCCCGTTTTGTTGATTGGCTTATTTCGTGGTCAAACCACATGTTGGGGTTTTGAATGTAAGGGTAGTCTAAGTGTTTAATGTTGTAGATCAAAGGCCCTTCCATGACCTCAAGATACAAGCACGCCAAAGGTATAATCTCTTGTGCTTGGTTTTCTTTGAAGAGATTCAGTAGCACACACACACTTAGCATTCTTGCTATGATTGCATATTTGCTTATCTTTATGTGCATCTCTTCACATGTCACTTTACACACTAGCACTTTGGTTGATATATCTTGTTGTGTGTATATGTGTCTTATAATTCGTTTCCCGACATTGTTCGGAAACGTCCGCGCTTGCACTAATGAGTGCTTGGTTTCGCGCGAAGACCGCCTATGGAGAATGCCCTTGGCTTCTCCTTGGTTTTCACCATTGTTAGTGATCGGCGGTTATGATCGGCGGCCTGGCCGCCGAATGAAACCCCCGGTTCAGTCCAGATTGGTCTGAAGCAATTATGCGGTCCAGATCGGCGGTCACGACCGCGGTTCGAGACCGCCGTTCGAAACTGCCGTTCATACCTGATCGATTTTAATCCCTCGGGTTTGATTCGGCGGTTTGATCAGTGGTCATGAAACCGCCGAATGAAACCGCCGAATGAAACCGCCGTTGATGCTCTGTTCTTCACGAACTCAATTCGGCGGTCGTTATCGGCGGCCTGGCCGCCGATTGAAACCGCCGAATGGTGCGTTTCAGGGGTAAAATTGTCTTTTCACATGCCCAATTCTTGATGTCTATAAATATCTTATTTTCTCATTCTCTGATCAAGTTTCTTGATTTATTAGAACCCTAAACTTTCAAGAGAGATTTTTGAGAAAAAATCAAATCAAGAACTCAACTTTAAACACTCAAATCAAATCCCTTTTGCATCAAATTTCATATTTGATCTTCTATGCCTTCATAGAATTGATCCATGCATGGTTTTGAATCATCACATCTTATTTGGTATGTTCTTCACTAATTTCATATTACTTTAGTGTTTTTCATATTAATACATCTCTTTAATTACTTGTATGCTTTTGATTATATGCTAGATACAAGTTAGAGATTATTTGTGATGAAAATGATTGAGTGTTGATTGTGATAGCTAATTAGGTTTTTGCTTAATCTTGATTAGCTAAGCTATTTGACATGTCATTTAGCAATTGATATCTAGGGTTGATTAAATTGATTATATCATCATCCTAGATAAGCATCTAAGGTTACCTAGCCTTGTTTGTTATTTGAATATTCATATATATTCACATAGGTTGTTTCTCTTCATTGAGAAGTAAGTCTTGAGGCTAAGAGTGCTTAGGCCTCAAGCAAATTGGAATAGGGTTGCTAATAAAGGCCCGCTGGGTAGAAGTGAGGGGTTACAGACCGGAGTGTTAGACGAGGTCTACATAGGTTGTAAACTTCATTTCAATTAGTGATTTCGAGTTCCGAGTGTGGCGCACTATACAGCCCGTGGTTTTTCCCAGTGGTTGGGTTTCCACGTATATATCAAGTGTTATTTAAATTCCGCATCTTATTACACTTGTATGTATTTTTGACTAGTAGGGGCAAAATTGACTTGCATGTGAAAATTGGGTAATAATCGTTAAAATCTATTCACCCCCCCTCTAGATAATATATAGAACACACCTCGAGTATTCTTTTCACTTAAAAATGCAAGGTTAGACATTCAAGCTTATCTAGGGATGGATGAACATGTTAGACATTCCTAGATATCATATCACTAGATGACATGCATATAACAACACTAAATAAGCAACCAAAATCCTATATGCATAATCTATCACAAAACAACTCACAAACCACAATAAAACAATCTTGAAACTAAGTCAAGTCATAAAGATGCAATCTTGAATCAATTCAAGTGATAAAGAAGCTATCTTGTAAAGCAAAAACATATAGATATGAGAATGATGTTCTAGATACAAGTCATGTGAGCAAAACTAAAAACCCTAAATGAAATCAACCTAGAATTATGCTAGATGATGAATGAAAGATGCAAGATGAAGGGTTTTGTGATTTGGAAGCTTAAAGATGAAGTCTTGATACCTTAGCTTGAAGATACTCAATCATGCTCTCAAAAGTGTAATTTTTGCTCTAGAAAACGAGCCAAGACTATCAAGACATATATAAATGGGATCCAAGTGAAGTGACATTGTTTTGAAAAAATGGCCTGAAAATGCCTTGGGCGCTGTACAGGTCGCTGTACGTAGAGCGACTTGAACAGCGCTTTTGAACATCGCCTGAACAGCGCCAGAATTCTGATCTGCTCTGCCAAGGAAGGGCGCTGTACGTACAGCGCTTTCGTACAGCGCTCGTACAGTGCCTACACAAAAATGCATCAGGTCTAATGCAAAAAAATGACCCATTCTCATCAGGTCTGAAGGGGCGCTGTTCGAACAGCGCCTTGAAGAGCGCTTTGAACAGCGCCCTTTGCAACAAATGTACTCCTAGACCTAATGCATGACAAGGCTTTGGGAATACAAAATGCAATCAACAAGGCATGCAAATAATGTGAGTGTGTGCAACTACATCTCTTCAAAATAGAGTTAAGTCAAGAGAGCTACCTTCCTTGAAGCTCTTGATCACACAATGAGGTTTTCTTCCATTCTAAGCTACCCTTACAAATAGAACCCCATTGTGATTTTGCCAACGAAATACGCCAATCAAAAGTGAGGCACTTACAATCTCCCCCTTTGGCTATTTCGTGACAAAATCACCACTCACATAGCAACCTCACAAAACAAAAGATTGGTCAACAAAAATTTTCTACATTACAATAAAGCTCCTAGTCTAAGTCTTGAACATCTTCAAGTCAATTCCAAGCTTTTAGAAAAAATCCAACCTACACACAATCAACAAGAAAAATACCTTCCAAGAACAAGTGAGTGAGAGATGCTAATGACAAAAGAAATGCCTTTTCAAAAAGGAATCAAACAAGCAATGTAATGCAATGCAACTCCCCCTAAATGCAATCATCTCCCATCATGGGTTAATCACTCTCAACTCCCCCTCAATGCAATGCCTAGAAGCACAAATACCCCCAAACCTTACTCCCCCTTTTTGTCATGAGATAGGCAAAGGGAGTCTCCCCTAATGGATAAGCATTAGCAAGGAGAGTTTGTAGCACGAACACATATGCAATCAAATAGGCAATTTTATGCACCTCAATCAAGTAAGAGAGATTCAAGGAGTTTTATTTTATTAAAAATGTGTGACAATAATGCTTTGCATGCAAGACATGTTGCATCTAAGACCAAAACAATGGTATTTGGCAAAGCAAACAACAAAGGTTTCTAATAGAATTCAAACCAATTTCACCCTTTGTCACGGAAAAAGCAAGGATATAGAATTTTAGTATTTCAAAAAAGGCAACTATATCCAACTTTATAGGCAAAACAAGACATGAGCGACTTTGCACCCTATTTGATTTTTCCGGGTGAGATACCTGTATGATAGTAGCCTTGTTCTACAAATAAAGAAAGAGAGACTTTGGATATTAGGATCCTTTTGATTTAAGTCTCAATATTGCTTTTGCACACATATTTGCATTTAACATTTGCAATCAAACATTTCACATTTTCATCTCATACTTTTCAACTTAAGCATGACATTTAAAAGGAATTATCATGTCATGGAGATCAATTAAAGGCCATTCAAAAAGTACTTCCAAAGTACATCTCCTATTCCAAAAATGCATGTTTGAGCATAAATATGACATGGATTGCAAGCAAGGCAATGTAGCACACTTATTAAGCAAAAACATATAAGTAAGTACAACCAATCATCTCAAGCAATTAACTAAGAGGCATAAAATATATCAATGTGGCACAATGCATGATCATGCAACTTTGCTCTCTTTGCTTGAGCTCCCCATATGGGGTCAAGACACACCAAATCAACCCAATTGACAAATCCCAATAGTCTTGCTAAGGTTCCCAAATCTAATGGTGTCTAAGGGCTTTGTAAACAAATCCGCTAGTTGGTCATTTGTTCCCACATGTTCCAATGCAATGGTTTTGCTCTCAACTAGCTCTCTTATGAAATGGTGTCTAATGTCAATGTGCTTTTTCCTAGAATGTTGGACGGGATTCTTAGAGATGTTAATGGCACTCATATTATCACAAAATAAAGTAAGAGTACCTTGCTCCAAGCCATAATCGGCTAGCATTTGTTTCATCCACATCAATTGAGTGCAAGCACTACCGGCGGCAATATATTCTGCCTCGGCCGTGGATAGAGAAATTGAGTTTTGTTTCTTGCAAAACCAAGAGACCAAATTGTTCCCAAGGAAGAAGCAACCGCCCGATGTACTCTTCCTATCATCATAATTTCCCGCCCAATCGGCATCACTAAATCCAACAAGACTTGGATTAGTGTCAAAGGAGTACCATATCCCATGATTTGAGGTACCATTCACAAACCGAATGATCCTCTTCACCGCCACAAGGTGAGATTCTTTGGGATTAGCTTGGTACCTAGCACAAACACCCACACTAAAACAAATATCGGGCCTACTTGCGGTCAAGTAAAGCAAGCTACCTATCATGCCACGATATAGACTTTGTTCCACATCCTTTCCACTAGCATCTTTGCTAAGTTTCAAGGTGGTGCTCATGGGTGTGTCACAATGTTTGGCATTCTCAAGGCCAAACTTTTTCACTAGGCTCTTAGCATACTTAGCTTGGGATATGAAGATCCCATCATGCATTTGCTTGATTTGCAAGCCTAGGAAATAATTTAGTTCACCAACCATGCTCATTTCAAACTCATGAGACATGACATCAACAAATTGTCTAACTTTGGATTGGTTGGTGGAACCAAATACAATGTCATCAACATAAATTTGAGCTATGAATAGCTCATCTTTAGTGCACTTGATGAACAAAGTCTTGTCAACACTACCTCTTGAGTAGCCATTGTCAACAAGATAAAGAGTGAGGCGCTCATACCAAGCCCTCGGTGCTTGTTTCAACCCATATAGAGCCTTCTTGAGGCGATAGACATGAGAGGGGTGGTGTGGATCCACAAACCCCTTGGGTTGCTCAACAAACACTTCCTCATGCAATAAGCCATTGAGGAAGGCACTCTTGACATCCATTTGGTGTAACTTGAACTTGTACACACAAGAAATGGATAAGAGAAGCCTTATGGACTCAAGACGGGCAACGGAAGCAAAAGTCTCCTCAAAGTCAATACCCTCAATTTGAGAGTATCCTTGTGCAACAAGCCTTGCCTTGTTTCGTACAATGTTGCCATCCTCATCGGATTTGTTCCTAAACACCCATTTAGTTCCTATGACATTGGTGTTTTTGGGTCTAGGAACAAGAGTCCAAACCTCATTTCTCTCAAATTGGTTTAGCTCTTCTTGCATGGCAAGAACCCAAAACTCATCTTCCAAGGCTTCATCAACCTTTTTGGGTTCTATTTGAGAGGTGTAACAAGTGTAGCTAATTTGATTAGCTATTTGACGCCTAGTCCTAACACCCTCTCTAACTTCTCCAATGATATCATCCTTATCATGGAGCTTTCTAACCCAAGGAGCGGGTTCATTAGAGTCCAAAGGGGGAACTCTATTAAGAGGCAAATCATCCTCTTCATCTTGGTTTGACTTCACACCACTAGAAGTCTCACCACTTTCCTTCAAAGGAAGGTCATTCACCTCACAAACATCCTGTAGGGAAAAATACCGTAGTACACGCAGCGGAAGCGAGACTAAAAATAAGATTTAGTGACTTTTAAAATTTTTCCTTTATGAACCTTAAACCCTTTAATTAATTAAACATGCATATACAATAACCAAAAAGTAGAATACCTTTTGTCGCGTGATCCGATTGACTTACGTCGATGGTAATCCGCAAGATCTTCAATCCTAGCACGAACGTGGATCACCTAGGAGCGTGGTCTCCCTTTTTCTTTGAATTGCAAACCTGTGAATGGACAAAACAAACTTTCTTTTCTTTGTTAGTCACAAAAACAATCAAAAGAATGACTGAGATTATTCCGGTCACTTTTGAGTTCTCAATCTAATGATCGAAACTCGCGTGAACCTAGATCGATATCGTATACACAAGCTTATTGATGATTAAGCAAATAGTATACTATCAAAGAATAATCTAACACTTCTATTTGTTTTTG
This sequence comes from Acer yangbiense, assembly GCA_008009225.1. Lineage (NCBI taxonomy): Eukaryota > Viridiplantae > Streptophyta > Magnoliopsida > Sapindales > Sapindaceae > Acer > Acer yangbiense. The sequence goes on along the minus strand of CM017761.1, from coordinate 48,491,440 downwards.
TAGAATAAAAGCTTTCTATGAATTGAGAAGAAGAAGAAAATTGTCCTTGAACAACTTGTGGTGGCCGAAATCTATAAGAGCACTTATATAGGTGGCCAAATTTTCTTCTCTTCTTTCACTTAGGGTGGCCGAAAATCACAACCTAAAAGGGACTAGGGTTGCCGCAATTCTCAAGCCCAAAAGAGTTTGTATTGCACCCTATTTCCTATTTAGTTTAAGACTTTAAACCCTAATTGAATTCATAAATCTTTTATTCCTTTATTTGACTAAATATAAAAGACTTCTTATTTGATTAAATAAATAAAATTAATTATTTATTTTCTTACCAAATAAGTCTTTTACTTTTAGTATACTACTAACAATAGTATAACACTAGGAATCATATTTCCTAATCAGAAAAGATTTGTTTCTTAATTAAACAATTAATTAATAAATTAATTAATTCTTATTTAATTAAAACAAATGAAACAAAATAATATATTAGGTTAAAACTTAACCTTGCCGCCCCACTTGAATAAATGGGCCAAAATATTATTTTCTTATTTCATTTAATCCATTGGACTTTAAATAAAAAGCCCACATGTGAACCAGACCCATTCTTACTAAAAGAAACAAGCCCACATGTCTTTCATTAATATATAAATATAATTGAGCAGCCCATTACTTAAATAATGTGCAAATTATATTCTTAATATATTAAATGCAATTCTAGATGGACCCTTAAATTGGTCCGGTAGAATATATCAAGTGATCCATGCAAGTCCGTGTGGATTGGGATCTTGGCGGGCCATCTAAATTTAAGCTTCAATAGACATAACCTAATCACAATCAACAAATGATTCACTTAGGTCCGATCCATTAATTTTAACTCATTCCACTAAAGAGCTAAAATTGAACTCTTAAATAAAGATAGAAAAGGAAGAAGCTCCTCATTCATACCCTAGACAATCATATAGGAGATAGTGTATCCTCGTGATTAATATCAGTAATCGCCAAGAGTTCATAGACCGCCTATAACTCTCCAAGTTACCATATTTACTCATATGACCACGTTTTGAACTTGGATATTTTGACTTGTCCAGAAGCCATGTTTTCAATAGACACTATTGAAAACTCAACGTTGAGATTTAATATCCAATTACCTCAAAACATCCATATGATGATATTATACTCTCATTTAATTAAATGGAGCCACGATGTCCATATCTATAAATGAAGTCCTCTATCGATTAACAAATGAATATCACCAAACTATCGAGGATAGACTATGCGATATAATCGTACTGATTGATAACTCAAATGATATCACTTGCAACCATAAGTCCATCATTTATCTCAGGATTAAGATAGACTCTCCGATTGTCCTGATAATGAAAAGACTATTATCTATTGACGGTTCTAGATAAAGCTTTTCATTGTGATCCTGTTCAATGCACCCAGTGCACTAGATCCTTTTGCTCGAAGACACTCCGATGATTTAGACTCATCATATCTCATTTGATCCCACTCAAATGCTAGCAAAAGAATTCTACAACTTTAACAAGATAAAGGTGCCCAACCTTTAACTTAAGTTGTGAACATTATTCAAGACTAACTAAAGAATTGTGTCTACCACATACATATCCAGATGTACGAACAATTCTTCTTTTCTCATAGTCTTTAGACCTTATGATTATTTACTTTGACACTTATAATATTAAACTATAAATGCTATACGATTTGTTAAACCAGAAATCACTTTATTAATATGAAAAAGATTGTTAATTACAACATTACACTCTTGCTATTGAGCATAATCCTAACACATCCTCCTCATGGTCATCATGTTTGGGCCTACAATCATCAAAGACAACATTTGATGATTTCATAACACTTTGAGTCTTTAGATTAAAAACTCTATAGGCCTTGCTATTAAGTGCATACCCAATGAAAATACCTTCATCACTCTTGGCATCAAACTTTCCAAGTTGATCCCTGTCATTTAGTATATAGCACTTACTCCCAAAGATGTGGAAGTAGCTCACATTGGGTTTTCTACCCTTCCATAACTCATAGGATATTTGTTTAGTCCCGGGCCTAAGGAAAACTCTATTCCCTATGTAGCAAGCCGTATTGATGGCTTCGGCCCAAAGATTTCTAGAGACTTTGTTGCTAAGCAACATCACACGGGCCATCTCTTGGAGGACTCTATTCTTCCTCTCAACAACACCATTTTGTTGAGGAGTCCTAGGGGCCGAAAATTCATGGAAAATGCCTAAGCTATTGCAAAAATTTTCAAACTTAGCATTTTCAAATTCTTTCCCATGATCACTTCTAATTTTCTTAATGCTTTTAATGTGAGAAGTTTTCTCATTTTGAATTTTGACACAAAGAATTTTGAATTTCTCAAAGGCTTCGGACTTTTCTCTAAGGAAGTAAGTCCAAGTAAACCTAGAGAAGTCATCAACAACAAAAAGAATGTACCTTCTACCACCTAAACTTTTGGTTTAAATGGGACCCATAAGGTCCATATGGATGAGCTCCAATGGCTTTTTGGTGGAGAGGTATTTGCCTTTCTTGTGCACACTCTTAGTTTGCTTTCCTTGTTGACAAGGTCCACAAACTCCCTCAACCTTTTTCCCAAACTTGGGAAGGCCCCTAACAACATTCAACCTATCAAGGACTTTCAAGTCCCTATAGTTCATATGGCCAAGTCTTTGGTGCCACACCTCAATTTGCTCACTAGTAGACAAGTTACAAGAGATGAGATTAGACTCAAGACAATAACAATTGTCACTTGATCTCTTGCCTTTCAACAAAACTTGCCCATTTTCCTTAAGAATAGAGCAATCAACTTTTCCAAACATAACCGAAAGCCCTTCATCACTTAAGTGTGATATACTAATGAGATTGACTTGCAAGCCATCAACATAGAGAGCATTGGGCAATGAGGGTAAACCGGGAATAGATATATTACCTTTCCCTCTGACTTTTTTCTTAGATCCATCACCAAAGGTGACAAACCCACCATCCTCCATCACAAGAGTTTCAAAGAAACTCTTGTGTCCGGTCATGTGCCTAGAACACCTACTATCAAGGTACCAAGTGTTAGAGGCATTTGCTTTTAACGCAACTTGGGCCACATAGCAATAATAGTCATCATGTCTACTTATCCTAGGTGAAACATGGTCATTTCTAGGAGCCATTGGTCCATTAGCTCTAAAATTCCTAGGTGCATGCATTGTGGCTCTTCTAAGCATATTTTTCTCAATCATACTTTCTCTTCTACACAATTTAATATACTTAAGGCAATTAGGCCTAATATGGCCTTCAATTCCACAAAAATGGCAAGTAGGAGTAAAGTAGGAATTCATACCATAGCCTTGAGCAAACATTTGTGGCCTCATTCTATTTTGAATTGCTATTGGATGTTGAGGCAACTCTCTCCTTTGTGGTTGAACCAAGTTGGCATGTCTTCTAGGTTGAGCATGAAAGACCCCATGTTGAGCTTGTGGGATCCTTTGTTGTGGAGGTCTTGGTTGTGGGGGTCTTGGTTGTGGAGCTCTAGCTTGTGGTGGAGCTCTTGTTGGAATCCTTGCTTGTGCTTGCTTGGAGGATTCACCAACTTCAACCCACTTGGTTGATTGTTGAGGGGTTTGAGCATTATCAACCTCCTTGCTCTTGACAAAAGTTGTCTTCTTCAAGGATGTGGCTTCCATTTCTTCCACATATCCTAACCCCTTCTTGTCACTAGGACTCTTCCCACAAGATAGCATCTTGTCAAGCTTCTCGGTTCCGGAAGTCATCTTAGCAATTAACTCTTTTGCTTCCATGAGCTCTTTCCTCAAGCTTTGTTCACTTTTCTTGACCAAGACTAACTCCATCTTCAACCCTTCTTCTATCTCTTTTGCCTTACTCATTTCCTTACTCAAATGAGTCACTTTGGATGTCAACTCAAGCTTCTCCCCTTTCAACTTTTGTATCTCCTTTTTCTTCTTCAATCTTGAGTTCTCAAAGAATCTCATGAAGTCATCATAGTCCATCTCTTCATCAAACTCAAAATTTGACGTTGAGGAGTTACTCCCACCATTTGAGTCATTTTCATCTACTTCTTCTTTATCACTCATGACTTCATTGCTATTATGAGAGGATGAGAAAGCAATGAAGTTGGTAACTTGGTCTTCCTCATCATCCGAAGACTTGTCTTCATCTTCTAGGTCATCACTATCACTCCAAGTAACCGCCATGGCTCTTCCTTTCTTCTTCTTCAAATTAGCACACTCCGGAGCAATGTGTCTAAACCCACTACACTCATAGCATTGGACACCCTTCTTGTGGTCTTTCTCTTGAGCTTGCTCCGCTTTCTTGAAAAGAGCCTTCTTCTTTACAAACTTTCCTTTGGAGCCAAACCCTCTCTTCTCAAATCTCATAAATTGCTTGAACTTCTTTGCCATCAAAGCAATTTCTTCATCCGAGTCTTCTTCATCCTTCTCAACCTTGACACTCTTCAAGGCAAGACTCTTTTGTTTCTTTGGAGGTGTAGTTGTAGGACCTTTCCTAGATTCATAGGCCAAGAGCCTTCCAATAACTTCACTTGGCTTCATTCTTGAGTAGTCACTATTTTCCTCCAATGCCGTCACTTTGGATTCAAACCTCTCGGGAAGTGACCTCATGATCTTTTGCTTGATTCTTCTATCCGAGTAGGGATCACCAAGTTGGTGACTTTGGTTCACTATATCCATGAGCTTCACTTGGAAGTCATTAAAGCACTCATCATCCTCCATTCTTATAGTCTCAAATTGTGTTTGGAGAACTTGGAGCTTGGAATCCTTAACCACATCGGTTCCTTCATGAGCCGTCTCTAATATGTCCCAAGCTTCCTTTGCTATCCTTGTAGTTTGAATGAGCTTGTATTGGTTGTCATCCATGGCACATAGGATTACGTGCATGGCTTTGTTGTTCCATTTTGAAGCCTCAAACTCTTGTGGAGTCCATTGTGCCTTCGGCTTGAGGACTTCTTCTCCACCTCCCATAGGAGTCATCATAGGTGGCGTGTATCCATCTTCAATCGCCATCCATGCCCGGTCATGAATTTGACTCACATAAGCTTCCATTTTACCCTTCCATGAGGCGTAATTAACCCCGGTGAGCAAGGGGGGTCTTGTGTTAGAGGCACCCTCACCTCCCATTCCATTTCCACTCATTGTGTTTGGGTTTGAATGAAATGAATGCGCACAAACAAGCTAAGCACACACAACAATGCAAACAAATGCAAGAGACTCTAACAAGAGCAAGAGATCTCCTAATTATGTTAAGGAACCCGCTCTGATACCAATTGAAAATATATATAAACGTGTCCTAAAGTAATCTAGAGGGGGGGTGAATAGATTTTAAACATTTTTACCCAATTTTCGAGATTAGTCAAATTTATGAAAATGCCCCAATCTAGTCAATATACAAAACAAACATATAAGTGCGGAAATTAAAGGACACACAATATTTACGTGGAAACCCACACGGGGAAAAACCACGGGCTGTTATGTGCACCACACGAGAACCTCGAATCCACTATTTGCAAATACAATTACAATTTAGGTTGACCACATCACACCTAAAATTACTAATCCGTCTTTGCTACCCGCGGGCCTTTAATAGTGACTTTAGTCCCTTGCTTGCAAACTACCTAAGAGGTAAATACAAGACTTGTCTCTAAGGTGAAGAGATAGCACAACCTAAGGTGAATATGTGAAATACTCAAGATGCTTCAAAATGCTTCCAAATGCAAGGTTAGACATTCAAGCTTATCTAGGGATGGATGAACATGTTAGACATTCCTAGATATCATATCACTAGATGACATTCATATAACAACACTAAATAAGCAACCAAAATCCTATATGCATAATCTATCACAAAACAACTCACAAACCACAATAAAACAATCTTGAAACTAAGTCAAGTCATAAAGATGCAATCTTGAATCAATTCAAGTGATAAAGAAGCTATCTTGTAAAGCAAGAACATATAGATATGAGAATGATGTTCTAGATACAAGTCATGTGAGCAAAACTAAAAACCCTAAATGAAATCAACCTAGAATTATGCTAGATGATGAATGAAAGATGCAAGATGAAGGGTTTTGTGATTTGGAAGCTTAAAGATGAAGTCTTAATACCTTAGCTTGAAGATACTCAATCATGCTCTCAAAAGTGTAATTTTTGCTCTAGAAAATGAGCCAAGACTATCAAGACATATATAAATGGGATCCAAGTGAAGTGACATCGTTTTGAAAAAATGGCCTGAAAATGCCTTGGGCGCTGTACAGGTCGCTGTACGTAGAGCGACTTGAACAGCGCCTTCAGAAGAAGATGAAAGGTCTTCTACATGGGTGCTGTTCAGAACAGCGCTTTTGAACAGCGCCTGAACAGCGCCGGAATTCTGATCTGCTCGGCCAAGGAAGGGCGCTGTACGTACAGCGCTCGTACAGCGCCTACACAAAAATGCATCAGGTCTAATGCAAAATCACAAGTAGGAAAGCTTACACATACATGTTCATGAATTACAAATAAATGGAAGAGAAGTAAAAGTAAGAAGAAACCACAAGTAGGAAAGCTTCTTATTCTTCAATAGAGCACCAAGCCTTCTTTTTCCAGGCTAGAAATCCACATGAACCATGTAGTGTTGAGGTGGTGGGATGTAAGCTAAACTAAGGTAATTCTAAGCTAATTTAGGCTATTTGGGTATTTAATTGGACATTAGGGATTATACTAAGCTATTTGGGTGATAGTAGGGTTATTTGGATATTTGGGGATTGTGTTTAAGGTTGGGAGAGATGAATATATATAGTAGGGAAGGTTTGGGAAGGTTTGGACGTGCAAAACTCCAAGGTCGGTTGTCCCGGCGGGTTCAGAACCCCTGGATGGCGAGCTTGTTCCCGCCGTCGAAGCTCGCTGTGGAGAAAATGAAGGTTGGCCGCGAGTTCTGACCTTCTGGACTGCGGGAATATTCCCGCGGCATGAAATCGCTGAATCTTGGCGAGTTTGGACATCTTTGGGCGTGCAAGAACTCACTGGAATCAAGCTTGAAGGCTTGCATTTCCATGGAAGTTGGTGGACTTGGATGGTAGGAAATTCACGTGCATGAAAGGCCAAAAGTAGGTCCATTGTGACCGGAAGGATGAGGGCTGCCGATCTGGGCAGCGAACGCCGGAAAATATACCAAACAACGGTTAGAATACACCGGAGAAGTCACCGGGGTCATGGTCGGGTCAAACCGGGTCGGGCCGGGTCTGTCGCGGGTCATATGACCCGGCTGGAGCTTGAAGAAGGGTGACGTCAGCGTGACGTCTTGTTGACGCTGAGCACCCCTAAACGACGTCGTTCAGCGCGCTGACGTGGCGTGTTGACGATGTGCGTTGCTGGCATATTACAATATGTACCCCTCTACTTTTCCTTATTCACAGAATATGCAATTATAATCCGAATATTGCACTTTTGCCCCTGATTTGTCCAAAATTACGCAATTGCCCCTGAACTTCCCTAATTTCCTGAAACACTTATTTAAATCATTAAATACCCGGTTTTACCCGAGAAACAAGTACAAAAAGATAGGAAAAGGGAGCGCTAAATGTGAACATTTGGAGCGCGATCATTCCTCTATTGGGCCTCTACATTGTCGAGGTGGATAATCGGGCTCAGCAATTAAAGGTGTTGAAAAAGTGGGTTGAGCAGAAGAGTGTACTCCTTTTAGGGTACAAACAATTCTCCTCCATTGCTTGTGATAAGGAATCCAGCCCGGTATCCACTACTTGTCAAGAGGTACTGCTCAAGCAACCTTCTACTTTGATCCTGGGCGAGGGCCACACTCCAAAGAGTGGGGATACTGATGTGCTTTAATCTCTTTCCAAGGTGTAGATTGAGCTAGTGAAAGAAACAAAGACTCCTGCTGAATCGAGGGAACTAGGGACTGGTGAAGCCCTGGTCAATCTAGGGGCTGCTGGGACCGAGGGGGTCAAGTATGCTGATGCTGCAAACCAGGACTAGGGAACATAAGAGAAGGATGAAGCTAATCCTTCAGCATGATGTGTTTATTTTTTCTTGTTTGTAGCCCAAAAATGTAGCTCGGGCTCCCTTGATGTTTTGTTATTGCCCACAACCGGGGTCTGGGCACCCTACTTGATCAATGGAAATTCTCTTCTTTTAAACATACTGTCTTACTTGCTCACACTAGATCTTGATAGGATTTGACGCTTGCATGCTTATCCATAGTCGAGATAACACTTACTTGGAATGTTCGCAGCACTTGGTATCTGGATACTTGTTCATAATCCAGACAAAACTTACTTGGAATGCTGATGGTACTTGGTGCTTGCATGCTCATCCCGTAATCCGAATAGAACACATTTGAGATGTTGGATGTTGATTAAGTCTTGGTACCCAGATACTTGTCAAAGGTATCCCGGTAGGTAGTCCCCTTGTAAGATTTGATGGGAATTTTACAAGTAATTTGCACCAAGTATCGTCTAACCCTGGTAGAAAGGATTGATCCCTATAGGTGGCCAAGGCTGTTTTGACAGCCAAATTAGGATAGTTTAAATCAAAGTACTAGGTATTTCCCACATAGGAGATCTTGATTGTGAACCGGTCCTGGTGGTCCGCTAAGGCCACTTCTCGATTCTCACAAGGTAAGTTGGGGTACAAGGTAATCCTGCACAAGGAATCCTAGCCCGTAGGCGAACTGATCTTGATAGGCGACTAAGGCCATTTTAGCACTGGGTCTTCTGTTAGGCGAACCAAGGTAACTAGGTATTCACATACGAGGAATCCCGATCCTTTTTTGGCAAAGACATGCTTCAAGGAGTTCAGGTGACGGGTATTCCCATGTATATGGAATCCTGGTACTTAGTCGATAGCATAGATGAATCACGATACTTAGCATTCCTGTTTCCGGGAATCTTGGTACTTAGGCGAAATGAGACCCTGGTACGCAACTATGCCATTTAGGTATTAGGTCCTTCCTTGTGGGATTGGGTATCGGCCAAGGCAACAAGAGGGCCATTGGGCTATGTAAGGATTCCCATCTATTGATTGGCTTATTTCGTGGACAAACCACATATTGGGGCTTGATGTAAGGGTAGCTTAGGTATTTGATGGTTGGTGTTTTACACAACCAGGGCCCTCTCAAGACCTCAAGAGAAGAAGCACCAAAGGTAAATTCTAGTGCTTACTTGCTTTGAAGAGATCTAGTTGCACACACACACAACTCATGCATAAATCTTATTCTTGTATGTTGTGTGTTTTATATGTGTGCATGCATGTTCTTGAACATCTCTTCTTGCATGTTTTATTTTATTGCATCTTGTTCATTGAAATGCCATGACATGTTTAGGCATTAGGATGCAAAGTCATGAATTCTATTCATGCATGTTTAAGTGATTGCATCTTGTTCATTGAAATGCCATGACATGTTTAGGCATTAGGATGCATTCACTTCCCACACTTGCACTTCATGATTAGTCTTAAGTGTGGTGTAATTCGTTTCCGTTTGTGTGATCGAAAACGTCCGCGCTTGCACGATGGTGTGCATGTCTTAGCGCAATGGTTGACCACTTGAGAAGGTCTCATTCTTCTCTTGGATAAGTGGTAGTTTTGGTTTGGTTGTTTGGAGTAGAGTGTCTAGTTTCAAAAGATTGGATTTCAATGTTTAAATGATTTTCAAAACTGACCTATGTATGGTCTTGTGGCCATAATGTTTTACACAAAGCTTCAAAATGAGTTTTGAAAATTTTTGTACAAACTAGACACCCATACCTTTCCAACGGTATATTATTCGTAATATTTCATGACCGTTTGGATTGGTTTTAAAATCTCCAAAGTTACAACCAAAACAGGGAAACTCTGTTGTTGTCCGTTTCTGACCTTTGGTCACTCAATTGACCATAAACTTTTCTACAGACATCTAAATGTCATTCCATAAAAACGAGTAGAAAGTAGACATCCATACCTTCCCAACGATATATCATATGAAAGGTTTCGATGTCGTTTGGTCATGTTTCGAAGCGCTCGAATCTTGAGTCGCTGCACTGACGCGAGTACCGCGAAAATGCCCATAATTTTTCCATTCTTCCAAAACGACATAGTTTCACTTGGGCATTATAAATACATATCTTTCTCATTATTTAGAGGGTAGAGCCACACAATCAAACCCTAGAGAGAGAGGCTCCTTATTCTTGAGAGAGAAAGAGAGACTTGAGAGAAAAAGCTTAAAGATTACATCTTTATCTCTCTAAACCCATTCCCACATGCACAAATCATCATCTAGGCATCATCTAGGTTCATCTAGTATGTGCTAATGCATGGGTCTTCTTCAACACACATGGTATGAATTGTTAAACACTAATTTCATCTAATCTTAGTGTTTTTACTTATCAATTTATCTCTTTTATCACTTGTATGTTCTTTGAGTAATTTCTACATACATGATTGAGATTATGTGTTGATTGGGTTATTTATGTTAGCTAGGTTTTCATGCCTATTTTATATCTAGCTAATTAATCTCATTATATGATTGAGATTATTTTTGATAGCTTAATTGATTAGGTCATTATTGCCTAAAAGCTATGCCATAAACATTCTTGTGTGATTTATTGATAACTAGGTTGATAGATTGTTTTTTAATCAACTAGTTAATCTTTTGAATGTTTGTGGGTTATTTGTGATAGCTTTATATCTAGGATTGGTTATCCTTTACTTAGCTAAAGTTGTATGACATGACATATAGCTATTTTCATATCTAGGATTGATTTTATTGTCATCATATAATCCTAGTTAAGCATCTAGAGTACCCTAGCTCTATATTGCATATTTGGATATCATTACATATTCACTTAGGGTGTTGATCTCTTCGAAGAAGTAAGTCTTGTGTGATAGACCGGGATTAGGTCGTACACCGGGATTAGATGGTCACATGAGCAAATTGGACTAGGTCCACTTTTACAGGCCTGTGGGTAGTGGTAGCGGGATATTGGCCGGGATTAGGCCGTCAAACCAGGATTAGGTTGTATACGCTATCACAATTAGTGGATTCGAGGTTCGAGTGTGGCGCACGTACCAGCCCGTGGTTTTTCCCTGTTGAGGGTTTCCACGTAAAAATCAAGTGTCGTTTATATTTCCGCACCATATTACACTTGATTATTGTTTTGTGAATTGGGGTTATATTTGTAATATTGACTAATCCGAAAATTTGGTAATAACGGATTAACAACCCTTTCACACACCCTCTAAGTCATATTTTAAAAGACACGCACACGTAAATGGGAATTCATTATTCCTTTCAGGCTATCTTAGTCTTGAGAAAGCGACAGCCAATTAGGGCCACGACTTCGCAACCTTGGTCTAGTAGGCAACTATACCTTTTATGAACCAGACCCTTCCTAGCGAGATTGGGTTCCGGCCAAGGCAGTAGGAGGGCCATTTGGTTGTCCTGATCTTGAGGAAGCAACGGTCAACTAAGACCAGGACTTCGCAACCTTAGTCTAGTAGGCAAATATGCCTTTATGAACCAAACCCTTCTTGGAAAGGGGTGGGTCATGTCTAAGGCAGCAGGATGCCATATGGCTTTTCCTGGTCTTGAGGCAATCACAAGCGAAAATTCCAAGGCAATCATTGATCGGCACGAACGCGACAGTTCTAAAAACTATCATAAATGATCGGATGTGTGAGTGTTTTCACCCTTCGCAAGTATATGAGTCGAACGAGTCGTATAGCGGTTAGAAGCAAGGGTATCGTTCCCATAAATGAGGTATGGTACCTTAAGTCGGTTCTAAGTCTTAAATAATATATATATATATATATATATATATTTACACTATTAACATGCAATAAAAGTAAAGGGAGATGTCACAAGCTAAACTAACAACTAAACTAAACTAATATTAAACTAAATGCAACTACAACTAAGGGTTGTCAATCCCTTAGGCAATTAACTAACCTAATCACTAAACTTAATGTTAACCGCCTTTTTTGGCAGGGGTCCAAAGAAGAATTTTCCATCCATGCCAAGATTATTTGATTGTTGAAAGAATGAACCCAGGGTCTTAAGGATCCCGCTAGCACAGTATCCCGCAGTATCCGGTACCCCGCACCTGGTACCCGGTATCCCGTAGTACCCTACACTTGGTACTCCGGTATCCTGCACCTGGTACCCGGTATCCTGCAATACCTGGTACCCCGCACCTGGTACCCCATCCTCCAAGCACCTCCCAACCACCTAACATAAAAGGCGTCAACATGAGAGGTCGTAATGAACCATCTGTCAGATTACCAAGGAAGAAAAAGATCAAGCTACAATAACAGAATGAATACGACAACATTTAAGTAAACAAGGAAATTGCCTTGTTCCCACCATTCAAGAGTCTCATTCAAAAGTGGAGTCAACTGTTTCAGTTCTAAAAGGAATCACTTGATTCCAGGGAATCAATCCCACGATCTTCTCGCCTATTGCCGCGGAACACCCCGTGAATTGTTAGGTCATTAGACCGAATTTAGGGGAGTGAACATCAAGAAATAAAACCTATATATATGACATGACATTCGACAGAAAAGGGGGATCTTCTTCTCCCGAAAAGACCTGCGGCTTCTTCCCTAACAAGGCTTCCTTTTTCTTCTTGTTTTCGATTGATTAGAGAAAAGGCTTACGCCCGCCTATTATTGTAAGCTCTCTGGAGCACTTATATTGTATTATTCTCCTACTTTTGTAAGCTCCCCGGAGCACGCCTTATTGATAAATATATAAAGGATCTCTCTCTACCGGATACTACCTAGGGGTTTTTTAGCATATGATCATACGTGATGCTTTTTCCCCTTGGGCCAGTCCACCTTACCTTCTACCATATATCAGAATCCTTCTTATCTTACTACTATCACACACCATTCTTAGTAGATCCTCACTTAGTCGACTTGTAAGAAGCAGCAGGGTAACGAGCTGCTTGGTACCCCGCCAGCCCAGATCTATCCCAATCTGGGTCCTCCATAAATCGTTAATTGAAAATTTCACCCCGGTGACAATTTTTGGTTAACACTTTGGTGCCGTCTGTGGGAAGTTCACTAGACCAACGTGGCTTCCTTGTCTCTACATGAGCATATGTTTCTCTATCCCTTACATATTATCATGTTACATGTGATTTAATGCATTCCACTGCTATATTCACTACATGTTTATACCATGATGCTATGATGCCATGATATTTTATTTCGCCCTACTAGTTCCTTTATTACTATTGTAATTATGTAAAAAAGATTGCATGGAATCCTGCTATGATTGATTGATATTTTCGCCTAATATATGTTGCCACTTAAATATGTTGAACATATGGAGTGCATCATGATGTAGATCCATAGGATCTAGTTTATTTATTGCCATGCAAGCTTAACCTTCTACTATTGAGGTGATTGATTCATTATTCATGGCGTATTATTCATGTGGTATACCCATTATCCATATTTGTATATACTGCATGTGCACCATGAATGGTGCTCACTTTGTCATTTGACGACTTTTGTTTGATGTGGAGCAAATATGATGTATGGGGCTCCTAGTGGAGCCAGTATCCGATGCTGCCCTAATGCAGCACGTCAGCTCATATACTTGTAGAGCTCCTCTACAGCCACTCCACTACCGGTAGATCTCCTATCCAGCAGATCCACTCGAGTACACTTAGAGCTCCTACGTAGTAGAGTTGTACCTCTCATGCTTCCTTACAGAAGATTTACTCCGCTACTGGTAGATCTCATATCCAGTAGATCCATTTCGGTACACCTAGAGCTCCTATGCAGAAGAGCTGTACCTCTCCTGCTTCCTTACAAAAAATTTGCTCCACTACCGGATTGATCTCCTATCCAGCAGATCCACCCCGATACTCTAAGAGCTCCTATGCAGTAGAGTTGTACCTCTCCTGCTTCCTTACAGAAGATTTGCTCCACTACCGGTAGATCTTTTATCCAACAGATCTGCTCTGGTATTCTTAGAGCTCCTATGCAGCAAAGCTGCACCCATCCTACTTCCTTGCAGTGGATTTACTACAGTACTAGTAGAGCACATACCCAGCAGATCTACCAGATTTGCACTTATACATATGGGTCCCCTCACGTCGCCGTATCCACTCTTCAAAAGCTCCTAGGTAACAGGTCAACACGTGCACCCAGGAAGCCAACTTAACTGTGTGATCGTGGGAGCAGCACGACCAGTAGAAGACCAGTGGCTCCTCACTTTTTGTATCGGGCCGGACAACGCCCTAGTGAGCCACTGTGGTTCCGATTCTTTTCAACATGGTCCAGAGCCTCATTTCAGTTGCTCGGGACTTCCATGATCCCAAGCTTGCTTCTGGACCAGTACCATGCCGGTGGCTCCTCTCATTTTATACCGGGCCCTACAACGCCCTAGTAAGCCACCGAAGTCCTGATCCGTTCGAGGAGAACCCAGAGGCTTTCCACATTTGCCAAGGCCTCCTACATGCCTAAGCAAGCCTCTAGAGTAGCAGCACCACTGCAAGACCAGTGGCTCCTCACTTTTTGTACCGGGCCAGACAACGCCCTAGTGAGCCACTGTGGTTTCGATTATTTTTAGCATGGTCCAAAGCCTCATTTCAGTTGCTGGGGACTTCCATGATCCTAAGCATGCTTCTGGACCAGTACCATACAGGTGGCTCCTCTTATTTTATACCGGGCCTTACAACGCCCTAGTAAGCCATCGAAGTCTCGATCCGTTCGAGGAGAACCCAGAGGCTTTCCACATTTGCCAAGGCCTCCTACATGCCTAAGCAAGCCTCTAGAGTAGCAGCACCAATGCCAGACCAGTGGATCCTCACTTTTTGCACCGGGCCGGACAACGCCCTAGTGAACCACTGTGGTTCCGATTCTTTTCAGCATGGTCCAGATCCTCATTTCAGTTGCTCGAGACTTCCATGATCCCAAGCTTGCTTCTGGACCAGTACCATGCCGGTGGCTCCTCTCATTTTATACCGAGCCCTACAACGCCCTAGTAAGCCACCGAAGTCCCGATTCGTTCGAGGAGAACCTATAGGCTTTCCACATTTGCCAAGGCCTCCTACATGCCTAAGCAAGCCTCTAGAGTAGCAGCACCGTTCCCAGACCAGTGGCTCCTCACTTTTTGTACCAGGCCAAACAACGCCCTAGTGAGCCACTGTGGTTTCGATTATTTTCAGCATGGTCCAGAGCCTCATTTCAGTTGCTGGGGACTTCCATGATCCCAAGCATGCTTATGGACCAGTACCATACCGGTGACTCCTCTCATTTTATACCTGGCCCTTCAACGCCCTAGTAAGCCATCGAAGACCTGATCAGTTCGAGAAGAACCCGGAGGCTTCCAACATTTGCTGAGGCCTCCTACATGCCTAAGCAAGCCTCTGGAGTAGTAGCACTACTGCTAGACCAGTGGCTCCTCACTTTTTATACCGGGCCCCTCAACGCCCAAGTGAGCCTCCTAGGTTCCGGTTCGTCCGAGTGGAGTCCAGAGCCTCATTTTAGCTGCTGGGTACTTCTTAATGCCCTAGCAAGCCTCTGGACCAGCATCATGTAGAAGGATCCTCACTTTTGTACCGGGCCCTTCAATGCCCAAGTGAGCCTCCTAGGTTTCGGTTCGTCCGAGTGGAGTCCATAGCCTCATTTCAGTTGCTAGGGACTTCTAGGATCCCAACATGCCTCTAGACCAGTACCATCAAAGGAGGACTAGTAGTTCCTAATTTCTTGTACCGGGCCACTCAGCACCCCAGTAAACAACCAAGGTCCCGGTTCGTTCTAGAGGAATCTCGAGCCCCATTATGATTATTGAAAACTTTCGTCTACCACCAATAGGCCCCTAGACCGGCTGTTATACTTGGGGACTGAAAGCTCACCCTTCTCTCTCGTAATCCCCAAAAGAAGGACGATGACCCCTACATTCAAATATCTGACCGGGTTACCAATCTATGATAAAAGGGCATGAAGACCGAGAGAGCTACATAGCACTCATGATGCCCTGGACCGGGATAACCCCTCCAGGAGGATCTGTAGTACTGAATTAAGACCAGGATGGCTACCTAGCACTCCTGATGCCTTGGACCGGGATAACCCCTCTAGGAGGATCTCCATTATTGAATCAAGACCAAGATGGCTACCTAGCACTCCTGATACCCTGGACCAGGTTAGCCCCTCCAGGAAGATCTCCATTACTGAATCAAGACCCGGAGGGCTACTTAGCACTCATGATGCCTTGGACCGGGATAACCCCTCCAGGAGGATCTCCATTACTGAATCAAGACCAGGAAGGTTATATAGCACTCATGATGCCCTAGACTAGGTTAACCCCTCTAAGAGGATCTCCATAACTGATCGCCTCAAGACCAGGAAAAGCCATATGGCATTCCTGCTGCCTTGGTCAGGGAATACCCTCCTCTAGGAAGGATTTGGTGCACAATTGCTTAAATGGTATAGTTGCCAGTCAGGCTAAGGATGCGAAATCATTCTCCAAACCAGGATAGCCTATACGGCAATCCTGAAGCCTCGGTCAGGGAATACCCCCCTCCAGGACATATCGCCTAAGGACCAGGATCACCCAGTAGGATGCCTGGTGCCGAAGATTCAGCAAACGGAAGACAAGAAGATCCTATACGGGACTCCTAAAGCCTCGAACGGGGAATACCCCTCTTCAGGACATATCGCCTAAAGACCAAGATCACCCAGTAGGATGCCTGGTGCCGAAGATTCACCAAACGGAAGACAAGAAGAGCCTATACAGTACTCCTGAAGCCTCGAACGGGGAATACCCCTCTTCAGGACATATCGCCTAAGGACCAGGATCCCTCAGTAACATACCTCGTGCCGAAGATTCACCAAACGGAAGACAAGAAGAGCCTATACGGGACTCCTAAATCCTCGAACGGGGAATACCCCTCTTCAGGACATATAACCTAAGGACCAAGATCACCTAGTAGGATGCCTGGTGCCGAAGATTCACCAAACGGAAGAAAAGAAGAGCCTATATGGGACTCCTAAAGCCTCGAATGGGGAATACCCCTCTTCAGGACAAATCGCCTAAGGACCAGGATCCCTCAGTAAGATGCCTAGTGCCGAAGATTCACCAAACGGAAGACCAAGAGAACCTATACGGCACTCCTAAAGCCTCAGATAGGGAATACCCCTCTCAAGGATAGATTGCCCAAGGATTAGGATCGCTTATCGGGATACCTGATGCCACAGATTCGCCATATGAAGAACTGGTGCTTAAGTGGCCTTAGTTGCCTACCAGGACCTTTTCGCCTAAAGCACCAAGACTTTTAATGTTGGAATATATAGTACCCTGGTTCACCTAAGCCAAACTAGTAAGAAGTGATGAGCAACATTCTTCATGCATTTCGGATCCTGACTCCAACCCCAACTAGGTATCGGCGTTCAAGTCAAAGGGGACTTCTGTTAACCACCTTTTTTGGCAGGGGTCCAAAGAAGAATTTTCCATCCATGCCAACGTTATTTGAATGCTGAAAGAATGAACCCAAGGTCTTGAGGATCCCGCTACCACAGTATCCCGCAGTACCCGGTACCCCGCACCAGGTACCCGATACCCTGCACCTGGTACCCGGTATCCTGCAGTACCCGGTACCCCGCACCTAGTACCCTGTATCCCGTAATACCCCGCACTTGGTACCCGATATCCCGCACCTGGTACCCGATATCCCGCAATACCCGGTACCCCACACCTAGTACCCGGTATCCCGCAGTACCCCGCACTTGGTACCCGGTATCCCGCACCTGGTACCCGGTACCCCGCACCTGGTACCCCGTCCTTCAAGCACCTCCTAACCACCTAACATAGAAGGCGTCAACAAAGGAGGTCGTAATGCACCATCTGTCAGATTACCAAGGAAGAAAAAGATCAAGCTACAATAACAGAATGAATACGACAACATTTAAGTAAACAAGGAAATTGCCTTGTCCCCACCATTCAAGAGTCTCATTCAAAAGTGGAGTCAACTGTTTCAGTTCTAAAAGGAATCACTTGATTCCAGGGAATCAATCCCACGATCTTCTCGCCTATTGCCACGGAACACCCCGTGAATTGCTAGGTCATTAAACCGAATTTAGGGGAGTGAACATCAAGAAATAAAACCTATATATATGACATGACATTCGACAGAAAATGGGGATCTTCTTCTCCCGAAAAGACCTGCGGCTTTTTCCCTAACAAGGCTTCCTTTTTCTTTTTCTTTTCGATTGATTATAGAAAAGGCCTACGCCCGCCTATTATTGTAAGCTCTCTGGAGCACATATATTGTATTATTCTCCTACTTTTGTAAGCTCCCCGGAGCACGCCTTATTGATAAATATATAAAGGATCTCTCTCCACCGGATACTACCTAGGGGTTTTTTAGCATATGATCATACGTGATGCTTTTTCCCCTTAGGCCAGTCCACCTTCTACCATATATTAGAATCCTTCTTATCGTACTACTATCACACACCATTCTTAGTAGATCTTCACTTAGTCGACTTGTAAGAAGCAGCAGGGTATCGAGCTGCTTGGTACCCCGCCAGCCCAGATCTATCCCGATCCGGGTCCTCCATAAATCGTTAATTGAAAATTTCACCCCGGTGACAATTTTTGGTTAACACTTACCAATAACAATTAACTAAATTAACTAACTAGCTAAACTAATTACCACTAATGCAAAGTTATGCAAGAGTGATAATGAGATATGTTAGGGAACTAATGAATCATGCAAAATACCTAATTACTAGTTGATAACAATTAAGCACTTTTATTATAGGTTAACTAAATTAAGCAAGGTTTGCATTAATCAAGTAAATCCTATTTTGCAAGTTAACAGTTGGATTAATCAATTAACAAGCATGTATCAATTAAAGCTCAATTCAAATAATAGATACTGTTAACCAAAAATTCGCTCTGGGTGAAGAATTTCAATTAACACCCTCAAACTGCTACCCGGTAGGCTGCAGCAAGGTAGGTACCTCTAGGTACCATGGTTTTTGAAAAGAATACGGTGTGTACTAAATATGTTATCTAGAGGGGGGGTGAATAGATTTTAACTATTATTACCCAATTTTCGCAAGCAAGTCAATATTACGAAAATGCTCCTACTAATCAAAAATACAAGCAAGTGTAATATAGTACGGAATTTAAATAACACTTGATGTATACGTGGAAACCCAACCACTGGGAAAAACCACGGGCCGTATAGTGCGCCACACTCGAAACTCGAAATCACTAATTGAAATGAAGTTTACAACCTATGTAGACCTCGTCTAACACTCCAGTCTGTAACCCTTCACTTCTACCCAGCGGGCCTTTATTAGCAACCCTATTCCAATTTGCTTGAGGCCTAAGCACTCTTAGCCCCAAGACTTACTTCTCAATGAAGAGAAACAACCTAAGTGAATATGTATGAATATTCAAAATGCAAATTAGAGCTAGGTTACTCTATATGCTTATCTAGGATAATGATTTTGCAATTAAAACAATCCTAGATATAAATGGCTAGATGACATGTCAAATAGCTTAGCTAATCAAGATTAATTGAAAATCTAATTAGCTATCACAATCAACACTCAATCATTTTCATCACAAATAATCTCTAACTTGTATCTAGCATATGATCAAAAGCATACAAGTAATTAAAGAGATGTATTAATATGAAAAACACTAAAGTAATATGAAATTAGTGAAGAACATACCAAATAAGATGTGATGATTCAAAACCATGCATGGATCAATTCTATGAAGGCATAGAAGATCAAATATGAAATTTGATGCAAAAGGGATTTGATTTGAGTGTTTAAAGTTGAGTTCTTGATTTGATTTTTTCTCAAAAATCTCTCTTGAAAGTTTAGGATTCTAATTGCTCAAGAAGCTTAATCAGAGAATGAGAAAGTAAGATATTTATAGACATCAAGAATTGGGCATGTGAAAAGACAAGTTTGCCCCTGAAACGCACAGTTCGGCGGTTTCAATCGGCGGCCAGGCCGCCGATCACGGCCGCCAATCGAATTGAGCTCGTGAAGAACAGAGCATAAACGGCGGTTCATTCGGCGGTTTCGTGACCGCCGATGCCAACCGCCGAATCAAACCCGAGAGATTAAAATCGATCAGGTATGAACGGCGGTTTTGAACAGCGGTCGTGACCGCCGATCTTGACCGCATAATTGCTTCAGACCAATCTAGACTGAAATGGCGGTTTCATTCGGCGGCCAGGCCGCCGATCACCAACAATGGTGAAAACCAAGGAGAAGCCAAGGGCATTCTCTATAGGCGGTCTTCGCACGAAACCAAGCACTCATTAGTGCAAGCGCGGACGTTTCTGAACAATGTCGGGAAACGAATTATAAAGCACATATACACACAACAAGATATATCAACCAAAGTGCTAGTGTGTAAAGTGACATGTGAAGAGTATGCACACAAAAATAAGCAAATATGCAATCATAGCAAGAATGCTAAGTGTGTGTGTGCTACTAATTCTCTTCAAAGAAAACCAAGCACAAGAGATTATACCTTTGGCGTGCTTGTATCTTGAGGTCATGGAAGGGCCTTTGATCTTTAACCTTAAACACTTAGACTACCCTTACATTCAAAACCCCAACATGTGGTTTGACCACGAAATAAGCCAATCAACAAAACGGGAATCCTTACAATCTCCCCCTTTGGCTATTTCGTGACAAAACCACCACTCACATTGATTCCTCACAACAAAATAAACCTATGGGTCAATAAAGATTTTCTACTATACAAAGAGATATATAAAAATAAAACTTGAAGTCTTCAATCTCTTGTAGAACAATCATTCCCTGAAACAAGGTTTCTAAACTTTCCAAAACAAGAAAAGGTGAGATGAATCAAGTGAGATTAAAACAAGCATTTGCATATATAAAAAAAATTAAGCACAACATCATGCAATGTTTGTGTATGCAATGCTCCCCCTCAAAGGGTTACTCCCCCTTAATGTGTTGTCTCCCCAACATGCATAATTGCAACTCCCCTTACCACCATTCTACTCCCCCTTTTTGTCATGATATAGGCAAATGAGTAGTCCCCAACCGGGTCACTCATAACAACAAGAGATAGAAGCATGCAAGATATTTGCATATACATATAAGTCACTTTATGCACCTCAATTAATTGAAGAGAAACGAGGAGATTTATTAAAATAAAAATGTGTGAAACAAAATGCTTTGCATACAAGACATATAGCATTCAAGTCCAAAATACCATGGTATTTGGCAAAGCAAATGACAAAGGTTTCTAATAGGAATTCAAACCAATTTCACCATTGTCATGAGAGAAGCAAGGATATAGAAATTTCATTGATTTCAATTTAAGAACAACTATATCCAACTTTATAAGCTAAACATGTCATGAGCAACTTTGCACCCTATTTGATTTTTCCGGGAATGAAACCCGTATGATAGTAGACATGTTCAACAAATAAAGAAATAGAGACAATTTGGAATGTAAATTCCTTCGAACGGATACAAGATCCTTTATTCATTTTGAGTCTCATAAGCTTTTTCACACAAGTTTTGCATTTATAAATTGCAATCATCAATTCATGCTTTTTCAAATGAGCATGTCATATGAATTTCATGCTTTTCATATGTCATTAGCATGTTATAAAAGAATCATCATGTCATGGAGATAACTAAAGGTCATTCATATCATCTTCCTATGAAAATCTCCTAGTCCAAAATGCATGTTTGAACATAAATATGACATGGATTGTAAACAAGCATGGTTCACACTTATTGAATTGAAAACATATATACATATGTGCAACCAAGCTTACTCAAGCAATTAAAAGAAGAGGCATATGATATTTCAAATTTTTTGCAAGTGACAAGAATGCAAACTAGCTCTCTTTACTTGAGTTCCCCATATGGGGTCATCTTCATCCTTCATTAATGAAGGGCATGAGGTCATATGGACCTACCAAGTCCATTGGACTTAGTTGAACCTATTTGAGACTTGTTAGTCTCGTAGCAAGCGGGTTCATCTTTCCTTATCCACATAGATATGACTTTTTTCTTCTTAGTGGTTAAGGGTTGCATGTCATTCACTAACCTAGGATTATTGACAAAGGATTTCCTAGGCTCATGCAAGTGGGCTTTTCTTAGCCTCTTTTTCTCTATCATGCTATTAATCCTACAATGCTTAATGTACTTAAAGCACTTAGGCCTAATATGCCCATAAACACCACAATAATGACAAGTTGGTACAAAGTAAGAATTCATACCATATCCGTGTGAAGTCATTTGAGACTCATCATGCATTTGATGTCTCCTTTGGTGTTGAGTCGGTTCATGTCCTCTATGTGGTTGAACCTGAATGGGTTGCCTCCTTGGATGAGGTAGCATGCTTTGCCTCTTTACATAGTGAGTCATTTGTTGAGGAGAGTTGACTCGAGAGGCTCTAATCCGTTGAGCTTGGGGTTGTCTCGTTTTCACCACCTTCACTTGTGCATTTTTCGAACATTGTCCTAGTTCTAACTTCTTCCTAGGAGTTTGCACCGGTAACGCTTCTATCTTACCCAAACTCTTCACAAAGACGGTCTTCTTAGGAATAGAGCAATCCTTGCTCACTTCGAATCCAAGACCTCTTTTGTCACAAGGGCTTTTTCCTACACCAAGTATGTTGTCAAGCTTCTTGGTGTTTGTGTTCATTCTAGTCAATGACTCTTTGGCTTTAACAAGCTCTCTCTTCAAACCCTCTTCATTCCTCTTAGACAAAGCTAGCTCATCTTTTAGCTTGTCTTCTTCCACCATGGATCTTACCACTTCATCATTCAAGTGGTCCACTTGTGTTGAAAGCCTAAGTAGTTCTTCCTTTAACCTTTGAATCTCTTTTTCATTCTTTAACTTAGAGCTTTCAAAACTTTCAAAGTTGTCCTTAAGATCCATCTTCTCCACTTGCTTCTTTAAGAGGTCATTGTATGTTGAAAGCTCAAGATTGTCTTCCTCTAAAATCCTTAGGAATCTATCTTTCTTCTTCATGGAGCTTTCAACATTGACTATAAAGTCGTGCACATCCATATTCTCTACATTTCCATTTGTAGAGTTAGAAAAGGAGTCATCTCCACTAGTGTCATCTTCTAGACTCTTCTTCTCTCCTATGGATCCAATATCCTCATCAAGAGCTTCGCCTTGATCTCTTCAGTCAATAAGTGCCATATCCCAATGTGAAGCAACAACTATCTCCTCTAGAGCTACTTCTTCAACTTTCTCTTCTATGGGATTACTAGCAACGAAATTCTTACCAACAACTTTATTTTCTTCATTAGTGGCACCCAATGCCTTGAAGTTATTGATAAGCTCATCATCACTTGATGACTTATCTCCCTCTCCGGAGTCATCACTTTCACTCCAAATTGTGCACAAAACCTTTTGATGTAAAAGTAACTAGTGCACTATCGAAATAAGAACAAACTTGTCTCTCTATTCCTCTTGGCCGAAAATCACACTAGTCTAAGAGTTGGATTCTATTTTTCTCTAGCAAAAGAAAAAACTTTCTCAAGCAAGAACTCTAGGGTTAGCCTAATATATTGTATATATATATCATGCTAATATACTTGCACAATATATTATGTATATATATTCCGCATGCATTCATGCATATATATTACTTGCATTCCGCATGCATATATGTATATATATTCCGCATGCATTCATGCATATATATAATCTATATATTTCACATGCATATATATAAAATACAAACCCTAATCCAACTCTTTAGTGTATTTGTGACTATATAAAAGACTTCCTTATTTGACTAGATAAATAAATCCCTTATTTATCTACTTACCAAATAAAGTCTTTTATTTTAATTATACTACCACAATAGTATACTACTAAGAAACATATTTCATAGGCGAGCATAGGCCATTTTCTGAAATCAATATAAAAGAAGAAGAAGCAGAAGCTCCCTATTCAATAGAGAACTTTATCATATTTATAGGTTCTAATTCTTATTGCCCACTCCATCAATTTAGTCAATCAATCCACAATTATAGGAACACTGATTTGGTATTGATTGAGTTGAATATCCTCTCATTAATAGCGTTGTGAATGGTCATTAAAGAGTTGACTGATTTCTCATTAATGGCGTTGTGAATGGCCATTAAAGAGTTGACTGTTTTATCATTAATGGTGTGTTGCTGCATGCTGCTCTCAATATAGCTTGATCTTTTCTTCCTTGGTAATCTGACAGATGATGCATTACGATCTCCCTTGTTGAGGCCTTCTATGTTAGGTGGTCGAGGAGGTGCTCGAAGGACCGGTCTGGGTAGGAACCATGGTACGGGGTACCGAGTACGGGGTACGGGGTACCGAGTGCGGGGTACAGGGTACCGGGTACCGGGTGCGGGGTACCAGATACAAGGTGCAGGGTACCGGGTACCGGGTACCAGGTGCGGGGTACAGGGTACCAGGTGCGGGGTACCGGGTACCAGGTGCGGGGTACAGGGTACAGGGTACAGGGTGCCAAGTGCAAGGTACCGGGATAGTGTGGTAGCGGGATCCTCAGGACCCTGGGTTCATTCTTTCAACAATCAAATGACCTTGGCATGGATGGAAAATTCTTCTTTGGACCCCTGTCAAAAAAAACGGTTAACAGATACAACTAGTCTCATAGATATAACACATGAATACACCAAATCCTTAACATAACTATTTTGTTATCCTGAAAAATTCGTCGAGATTTTACCGAGATAACCTGGACCACGGCATACGGGTGCGCCGTAGCTGGTCCGGACCGGGTAGGGGATGGCTCCTCTCTTCCCGGGATAAGTACCGGGGGAGGCCCTGGGTCCGGTTGCCAGGGACCTGTACAATGCAGTAGGACCAATCCTGCAAGCGGGGATGAGGTTGAGTTTGTATATGTAGGGGGTGACAAGTGCAATTCTATTACGGCGAAGGAGATGAAACAAAAATTGCACGGTGTGTAAAATACTATCTAGAGGGGGTGAAGAGATTTTAAACGTATTACCCAATTTTTCGTGTGAAGTCAAAATTACGAAAATACCCCTAACTAGATAAAACAATAAATAAAGTATAAAATGCGAAAATTAAATAACACTTGATTTTTTATGTGGAAACCCTCATGGGAAAAACCACATGCTAATAAGTGAGCAAGACCCGAACCTCGAATCCACTAAGTGATGAAAATTACAACCTAATCCCGGAAGTAATCACACACCTACCTAATCCCGGTATAAGTGAACCTAGTCCGATTGCTTGTGAATTAAGCAACCTAATCCCGGTCACAACACAAGACTTAATTCTTTAAGAAGAGATTAACACCCTAAGTGAATATATGAATATCCAAATGCAACATAGAGCAAGGGAAACCCTATATGCTTATCTAAGATGATGAATTTGCAATTAGAACAATCCTAGATATTAAAACTAAATGACATGTCAAATAACTTAGCTAATTAAGATTAAGCAAAAGCCTAATTAGCTATGACAAAACAACACTCAATCAAATCAACACAACAATCTCTATCTTGAATATTAGAATTCAATCTAAGAACAATCAAGTAACAAAAGAGATGCCATAATAAATAAAACACTAATTATATATGATAATAGTTAAAAACTTACCAAGGCAAGTGTGATGATGAAAGACCCATGCAAGCAAGCATCCTAGATATGCTAGAGAATGCTAGATGAACTTTGATGCAAATGAATTTTGGTTTGAGTGTTTAAATGAGCAAACTTGGTTGCCTTCTCTCTTAAAAATCTCTCTTTTAAAAGTAGGGTTCTTGATGATTAAAGAGTCACCCTCAGAACAAGAGAAAGTGATGTATTTATAGGCATGAAAAACAGAGCATGTGAAAAGACAAGTTTGCCCCTGAAAACGCACGATCGGCGGTTGTATTCGGCGGCCAAGACGCCGTTTACAACCGCCGAATGGCTCCCGAGAAAGGCAGGGGAACAACGGCGGTTTCAAAACCTCCGAACCAACCGCAGAATCAAACTCGAGAAATAAAATCAATCTGGTATGATCGGCGGTTTCGAATGGCGGTCGGGGGCCGCCGATCGTAACCGTATAATCACTCCAGATCTTTCTGGACTGAAACGGCGGTTTCAATTCGGCGGCAAGGCCGCCGATCAATCCGCCGATTCACCAGTAATGGTGAATCTAAAGGAGAAGCTAAGAGCATTCCCCTTAAGCAGTCTTCGCGCAAAACCAAGCACACATTCGTGCAAGCGCGGACGTTTCCGAACATATTCGGGAAACGGATTACACAACACACAAACACAATAAGATACATCAAACAAAGTGCAAGAGTGAAATGTGTCATGTGAAGAGAATACACACAAGTACAAGTATGCTAAGTGTGTGTGTACTAACTAAATCTCTTCAAAGAAAAACTAAGCACTAGAGATTATACCTTTGGCGTGCTTGTCCCTTGAGGTCTTGAAAGGGCATTTGAGCTTGAGCCTCACTCACCTAAACTACCCTTACACAATAAACCCCAACATGTGGTTTGTCCACGAAATAAGCCAATCAACAAATGGGAACCTTACAATCTCCCCCTTTGGCTATTTCGTGACAAAACCACCACTCACATTGATTCCTCACAAAAAAATAGAAACTACGGGACAAATAGATCTTCTACATTACACAGAGATATTTAAAGAATAAAATCTTCAAGGCATCAATCTCTTGTAGAACAATCAAACCTGCAAGACAAGGTTTCTATACTTTCCAAATAAAACATGTGAGATTAATCAAGTGAGTACAAAACACAAGCATTTGCATTTTAAGAGATTTGGCATAACATTATGCAATGTATGTGTATGCAATGCTCCCCCTCAACGTATATTCTCCCCAACATGCACAATTGCTACTACAATTTGCAACTCCCCTTACCATATCCTAAAAGAAATTGCTACTACAATTTGCAACTCCCCTTACCATATCCTACTCCCCCTTTTTGTCATGATATAGGCAAAGGAGTAGTCCCTAACCGGGTCACTCTTAGCAAAGAAAGATAGTAGCATGCAAGAAATTTGCATAATAATATAAGTCACTTTATGCATCCCAATTACTTGAAGAGAAACAAGGAGATTTATTTGAAGAAAATGTGTGAATCAAACATGCTTTGCATACAAGACATGTAGCATTCAAGTCCAAAATACAATGGTATTTGGCAAAGCAAATGACAAAGGTTTCTAATAAGAATTCAAACCAATTTCACCATTGTCATGAGAAAAGCAAAGATATAGAAATTTCATTGATTTTAATTTAAGAGCAACTATATCCAACTCTATAAGCGTAACATGGCATGAGCGACTTTGCACCCTATTTGATTTTTCCAGATAAGATATCCGTATGATAGTAGCCATGTTTAACAAATAAAGAAAGAGAGACATTTGGATTGTTTAGATCCTTTGAACGGATACAAGATCCTTTATTCATTTTGAGTCTCATAAGTCTTTTTCACACAAGTTTTGCATTTAAGAAAGCAATCATTAATTCATGTTTTTTCATTTGAGCATGTTATAAAAGAATCATCATGTCATGGAGATAATTATAGGTCATTCAAAGCATACTTCCTATGTACATCTCCTAGTCCAAAAATACATGTTTGAACATAAATATGACATGGATTGTAAACAAGCAAGGTGTAAGGATTCCCGTTGTTTTTAATTGGCTTATTTCGTGATCAAACCATATGTGGGGGTTCTTTGTAAGGGTAGCCTAAGTATCGGTCTTCTTGTTCGAAGCCCTTTGAAGACCTCGTGTTGATAAGCACCGAAGGTAAATTTCTATGTGCTTACTTTTCTTTGAAGAGATTTAGAAGCACACACACACTAAACATTCATTGCATATGTGTGCATTCTCTTCATTTGTCACAATTCACACTTGCACTTATTTATTATATTTTGTTGTGTGTTATTGTGTCTTGTTGTTGTGTTAATTCGTTTCCCGATAACTTTCGGAAACGTCCGCGCATGCACGAGAATGTGCTTGGTTTAGCGCGAGGACCGCCTATGGAGAATGCCCTTGGCTTCTCCTTGGTTTTCACCTTTCTAGGTGATCGGCGGTTATTATCGGCGGCCTGGCCGCCGAATTAAACCGCCGTTTCAGTCCAGATTGGTCTGAAGCTTTTCTGCGGTTAATATCGGCGGTCACGACCGCCGTTCGAAACCGCCGTTTCAAGACCTGATTGATTTATCTCTCGGTCTAATTCGGCGGTTGAAACGGCGGGCATTAAACCGCCGTTCGAAACCGCCGTTCATACCTGGTCGATTTTGATCTCTCTGTTCTGTTTCGGCGGTTGGAATCGGCGGTCACGAAACCGCCGAATGACCCGCCGTTTTTGCTCTGTTCTTCACGAGCTCAGTTCGGCGGTCATTAACGGCGGCCTGGCCGCCGATTGAAACCGCCGATTGGCGCGTTTCTTTGAAACTTACTTAAACGACCACACTTTGATTTGGCACCCTATATATATGCCACTTTGACTTTAGGTCAATAAAGAGAGTTCATATTCAGAATTCATACTTAGGATATTTTTCAAAGAGAAGAAAAATTCCAAGAACTCCATTCTTGATTCTCAAACACTTTTCATGATCATCAATCATCATCTAGCATCATCTTAGATCATCTAGATGTCATCTAGCATGGAATCTTCATCATACTTTGCTTGGTAAGCTTTTCACTAATATCTTACATGTTTTGTGTTTCTCTTATCTAGCAATCTCAATTAATTACTTGTTTGTTATTTTGTATGCTTTAGATACAATATTGAGATGAGTATGATGTATGTTTGAGATTTTATATTGTGCTTGCATATTAGGTTTTGTGCTTAATATTGATTAGCTAAACTAATTGACATGTCATTTAGTTTTGATATCTAGGATTATACTTAATTGCATATTAATCATCTTAGATAAGCATATAGGGTTTCCCTTGCTCTATGTTGCATTTTGGATATTCACATATATTCACTTAGGGTTGTATTCTCTTCAAAGAGAAAGTAAGTCTTGTGTGTAGCATCCGGGATTAGGTTGCTTAGAACGCAAGCAAATTGGACTAGGTTCACTCATACCGGGATTAGGTAGGTGTGTGATTACTTCCGGGATTAGGTTGTAATCGTTTGCACATTTAGTGGATTCGAGGTTCGAGTGTGGCTTACTTACATAGCCCGTGGTTTTTCCCGTGAGGGTTTCCACGTAAAAACCAAGTGTTGTTTTAATTTCCGCACCATATTACAATTGCTTGGTTATATTATCTTGAGGGCATTTTCGTAATTTTGACTAACACGAAAAATTGGGTAAAAAGCGTAAAATCTATTCACCCCCCCTCTAGATAGCTTTATACACACCGTGCTATTATTTGTTTCAATTGGTATCAGAGCGGGTTCCTAGACATACATAGGTGATCCTTGCTTATTTTGGTGTGTTTTGCATTTTGTGTGATTTTTGATCTTTCATACATTTGCATTCATTTCATTCATTCATAAACACTATGAGTGGAAACGGTGGAAATGGTGGTGGCCACGAAGGAGCTTCTAGCACAAGGCCTCCACTTCTTACCGGATTGAACTATTCCCAATGGAAAGGGAAGATGGAATCCTACATATGCCAAATTCATGACCGTGCATGGATGGCGGTGGAAGACGGATATGATCTCCCTATGATGACTCCCGATGGTGGAGGACAAGATGTTTTGAAGCCTAAGGCGCAATGGAACGCGCAAGAGTTTGAGGCTTCTAAGTGGAATAGGAAGGCTATGCATGCCATTATGTGTGCTATGGATGAGAATCAGTACAAGCTTATTCAGAATACTCAGATTGCCAAAGTGGCATGGGACATCCTTCTAGTTGCACATGAGGGAACCGAGGTGGTGAAGGAGTCCAAGCTTCAAGTCCTCCAAACTCAGTTTGAGCTACTTAGGATGGGAGAGGATGAATGCTTCAATGACTTCGAAATCAAATTGATGGATATTGTAAATCAAAGCCATCAACTCGGAGACCCGTATTCGGATAGGAGAGTCAAGCAAAAAATTATGAGATCTCTCCCCGATAGGTTTGAATCCAAGGTGACGGCCATAGAAGAAAATAGTGGCTACATGGATATGAAGCCAAGTGAGGTGATTGGGCGTCTCCTTGCATATGAGTCTAGGAAGGCTCCTAGCACCACTACTCCTCCTAAGAAGTCTAAAGGAATAGCTTTGAAAGCATCTAAGGATGCAAAGGAGGCAAAGCATGAATCGGATGAAGACCTTGCCTTATTTGTGAAAAGGTTCAACAAGGTTATGGGGTTCAAGAAAAAGAAGGGATTTGGGTCAAGAGGACAAGATTTGAAGAAAAAGAGTTCCTTCAAGAAGTTTGAGCCTAGACAAGAGAGGACCGAAAGGAAAGGGGTCCGATGCTTTGAATGTGGTGGGATTGGTCACTTTGCCCCCGAATGTGCTAATCACAATGATAAGAAGAAGAGCAAAGTGATGGCCGCCACTTGGAGTGGGAGTAGTGATGACTCCAATGAGGAAGATGAGTCTTCAAGTGAAGAAGAGCTCATGGCTAACCTCCTAGCTTTTGCCTCCTCTCATAAGAGCAAAAGTGGTAGTGAGAAAGAGGAAATGAGTCAAGAGGAAAATGACTCAAGTGAAGAAGAAAGTGATTCCTCATCTAACTCCATAAGTAGTTTTGTGGAGAAAAAGGTGCTTGCTAAATGCCATGCCGAGTTTAATGATTTAGCAATCAAGAGCACAAGAAAGATCAAGATGTTGAGAGAAGAAAATCTTGAGCTTGCATCTCATAATGACCACTTAGGTGAACAAGTGGAAAAATTCAAGAAGATAGAAGATAAGCTAAGAGAGGAGTTAGCTTTATCTAGGAGGAATGAAGAAAGTCTAAAGAGTGAGCTTGAAGAAGTTAGAAATTCTATGACTAGGATGGATTCTAGCACCAAGAAGCTTGACCATATGCTTGGTGTTGGAAAGAGTCCATGTGACAAGAGGGGTCTTGGGTATGAAGATGACAAGAAGATCTCTACCTCTAACAAGACCGTGTTTGTCAAGAGCTTGAAGAAAGAAGAAACTTCATTTGTGCAAGCTCCTAGAAAGAAATTAGAAGTAGGACAATGCTCTAATGCACAAGTGAAGATGGGTCCAAGAAGGAAACCTCAAGCTCAACCCCCTAGGGTCTCTCAAGCCAACATTCCTCCTCAAATGGCTCACAAAGGAAAGAGACCTATCATGCAACCTCAAGCTAGGAAGCAACCAAGACCGGTTCAACAACGAAGAAGGATTGAACCCTTTCATCCACAAAGACAAAGGCAAGGTATGATTTCTTATTTCATCCCTATTTGTCACTTTTGTGGTTGTGATGGTCATATTAGACCAAATTGCTTTCAATATATTAAAATGTGTAGAAAACAAAGCATGATAGAGAAGAAAAAGAAAAGAGCCATGATGCATGTTCCTAGGAATGATAATATTATTATGCATGATCCTAGGACATCTAGAGCCCATATACCAAAGACCACTAAGAAAGCTAAGATTGTTTCTAGGTGGATTAGAAAGAATGACATTGTTTGCCATGTTGCTCAAATAGCCTTGAAGGCAAATTCTTCTAATTTTTGGTATCTAGATAGTGGGTGCTCTAGGCACATGACGGGAAACAAGAGTTTCTTCGAGACTCTTGTTATGGAGGAAGGTGGATATGTCACTTTTGGTGATGGATCCAAAAAGAAAGTTGTAGGGAAAGGAACCATTTCCGTTCCCGGATTACCCTCCTTATCCGATGCTTTATTTGTTGATGGCTTGAAAGCCAATTTAATAAGCATTTCACATCTAAGTGATGAAGGATATTCCGTCTTGTTTTGTAAAGATGATTGCTCAATCCTAAAGCCCGATGGACAAACCTTATTGAAAGGTATGAGATCTAGCGACAATTGCTATTGTCTTGAAGCTAGAATAGTCTCAAACAATGTGTCCATGGATGAGCAAATTGAGTTGTGGCATGAAAGACTTGGCCACATGAACTTTAGGGATCTACGGACCCTTGGAAAGTTCGAGTGTGTGCGTGGCCTCCCTAAGCTTGGGAAGAAAGCCAATGGTGTTTGTGGACCTTGCCAACAAGGAAAGCAAACTAAAAGCATGCACAAAAAGGGTAAGTATCTCACCACCAAGGAGCCTCTTGAGCTTCTCCACATGGACCTCATGGGTCCCATGCAAACCGAAAGTTTGGGTGGAAAGAGATACATTTTTGTATGTGTTGATGATTTCTCTAGATTTACATGGACATACTTTCTTAGAGAAAAATCCGAAACTTTTGATAAGTTTAAAATGCTTTGTACTAAATTACAAAATGAAATGAAATCTAACATTAGAAGCATTAAACGGATTAGAAGTGACCATGGGAGAGAGTTTGAGAATGCCTCTTTTGAAAGCTTTTGTGATAGCTTAGGCATCTCCCATGAGTTTTCGGCTCCTAGGACACCTCAACAAAATGGAGTTGTTGAGAGGAAAAATAGGGTCCTCCAAGAGATGGCCCGAGTGATGTTGCTTAGCAACAATGTCCCTAGGAACCTATGGGCCGAAGCCATCAATACGGCTTGCTATATAGGAAATCGTGTGTTCCTAAGGCCCGGTTCTAGAAACACCTCCTATGAGCTATGGAAGGGTAGGAAGCCAAATGTTAGCTACTTCCACACATTTGGAAGCAAATGCTACATTTTAAATGACCGTGATCAACTTGGCAAGTTTGATGCTAAGAGTGATGAGGGTATCTTTATTGGCTACGCCTTGAATAGTAAAGCCTATAGAGTTTTCAACTTGAAGACTCGAACCGTCATGGAATCATCAAATGTGGTCATTGATGATACTAGGCTCAAGTCTAATGACCATGAGGAGGAGGATGTTCTAGAGGATGACACTCCTTTGGAGAGGGTTGTGGTGACTCCCAATGTTGGGACATCTAATGAAGTCACACAACCCATTACTAGAGTTCCTCTCTTGGACTCTAAAGAACCCGCTCCATGGGTTAGGAAACTCCATGATAAAGAAGATATCATTGGAGAGGTAAATGAGGGTGTTAGGACTAGACGTCAACTTGCTAATCTTATTAGCTATACTTGCTACACCTCTCAAATTGAACCCAAAAAGGTTGAAGAAGCCTTACATGATGAATTTTGGGTTCTTGCCATGCAAGAAGAGCTAAACCAATTCGAAAGGAATGAGGTTTGGACTCTAGTTCCTAGGCCTAAGACCACTAATGTCATAGGCACTAAATGGATATTTAGGAACAAATCCGATGAGGATGGCAACATAGTGCGGAACAAGGCTAGACTTGTAGCACAAGGGTACTCTCAAATTGAGGGTATCGACTTTGAGGAGACATTTGCTCCCGTTGCCCGTTTAGAGTCTATTAGGCTTCTCTTGTCCATTTCTTGTGTGCACAAGTTCAAATTGCACCAAATGGATGTCAAGAGTGCCTTCCTCAATGGCTTCTTGCAAGAGGAAGTGTTTGTTGAACAACCCAAGGGGTTTGTGGATGCACACCACCCCAACCATGTCTATCGCCTCAAGAAGGCACTATATGGGTTGAAACAAGCACCGAGGGCTTGGTATGAGCGCCTCACTCAATTTCTTGTTGACAATAACTACACAAGAGGTAGTGTTGACAAGACACTATTCATCAAGAGAGACAATGATGAGCTTTTCATAGCTCAAATATATGTCGATGACATAGTGTTTGGCTCCACCAACAACACCAAGGTCCAACAATTTGTTGATGTTATGTCTCATGAATTTGAGATGAGTCTTGTTGGTGAGCTTAATTACTTCCTAGGTTTGCAAATTAGGCAACTTGATAATGGGATCTTCATAACCCAAGCCAAATATGCCAAAAACCTTGTGAAGAAGTTTGGTCTTGAAAAAGCCAAACATTGTGACACTCCTATGAGCACCACTTTGAAGCTAAGCAAGGATGCTAGCGGTAAAAGTGTGGACCAAACCTTATATCGTGGCATGATAGGGAGCTTGCTCTATTTGACCGCAAGTAGGCCCGATATATCTTTTAGTGTAGGAGTTTGTGCTAGGTACCAATCCGATCCCAAGGAGTCCCATCTCTCTTCGGTTAAGAGAGTCATTCGCTTTGTGAATGGGACTTCCAACTATGGGATTTGGTACTCATTTGACACTAATCCTAGTCTTGTAGGATATAGTGATGCGGATTGGGCAGGAAATTGTGATGATAGGAAGAGCACATCGGGCGGTTGCTTCTTTCTAGGCAACAACTTGGTGTCGTGGTTTTGCAAGAAGCAAAACTCGATTTCCTTGTCCACGGCGGAAGCCGAGTACATAGCCGCGGGGAGTGGATGCACTCAACTTATGTGGATGAAGCAAATGCTAGTGGATTACGGATTCAACCAAGGTACTCTCACTCTCTTTTGTGATAACATGAGTGCCATTAATATTTCCAAGAATCCGGTGCAACATTCTAGAACTAAGCATATTGACATCCGCCATCACTTCATTAGAGAGCTTGTTGAAAATAAATGCATAGTACTTGAACATGTAGGTACTAATGATCAACTTGCGGACCTATTTACTAAACCCTTAGATGCTACTCGATTTAAAACTCTTAGTAGATCTATTGGGGTATGTCTTGTGGAGTGATGTTCTATGATTGACTCCATATGGGGAACTCAAGCAAAGAGAGCTATTTTGCATTCTTGTATCTTGCAAAAAAAATTTGAAATAT
Organism: Acer yangbiense; assembly: GCA_008009225.1. NCBI lineage: Eukaryota > Viridiplantae > Streptophyta > Magnoliopsida > Sapindales > Sapindaceae > Acer > Acer yangbiense. The sequence continues at coordinate 48,456,681 of CM017761.1, read as the reverse complement.
CTTATGCCTCTTCTTTTAAATTGCTTGAGTAAGCTTGGTTGTACATATGTATATATGTTTTAAAATTCCATAAGTGTGAACCTTGCTTGTCTACAATCCATGTCATATTTATGTTCAAACATGCATTTTTGGACTAGGAGATTTCCATAGGAAGTATGATGTGAATGACCTATAGTTTTCTCCATGACATGATGATTCTTTAATAACATGCTAATGTCAAATGAAAAAGCATGAAATTCATATAACATGCTCACATGAAAAGCATGAATTGATGATTGCATATTCTTAAAAATGCAAAACTTGTGTGAAAACTTATGAGACTCAAAATGAATAAAGGATCTTGTATCCATTCAAAGGAATTTACATTCCAAATGTCTCTCTTTCTTTATTAGTTGAACATGGTTACTATCATACGGATAATTTTATCCGGAAAAATCAAGTAGGGTGCAAAGTCGCTCATGCCATGTTTCGCTTATAAAGTTGGATATAGTTGCTCTTAAATTGAAATCAATAATCTCTATATCCTTGCTTTTCCCATGACATTGGTGAAATTGGTTTGAATTCTTATTAGAAACCTTTGTCATTTGCTTTGCCAAATACCATTGTATTTTGGACTTGAATGCTATATGTCTTGTATGCAAAGCATGTTGAATTCACACATTTTCTCAAAATAAATCTCCTTGTTTCTCTCAAATTAATTGAAGTGCATAAAGTGACTTATATGTATATGCAAGTCTTGCATGCTTCTATCTCTCGTTGCTATGAGTGACCCGGTTGGGGACTACTCCTTTGCCTATATCATGACAAAAAGGGGGAGTAGGATATGGTAAGGGGAGGTGAAAAATATAGAAGCTTTTGTGCACTTTGGGGAGGACATACATTGAGGGGGAGTAACCCGTTGAGGGGGAGCATTGCATTTATCATACATTGCATACATTTGGTAATGTTGTGCCTAAATTCTAAAAATGCAAATGCTTGGTATTGTTCTCACATGATTAATCTCACACTTTTCTTGTATTAGAAATGTTAGAAACTCTTTTCAGGGATTGATTATTCTACAAGAGGATTGAAGACTTCTAGTTGCATTAGCTTATCTCTTTGTAATGTAGAATATCATTATAGTCCCGTAGTTTCTATTTTTTTGTGAGGAATCTTTGTGAGTGATGGTTTTGTCACGAAATAGCCAAAGGGGGAGATTGTAAGGATTCCCGTTGTTTTTAATTGGCTTATTTCGTGATCAAACCATATGTGGGGGTTCTTTGTAAGGGTAGCCTAAGTATCGGTCTTCTTGTTCGAAGCCCTTTGAAGACCTCGTGTTGATAAGCACCGAAGGTAAATTTCTATGTGCTTACTTTTCTTTGAAGAGATTTAGAAGCACACACACACTAAACATTCATTGCATATGTGTGCATTCTCTTCATTTGTCACAATTCACACTTGCACTTATTTATTATATTTTGTTGTGTGTTATTGTGTCTTGTTGTTGTGTTAATTCGTTTCCCGATAACTTTCGGAAACGTCCGCGCATGCACGAGAATGTGCTTGGTTTAGCGCGAGGACCGCCTATGGAGAATGCCCTTGGCTTCTCCTTGGTTTTCACCTTTCTAGGTGATCGGCGGTTATTATCGACGGCCTGGCCGCCGAATTAAACCGCCGTTTCAGTCCAGATTGGTCTGAAGCTTTTCTGCGGTTAATATCGGCGGTCACGACCGCCGTTCGAAACCGCCGTTTCAAGACCTGATTGATTTATCTCTCGGTCTAATTCGGCGGTTGAAACGGCGGGCATTAAACCGCCGTTCGAAACCGCCGTTCATACCTGGTCGATTTTGATCTCTCTGTTCTGTTTCGGCGGTTGGAATCGGCGGTCACGAAACCGCTGAATGACCCGCCGTTTTTGCTCTGTTCTTCACGAGCTCAGTTCGGCGGTCATTAACGGCGGCCAGGCCGCCGATTGAAACCGCCGATTGGCGCGTTTCTTTGAAACTTACTTAAACGACCACACTTTGATTTGGCACCCTATATATATGCCACTTTGACTTTAGGTCAATAAAGAGAGTTCATATTCAGAATTCATACTTAGGATATTTTTCAAAGAGAAGAAAAATTCCAAGAACTCCATTCTTGATTCTCAAACACTTTTCATGATCATCAATCATCATCTAGCATCATCTTAGATCATCTAGATGTCATCTAGCATGGAATCTTCATCATACTTTGCTTGGTAAGCTTTTCACTAATATCTTACATGTTTTGTGTTTCTCTTATCTAGCAATCTCAATTAATTACTTGTTTGTTATTTTGTATGCTTTAGATACAATATTGAGATGAGTATGATGTATGTTTGAGATTTTATATTGTGCTTGCATATTAGGTTTTGTGCTTAATATTGATTAGCTAAACTAATTGACATGTCATTTAGTTTTGATATCTAGGATTATACTTAATTGCATATTAATCATCTTAGATAAGCATATAGGGTTTCCCTTGCTCTATGTTGCATTTTGGATATTCACATATATTCACTTAGGGTTGTATTCTCTTCAAAGAGAAAGTAAGTCTTGTGTGTAGCATCCGGGATTAGGTTGCTTAGAACGCAAGCAAATTGGACTAGGTTCACTCATACCGGGATTAGGTAGGTGTGTGATTACTTCCGGGATTAGGTTGTAATCGTTTGCACATTTAGTGGATTCGAGGTTCGAGTGTGGCTTACTTACATAGCCCGTGGTTTTTCCCGTGAGGGTTTCCACGTAAAAACCAAGTGTTGTTTTAATTTCCGCACCATATTACAATTGCTTGGTTATATTATCTTGAGGGCATTTTCGTAATTTTGACTAACACGAAAAATTGGGTAAAAAGCGTAAAATCTATTCACCCCCCCTCTAGATAGCTTTATACACACCGTGCTATTATTTGTTTCACAAGGTTCACACTTATTGAATTGAAAACATATATACATATGTGCAACCAAGCTTACTCAAGCAATTAAAAGAATAGGCACAAGTTATTTCAAATTTTTTCCAAGTTACAAGAATGCAAAATAGCTCTCTTTGCTTGAGTTCCCCATATGGGATCAAATACAAATCACATCACTCCACAAGACATATCCCAATAGATCTACTTAGTGTTTTAAATCGAGTAGAATCTAAGGGTTTAGTAAATAGGTCCGCAAGTTGATCATTAGTACCTACATGTTCAAGTACTATGCATTTATTTTCAACAAGCTCTCTAATGAAGTGATGACGGATGTCAATATGCTTAGTTCTAGAATGTTGTACCGGATTCTTGGAAATATTAATGGCACTCATGTTATCACAAAAGAGAGTGAGTGTACCTTGGTTGAATCCGTAATCTACTAGCATTTGCTTCATCCATAGGAGTTGTACATCCACTCCCCGCGGCTATGTACTCGGCCTCAGCCGTGGACAAGGAAATCGAGTTTTGCTTCTTGCAAAACCAAGACACCAAGTTGTTGCCAAGAAAGAAGCAACCACTCGATGTGCTCTTCCTATCATCGCAATTTCCTGCCCAATTCGCATCACTAAAGCCTATAAGACTAGCATTAGTGTCAAAAGAGTACCAAATCCCATAGTTGGAAGTCCCATTCATATAGCGAATGATTCTCTTTACGAAAGAGAGATGGGACTCCTTAGGATCCACTTGGTACCTAGCACACACACCCACACTAAAAGAGATATCGGGCCTACTTGCGGTCAAATAAAGCAAGCTTCCTATCATGCCATGATATAACGTTTGTTCCACACTTTTACCACTAGCATCCTTGCTTAGCTTCAAAGTGGTACTCATGGGTGTATCACAATGTTTGGCATTTTCTAAACCAAACTTCTTTACTAGGTTCTTAGCATATTTGGCTTGGGTTATAAAAATCCCATCATTCATTTGCCTAATTTGCAAACCTAGGAAGTAACTAAGCTCACCAACAAAACTCATCTCAAATTCACGAGACATGACATCAACAAATTGTTGGACTTTGGTGTTGTTGGTTGAGCCAAAAACAATGTCATCAACATAGATTTGAGCTATAAATAACTCATCTTTGTTTCTCTTGATGAACAAGGTCTTGTCAACACTACCTCTTGTGTAGTCATTGTAAACAAGAAATTGAGTGAGGCGCTCATACCAAGCCCCCGGTGCCTGTTTCAACCCATATAGTGCCTTTTTGAGGCGATAGACATGGTTGGGGTGGTGTGCATCCACAAACCCCTTGGGTTGTTCAACAAACACTTCCTCTTGCAAGAAGCCATTGAGGAAGGCACTCTTGACGTCCATTTGGTGCAATTTGAACTTGTGCACACAAGAGATGGACAAGAGAAGCCTAATGGACTCTAGACAGGCAACGGGAGCAAAAGTCTCCTCAAAGTCGATACCCTCAATTTGAGAGTACCCTTGTGCTACAAGTCTAGCCTTGTTCCGCACTATGTTGCCATCCTCATCGGATTTGTTCCTATAAATCCATTTAATGCCTATAACATGTGTGCTTTTAGGCCTAGGAACTAGAGTCCAAACCTCATTCCTTTCGAATTGGTTTAGCTCTTCATGCATGGCAAGAACCCAAAACTCATCATTTAAGGCTTCATCAACCTTTTTGGGTTCAATTTGAGAGGTGTAGCATGTGTAGCTAATTAGATTAGCTATTTGACGCCTAGTCCTAACACCCTCATTCACATCTCCAATAACATCATCTTTGTTATGGAGTCTTCTAACCCATGGAGTGGGTTCATTAGAGTCCATGAGAGGAACTCTAGTAAGAGGTTGTGTGTCCTCATTATTACCATTGGACGTCCCAACATTGGGAGTCTCCACAACCCTCTCCAAAGGAGAGTCATTATCTAAAATATCCTCCTCATCATGGTCATTAGACTTGAGCCTTGTATCATCAATGACAACATTGGATGATTCCATGACGGTTCGAGTCTTCAAGTTGAAAACTCTATAGACTCTACTATTCAAGGCATAGCCAATAAAGATACCTTCATCACTCTTAGCATCAAATTTGCCAAGTTGATCACGGTCATTTAAAATGTAGCATTTGCTTCCAAATGTGTGGAAGTAGCTAACATTTGGCTTCCTACCCTTCCATAACTCATAGGAGGTATTTCTAGATCCGGGCCTTAGGAAAACTCTATTCTCTATATAGTAAGCCGTATTGACGGCTTTGGCTCATAGGTTCCTAGGGACATTGTTGCTAAGCAACATCACACATGCCATCTCTTGAAGGACCCTATTCTTTCTCTCAACATCTCCATTTTGTTGAGGTGTCCTAGGAGCCAAAAACTCATGGGAGATGCCTAAGCTATTGCAATAGCTTTCAAAAGAGGCATTCTCAAATTCCCTCCCATGGTCACTTCTAATCCCTTTAATGCTTTTAATGTTAGAATTCATTTCATTTTGTATTTTAGTACAAAGCATTTTAAACATCTCAAAAGTTTCGGATTTTTCTCTAAGAAAATATGTCCATGTAAATCTAGAGAAATCATCAACACAAACAAAAATGTATCTCTTTCCACCTAAACTCTCGATTTGCATTGGACCCATGAGATCCATGTGGAGAAGCTCTAGGGGCTCCTTGGTGGAGAGATACTTGCCCTTTTTGTGCATGCTTTAGTTTGTTTTCCTTGTTGGCAAGGTCCACAAACACCATTGGCTTTCTCCCAAGCTTAGGGAGGCCACTCACACAATTGAACTTTCCAAGGGTTCTTAAATCCCTAAAGTTCATGTGGCCAAGTCTTTCATGCCACAACTCTAATTGCTCATCCATGGACACATTGTTTGAGACTATTCTAGCTTCAAGACAATAGCAATTGTCGCTAGATCTCATACCTTTCAACAAGGTTTGTCCATCAGGCTTTAGGATAGAGCAATCATTTTTACTAAACATGACGGAATATCCTTCATCACTAAGATGAGAAATGCTTATCAAATTGGCTTTCAAGCCATCAACAAACAAAGCATTAGATAAGGAGGGTAATCTGGGAACGGAGATGGTTCCTTTCCCTACAACTTTCTTTTTGGATCCATCACCAAAAGTGACATATCCTCCTTCCTCCATAACAAGAGTCTCGAAGAAACTCTTGTTTCCCGTCATGTGCCTAGAGCACCCACTATCTAAATACCAAAAATTAGAAGAATTTGCCTTCAAGGTTGTTTGAGCAACATGACAAACATTTTCATTCTTTCTAATCCACCTAGAAACAATATTAGCTTTCTTAGTGGTCTTTGTACAAGGGCTCTAGTTTTCCTAGGATCATGCACATCAATTTTATCATTCCTAGGAACATGCATCTTGGCTCTATTCTTTCTTTTTTCAATCATGCTACGTGTTCTACACATTTTAATATATCGAAAGCAATTTGGTCTAATATAACCATCAAATCCACAAAAATAACATGTAGGAATAAAATAAAGAATCATACCTTGTCCTTGAGCATGCATGTGAGCTTGTCCATGTCTTTGTGGTTGAGTGGATTCAATCCATTTTCGTTGTTGAACCAGTCTAGCTTGCTTCCTAGCTTGAGGTTGCATGATTGGTCTCTTTCCTTTGTGAGCCAATTGTTGAGGAATGTTAACATGAGGGACCCTAGAGGGTTGAGCTTGAGGTTGCCTTCTTGGCACCATCTTCACTTGTGCATTTGAACATTGTCCTAGTTCTAACTTCTTCTTAGGAATTTGCACCGAAGGAGTTTCTTTGTTCCCCAAACTCTTGACAAACACGGTCTTGTAAGTGGTTGAGATCTTTTTACCATCTTTATACCCAAGACCCCTCTTGTCACACGAACTCTTTCCAACACCAAGTATATGGTCAAGCTTCTTGGTGCTAGAATCCATCCTAGCTAATGATTCTTTAGCTTCATCAAGCTCCCTCTTCAAACCTTCTTCATTCCTCTTAGATAAGACTAACTCCTCTCTTAGCTTATCTTCATTCGATTTGGATCTCACTTCTTCTTCACTTAATTGGTCTATATGAGATGAGAGCTCTAGGTTTTCTTCCTTCAATCTCATGATCTCTCTCTTATTCTTTAACCTAGAATTCTCAAACTTGACCATGTAGTCTCTAAGATCCATCCTATCCACTTTTCCATTAGTGGAGTGAGATGAATAGTGGCTAGTCTCTTTTATGACTCTCGCAATAGGACGAGGTCAGAGAGTGGTGTAATGGTGAATAGAGTTCGTTCCCACAGGGACCGAGTGATCGATTACCGAAATCGATTAGCCTAGTTGCTATTCAAACAATCGAAATAGGTTTTTCAACTAATCAACTTAAACTAAATTAAACTAAATGATTAATTCTAATGCAAGAATGAAATAACAAGAAATTAAACCCGAATGTGATAATATAGAGAAATATGCTAGAATTTGAATCCACCCCACCCAACATTAATTTCCAATTTAGACTCAATTATTCACCTAAACATACTCATGCAAATTGTAGATTCATGCACCCTAATGTTAACCTACAATCTTGGTCAAGCAAAGTAAGTTACACCCAAAATCATACCCAAGCCTATTTTTCGATTACCCGGAATATATGAATGGGTTCATTAACTTTGTTGGCGCACTAAACGAATCCTATACGCCAACCTAAGTAGGTCTACTTTTCTAGACATGCATAGAAGGCATTTTATCGAGCACGTGGTGTGCGTCTCCAGTCAGTACATAGCACACTACCATAAATCATTCAAAATGGAGATCAATCATTTGAAGCTTTAAGCATACAAAAATACCCATGCAAATCGCACTTGCATATAATAGATAAATAAGAGTCAATACATAATACAATTTATGGGTGGGGTTTCATCAAATCCTAGCACTAGATGTTTAGCTTATCATATTACACATAATAGCCATACAATAGATTAGTTCAAATAAAGACATGGCTATGAAAAAGAGTAAAAGAGAAAGGGTTTAGAGAAAACTAATGGAGAGCTTCTCTTCTTCTTTGGATCTTCTTCTCCTTCTATCTTTCTTCAACTATCTCTTGCCCAAAAAGGTGGATTGATGGTGGATGTGGGAAAAGTGAGAGTGAAGTTGTGTTTGGATGTTAGGGAGTTATGGAATCTTCATGGGTTTCTAAGGATGGAGATGGTGATGTAAGAGGAATGTGTAAAGGTGAGGTCTTGGTGACTCTTCTTGGGTGAGAGAGCTTGTGTGGTTTAAAAATATTAAAGGTTAATATAGATGAATGAATTAGGTCAAGGGTAAGGAGGTAAAATCTTGATTTTTAACATATTTTGGGTAAAAAGGCGAGCTTGGGGCGACTTGGGGGCGATTTGGATGCTCTTTGGTTGAAGAAAACTGTTGAAAACCCGAGAGGCTAGCGAGCTCGGGGTGAGCTGCTTGAGCTCACCTTGGGCTCGCATCTCTCTCGGGTGAAGTTTTCCAACTTCGCGCACCGTTACGAAAATGGCCATAACTTCCTCTAGAGAACTCGGAATCGTGATCCGTAAAAAGCGTTGGAAAGTAGACTCATGGGGCTTTCCAAAATTAGGTTACAAGAAACGTAGTTCAATTGGAGGAGGGAGATATGGACCCTAAAAGTTGAAAACTCTGCACTAAGATTTACAATTTCAGCCCTTTAACCTCCAAAACTCTTCAATTATGCTCAACACCTTATTTTAGAGCATACAACCTACATAATGCTCACAAAACGCATTATATACAAAAACACGTTCGACAATGAGTACAAAATCTAGGAAATGGGGACCTCAAATAGGTATGTAAATCATCCAATCAAATACCCCAAAACCTATCTTTTTCTCGTCCTCGAGCAAAACCAAAACAAACACACAAAAAGAAAAATAAAACAAAAGAAAGTAAAAACAAAAAGAAATAAAATGCACACGATAAGTCTTTTAAACCCCTAGGCGATCCCTAGTGGGACGAGTGAAGTCTCGTGAGGGTTTACAGTACGAAACCCACAAACATCTTTCCTGTTGAGCCAACTATAGACAGAGATGCAATAAGGGGCGGACCGAATTGAGGCATATACATGGTAAGACCCCTAAGAGAAAACTTGAGTTATGCAAGCTAAGGTGCTACAACAAGAGAGATTGCAATTCCATACTTCTTAGTGAACAAAGATTCAAAAAACATCGAACACAAGAGTCTTATGATAGCATTTCGCCTAGACTCTATACCTTTCCGGATTCTCTCTCATTTTACCACTCAGAACCTAGGCTCACTCAACAAACATATGCGGTTGGAAAGCACAAGAATTTTCAAATTACATGCATATGACACATTTTGAAAAACTGCTAATGTTTAAATGCAAATGGACCACAAGAACGGATTTGAACATTAAGAACAAGAGCAAACACCATTTGATGCCTTCATCCACGAACTAAACTCCTCCTAAAGATCAATTAGGACTTCTTTAAAGTTCAAGTGATGCTGTGGTGAGATGGTGGTGGAGAGGTTAGGTGGGTATGGGATTATGGGCTATTTACCGATTATGCTTAAGCTTTCTATTAGGCACACTCTTCACCATATTAGCATCTAGGCATAGAATTTTCAATTACACCTCTTGTGCTCATCTTTAAGTTGCTTTACATTTTGGCAACTTTTACACTTTAGAGCTTATAAGGCTTTGGTTTTTTTTTTTTTTTTTTTTTTTGGATAGCCTTAATCTTTGTACAACTTACACATCTAGCCTAAGTACACGCTATTTTTACACTTTTGATTTTTCTTGAGTTTCATTATGATATGATAACAAGCCATAATCGTAGCAAATGGGATGGTCTAGTGTTTATGTAAGATATGGTGATGTATATGAGATGGGAGGATATAGTGATGGGGTTTAGTGTGTCGGTCAACATAGACAGGACAATTAAGCACACACACAAGGCAAGGGATGTGTTTGGGATATTTGTAGTGACTTATCACACATTGCCTACGTCATCTCTATAGGCACAAGTTAAGCAAGCAAACAAAGGTAAAACCACGGTGATGCTCTTAAAATGGCGTTCTTTAATGTCCAAAGCATGGAGTGAGGTCCTCTTATCTTTATGCTTATTTATCTACAAGAAGAGTGTTTAAGATGAAACAATGAAACAACATACACTCATAAGGACGCTATTTAGGCTCTGGCCTTACACGGGTAGTCTCCACTAATGATCTAGACATCTTAAGCGTGATACCCAATTACTTAGACACTTTTGAGTCTGGTAGGGTGCGTGCAAGCAATGTGGTGTAGCTTTAACTAGCACAACCTTTGCCTAGACTCAAGGAATCAACACTTGCAAAAATTGCCTCAAATGGCATAACCCAAAAGCATCTCATTAAAGCAAGCTAATGCTCCAAAATTTGGCTCGAAGCAGGAGAACGGACAAAACTTGACTCACCAAACACACAATCATGCAAAATTTTGAAAAAAAATAAGCACATTCAAAACAATCATGCAAAAATGGTCAAAGAATGACCGCACCCCCAAACCAAAACTCAACACTGTCCCCAATGTTGGAAACAAAAGAGTCCAACGTAACGGCGCGTACCTAACATGACACAAAACACAAAAAACACAATGTGAAAGACCAACTCAACATAGAGGATAAAATTCCAAAAACTAGTGACTTTTGAAATCGACCTATGTCCGCTCTTTAGTGCATATTTTCAAAAATACTCAATAACGCTTTCTCAACTTTTGGCACAGGAACATAGACATGCAAATGCACACTTTTCTTTTAGAAAACATTTCAAAATTCAAATTGAAAAAGTGTGCAAACGGACGTCGAAAATGGTTCACCTGCAGATTTTTAAAACAGGGCATCGCCCAGGACCTTTGGTCGAAGAAATATTCATAACTTTTGAACCCCTGCCCAGAATTTTACGTTGTTTATATGGTTGAAACCATATCAAAAAATCGAAGAATGCAGCATAGACGAAATAATTTATTTCGTCACCAATCGGTACACTTTAAATGAAACATTTGGCCTCAAAATTTCAAAACAGGGTACTTTCGTAAAGGTCAAAGAAAGATTTGAAAAACTAAAAAGAAAAATGACTCAAATAATGAATTCACGTCCCCAAACCTAAACGAAACATTATCCTCAATGTTTGCACAAAAGCAGATTGGACAATGTAAGCTTAGAAGCGGGAGGGAGGCCAAACGCAACCGAAACAAGCACGCTGCAAACCTAAAAACTAGGCACAATACAACGCCAAACACTTAAACTAAGCAAGAAAAATAAGACTCAACAAAGACAAAATTAAATTAAACAAAAATAAAGCTTAAAATTAGAAAAGTTACCTAGGTGGGTTGCCTCCCACCAAGCGCTTAATTTAACGTCTCGCCTAGACGTGGTATGGTGCTCAAGCTCTTCAAACTTCAAAATGTTGCAACCTTAGGATAAGGTCCTCACCCTTTTTATGAGCACTCTTGGCTTGCTCGTCCCTCCAAGACTCGCAAGCTGTCTTTGTTTCATCCCAAGAGATAAAGAACCTTGCTTAACGCACAAGCACCACAACATACTTCCTTAAGAAGCAATAGAAAATCTACACAAGCACTAAGCACATTAAAAAGTTCCGGTAAATAAACATAAACTCATTACTTGCAATTGCCAACAAGAGTTTGGAACACCAATTATTCAAAAGAAATAAACTAAACAAATAAAGCATAAAAATAAAATGCACAAAAAGAATTTTTCTAAATTATGTACTTGTACTAGAGGTGTCATCAACTAAAGGAGGTTTTACCAAGTTTGGAAATTGATCCTTTTTCACAACCCAAACAAGTTGAGTTGATTTCCCCTTTTCTTTTCTTTCGGGCCTAACTTGGTTAACCAAGTCTTTTCTTACCCAAATTTGCTTAACTCTAGGCGGCTTTTTTCTATTCCTAGATTTTCTCAATTTTTCATGCTTATGGAATTTAAAACAATGAACTTTTAAGTGCCCTTTTTGAAAGCAAAAATAGCAAGTAGGAGGATGGTTTAGAAAACTCCCTCTTGGTAGGTGACTATGAAGCCTTTGATGTTGCTTCATTTGTAGCGTTTTGACCTCTTTTTCCACCTTGTCTAAATAGACAATGTAGTCACACTCCTATTTTATGACTCTCGCAATAGAACGAGGTCGGAGAGTAGTGTAATGATAAAGTGAAGTTCGTTCCGCAGAGATCGAGTAACCGATTACCGAAATTGATTAGCTTGATTACTATTCAAACAATCATTAATGAGGAGTTCTAAATTAAACAAAATAAACTAAAGCAACCTAATTGATTTATACTAAAGCAAAATGAAATACCAAGAAATTAAACCCGAATGTGATAATATAGAGAAATATGCTAGAACTTGACTACACCCCACCCAAATGTTGACTTCCGTTTTAGACTCAATTATCCACCCATAATATGCTCATGCAATTCATAGATTCATGCACCCAAATATTAATCTACAATCTTGGTCAAGTAGAGTAGATTACACCCAAAATCATACCCAAGCCTATCTTTCAATTACTCGGAATATATGAATGGGTTCATTAAGTTTGTTGGCACACTAATGAATCATATACGCTAGCTTAAGTGGGTATGCTTTTCTAGACATGCATAGAGGACATTTTGTCGAGCACGTGGCGTGCGTCTTCGGTCGGTACATAACAAACCACTAAAGAACAATTAATAGGAGATCAATCTATCAATATAAACAATTAAGCATACCAAAACATCCATACAAACTACAAGTTGCACATAAATGGATAAATAAGAATCAATATAAATATATAGTCATTGGGTGGGGTTTCACCAACTCCTAGCACTAGATGTTTAGCTCATATCACAAAGAGTAGCCATACAAAAGATAAATTCAAATAAATACATGGCTAATAAAAAGAACATGAAAAAGAGAAAGAGATAGAAGAAACTATTTGGAAAGGCTCCTTCTTTGCTTTGCTCTTTTCTCTTCCAAGCTCCTTCAACTCTAATCCGCCCAAAAGATGAATAGATGGATGGAATGATAAGGTGGAGTGATGAGTGTGTTTTTGATGTTGAGAAAGGAGGGATCTTTGTGGATTTCAAAGGATGGAGGTGGTGATGTAATGAAAGGGGTAAAAATATGTTCTTGGTTCAATTTTGGGAGAGAGAGCTTGTCCGGTTTTAGAGAAAACACTGCAGAATATATAGGGGAGCTAATTAGGGTAAGGGTAAGAGAGTAAATTCCACGAAGAAAATAATTTTCTGGGCGAAGGGCGAGCTCGCCCTGGGGTCGCCAAGAAGGTGAGCACTTCTGGACCCGAGAGCTTAGCGGGCTCGGGGTGATTTGCTTGGGCTCGCCTTGGGCTCGCTTTGACGTGTGCTGAAAAATCCCGAGAGCTTAGCGGGCTTGGGGCAAGCTGCTTGAGGCGAGCTGCTCGAGGTGAGCTGCTCGAGGCGAGCTTGGGGTGATCTGCTTGAGCTCGCCTTGGGGTCGCCTGGATTGGAGACAAGCTGGTCCTGGCCTGAGAGCAGAGCGACCTCGAGGCGAGCTGCCTGAGGTCGCCTTGGGGTCGCCTGAAAGCAGGAAGTTCTGCTCTTTGCTTCTTTTTAGCTCCTTTTCCAGCGAATGGCTAACATAACATTTTGCCCCTGCACAACTCATTTAAAGCGTTAAAACCACGGCTTTTACTCGAGAAACGAACACAAAACGATATGAAATTGGGGCTACACTATGTGTAGAACTAAAGCAATCAACACCCCCAAACCTATCTTTTGGTCGTCCTCGAGCAAAACCAAAACAAAAAGAAAATAGACAGCTAAGGAAAGCAAAAACAACAAGAATTAAAACTTCCGGATAAGTCTTTCAAACCCCTAGGCGATCCCTAGTAGGACGAGTGAAGTCTCGTGAGGGTTTACAGCACGACACCCATAAACGTCTTTCCTGCTGAGCCAACTATAGACAGAGATGCAATAATGGTGAACCGAATTGAGACACATGCATGCTAAGACCCCTAAGAAAAGGCTTGGGAAGTGCAAGCTAAGGTGCTACAACAAGAGAGATTGTAATTCCATATTTCTTAGTGCACAAAGCTTCAAAAAGCATCGAACACAAGAGTCTCATGATAGCATTTCGCCTCGACTCTATACCTTTCCGGATCTCTCTCATTTTACCACTCAGAACCTAGGCTCACTCAACAAACATATGCGGTTGGAAATTAAGCACAAGAATTTTCAAATTACATGCATATGACACATTTGAAAAACCACTAATGTTTAAATGCAATTGGACCACAAGAACGGATTTGAACATTAAGAACAAGAGCAAACACCATTTGTTGCCTTTATTCACAAGCTAAACTCCTCCTAAAGATCAATTAGGACTTCTTTAGAGTTCAAGTGATGCTATGGTGAGATGGTGGTGGAGAGGTTCGGTGGGTATGGATTTATGGGCTAGCTACTGATTATGCTTAAGCTTTCTATTAGACACACTCTTCACCATATTAGCGTCTAGGCATAGAATTTTCAATTACACCTCTTGTGCTCATCTTTAAGTTGCTTTACATTTTGACAACTTTTACACTTTAGAGCTTAGAAGGCTTTGGTTTTTTTTTTTTTTTTACAAATGCAAATCTAAATCAAGCCTTGATCTTTGCACAACTCACACAGCTCGCCTAAGTACACGCTATTTCTCTTGAATTTCGATATGATATGGTGACAAGCTATAATCGTAGCAAGTGGGATGGTCTAGTGTTTATGTAAGATGTGGTGATATGTATGATATGGGAGGATATAGTGATGGGGTTTAGTGTGTAGGTCTACATAGATAGGACAATTAAGCACACACACAAGGCATGGGACGTGTTTGGGAAATTTGTAGTGACTTAACATACATTTGCCTACATCATCTCTATAGGCACAAGTTAAGCAAGCAAACAAAGGCAAAACCACGGTGATGCTCATAAAATGGCACTCTTTAATGTCAGCATGGAGTGAGGTCCTTTTTATTTATGCTTATTTATCTACAAGAAGAGTGTTTAAGATGAAACAATAATATAAATCACACTCATAAGGATGCTATTTAGGCTTTGGCCTCACACGGGTAGTCTCCACTAATGATCTAGACATCTTAAGCGCGATACCCAATTACTTAGACACTTTCGAGTTTGGTAGGGTGCGTGCAAGCAATGTGGTGTAGCTTTAACTAGCACGACCTTCGCCTAGACTCGGGGGCACAACACATGCAAAAATTGCCTCAAACGGCAAAACCCAAAAGCATCTCATTAAAGCAAGCTAATGCTCCAAAATTTGGCTCAAAACAGGAGAACGGACAGAACAAGACTCTACAAACACACAATCATGCAAAAAATTTTAAAAAATTTCACAAAAATAAACACACAAAAAAATCAATCATGTAAAAATGTTCATAGAATGGCCGCACCCCGAAACCTAAACGAAACATTGTCCCCAATGTTTGCACAAAAGCGGATTGGACAATATAAGCTTAGAAGCGAGAGGGAGGCCAAACGCAACCCTATACAAGCACGCTGCAAACCTAAAAACTAGGCACAATACAACGCCACACACTTAATCTAAGCAAGCAAAATAAGACCCAACAACGACAAAATTAAACAAAACAAAACAAGCTTAAAATTAGAAAAGTTACCTAGGTGGGTTGCCTCTCACCAAGCGCTTGATTTAACGTCTCGGCTAGACGCATTACGATCCTCTCATCAATCCGAATCAACGGTTGGTGCAACATCATCGCCACCTTCCTTTCTCAACTTACGTGAGGCATAGAACATCCTCACACAAAATCCATTCAAAATTCTAGCTCCCCGGCAGCGGCGCCAAAAATTGGCTAGTCTCTTTTATGACTCTCGCAATAGGACGAGGTCGGAGAGTAGTGTAATGGTGAATAGAGTTCGTTCCCACAGGGGCCGAGTGATCGATTACCAAAATCGATTAGCCTAGTTGCTATTCAAACAATCGAAATAGGGTTTTCAACTAATCAACTTAAACTAAATTAAACTAAATGATTAATTCTAATGCAAGAATGAAATAACAAGAAATTAAACCCGAATGTGATAATATAGAGAAATATGCTAGAATTTGAATCCACCCCACCCAACATTAATTTCCAATTTAGACTCAATTATTCACCTAAACATACTCATGCAAATTGTAGATTCATGCACCCTAATGTTAACCTACAATCTTGGTCAAGCAAAGTAAGTTACACCCAAAATCATACCCAAGCCTATCTTTCGATTATCCGGAATATATGAATGGGTTCATTAAGTTTGTTGGCGCACTAAATGAATCCTATACGCTAGCCTAAGTAGGTCTACTTTTCTAGACATGCATAGAAGGCATTTTATCGAGCACGTGGTGTGCGTTTCCGGTCAGTACATAGCATACCACCATAAATCATTCAAAATGGAGATCAATCATTTGAAGCTTTAAGCATACAAAAATACCCATACAAATCGCACTTGCATATAATAGATAAATAAGAGTCAATATATAATACAATTTATGGGTGGGGTTTCATCAAATCCTAGCACTAGATGTTTAGCTCATCATATTACACATAATAGCCATACAATAGATTAGTTCAAATAAAGACATGGCTATGAAAAAGAGTAAAAGAGAAAGGGTTTAGAGAAAACTAATGGAGAGCTTCTCTTCTTCTTTGGATCTTCTTCTCCTTCTATCTTTCTTCAACTATCTCTTGCCTAAAAAGGTGGATTGATGGTGGATGTGGGAAAAGTGAGAGTGAAGTTGTGTTTGGATGTTAGGGAGTTATGGAATCTTCGTGGGTTTCTAAGGATGGAGATGGTGATGTAAGAGGAATGTGTAAAGGTGAGGTCTTGGTGACTATTCTTGGGTGAGAGAGCTTGGGTGGTTTAAAAATATCAAAGGTTTATATAGCGTAATGAATTAGGTCATGCGCAAGGAGGTAATTTCCATGAAGAAAAACAAATTCTTGGCAAAGGGCAAGCTTGGGGCGAGCTTGGTGAGCTTGCCTTGAGCTCACCTATGCAGATTTGTAGCCTAGACCCAAGAGGTTAGCGAGCTCGGGGCGAGCTGCTTGAGCTCGCCTTGGGCTCGCATCTCTCTCGGGTGAAGTTTTCCAGCTTCGCGCACCGTTACGAAAATGTCCATAACTTCCTCTAACGAACTTGGAATCGTGATCCGTAAAAAGCATTGGAAAGTAGACTCATGGGGCTTTCTAAAAATAGGTTATACAAAATGTAGTTCAATCGGAGGAGGGAGATATAGCCCCCGAAAGTTGAAAGCTCTGCACTAAGATTTACAATTTCAGCCCTTTAACCTCCAAAACTCTTCAATTATACTCAACACCTTATTTTAGAGCATACAACCTACACAATGCTCACAAAATGTATTATATACAAAAACACGCTTAATAACGAGTACAAAATATAGGAAATGGGGACCTCAAATAGGTATGTAAATCATCCAATCAAATACCCACAAACCTATCTTTTGCTCGTCCTCAAGCAAAACCAAAACAAACAAACAAAAAGAAAAATAAAACAAAAGAAAGTAAAAACAAAAAGAAATAAAATGCACACGATAAGTCTTTTAAACTCCTAGGCGATCCCTAGTGGGACAAGTGAAGTCTCGTGAGGGTTTATAGTACGACACCCACAAACATCTTTCCTGTTGAGCCAACTATTGACAGAGATGCAATAAGGGGCGGACCGAATTGAGGCATATACATGGTAAGACCCCTAAGAGAAAGCTTGAGTTATGCAAGCTAAGGTGCTACAACAAGAGAGATTGCAATTCCATACTTCTTAGTGAACAAAGCTTCAAAAAGCATCGAACACAAGAGTCTTATGATAGCATTTCGCCTCGACTCTATACCTTTCCGGATTCTCTCTCATTTTACAACTCAGAACCTAGGCTCACTCAACAAACATATGCGGTTGGAAATTAAGCACAAGAATTTTCAAATTACATGCATATGACACATTTTGAAAAACCGCTAATGTTTAAATGCAAATGGACCACAAGAACGGATTTGAACATTAAGAACAAGAGCAAACACCATTTGATGCCTTCATCCATGAACTAAACTCCTCCTAAAGATCAATTAGGACTTCTTTAAAGTTCAAGTGATGCTGTGGTGAGATGGTGGTGGAGAGGTTAGGTGGGTATGGGATTATGGGCTAGCTACCGATTATGCTTAAGCTTTCTATTAGGCACACTCTTCACCATATTAGCGTCTAGGCATAGAATTTTCAATTACACCTCTTGTGCTCATCTTTAAGTTGCTTTACATTTTGGCAACTTTTACACTTTAGAGCTTAGAAGGCTTTGGTTTTTTTTTTTTTTTTTGGATAGCCTTAATCTTTGCACAACTTACACATCTAGCCTAAGTACAGGCTATTTTTACACTTTTGATTTTTCTTGAGTTTCATTATGATATGATAACAAGCCATAATCGTAGCAAATGGGATGGTCTAGTGTTTATGTAAGATATGGTGATGTATATGAGATGGGAGGATATAGTGATGGGGTTTAGTGTGTAGGTCAACATAGATAGGACAATTAAGCACACACACAAGGCATGGGACGTGTTTGGGATATTTGTAGTGACTTAACACACATTGCCTATGTCATCTCTATAGGTACGAGTTAAGCAAGCAAACAAAGGTAAAACCACGGTGATGCTCTTAAAATGGCGTTCTTTAATGTCCAAAGCATGCAGTGAGGTCCTTTTATATTTATGCTTATTTATCTACAAGAAGAGTGTTTAAGATGAAACAATGAAACAACATACACTCATAAGGACGCTATTTAGGCTCTGGCCTCACACGGGTAGTCTCCACTAATGATCTAGACATCTTAAGCGTGATACCCAATTACTTAGACACTTTTGAGTCTGGTAGGGTGCGTGCAAGCAATGTGGTGTAGCTTTAACTAGCACAACCTTTGCCTAGACTCAGGGAATCAACACATGCAAAAATTTGAAAAAAAATAAGCACATTCAAAACAATCATGCAAAAATGGTCAAAGGATGACCGCACCCCCAAACCAAAACTCAACACTGTCCCCAATGTTGGAAACAAAAGAGTCCAACGTAACGGCGCGTACCTAACATGACACAAAACACAAAAAAAAACACAATGCGAAAGACCATCTCCACATAGAGGATAAAATTCCAAAAACTAGTGACTTTTGAAATCGACTTATGTCCGCTCTTTAGTGCATATTTTCAAAAATACTCAATAACGCTTTCTCAACTTTTGGCTCAGGACAATAGACATGCAAATGCACACTTTTCATTTAGAAAACATTTCAAAATTCAAATTGGAAAAGTGTGCAAACGGACATCGAAAATGGTTCACCTGCAGATTTTTAAAACAGGGCATCGCCCATGACCTTTGGTCGAAGAAATATTCATAACTTTTGAACCCCCATCCAGAATTTTACGTTCTTTATATCGTTGAAACCGTATCGAAAAATCAAAGAACACAATGTGGACGAAATAATTTATTTCCTCACCAAACGGTACAAGTTAAATGAAACATTTGGCCTCAAAATTTCAAAACAGAGTACTTTCGCAAAGGTCAAAAAACGATTTGAAAAACTAAAAAGAAAAATGACTCAAATAATGAATTCACACCCCCAAACCTAATATAAACATTGCCTTCAAATTTTTATATGACATTGAGATGCATGGACAATGAATAAACGAAGCATGAGAGGCAAGAACTCAAGACACGTCCCATGCCTTGTGTGTGTGCTTAATTGTCCTATCTATGTAGACCTACACGCTAAACCCTATCACTATATCCTCCCATATCATACATATCACCACATCTTACATAAACACTAGACCATCCCACTTGCTACGATTATAGCTTGTCACCATATCATATCGAAATTCAAGAGAAATAGAGTGTACTTAGGCGAGCTGTATGAGTTGTGCAAAGATCAAGGCTTGATTTAGATTTGCATTTGTAAAAAAAAAAAAAAAAAAACAACCCAAAGCCTTCTAAGCTCTAAAGTGTAAAAGTTGTCAAAATGTAAAGCAACTTAAAGATGAGCACAAGAGATGTAATTGAAAATTCTATGCCTAGATGCTAATATGGTGAAGAGTGTGCCTAATAGAAAGCTTAAGCATAATCAGTAGCTAGCCCATAAATCCATACCCACCGAACCTCTCCACCACCATCTCACCATAGCATCACTTGAACTCTAAAGAAGTCCTAATTGATCTTTAGGAGGAGTTTAGCTTGTGAATAAAGGCATCAAATGGTGTTTGCTCTTGTTCTTAATGTTCAAATCCGTTCTTGTGGTCCAATTGCATTTAAACATTAGCGGTTTTTCAAATGTGTCATATGCATGTAATTTGAAAATTCTTGTGCTTAATTTCCAACCGCATATGTTTGTTGAGTGAGCCTAGGTTCTGAGTGGTAAAATGAGAGAGATCCGGAAAGGTATAGAGTCGAGGCGAAATGCTATCATAAGACTCTTGTGTTCGATGCTTTTTAAAGCTTTGTGCACTAAGAAGTATGGAATTGTAATCTCTCTTGTTGTAGCACCTTAGCTTGCACTTCCCAAGCCTTTTCTTAGGGGTCTTAGCATGCATGTGTCTCAATTCGGTTCACCATTATTGCATCTCTGTCTATAGTTGGCTCAGCAGGAAAGACGTTTGTGGGTGTCGTGCTGTAAACCCTCACGAGACTTCACTCGTCCTACTAGGGATCACCTAGGGGTTTAAAAGACTTATCCGGAAGTTTTAATTCTTGTTGTTTTTGCTTTCCTTAGCTATCTATTTTCTTTTTGTTTTGGTTTTGCTCGAGGACGACCAAAAGATAGGTTTGGGGGTGTTGATTGCTTTAGTTCTACACATAGTATAGTCCCAATTTCATATCGTTTTGTGTTCGTTTCTCGAGTAAAAGCCGTGGTTTTAATGCTTTAAATGAGTTGTGCAGGGGCAAAATGTTATGTTAGCCATTCGCTGGAAAAGGAGCTAAAAAGAAGCAAAGAGCAGAACTTCCTGCTTTCAGGCGACCCCAAGGCGACCTCAGGCAGCTCGCCTCGAGGTCGCTCTGCTCACAGGCCAGGACCAGCTTGTCTCCAATCCAGGCGGCCCCAAGGCGAGCTCAAGCAGATCGCCCCAAGCTCGCCTCAAGCAACTCGCCCCAAGCCCGCTAAGCTCTCGGGATTTTTTAGCACACGTCAAAGCGAGCCCAAGGCGAGCCCAAGCAAATTGCCCCGAGCTAGCTAAGCTCTCAGGTCCAGAAGTGCTCACCTTCTGGGCGACCAGAGGGCAAGCTCACCAAGCTCGCCCCGAGCTCGCCCTTCGCCCAGAAAATTATTTTCTTCGTGGAATTTACTCTCTTGCCCTTACCCTAATTAGCTCCCCTATATATTCTGCAGTGTTTTCTCTGAAACCGGACGAAGCTCTCTCACCCAAGAATAGTCACCAAGACCTCACCTTTACACATTCCTCTTACTCTCACCTTCCATCTTTCACAACCCATCTAACTTCCATAACTCCCTAACATCCAAACACAAACTTCACTACCACTTTTCCACATCCACCATCACTCCACCTTTTTGGGCAAGAGAGGGTTGAAGAAAGATAAAAGGAGAAGAAGATCCAAAGAAGAAGAGGAAGCTCTCCATTAGTTTTCTCTAAACCCTTTCTCTTTTACTCTTTTTCATAGCCATGTCTTTATTTGAACTAATCTATTGTATGGCTATTATGTGTAATATGATGAGCTAAACATCTAGTGCTAGGATTTGATGAAACCCCACCCATGACTATATATTTATATTTATTCTTGTTTATCCATTTATGTGCAACTTGTGGTTTGTATGAGTATTTTTGTATGCTTAAAGCTTTCAAGTGATTGATCTCCATTTGAATGAATTATTGTGGTGTGTTATGTACTGACCGGAGACGCACACCACGTGTTCGATAAAACGCCCTCTATGCATGTCTAGAAAAGTACACCCACTTAGGCTAGCGTATAGGATTCGTTTAGTGCGCCAACAAACTTAATAAACTCAATTCGTATATTCCGGGTAATCTAGAGATAGGCTTGGGTACGTTTTGGGTGTAATTTTTGTCCTCACTAAGCTAGTGAAAAAATGAACAGATTTCATGGCCAACAGGGAAAAAGGAAAGACTTCGGCTGCGTTGTTGCTCAGTATCCCAAGCAGCATTGGCATCCAACTCTGCATGCATCTAAGAGGGAATTCGAAATTGTGAACAGCATATTAGGAATTATAACAAACAAAGTCTTGATTCAATATGCAATTCAGCTACTAACTCTACTTGTTTTGAAATTTCAGCTTTCCAACTTGGGAAGGTTCTTCTAGAAAAAGGCTTCAGGTTTTGAGGAATCAATGAAATATAAGAAGCTGACTAATGCATAGAGATCTGGTCTCAACCAAATTCCTAATCGTCTATTTACTCTTTGGTGGTATCCTACTATAAATCGGGCCAATGTCTATGTGGGTTTCCAGGTGCAGTTAGACCTGACTGGAATTTTCATGCATGGAAAGATTCCTACCTTGAAGATATCTCTGATTCAGATCTTCCGTGCACATGTGACAAAAGATTCATGAGAGTGTGGTCATGGATCTCTGTCAAGTCTTAGATCAGGAGTTGGATGCTTTGGAAATTGAAACTATGCAGAAGGAAACAATCCATCCGAGGAAGAGTTAAAATGAACAGCTCCTGTGCAGATATTCTCATCTTTGCTGCTCATCGATGGCAGATGTCAAAGCCTAGTCTTGTGTCTGAGTCAAGGATACATTTGATCAGAAAGCAAGTAATAAATACCGGATAGATGTGCAGCTTCGTTGGGGAGATTATGATTTTCACGACATTGAGCGTTACACTCGGGCCAAATTTATGGACTATACAACAGATAACATGTCTATCTATCCATCTCTGACTAGTAGATCATTTTCTTCTCTTTGATTTCCTGTCCCGTTAGATCATTATTTGGTATGAATTTAAGTTCATGGGTTGATTTTTTCTGTGTAGGGGGTGATGATTGGGCTTGATTTGGCATATAATTTGCATGCTGCATTCGGTAACCGGTTTCCTAAGTCAAAACCATTGCTTAATAAGGCAATGAATAAGATAATGAAGGTACTTCAATATATTAATGTTTTAATATTCTGCTTAATATATTTGTTGTTAAGTTTTAGAAATTTAATATTTTGATTTATCTAATGCCTAACTTTACTTGATGACTTATTGTGTATTTGCAGTCAAATCATGCTTTGTATGCCTTGAGGGAGCGTATAAGGAAAGGTTTGTAGCTAGATTCTTCTGAGCCTACAGAACTATATTTATCATCCCAAAATTATGGAGAAATATTCAGTAATCAGATCATATGGTTTGTTGATGGAACCAATGTCTATCGTGTTACCATCCATAAAAGATTTGAGGGAAATCTCACAACCAAGCCCATAAATGGTGCCGTCTTTATACTCAATCCATGGGCTGGACAGTTGTTCCTTAAGGTTTGTTTTCTTTTAAGGGTGTTTTTGAAACTGATTTCTCTTTTGGTTTTTGTTCAAAATTCTGAATATTTTATCATTATACAATATCTTGCAAGTCATCTACACAAGTGTATGTGCAGGTCAGAAGTGTCTTGGTCAGCTTGCCAAGTAGAAAACTGCAGAAGAAGTTGCTGCTCTAGTTCAGTCTCTGCCTGTTGAAGAGCAACCTAAACAAATAATCGTGACTCGTAAAGGAATGCTTGATCTGTTGGAGGTTCACTTGTTGGATTTCCCCAACATTATTATTTAAGGAAGTGAGCTGCAGCTTCTTTTTCAGGCCTGCTTGAAGATTGATAAGTTTGGAGATCTAATTTTGAAGGCCACAGAGCCTGAAATGGTATTTTTCAATATCTATGATGGCTGGTTGAAGAGCATCTCATCATACACTGCATTCTCCAGTCCCGTCTCATTCTAATCCTTTGTGCATTTCATTTAAATAATGAGAAGGCAAAGATGTTACTAAAGCCTGATAAAACAATCGTCACGGAGCCATCTCACATCAGGCCTTCTCAATCTGATGATCAATGGATGAAGGTAAGCTTGTAACAGATTTTTTTGTCTTAATCCCTTCGTGGTCTTTTTCTTTTTACCTCTTGCATGGATATGTTTGTGCGCATTTTGTCTGTTTTTTTTTTGTCAATCTATTATGAGATTATTATTATTTTCTTTTCTCATTATCATTTGGCATTAGAAAAATGTCATTTCCTCTTTCTGCTACCCCTGCTTATTGTGTGCCACTAATGGCCATCTCTTTGGTATAACAAATATATTGCATGGTGCAGGTTGAAGTTGCCCTTAGAGATCTCATACTCTCACTATGCCAAGAAGAACAATGTAAACACTTTGGCTCTGACACAGTCTGAGATCCGAGATATAATACTTGGAGCTGAGATTACACCACCTTCCCAACAGAGGCAACAGATAGCAGAGACTGAGAAACAGGTGATGTTTCATCCCCTCTTCAGTGCGAGATGAGTTACTTGTTATGATTGGTTATGTTTTGCTATGTTTACATATTATAACTTAGCTGAAACATTTTAGGCAAAGGAAGCAAGCCAGCTGACAGCAGATGTCCATGGGGATGAACTCATTTCTTCATTCAAATGAGATGTATGAAAAAGTGATATATTGGACCAAGAAAGTTGGATAATGTTCGTAATACGTAGTAGTTAAATATAATTTGATCGTGTCTGAGTTTGAAGTACAGGTAGTAATACCTATCGAGGTTAGGTGATTAAAGTTCTCTTTATTGGCTGCCATCCATCTATAATCTGTCATTTTCATGATTGTGTTATAATCTATTTTTATGTTAATGGTCAACATAACCTGTAGATATATCTGGAACTAGAAGATACCTGTAAACAAAGAGTAGTCTACCATTCAATCTCTGTACGGGGTCCTCTACATGGTATAGAAGTGAATGCTCAATATCTGTCTTTGGGACTTCTAGATCAGAAACGTCTTTTGGCCAGGAAAAGCAACACTACTTACTGCTATGATTTTCCTCTTGTGAGCATTCTTATATGTATTTACTGTGATAATGTGATGTTTCTTGTGGGTTAACACAGAACAATAGCTCAAATCATGATTATGGGAGAAATGTTGTTTGCAGGCATTTAGGACAGCATTGGAGCAGTCATAGGCCTCCCAGACCCTAAATACTAGCTTATCCTTCTTAAAGCTATAGAACTCTAATTTGGTGATGATAATGGCTCATGGGGTACTCCTTAGCAAATGATGTGACCTTAAAGGCTGGATCTTTTGGCCCAATAGAGGATGTATTCTTCCTTGCAGTAACTGATCTCGCTTGTGAAAAGAAACTGCCTATAATCTATCTGGTAGCAAATTCTGGTGGCCGTATTGGGGTAGCTGATGAAGTCAAATCCTGCTTTAAAATTGGTTGGTCAGATGAATTTAACCCTGAACGGGGTTTACAATATGTATATCTAGCTCTTGAGGATTATGCTAGGATTGGATCATCTGTTATAGCACATGAAATGAAGCTGGTGACTGGAGAAACCAGGTGGATTGTAGATAGCATTGTTGGGAAGGAGGATGGACTGTGGGTTGAAAACTTGGATGGCAGTGGAGCCATTGCTGGTGCATATTCCAGGGCATACAAGGAAACATTTACCTTGACACGTGTGATTGGAAGAACTGTAGGAATTGGTGCTTATCTTGCTCGGCTTGGGAAGCGGTGCAATACAAAGACTTGATCAGCCCATAATTCTAACTGGTTTCTCAGCATTGAACAAACATACATCTCTCACATGCAACTTGGTGGACCTAAAATTATGGCCACTAATGGGGGTTGTTCATCTAACAGTTTTAGATGATCTTGAAGGTACTTCTGCTATTTTGAAGTGGCTGAGCTACGTTCCTCCCCATGTTGGTGGTGTGCTTTGCATCACAAGTCCCTTGGATCATCCAAACAGGCCTGTTGAGTACTTCCCAGAAAATTCATGTGGTACCAGTGGCAAGTGGATGGGCAAGGATAGTTTTGTTGAAATTCTTGAAGGATGGGCAAGGACAGTTGTAACAGGAAGGACAAGGGTTGGAAGAATCCCTGTAGGTATTATTGCTGTTGAGACACAGACGGTTAAGCAAGTCATACCTGCTGACCCCGGACAACTCGATTCCCATGAAAGGGTGGTCCCTTAAGCTGGGCAAGTATGGTTTCCTGATTCTGCAAACAAGACGGCCCAAGCATTGATGGATTTCAACAGCGAAGAAATCTCGCCTTTCATTCTTGCTAACTAGAGAGGTTTTTCTGGTGGACAGAGGGACCTTTTTGAAGGGATACTTCAGGCTAGATCAACCATTGTTGAAAACGTCAGAACATACAAATAGCCTGTTTTTGTCTACATCCCTATGACCGGTGAGCTCCCGGGCTATTTCTGTTCTTCTGCTCCTATAATGTTCTATTTCGAAAATTGAACAGAGAGAAACAACAGATGAGCACAAGAAGAAATTAGACGAAGCACTTGAGGTAGATGTTCATGTTTTTGCCTTTAACATGTTTCATGCTTTTGCATTTAATATGGTCCTTGGGCTGAAAGAAACCCAAATTAGTGGAGAAGTTCATACAAATGTTGATTACATGATCGATCTTTTACATGTAATATTTCTCATTTGTTGGCTGTCTGATTACATTAAATAGTCATCCGTTCTCCTGAAAAGCAGTTACCCCCCAAAACAAACTAACATAAGTTAAAGGTGTCATGCAGGGATACTGATGCTTGCTTGGTTTGTGTATCATGTTATGGAAATATTGCTGCATTTGGTTATGTTTATGTTTAATGTGATCTTGTAAATCTTCAGGATTTGCATATCACTGGGAATTGAAAGCTGCAAAGCTGGGTTATTTTACACAGGTAAGGTCTTGAATGAATAAATTTGTTAGCTTATAGCACTAGAACAATTTTTCATTTAATGTCCTCTTTCCATGTTATGGTGTGATCAAGTATATTTGACTAATATATTTCACTTATGTATATGGTATTCATGGTGCAACAATGATAAAAGCATTAAAAGACAGCTAATTATAACAAGTGACTTAGAAATATTGTTTTAGTTTTATGTAATATTTTATCATTTCTTTTGATCTCAGCATTGTTTTGTTTAATTGCTACTTGTTTTTTACCTTTACTTAGGCTGATTGTCATTAGACAACAATCTAGTCATTTGGAATTTTATTTTTTCATTAATCTTAATGTTGCCTTTTATTTGTTATTAATGTGTTAAACTTGGTTTGTAGTATTTTGAATGGTTTTAAATGAAGTAATCATATACAGAGTGAAACCATTAAACAGGTTTGTGGAGCGATGATTGCATTCTTGTTTACTTGTTTGCTGGGAGGCCTATAATACTTATTCTTGGAAGAACATGAGGTACTTAACTTATCCTAGCTTGTTCATGACTTCATCTTGTTTTCATTAATTATGTGAATACTTGTGACCTTAGCGGTTAACTCCTCAAGCACAACTCGAGTCTTTGCTACCTTTAAGTTTTACTAGCTTGCTTCGTTTGTCTGATTTACATGATTTATAAATTCATATTATTTGAAGAACTTTGAGGAATTTTCATTTTAATTGTGTGCTATTTGGCTTCATATCTTGGGTTTGGGTTTGGGTTTTTTTCAATATGTTGGCATGAAGCACCTTGTTTCATTTTTTCAATATTTTCTATCTTTGCTTCTACTAGATTTATGTGTCTACAATTGTGCACAATACACAGGGTCATGAGGACTAAACATAAAATAATATTCTTTAAAGCTGAAAACATTGGGATGGTGTTTGTTGTGCGGTTACATCTAAAATATTCTTATCACTATAAAAAAGTTTGTCAACTTGTTGGTAAGCTTAAAGAATACTTTTGATTGTTATTTAAATGGAATAGTTGAGCAAGATACATTTGGGTTTGAGGAAGTTTGAAATATGTGCCGGATGAAACAATGAAACAATGCCTTTAAATGGTTTAGATTTTTATTCATGAGTATAGTATTATAATAGAAGTAAGTTTTGAAGGTGTCAACATATTTATATAGTAAACATTTGCTTCTAAAGATCGTCTTAAAATTATACAATATATGAGACTAGAAAAAAGGTGAAAGTGCGTTTGAAGCTTTTGAATCGTGATACACGCTTCTCAGTATATGGGGGAAAGAGTGTAGAGAACATTCTACTCACATAGTCTCAGGTACAACTGTCTGCTTTAAGGTTTATAATGCAATATAAACATGTTCGAGTTTGTCACTTTTCCATGAGATATGTGGATGGTGAGATTATTATTTGCATGCTCTTAACATTTGTTTTGCAGTTTATATATATATAAACCTTCCCCATGGCCATGAATGTATGAATATAATGTTTATATTTGTTTTAATGGATGTGATTTGTTGTATTAATTTTTGGGTATGTAAGGGTAAAGGGGATAACCCCAATTTATTTTCGTTATCATATTCAAGTTCTTAGATTCAATGTACACTTCGTAATGAGTATAGGATTGTTGTAAATTATTGTTGTAAATTTAATTTACTATCGAAGTCGGTGGACATGGTGGACGAATGATCATGCAATTGTAGATGTGGCCGTTTACTCTTCAGCAAATGGCAACGCTAAATGGCCAAAGTTCCATGTATAGCACGCCAAGGCCATGGGGAAAGGCTATCTTATTTAATTGTTTTGTATGGTTATTAGTTATATATTATCAACTTATTATCATACACATTTCATATATAAGTAGAGTTCCTAATTCAAAGTAATTCTTTATTAATTATAAATATTAATTTTTGGATAAAATCATTTTTATTACGAACGTCTTAAAGAGTGTTTTATGTAGTTTTATGAAGTAAATTTAGAAATATGCTTTGTAATAATAGATATTTAATTTTTTAAAATTAATTAGATTTCAAAGGGTATTTTGTATATGAATTGTATATGAAGTAAATTGTTTTAGTGGTTTTCTAGGTTTTTTTTTATATTTTTTTTTTATAGTGGTTTTGTTTTTTTTTATATATTTTTTTATAGTGGTTTTTTAGGGTTTAGAGTTTGGGGTTTGGTTAGGGTTATTATTTACATATTGTCAGCTTATTGTAAATTTTCTTTAGGTTCTTGTTTTATAAATATCTTAAGTAATTAATTTATCATATTATAATTATACTAATTAATTAATTTTGTATATAATTTCTAATATAATATAAAAGACGTGTTATTATTTAAACGTTATTAATAAAGATTTAAAATTTTAGATAATATTGTAATTTATACTAATTAATTAATTTAGTATTGATTAATTTCCTAGTAAATTAATATAGTAGGTAATTTCCAATATAATATAATAGACATATGTCAAGGAAAATTATATATAATAAAAATAGCTTGTTTTCGTGAAATTAAATGTTATTAATAAAGTTTTCAAATTTTAATTTATTATATTATAATTTATACTAATTAATTAATTTAATAGGTAATATAATATAATAATGTGGTTTCGTAGTTTAGGGGTTTTTGATTGTTATAGAGGTTTTCTAGTGTTATAGTGTTATTTTAGGGTTTAGAGGTGTTTTTATGGTTTTTTAGGGTTTAAGGTTTAGAGGGTTTGGTTAGGGTTATTATTTACATGTTATTAATAAAAATTTAAAATTTTTATATTATATAATATAGTGTTTAGGGTGTTTGGTTTAGGGGTTTTCAATTGTTTTAGTGGTTTTCTAGGGTTTACTAGTGTTTTAATGGTGTTTTAGGGTTTAGGGGTTTTCTAGGATTTAGCTTATCGTAAATTTCATTTATGTTTGTGTTTTACAAATGTCTTAACTAATTAATTTATCTAATATAATATAATATAATAGACGTGTTATTATTTAGTGTTACTTAGTGTTACTAATGAAGTGTTACTTAGTGTTACTAATGAAGACTTAAAATTTTCATATTAATAATTAATTTATAAAATTATAATTTATACTAATTAATTAAATTAATTAATTTTAGGGAATTTCTAATATAATATAATTCGTATGCATTTTAATGTTATTAATAAAGTTTTCAAATTGTAATTTATTATATTATAATATTATAATTTATACTAATAAATTAGGTAATAATTTGGTTTTGCTAAGGTTTAGGGGTTTTCTATTGTTTTAGTGGAATTCTTAGTTTTAGTGCTTTTCTAATGTTTTAGTGTTTTTCTAGGGTTTAGGGTTTGGTTAGGGTTATTTTTTATATGTTATCAATTTATCGTAATTATTTTACGTTTGTATTTTACAAATGTCTCAAGTAATTAATTTATCATATTATAATTATATTAATTAATTAATTTAGTAGGTAATTTCTAATATAATATAATAGACTTGTTATTAGTTAAGATAAATTTTGCATATTATAAATTTTAAATAATTAATTTATAAAATTATAATTTATTTAATTAATATAGTAGGTAATTTCTAATATAATAGAAATATGTCAAGGAAAGTTATATATAATATTATATAATAAAAGTAGCTTTATTTTCATATGAAATATAATGTTATTAATAAAGTTTTCAAATTGTAATTTATTATATTATAATTTATAATAATTAATTAGGGGTTTTCTAGTGTTTGGGGTTTAGGTTCAATTGTTTTAGTGGTTGGTTTTCTTGGGTTTAGTGTTTTTTTTTTAAGTAATTAATTTATCATATTATAATTATACTAATTAATTAATTTAGTCG
Source organism: Acer yangbiense (assembly GCA_008009225.1). Classification (NCBI taxonomy): domain Eukaryota; kingdom Viridiplantae; phylum Streptophyta; class Magnoliopsida; order Sapindales; family Sapindaceae; genus Acer; species Acer yangbiense. The sequence goes on along the minus strand of CM017761.1, from coordinate 48,425,996 downwards.
GTAAATTCTAATTTAATATAATAGACATGTATTATTATTTAATGTTATTAATAAAGACATAAAAATTTTGTATTATAAGATTTAAGTAATTAATTTATAATATTATAATTTATCCTAATTATTGATTAATTTAGTAATAATTAACTTAGAGGTATATATAATAAAAATAGCTTATTTAATGTTATTAAATAAAGTTTTATAATTTATACTAATTAATTTAATAGGTACTTTCAATTGTTTTAGTGGGTTTCTAAGGTTTAGTGGTTTTCAAGTTTTTAGGGGTTTTTTAGGGTTTAGGGTTTGGTTAGGGTTACTATTTACATATTATCAGCTTATCTTCAATTTCCTTTATACTTGTATTTTACAAATATCTTAAGTAAATAATATAGTAGGTAATCTCTAATAAAATATAATAGATGTGTTATTATTTAGTGTTAAAGATATAATCAAATTTTAATTTATTATATTATACTTAATACTAACGAATTACTTTAATAGGTAATATAATATAATAATGTGGTTCTAGGATTGAGTGGCTTATATTGTTTTAGTGTTTTTCTAGGATTTAGGGTTTGGTTAGGGTTATTATTTACATTTTATCATATTATCGTAAATTTCCTTTACGTTTTGTGTTTTATGAATACCTTAAGTAATTAATTTAGTAGGTAATTTATAATATAATATAATATAATATAATATAATAGACGTGTTATTAATAAAGTTATAATGTTAATGTTATTATTCAAATTTTAATTTATTATATTATACTTTATACTAATTAATTACTTTAATAAGTAATAAAATATAATAATGTGGTTTTGTATAGTGTTTTAGGGTTTTTCTAGGATTTAAGGTTTGGTTAGGGTTATTATTTACATTTTATCATATTATTGTAAATTTCCTTTACTTTTGTGTTTAATATAATTGACATGTGTTATTATTTAATGTTATTAATAAAGATATAAATTTTCCATATTATAAGATATAAGAAATTAATTTATACTAATTAATTAATTTAGTATTAATTAACTTATTGGTATTAGTTCTATTATTTAATAAATATATAGTATGCCATTTCAAATAAAATATAATAGACATGTCAAGGAAAATTATATATAATATTATATAACAAAAATAGCTTATTTTCGTATGATATTTAATGTTATTAATAAAGATTTAGATTTTAATTTATTATATTATAATTTATACTAAATAATTAATTTAATAGGTAATATAATATAATAATGTGGTTTCGTAATGTTTAGGGGGTTTTTCTAATGTTTGGGGTTCAGGGGTTTTCAATTGTTTTAGTGGTTTTCTAGTATTTAGTGGATTTAATGGTTTTTTAGGGTCTAGGATTTAGGGTCTAGAGTTTAGTGTCTAGTTAGGGTTATTATTTACTGTTATCAGCTTAACGATTTCTTTTACGTTTGTGTTTTACAAATGTCTTAACTAATTAATTCAACATATTATAATTATATTAATTAATTAATTTAGTAGGTAATTTATAGTATAATATAATATGATAGACGTGTTATTATTAATAGAGATTTAAATTTATCATATTATAAGATTTAAGTAATTAATTTATAATATTATAATTTATAGTAATTAATTAATTAATTAATTTAGTATTAATTAACTTAATTAATTTAATTAATATGGTAGGTAATTTGTAATATAATATAATCAGAAAATTGTATATAATATTAAATAATAAAAATAGCTTATTTACTATGAAATTTAATGTTATTAATAAAGTTTTCAAATTTTAGTTTATTATAATATAATTTATATTAATTAACAAATTTAATAGGTGTTTGGGGTTTAGGGGTTTTCAATTGTTTTAGTGGTTTTCTAGGGTTTAGTGGTTTTACAATTTTTTAGTGTTTGTATAGTGTTTATGTGTTTTCTAGGGTTTAGAGTTTAAGGTTTAGAGTGTAGGGTTTGGTTAGGGTTATAATAGTTATATGCTATTATTTAATGCTATTAATAAAGATATACATTTTTCATATTACAAGACTTAAGTAATTAATTTATAATATTGTAATTTATACTAATTAATTAATTTAGTATTGATTAATTTAGTAATAATTAACTTAATGGTATAAGTTCTATTATTTAATTAATATAGTAGGTCATTCTAATCAAATAGAATAGACATATGTCAAGGAAAATTATATATAATATTATATAATAAAAATAGTTTATTTACAATGAAATTTAATGTTATTAATAAAACATTTCAAATTATAAGATTTATGTAATTAATTTATACTAATTTATTAATTTAGTATTGATTAATTTACTTGTATTAGTTTCAGTATTTAATTAATATAGTAGGTAATTTCTAATATAATATAATAGACATATGTCAAGGAAAATTATATATAAAATAGGTTATTTTCGTATGAAATTAAATGTTATTAATAAAGTTTTAAAATTTTAATTTATTATATTATAATTTATACTAATTAATTAATTCAATCGGTAATATAATATAATAATGTGGTTTCGTAGTGTTTCGAGGCTTTCTAGTGTTTGGGTTTTGTTTTAGAGGTTTTCTAGTTTTTTAGTTTTATTCTAGGGTTTAGAGGTTTTTATAATGTTTTAGTGGTTTTATATTGTTTTAGTGTTTTTCTACGGTTTAGGGTTTTTTTTAAGGTTTAGAGTTTGGGGTTTTGTTAGGGTTATTATTAACATGTTATCAGCTTATGGTAAATTTTCTTTACGCTTGTGTTTTACAAATGTCTTAAGTAAATTTTTAATATAATAGACATGTGTTATTATTTAATGTTATTAATAAAAATATAAAATTTTCAATTAATTTATAATATTACAATTTATACTAGTTAATTAATTTAGCATTGATTAATTTAGTATTAATTAACTTAATGGTATTATTTATGTTATTTAATTAATATAATAGGTAATTTAAATATGCCAAGGAAAATTATATATAATATTATATAATGGAAATAGCTTATTTTCGTATGAAATTTAATGTTAATAATAAAGTTTTAAAATTTTAATTTATTATATTATAATTTATACCAATTAATTAATTTAATAGGTAATATAATATAATAATTTGGTTTCGTAGTGTTTAGGGGGTTAGGGGGTTTTCTAGTGTTAAGGGTTCAGGGTTTTCAATTGTTTTGGTGGTTTTCTAGGGTTTAGCGGTTTTTTAGCGTTTTAGTGTTTTTCTAGGGTTAGATTTTCTGATGGTTTAGAGGTTTTCTAGGGTTTAGGGTTTAGAGTTTGGTTTCTGGTTAGGATAATTTACATTTTATCAGCTTATCGTAAATTTCCTTTAGGTTTATGTTTTACAAATGTCTTAAGTAATTAATTTATCATATTATAATTATACTAATTAATTAATTTAGAACGTAATTTTTAATATAATATAAAAAACAAGTGTTATTATTTAATGTTATTAATAAAGATTTAAAATTTTATTACTATAAGATTTAACTAATTAATTTATAATATTGTAATTTATACTAATTAATTAAGTATTGTTAAGTATTGATTAATTTCCTGGTATTAATTCGATTATTTAATTAATACAGTATGTTATTTCCAATAAAATATAAGAGACATATGTTAAGGAAAATTATATATAATATTATATAATAAAAATAGCTTGTTTTTGTATGAAATTAAATGTTATTAATAAAGTTTTCAAATTTTAATTTATTATATTATAATTTATACTAATTAATTAATTTAATTGGTAATATAATATAATAATGTGGTTTTGTAGTGTTAAGGGGTTTTCGACTGTTATAGAAGTTTTACAGTGTTTAGTGGTTTGCTAGGGTTTAGAAGTTTTACGGTGTTTTTATGGTTTTTAGTGTTTAGAGTTTAGAGTTTATTTAGGGTTATTATTTACATGTTATCAGCTTATTTCAAATTTCTTTTACGTTTGCGTTTTACAAATGTCTTATGTTATTAACTTATCATATTATAATTATATTAATTAATTAATTTAATAGGCAATTTCTAATATAGACGTTTTATTATTTAATGTTATTAATAAAGATATACAATTTTGATATTATAAGATTTAAGTAATTAATTTATAATATTATAATTTATAATAATGAATTAATTTAGTATTAATTAACTAACTAGTATTAATTCCATTATTAAATTAATATGTATAAACTTAATAATGAAGCAAGCAACTTTTGAAACAGCATCACCGAAGAGGCGAAGACTCGGTCTCACCATTGCAAGAATACCCAGATATCATTGCATTACAACATATCAAATCCGGTCTATTAATCTCTCTAAACAATAATTTTGCCTTCTCAATCTCTCCACATTTAGAATACAACGAAACCAACCCAGTAAGCACATAAACATGATCGTGAAATCCCAATTTCAAACCCAGGCACTGAATCTCCATCCCCAGTCTCAACTCTTGCAACTCAGCCACAGCTGGAAGCACCGCGGCCACACTTGTAGAATCCAACCAGTTACCGCCATTTTTAAGCATTTCCCAGAATACCCAAATCGAATCCTCGAAACAAGAATTCTTCATCAGCCCAGAAATCATAGTATTGTACAAAACCGGATCTTTCACAGGAATTCTATGAAACACCTTGCGAGCAGACTCTACAAGCGAAAACCGACAATACATGTCCACCAAAGCAGAGCCCAAAAACATATCAGACTCATACCCATCAACAATGGGTTGTCCATGTAACAAAACACCCACGCCGTGATCAAACCAGCTGGAAGCCGCCGACACGGTGAACGAGTAAGTGAACTTATCAGGCTTCAAAACGGTGCTTTTCCTCAAATGGGTAAACAGCAAAATCGAAGATTGAGGCATGTTGTTGCTGGAGAAGCCGCGTCATGAAAAGGAAGAGGTCGGGTTTTGGAACGGAGAAGAAGAGGTCACGAGCGTAGCACATGGCGTCGAAGTCTGAGAGCTTGTGAGCGAGTTTGGTGAGTGTAGAGAGGTTGTTTTGGAGGCCATTGACGATGATCTGAGCGTGGATTTGGGTGAGTTGAGTGAGGGCTTTGGCTCCTTTTAGAAGACTCACTAACAGGTTTCTGGTTCCGATGTTCTCACAGACATTAGTTGGTGTGTAAACAACTGGATTCGACTCATTAGCTGATTGTTTCCCGTCTCTCTTATATGTCAATTCAGCAAAAGTTGAAAAAAAAGGAAAAAACAATAGCTAAAATCATCAAATATTCATATTACATAACACGATTTGAGTAAACAAAATAATAAAATATACAAGTTCCAACTTCCGACACAGCAAAGCTACCTTTAGATGAATTACAGTTGGTTGTCAGATAATTTGCGAGGAAAATCTTTAAATGGTGGAAAAATTTCATACCCAATATATAGTGTTTGATCTTTGTAGGTTTGAATACCAATTGCAACTTCATGATTGCTTGATTGCATTCACAGAGATAAACTAACACAGCTTACATTTCTGAAACCTTTATGTAAATCAATAAAGGTTGCATCAATTGCATGTACAATATAATTGATCTTCTAATCTATTTTTTCTTTTTCTTTTTCTTTCCCTGAAACTTTGCTTCTAAATTGATCTTCAACCCTTTGATTCTTTTCATTAGTCCTGATACAAAAATTACATCTAAGAAGGATGGAGCCGATGTCTCCGTCGTGGAAAAAAATAATAAAAAAATAAAAAAAATATAATATTCCAATAAAGTTAAATAAGAAGAAAAAAAAAAGGAAGGAGAGAGAGAGAGAAAAGAATCCATTTACATTTTACAGCATATTATCAGTGATAAAAGTGGTAAATTGTTAGCAGAGCAGGTTGTGGTTAGGGCCATGGAATTTGTTTAGATGGCCAAGATTGCCTGCTTATACTCTTCTCCAAAGCTTCTTTCATTTGTATAAGATGAGTCCTAAGGCTGTACTCTTCTACCTGCTTCATGCCCCATTAAGCAGTCAAATACAATCCCATGTTAAATAAACTAACTAAAAGCATGTCAATATTAAAAGCACTTCTAAACACAACAAAAAAGAACTTTTCCATGTGAGGCATTGATGTGATATTGGGCAACCAATATGATAGGAGACCCTTCAAATTGGCCATATGTATGTATAACAACTGAATTGCTACATGACCAAAGACTTATGGGAAAAATGAAGCTATTGACAGCCTGCATTGATTGAACCTAATAATTTAAATATCTAATCAGTTTAAAACTGCCAGCCCTGAACCATATCATGTGATTGAAATCGGTGAGTCTCTACCATGACACAAAGTAGTCACAGAAGCTGCACCAGGATAATACATAGAAACAAACAGATGTATGACAGGCATCCCTGGAAACAATCAATAAGCTAATAATAAACGGTCTGACTAGCCGCATCTGTTGGGCAAACATGTCAAATAGCCACATCAGAAATGTAAGGAGTTCAACTCAAGCCCTCAAGAATGCTAAACTTTTGCTTGGTTGAGCTACAGGTCAAAATCAAAAGAAGCAATGAAGCATTTGAGCTATCTATGAAAGATGAAATTTGAACTTGAGATAAATGGCATCCAGGGATGATGGAAAATGGACCTCGTATATCAGTTTAAGGCTTGGATGATAAAGAGAACAGTATACAATACAAAACCTAAAGGAGCGTCTTGCCTCTCTAAATTGCCACACCCATAAATAAGAAGACCAAGATTATCAAGATCCCAAGAGTCAATCACGATTTTAACAACTTCAATCCATACAAATCACAGGGTGAGGTCATGCAAAACTTCCTACTTATACGGTACCAGCTTATCAATTCAAGATCTTATGGCATAAAAGTATGAAGATTGTATATCCCAGCAAGGATTTAACATCTTATATTATGTAGCATCATTCTCACCTGCATAGCTGATGTTGAAGCCAAAAGAGCTTCACATTCATCCAGCATTGTTTTTTCTTGTGCTGTAGTAACAGCAAGTTCAGAAACTTGACTGTTCATTTCCTCCACCTACGATACAAAAGCACACAAACAGAATTTTAATCAACTGGAATTATGCACTAGATATACAAAAGGCTATCAGAGACGCATGTTAACAGCAGTGTATTGGTTTGCAGGCCTAAACATAAATTTTCAATGAGAAATATTGATCCAAGAAGGACACACTCTCTCATTGTAGCAGAAAGAACATAGAACAGCAAGAAATAAAAAGTCTTTATTTCTTAAAAGGCAAAACTAAAGATTATCAAACGCTTAATACAATATTTTTGTACAAAATATAATAGGTCTGAAGACTCTGAACAATAAGAAATAGAAGCAAGATCTATGTAAATCCACAATACAGTTGCAGTTTAGCTAATCTCAGAAAGCAACTAACGTAGAAATTATATACTTTATAACTTTAAGTATTGGCTGGAAAAAGCATAAGGGAAAGATAACAGAAGTGCAGAACAAGCATCCTATTTCCCACGAAACCATAAAAATCTCACCCTTGATAGTAAGGAACATATGGAGGATCCCATTGCCTGCATCACATCAACAGCTGAGCAAACAGCAGTTTTTAAAGATTCAATGTCTGCCTGTAAGAGAATAAATCATATAAAAATGTAAATAATCCTCTTTCTGGATATTAATTCCAAAAATTTAACAAAACATAAAATACCTTTGCTCCACCATTTACTGGTACACGAAGAGTGCTTGCCTCCAGATCTTCTACAACCCCAGATAAAGAACTAATATGTTCTCTTTCAAGTGAAGCCCAATCATCAAGGTAGGCAATCTGAATACATCATTGCAAATGCAAACATAAGATAGCGGCATCAATGAAGAATTGATATAATAAAAAGTGCTAATTTGAAAAAATAAAATATTAAAAATATTAAAAAAAAAAAAAAAAAAAAAAAAGAAGGATAAAAATGAAACTTGAATTAGAACAAGTCAGATGAACATGTATCTTATTAAAATACATTAACTTTATTTTTTTATTTTTTATTTTATTTTGCTGAACTATACAAAATAAAGAAAATTAGGTTATTGTTTTATTCATCAACCTACATTGTTTTCTTTCAGAATGTAAAATAGGATTAAATAAATAACTGCCAAAACAAAATATCCCAACTTATATATAGCATTCTTTTCACAAACTAAAAGTCAATATCTAGAGTATATATCACGCATCACTATTCTTGAAGTAAAACATAGGCAAAACAAGGAAAACTTAGATGATTGATAATCAACTGTTCTGCATATTTCCACATAACCAGAACCATTTTCTCAAGAAAACTGATATAAATTTAATACCCCTCTAGTGTACATAAGGATGCTCTTCTAATAAAATTATGCCCCATAAAATGATATATGAATGGAAATATTTACACCCGATGAAAACTGTTTCAAAAAAATATTTGATTGTGGGCATGTGGCAGTGTTCCATCAAAACAATTAATCAATAAAGCTTATTAAGTGCTTTATATCATTATTTAAGTCATTTCCTAATATATTAAGCTTTTAGGTTTAGCTGTTACTTAATATGGATCAAAGACGGTTTTACTAATGATGTTTGGGTTTGAGTCCCCCACACGTTAATTATATATAAATTTGTAGTAAGTTATCTAAATTTGTTATGTGTTTGCATTTAGGCTTGGTCCATGTCGAAAGCTGATTAGTCTTTCACGTGAAGGGGTGTTGAGAGCTTTATATCATTGTCTGGGTTCTTTCTTGATAGTTTAAACCTTTTTGGCTTAGTAGATTAGAACAACAATTCTTTGTTTTTCATTCAAGATTTAAGGAAACTAGGAGCACATCTAGGGGAAGAAAAATGACGGTTGTTCACAATTTTATTCATCAATATATTCCCAAAGGATATTTTTCTTTGCCTAAGACTTGATTAATATTCAACTCTATAAGACTCTTCTATTTCCTGATCACCAAATGTAGATTTATGTCATTTCCAATTATTCAAAATCATTGAGCATTTCCCATGGGCATATACGCATCGACACCTCAGTTAAATGGGTGATAAGTTAGTAACCCATTTAAGTAGTTGATATAGGTTGATTGTTAATCCTCAGCACTAACTGCTCAGAGATAGGAAAGAAAGATTCCAAACGATCTGGCATTCATAAGTGCAGAAGCACAGGCAACTAAAGGATCCTTGGTCTGGGACTCGCAAACTAAAGGCCTACATTAATCTATGCTACAAAGATCTCTGAGATATATTCTTCTTTCTTTTTTTAATTTGTATATATATATCACTGTACTGAATGTACAAAAAGGACCTCTGATAAACAAATTGTCTTCATGTCTATAACAATGATTCCATGTACTTAGTTTCCAAGATAATAAAAAATATGTTCTTAGCTTCAACAAAAGAGCTATAACTTACCGTCACAGAGAACATACGTCATACATTAAGCATATATTAATATGCACACAATATATTGTTCATTTCTGTGTCTCTAAAGTTGCCTGATCTAAAAAGTCTATCACCAATAGCCAGCATATAGAAATAAAACATTAATATGTTCTTAAATTCAAAGAAACAAAACTACCCAACAGATCAATGCAAGCAATTAAGTGTTAGTAACAAAATAATAACATCACATGAAGGAGAGGCATTACTTGATCATTTAAAACAGAGTTTAAATTAAGTTCAAGCTTCAGCTGCTGGAGATTAATCCTTTTCCTGATTACTGAATCCCACAGGACTAAAGTAGTGTTCCAAACATTGTATAGAGTTTCCTGCACCATCAAATCAAGGTTTCTTTGATGAGACATTGGCTTGCCATAAAAAATGATACAGTTTCAGCGTCAATGCCACACAACTTAGCACAGTGGGCATCAAACATGAAAATTTGGGAATTACTACCGGTGGTTACCTAAGTTCACCTTTAAACAAGTAATGCGTAAATCACAAAATCACAAACAAAAGACTAGTGCATTCTTAGTTACATATTTAACAACTAAGTTTTGTGAGTCCGATATTACGATGAATACAAGTAATGGGATGGACGAGTTTCTTATATGGTGGATACATGAAAGCTGAAAAGCAATTTATATGTATGTATATATATGTGGATCTGAAATACGATTTCTTACAATCCGGTATTTGAACTATCAGTATTACAATATGGAAAAGAAATAAAGTCTGAAGGAGAACGATGGAGATGGAGCTTTTCGTGTCTGTCGATAAGTAGGAAAAGTAAATTAGGGTTTTGATCCCCTTTCCTATGAACATATCATTAATATATAGGCCCGCTTTCTTACTGAGCACTCCTAGAACCTCAGTCTAGGGTTTCAGTGATACACGGGTCTTCATGTGGAGCCCGACAAATTCGTCTGGGAAATTGATCCCAAAAGGCCTGGTGATTCCGTCTTTTCCGGTTTCCAAATGAGTTGACTCCTATTTAAAATAGGACACTAACTTGGAGGGGATGAATGCCGCGTTGTAGCTTGAGTTTTTATCTCGAACGGTGACGTTTAATGTCTGTTTTTATATGTAGTCTACTCTTCGGGGTACCCCTCTCCTGCTTCAGCGGGGTCGGTCTACTGGGATCCTGGTATATGTCTTGCCATGTGTACGTTACGTGTTTCGCTGGTTGAGGTACCCCGGGTACCCTGCGTCTCTCACGCTTCTGATAAAAGTGATGTTCGCGGATATCGAGGTTTCAAGTAGCGGGGTACCAGGATACTCGAGTATCGGGGTATCCGGGGTAATTGGGCGCCAGGATCTGGTGATGATTGTGTCTCCGGAAATTCTGGACCTGGCATGGGTAGGCAAAGGTTCTAGCCCGTCAGCTAGTAGGCGGGGTACCCAGACATCTTTTCGCTTCTACTTCGGATCCCGGCTTTCTCCTGTAAGCTAGTGGAAAATTCTTTTTTGATCCCTGCCAATTATGGCGGTTAACAGAAGTCCCCCCTGACTTGAACACCGGTGTCTTGCAGGGGTTGGAGTCAGGATTTCCTCGTCCACTCGAAGGATTTTCCATATTGTCCGCTCATCTAGTCTCGTCCGGTTGGCTTCCATAATTGATGAGAGTATCTTTCTTGGATTTGATTGCATTTAATGCTCGTCCCACGTGTCAGATAACGTCTGTTTTCAACTTTTAAATTGACCGTTTTTGGCGCGATTCCCTCGAAACTGTCATGATTTGTCTCCGACCCCGTTTCTTTCTCTACCTCGATATTAGCCCGTCTTTGCCTATAAATGTACCCTTCCTTCTTCCCTCACATGTTCACGCTTATTTGAACCTTTCAGAGCTTCTGTCTCTTATTCTTTCTCTTCTAAGGATCCTCTTTGCTTTCCTTCTCTTACTCAAATGGCCTCACCTTCCAACAAAACAGCTCTTGCATCGGTCCTTCCAGAAGATAGCCTAGCGGTCTTGGTTAATCCTCCACCTTCTTCTCTGAATCTTCCTGATAGCATTGACGAGATGCTTGATACGGGGCGAACGGGATCAAGTGATGATTCTGTGACGTCTAAAGAGCTGAAACGAGGTCGGGATGTGGGCGACGTCATCGACGACAGTACTCCACTAAAACGCCGTTGTTCTAGCGAGAATCAAAGAATCGGATCGGGTTCTGGCACCGGGCTCGAAGATCCAGCCCGAATCACTGATGAAGACGACGATGAGGCTAAAAACGAGGCAGATGAGGGGAATGCCCCGACTATCGGTCTAACTAGGGTTCACATAGGCCCATTGTCCTCCTTCCACGATGGCCGGATTGTCCCGAACTCAGTCTGTACATCCGAAACTCTTAACCGATTGAGGAGGACCTTTAGGATACCAGATTACCTCTCGCTGTCTCTCCCTTATCGGGGTTATGACATTTACACCCCTTCTGAAGGTCGTTTGCTGATCCACGTAGCCCCCTTTGAATGCGGGGTCCGGCTTCCACTTCACCATTCCTTCCGCTAAGTACTTGTAGCTTTGGAACTAGCCCCACTCCAGATTTCTCCCTGGTCTGGAAGAACTTGACGGGGTTCTTGGTGCTTTGGAGAGAGCAATGCGAGAGCGACAACATTTAGAGGGAAGTGGGCATTGACGAGATCCACTATATCTACCAGGTAGCCAACCTATCACCCCGGGGTCAGTTTTATTTGAGACCCAGTAATAAAATGAAGTTCGTTGTACCTGGGGCAAACGTGAAATATAATTCCTCTTGGAAGGACGAATGGATAGTAGTCGAAGGGGAATGGGGCCGCTCAGTGCACATCGGAGGGACCGAATATTCCATTCCTACCCAGTTCTCTCCCAAAGACAAATGGAGTTTAGAGGAGTTGTCTTCTGAATCCAGAGGGATTCTAAAAAGGATCCAGGAGTGGGGTTATATTAACATGAAGTATCCCTCCTGTGACTCCTTCGAAGGAGCCCGGCTAGAGAGGTATCTAAGGATATCTGTCGCTGAACCGGGTGAGTGATCGTGCTTTGCCAAACATCCTTCCTCCATTCTCTCTTTCTATGTTTAATATTACATATTATCTTATGTATATATATATTTTTTTTGCAGTTTCAGCAGTCCCTTTTCCAGCATCCCCTTTTCCAGCATCCCCTCTTACTGCTACGAGACTGCCAATCCCGGCTTCTCAAACACCCCGCTCTCCCATTTCTTCTCCTCCTGGCGTCGGGGTTACCTCGGGGTCTTACCTCTCAGCACCTTCCTCTCCTCCTATCTTGGCGGAGTCCTCGCTTCGTTTCCTAGAACCTTCTTTAACAAAAATTGTCGCTCGTCCCTCGCTTAGCGAGATGTTGGCGAAGGCAGCCAAGGTTAAAACTTCTCCAGTCCCCAAGGTGAAGCCACCCGCTAGGATTGCTAAGCCTACAGTTGCAGCTACCCCTCATTCTTCTCAGATTTCTTCCGTCATGCGTTCCACTAGAGTGGAGAAGGCTAAACCTGCCTAGGCGGACAAAGGAAATGATTCCACCTCTAGAGCTCCCCCTGCTAGCCTTTTATCCGGGTCAAGGCCACAAGATAGCAGCCAAGATGATATTATTTCCAAGTTCATCGCGGCGTGTCCGGGCGGGAGTCTGCAGTCAATGTCCTCTTTGCATACGGAGATTTTGGCCACCAAGGGGGCTTCTCTGCTCGCCGAGGTATGATTTTGCTCCCTTTGAGTTGGTATAGTTGGTATGCATATATAAATGCTCATGTATCTCATTTGACTATATATATTTTTTGTAGGGCTTCAAGTTTGCCATAGCTATCGGGCAACAGGTGGTGACTTTGAAGGAGGCCAATTTGGCGCTTCAGGCCAATTTGGAAGAAGCCCGCGCTGATCTAGCCCGGTCTAAAGAAAACGTCACTGCCCTGGTCCAATCTGCAGCTGAGTCTAAATCTGGGAGGCAGGTTGCTCTGGTGGAGTTGGAAAGGATGCAGCATGCTTATGACACGGAGACTATCATTTCCACCGGCGTAAGGCTGAGAGGGAGTCCGTCAAGGCAGAGATGGTGGTCCTTTTAGACGAGAACCGGTTCCTGTAGGGATCCGTGAAGATCTTAGAATCCCGACTGGATTCTTCCTTCGCGGAAGGATATTTTACTGCCTCCTACGAGGTTGCCAAGGCCTTCCCTCCTTCTTTCGACTTGATGACTCCTCTTGGCTGGGATCGGGACCACATTTTGGCTAAGGCCGCAGCCCTTTCAGATGTTGGCCTTGACCAAGGGGGTCCCTCGAAGGATATCTCTGTCCCGGATCCAACTTCTCTCCCCCCTACTGCCGGATTTTGAGGGGGAATCTCATGATCCTTCTTCCATTCGGGAAGATGTTGGGCAGGCTTCTGTTCAACGTTTGAAGGTGGCGAGCTCTCCTGTAGTGACAAGCTCACTTGAAGAAAAGCAGGCAAAAGGGGAACAGGCGGTGGAATCCCGAAAGGAAAAAAATGCAGGAGGGGGGAATGATATATGACTTTTTTTTTTCTTTATCGGAATTTATTTTTGTAACTGTTTTTAGCCCAGAAATTGGGGTGGGCACCCTGCCTAAGTTAATGAACTCCTTCCAATCTTACGATCATTCTCTTTTACCTTCCTAAAATGCTTACTTGTTGAACTTATGCCTTGCCCCAGGATGGTGCTTGTATGTTTGAACGTGATCCAAGTAAAGCCTATCCTGACTCCTGTATAGTTTTAGCTTCAATCTTAACTTGTTGGTGGACAAAAGGTCTTCAGTTTGTCTTGAATATAATCTTTAGTTAATAATCTCTCTTAGCAGAAATCAGCTATCATGTCTGACCAGAAAATTTCTTCTTTTTTTTTTTTTTTTTTTTTTTGCTGGGAATCCCGGTGATGGTTTCATCCTAGTCATCTATCAGGATAAAACGTCTGGGATAATCTGATGCTCCCCTGCTGACTTTTAGCACCTGGCTCCCCTAATCGTGTCAGGCTACTTTTCTGGCGTGGTTCTTCCGGGAATTATTGGATATACCGGCGAGGGTGGGCCCCTAGCTAATAGTGTTGACAATCTGGATTTGTTCCATCAGATCTCTTCCTTGGTCATTTCTCCTTTCCTCTGGCTCTTTCATCTCTTTCTAGACCTGCTTCCCCATCTTAATCCCGTCCCTCACTTGTTGGAGGAATTCCACCAGCAGACCGCCTCTCACCAAGCCCTCGATTTGGTTACGTAAGCTGTAGCACTCCGAAGTGTTATGTCCTATGTCCTAGTGGAAGTCGCAATACTTGTACTTGTTCCTCCTGTCTACTGGGAGCTTCATTAGGTCAGGTTTCTTCAGGAGTCCTTTGTCGCAGATTGCTAGGTAGATTGTTTCCCTCGGGGCATTGAGGGGGGTGTAATTGGTGTACTCTTTTCCTCTGATTGGGTGATCCTGGCGACCTCTCTTACAGGCGATGGCGTCCTCCGGATCTTTCTTGGTAGGGATATCCTCCTGAAGGGGCGTGCCCTGCTAGAGGGGAAGCGAAGGTAGACGATAAGTGGACCGGTTTGAAGGATTGTTCCTAAACTTGGGTACCAGTTCCTTCTCCTTCCTCTGGTTGTTGTCTCCCTTCTGTCGCTTGCTCGAGCGTGACTCGTCATGCTCTATCTTGATACGGTACTGCTCATCTAGCTGCACTTGCTCCAAAGCTTGGCTGTATGCCTCCTGGTATGTTTCAGGTTTATCCTTGCTGAAGGAACGCCACAGTTTTCCTATCGAGAGGTTTTTTCAGAAATTGGTGAGGGTTTCCTTTTCAGCGAACACCCCCATCTGAATGACTTCCTTGTGGAAGCGTTCCACGTAGGATTTGAGCTTCTCTCCTCACTCCTGAACCACGTATTGTAGCAGGATCGGGTCTTTAGACGGTGGCTTGACACCCTGGAATTGAGCACAGAAGTCCCTTGACAATTTGGTGAACGAGTTGACACTTCCTGGGGGGAGTTTCCTAAACCATGTCTTGGCGAAGTCGGTGAGGGTACACGGGAACATCTGGCACATAGCCTTCCACGAGGCGTTCTGCACCCCCATCTACTGCACGAAAGACTCCAAGTGGCTTAAGGGATCTTCCACACCTGAGTACACCTTTTCTGGCATCTTGAATTTTGGAGGAAGGGTAGCATGCCGAACTTCCCTTGATAGTGGAACACTCATCTCCCCGAGGGGGTCCTTCTTCAATCCTTTGTACTTAACCTTGTCTTTTTCCAGTTCTACTAGGCTCTTAGCCATCCTCTTCATCTGCTCTTCCATGCAACCTGGTCCCCTTTCACGAGATTGGGCCTCCCCTTCCCCTTCCCCTTCCCCTTCCCCTTCCCCTTCCCCTTCCTCTTCCTCTTCCTCTTCCCTGGCAGCGGTTCCGGAGGCAGCCGACGCTTCATGCCTGGCCCCATGGCCTTACCTGTGAGGGCTGGGGTTCGGTCTCTTATTCTGCTTGGTCTCTGTCCGGCTCCCGATGCCAGATCTTTCCTTAGCTCCGGTCGTGGCAGGTCGAGCCTGGTGGCCTGCCGAAGGCGGCGAGGCTCTAGGCGCTCCAATCTCTGATCTAGCTCTTCGGGGTTCTTGAGCATTCGCCTTTGGTAAGGTTCCTGTGGGGCCCAATCTATCGAAGACGGTTTTGGAGGAGCCCAACCTATTAAAGACAGGTGTCCGGTTGCTAGGACCCGCTCCATCATGATGCGTACCCAGCAATTCTTGTCACAGTCCCTCCAGGAAATTGGTGACATGGCAGTTAAAAGTGTTTTGCTAGGGCGGTCCCAACGAGGGAGGAGCTCTGGTTACGGCCGCATTAATTGGAGCCTAACCTTCCGCCTGCGGTGGTTGGCCTCACGTTGGAGTACTCTCTGACGATTCAGCTCCGTAGGTGGCAAGGTAGGAGCGAGGCCCAGATGGGTCTGCCTGGTTTTGGGACAATCTCAACCTCATATTTGCTGGAGCAGTTGGGATGCTTTGAGAAAAAAAAAACACACTGCATGTGAGTTTCCCATAGACGGCACCAAACTGTTATCCTGAAAAATCCATCGGGATTTTACCGGGATGACCTGGACCACGGCGTATGGGTGCGCCGCAGCTGGTCCAAACCGGGTAGGGGATGGCTCCTCTCTTCCCGAGGTAGAAACCGGGGCAGGCCCTAGGTCCGGTTGCCAAGGACCGGTACAATACAGTAGGACCGGTCCTGCAAGCGGGGATGAGGTTGAGTTTGTATATATAGGGGGTGACAAGTGCAATTCTATTACGGCGAAAGAGAGATCTTTTTATTCTCTAACGATGGAGTACATTATGGGCCATTTCATGTGCTGTGACTAGCTATTACAACGGAAGAAAATATAACAAACGTGAGGTACACTAGCTAAATGGAGAGCAAATTCATGAGAGTTTTAACTAAGCTAGGTAGCAGCTAAGTAGGTCACGCATAGGAGCTGGGGTCAGGCGGGGTAGTAGCCAAGTAGATCACATATAGGAGTTTTGTTTAGGCAAGGTAGTAGCCAAGTAGATCACAGATAAGAGCTTTGTTTAGGCGAGGTAGTAGCAAAGTAGGTGTCTCGGTTTTCAAAGGCCCCCTTTATTCTTGGAACGTAAGGGTTGTAAGGTTCCCATTTGTTGATTGGCTCATTTCGTGGACAAACCACATGTTGGGGGTTCTTTGTAAGGGTAGCCTAGGTATCGATGTTATTGCTCAAGCCCTTTGAAGACCTCGTCTTGATAAGCACCGAAGGTAAATTTCTATGTGCTTACTTTTCTTTAAAGAGATTAGTTGCACACACACACTTAACATACATTGCATATGTGTGCATTCTCTTTACTTGTCACATTTCACACTTGCACTTATGTGTTATATTTTGTTGTGTGTAATTGTGTCTTGTTGTCTTGTAATTCGTTTCCCGATAGTTTTCGGAAACGTCCGCGCATGCACTAGAATGTGCTTGGTTTAGTGCGAGGACCGCCTACGGAGAATGCCCTTGGCTTCTCCTTGGTTTTCACCTTTATTGGTGATCGGCGGTTATGATCGGCGGCCTGGCCGCCGAATGAAACCGCCGTTTGCTTCCAGTAGTGTATGGAGCAATTCTGCGGTTATGATCGGCGGTCTCGACCGCCGTTCAAGACCTGATTGATTTTATCTCTCGGCCTAATTCGGCGGTTGAAACGGCGGTCACATATGAAACCGCCGTTTTCATACCTGATTGATTTTTAATCTCAGGTTTGATTCGGCGGTTGGATCGGCTGTCACGAAACCTCCGAATGAAACCGCCGTTGGTCCCCTGTTCCTCTCGGGCCAATGCGACGGTTATGAACGGCGGCTTGGCCGCCGATTGAAGCCGCCGATCGGTGCATTTCAGGGGCAAACTTGTCTTTTCACATGCTCTGTTTTTCATGCCTATAAATACATCACTTTCTCTTGTTCTGAATGTAACTCTTTAATCATCAAGAACCCTACTTTCAAAAGAGAGATTTTTAAGAGAGAAAGCAATCAAGTTTGCTCATCAAACACTCAAACCAAAATCCATTTGCATCAAAATTCATCTAGCATTCTCTAGCATATCTAGGATGCTTGCTTGCATGGGTCTTTCATCATCACACTTGCTTTGGTAAGTTTTTCACTATTATCATACATAATTAGTGTTTAATTTATTTTGGCATCTCTTTTATTACTTGATTATTCTTAGATTATAATCTAATATTCAAGATAGAGATTGTTGTGTTGATTTGATTGAGTGTTGTTTTTATGATAGATATCTAGGTTTCTCTAATCTATGATTATCTATGCTAATTGACATGTCATTTAGCTTTAATATCTAGGATTGTTTTTAATTGCATATTCATCATCTTAGATAAGCATATAGGGTTTCCCTTGCTCTATGTTGCATTTGAATATTCATATATTCACTTAGGGTGTTAATCTCTTTTTAGAGAATTAAGTCTTGTGTTGTGACCGGGATTAGGTTGCTTAATTCGCAAGCAATCGAACTAGGTTCACTCATACCGGGATTAGGTAGGTGTGTGATTACTTCCGGGATTAGGTTGTAATCGTTTACACATTTAGTGGATTCGAGGTTCGAGTGTGGCTTACTTACTAGCCCGTGGTTTTTCCCGTGAGGGTTTCCACGTAAAAATAAAGTGTTATTTAATTTCCGCATTTTATACTTGATTTATTGCTTTATCTATTTAGGGGTAATTTCGTAATTTGGACTAACACGAAAAATTGGGTAAAAAGCTTAAAATCTATTCACCCCCCCTCTAGATAGTTTTATACACACCGTGCTATAATTTGTTTCAATTGGTATCAGAGCGGGTTCCTAGACATACATAGGTGATCCTTGCTTATTTTTGTGTGTTTTGCATTTTGTGTGATTTTTGATCATTCATACATTTGCATTAATTGCATTCATTTCATTCATTCATAAACACTATGAGTGGAAACGGTGGAAATGGTGGTGGCAACGAAGGTGCTTCAAGCACAAGGCCTCCACTTCTTACCGGATTGAACTATTCCCAATGGAAAGGGAAGATGGAATCCTACATATGCCAAATTCATGACCGTGCATGGATGGCGGTGAAGACGGATATGATCTACCCAAGATGACTCCCGATGGTGGAGGAGAAGAAGTATTGAAGCCTAAGGCGCAATGGAACGCGCAAGAGTTTGAGGCTTCAAAGTGGAATAGAAAGGTGATGCATGCCATCTTGTGTGCTATGGATGAAAATCAATATAAATTGATTCAAAATACTAGGATAGCTAAGGAGGCTTGGGACATCCTAGAGATTGCACATGAGGGAACCGAAGTGGTGAAGGACTCTAAGCTTCAAGTCCTCCAAACTCAATTCGAGATGCTTAAGATGGAGGAGAATGAGTGCTTCAACGACTTCGAGATCAAGTTGATGGATATAGTCAACCAAAGCCATCAACTTGGTGATCCATATTCAGATAAGAGAATCAAGCAAAAGATTATGAGATCTCTACCCAATAGGTTTGAATTGAAGGTGACGGCTTTAGAAGAAAATAGTGGATATAAGGATATGAAGCCGAGTGAGGTGATTGGGAGACTTCTAGCTTATGAGTCTAGGAAAGGGCCTATCTCCACACCCATTAAAAAGCAAAAAGGAATTGCTTTAAAAACCTCCAAGGATGAAAAGGAGGCAAAGAAGGTTGGCTCGGATAAAGACCTTGCCTTGTTTGTAAAAAGGTTCAACAAGGTTATGAAGTTTAGAAGAAAGGGCTTTGGATCAAAAGGTCAAGATTTGAAGAAAAATGGCTCTTTCAAGAAGTTTGAACCTAAAACAGAAAGGACCGAAAGGAAAGGGGTCCGATGTTTCGAGTGTGGTGGCATAGGTCACTTTGCCCCCGAATGTGCAAATCACAATGAGAGGAAAAAGGGAAAAGTGATGGCCGCCACTTGGAGTGGAAGTAGTGATGACTCCATTGAGGGAGATGAGTCTTCAAGTGATGAAGAGCTCATGGCTAATCTCCTAGCTTTTGCCTCCTCCCATAAAAGCAAAAGTGCTAGTGAGAAAGAGGAAATGAGTCAAGAGGAAAATGACTCAAGTGGAGAAGAAAGTTATTCCTCGTCTAACTCCATAAGTAGTTTTGTGGAGAAAGAGGTGCTTGCTAAATGCCATGCCGAGTTTAATGATTTAGCAATCAAGAGCACAAGAAAGATCAAGACGTTGAGAGAAGAAAATCTTAAGCTTGCATTTCATAATGACCACTTAGGTGAACAAGTGGAAAAATTCAAAAAGATGGAAGATAAGCTAAGAGAGGAGTTAGTCTTATCTAGGAGGAATGAAGAAAGTCTAAAGAGGGAGCTTGAAGAAGTTAGAGATTCTATGACTAGGATGGATTCTAGCACCAAAAAGCTTGACCATATGCTTGGTGTTGGAAAGAGTCCATGTGACAAGAGGGGTCTTGGGTATGAAGATGACAAGAAGATCTCAACCTCTAACAAGACCGTGTTTGTCAAGGGTTTGAAGAGCGAAGAAACTTCATATGTGCAAATTCCTAAGAAGAAGTTAGAAGTAGGACAATGTTCAAATGCACAAGTGAAGATGGGGCCAAGAAGGCAAACTCAAGCTCAACCCCCTAGGATCCCTCAAGCCAACATTCCTCCACAATTGGCTCACAAAGGAAAGAGACCTATCATGCAACCTCAAGCTAGGAAGCAATCTAGACCGGTTCAACAACGAAGAAGGATTAAACCCTTTCATCCACAAAGACAAGGACAAGGTATGATTCCTTATTTTACTCCTATATGTCACTTTTGTGGATTTGATGGTCATATTAGACCACATTGCATTCGATATATAAAAATGTGCAAAACTAGAAGCATGATAGAGAAGAAAAAGAAAAGAGCCATGATGCATGTTCCTAGGAATGATAATATTATTATGCATGATCCTAGGACATCTAGAGCCCATGTACCAAAGACCACTAAGAAAGCTAAGATTGTTTCTAGGTGGATTAGAAAGAATGAAAATGTTTGCCATGTTGCTCAAATAGCCTTAAAGGCAAATTCTTCTAATTTTTGGTATTTAGATAGTGAGTGCTCTAGGCACATGACGGGAAACAAGAGTTTCTTCGAGACTCTTGTTATGGAGGAAGGAGGATATGTCACTTTTGGTGATGGATCCAAAAAGAAGGTTGTAAGGAAAGGAACCATTTCCGTTCCCGGATTACCCTCCTTATCCGATGCTTTATTTGTTGATGGCTTGAAAGCCAATTTAATAAGCATTTCACATCTAAGTGATGAAGGATATTTCTTCTTGTTTTGTAAAAATGATTGCTCGATCCTAAAGCCCGATGGACAAACCTTATTGAAAGGTATGAGATCTAGTGACAATTGCTATTGTCTTGAAGCTAGAATTGTCTCAAACAATGTGTCCATGGATGAGCAAATAGAGTTGTGGCATGAAAGACTTTGCCACATGAACTTTAGGGATTTCAGAACCCTTGGAAAGTTCAATTGTGTGCGTGGCCTCCCTAAGCTTGGGAAGAAAGCCAATGGTATTTGTGGACCTTGCCAACAAGGAAAATAAACCAAAAGCATGCACAAAAAGGGCAAGTATCTCTCCACCAAGGAGCCCCTAGAGCTTCTCCCCATGGATCTCATGGGTCCTATGCAAACCGAGAGTTTAGGTGGAAAGAGATACATTTTTGTTTGTGTTGATGATTTCTCTAGATTTACATGGACATATTTTCTTAGAGAAAAATCCGAAACTTTTGATAAGTTTAAAATGCTTTGTACTAAAATACAAAATGAAATGAATTCTAACATTAAAAGCATTAAACGGATTAGAAGTGACCATGGGAGGGAATTTGAGAATGCCTCATTTGAAAGCTATTGCAATAGCTTAGGCATCTCCCATGAGTTCTCGGCTCCTAGGACACCTCAACAAAATGGAGTTGTTGAGAGGAAGAATAGGGTCCTTCAAGAGATGGCCCGTGTGATGTTGCTTAGCAACAATGTCCCTAGGAACCTATGGGCCGAAGCCATCAATACGGCTTGCTATATAGGAAATAGAGTTTTCCTAAGGCCCGGTACTAGAAACACCTCCTATGAGTTATGGAAAGGCAAGAGGCCAAATGTTAGCTACTTCCACACTTTTGGAAGCAAATGCTACATTTTGAATGACCGTGATCAACTTGGCAAATTTGATGCTAAGAGTGATGAGGGTATTTTTATTGGCTATGCCTTGAATAGTAGAGCCTATAGAGTTTTCAATTTAAAGACTCTAAGTGTTATGGAATCATCCAATGTCGTATTTGATGATACTAGGCTCAAGTCAAATGATCATAAGGAGAAGGTTATTTTTAGTGATGTTTCTCCTTTGGATAAGGCTGTGGTGTCTCCTAATGTTGGGACATCTAATGTCAACAATGATGACACACAACCTATTGATAGAGTTCCTCTCTTGGACTCTAAAGAACCCGTTCCATGGGTTAGGAAACTCGATGATAAAGAAGATATCATTAGAGAGGTTAATGAGGGTGTTAGGACTAGATGTCAACTTGCTAATCTTATTAGCTACACATGCTACACCTCTCAAATTGAACCCAAAAAGGTTGAAGAAGCCTTAAATGATGAATTTTGGGTTCTTGCCATGCAAGAAGAGCTAAACCAATTCGAAAGGAATGAGGTTTGGACTCTAGTTCCTAGGCCTAAGACCACTAATGTCATAGGCATTAAATGGATATTTAGGAACAAATCCGATGAGGATGGCAACATAGTGCGGAACAAGGCTAGACTTGTAGCACAAGGGTACTCTCAAATTGAGGGTATCGACTTTGAGGAGACATTTGCTCCCATTGCCCGTTTAGAGTCTATTAGGCTTCTCTAGTCCATTTCTTGTGTGCACAAGTTCAAATTGCACCAAATGGATGTCAAGAGTGCCTTCCTCAATGGCTTCTTGCAAGAGGAAGTGTTTGTTGAACAACCCAAGGGGTTTGTGGATGCTCACCACCCCAACCATGTCTATCGCCTCAAGAAGGCTCTATATGGGTTGAAACAAGCACCGAGGGCTTGGTATGAGCGCCTCACTCAATTTCTTGTTGACAATGACTACACACGTGGTAGTGTTGACAAGACACTATTCATCAAAAGAAACAATAATGAGCTTTTCATAGCTCAAATATATGTTGATGATATAGTGTTTGGCTCCACCAACAACACCAAGGTTCAACAATTTGTTGATGTTATGTCTCATGAATTTGAAATGAGTCTTGTTGGTGAGCTTAGTTACTTCCTAGGTTTGCAAATTAGGCAACTAGATGATGGGATTTTCATAACCCAAGCCAAATATGCCAAAAACCTAGTGAAGAAGTTTGGTCTTGAAAAAGCCAAACATTGTGATACACCCATGAGTATCACTTTGAAGCTAAGCAAGGATGCTAGTGGTAAAAGTGTGGAACAAACGTTATATCGTGGCATGATAGGTAGCTTGCTTTATTTGACCGCAAGTAGGCCCGATATCTCCTTTAGTGTGGGTGTGTGTGCTAGGTACCAAGCGGATCCTAAGGAGTCCCATCTCTCTTCCGTAAAGAGAATCATTCGCTATGTGAATGGGACATCCAACTATGGGATTTGGTACTCTTTTGACACTAATGCTAGTCTTGTAGGCTTTAGTGATTCGGATTGGGCAGGAAATTGCGATGATAGGAAGAGCACATCGGGCGGTTGCTTCTTTCTAGGCAACAACTTGGTGTCTTGGTTTTGCAAGAAGCAAAACTCGATTTCCTTATCCACGGCCGAGGCCGAGTACATAGCCGCGGGGAGTGGATGCACACAACTCCTATGGATGAAGCAAATGCTAGTAGATTACGGATTCAACCAAGGTACTCTCACTCTCTTTTGTGATAACATGAGTGCTATTAATATTTCCAAGAATCCGGTACAACATTCTAGAACTAAGCATATTGACATCCGCCATCACTTCATTAGAGAGCTTGTTGAAAATAAATGCATAGTACTTGAACATGTAGGTACTAAAGATCAACTTGCGGACTTATTTACTAAACTCTTAGATGCTACTCGATTAAAAACTCTTAGTAGATCTATTGGGATATGTCTTGTGGAGTGATGTTCTATGATTGACCCCATATAGGGAACTCAAGCAAAGAGAGCTATTTTGCATTCTTGTCACTTGCAAAAAATTTGAAATATCTTATGCCTCTTCTTTTAATTGGTTGAGTAAGCTTGGTTGCACATATGTATATATGTTTTCAATTCAATAAGTGTGAATCTTGCTTGTTTACAATCCATGTCATATTTATGTTCAAACATGCATTTTTGGACTAGGAGATGTATGTAGGAAGTATGATTTGAATGACCTATGATTATCTCCATGACATGATGATTATTAAATAACATGCTAATGTCAAATGAAAAAGCATGAAATTCATATAACATGCTCACATGAAAAGCATGAATTGATGATTGCATACTCTTAAAATGCAAAACCTTATGTGAAAGCTTATGAGACTCAAAATGAATAAAGGATCTTGTATCCGTTCAAAGGAATTTACTTTTCAAATGTCTCTCCTTCTTTATTGGTTGACCATGGCTACTATCATACGGATATCTTATCCAGAAAAATCAAATAGGGTGCAAAGTCGCTCATGCCATGTTTCGTTTATAAAGTTGGATATAGTTGTTCTTAAATTTAAATCAATATATTCTATATCCTTGCTTTACTCATGACTTTGGTGAAATTGGTTTGAATTCTTATTAGAAACCTTTGTCATTTGCTTTGCCAAATACCATTGTATTTTGGACTTGAATGCTACATGTCTTGTATGCAAAGCATGTTTGATTCACACATTTTCTTTCAAATAAATCTCCTTGTTTCTCTCCAATTATTTGAGATGCATAAAGTGACTTATATTAATTATGCAAATCTTGCATGCTACTATCTCTCGTTGCTATGAGTGACCCGGTTGGGGACTACTCCTTTGCCTATATCATGACAAAAAAGGGGAGTAGTATATGGTAAAGGGAGTTGCTTATTGGGGAGAACATTCATTGAGGGGGAGTAACCCATTGAGGGGGAGCATTGCATACACATACATTTCATAATGTTGTGCCTAAACTTTTAAAATGCAAATGCTTGTTTTTGTTCTCACTTGATTCATCTCACTTTTTACTTGTATTGGAAATGTTAGAAACTTTCTTTTCAGGGCTTGATTATTCTACAAGAGATTGAAGACTTGAATTTTTATTTTCTTATCTCTTTGTGTTGTAGAAAATCATAGTTGTCCCGTAGTTTCTATTTCTTTGTAAGGAATCAATGTAAGTGGTGGTTTTGTCACGAAATAGCAAAAGGGGGAGATTGTAAGGTTCCCATTTGTTGATTGGCTCATTTCGTGGACAAACCACATGTTGGGGGTTCTTTGTAAGGGTAGCCTAGGTATCGATGTTATTGCTCAAGCCCTTTGAAGACCTCGTCTTGATAAGCACCGAAGGTAAATTTCTATGTGCTTACTTTTCTTTAAAGAGATTAGTTGCACACACACACTTAACATACATTGTATATGTGTGCATTCTCTTTACTTGTTACATTTCAATGTGTTATATTTTGTTGTGTGTAATTGTGTCTTGTTGTCTTGTAATTCGTTTCCTGATAGTTTTCGGAAACGTCCGCGCATGCACTAGAATGTGCTTGGTTTAGCGCGAGGACCGCCTACGGAGAATGCCCTTGGCTTCTCCTTGGTTTTCACCTTTATTGGTGATCGGCGGTTATGATCGGCGGCCTGGCCGCCGAATGAAACCGCCGTTTGCTTCCAGTAGTGTATGGAGCAATTCTGCGGTTATGATCGGCGGTCTCGACCGCCATTCAAGACCTGATTGATTTTATCTCTCGGCCTAATTCGGTGGTTGAAACGGCGGTCACGTATGAAACCGCCGTTTTCATACCTGATTGATTTTTAATCTCAGGTTTGATTCAGCGGTTGGATCGACGGTCACGAAACCGCTGAATGAAACCGCCGTTGGTCCCCTGTTCCTCTCGCGCCAATTCGGCGGTTATGAACGGCGGCCTGGCCGCCGATTGAAGCCGCCAATCGGTGCGTTTCATGGGCAAACTTGTCTTTTCACATGCTCTATTTTTCATGCCTATAAATACATCACTTTCTCTTGTTCTGAATGTAACTCTTTAATCATCAAGAACCCTACTTTCAAAAGAGAGATTTTTAAGAGAGAAAGCAATCAAGTTTGCTCATCAAACACTTAAACCAAAATCCATTTGCATCAAAGTTCATCTAGCATTCTCTAGCATATCTAGGATGCTTGCTTGCATGGGTCTTTCATCATCACACTTGCTTTGGTAAGTTTTTCACTATTATCATACATAATTAGTGTTTAATTTATTTTGGCATCTCTTTTATTACTTGATTATTCTTAGATTATAATCTAATATTCAAGATAGAGATTGTTGTGTTGATTTGATTGAGTGTTGTTTTTATGATAGATATCTAGGTTTCTCTAATCTATGATTATCTATGCTAATTGACATGTCATTTAGCTTTAATATCTAGGATTGTTTTTAATTGCATATTCATCATCTTAGATAAGCATATAGGGTTTCCCTTGCTCTATGTTGCATTTGAATATTCATATATTCACTTAGGGTGTTAATCTCTTTTTGGAGAATTAAGTCTTGTGTTGTGACCGGGATTAGGTTGCTTAATTCGCAAGCAATCGAACTAGGTTCACTCATACCGGGATTAGGTAGGTGTGTGATTACTTCCGGGATTAGGTTGTAATCGTTTACACATTTAGTGGATTCCAGGTTCGAGTGTGGCTTACTTACTAGCCCGTGGTTTTTCCCGTGAGGGTTTCCATGTAAAAATAAAGTGTTATTTAATTTCCGCATTTTATACTTGATTTATTGCTTTATCTATTTAGGGGTAATTTCGTAATTTGGACTAACACGAAAAATTGGGTAAAAAGCTTAAAATCTATTCACCCCCCCCCCCCCCCCCCCCCCTCTAGATAGTTTTATACACACCGTGCTATAATTTGTTTCAGGGGTATTTATAGTGTCCCTGCTTGAGGGGTAGGTGGAAGCTGCTCATTTAGGCGGGAACTCCCCGATTCCATCTCCACCGTCCCCCCTTGTCAGCAATCGCGATAGTACAGAATCAAGGGCTAGGATCGTGCCACTGTGTTTTTCCTCCGTTGAGGGCTTGGTTTTGGTAGGTGGGAGCCCTAGTCCCTAGGGCGTAATTGGTGGGCATGATCCTAGCCTATACTTTTGAGCGGGGCTGTGGTAGTCACACTCCTTGAAGGGTCTTGATCATTCCACCTATGCTCTAGGTTCATGCAGGCGTTTCTCTAGGGCTGATATGGCTGACAGGTGGTGTTTTCAGGGGTTTTGGTTGGTTGGTTGGTTGGATGGGTCATTATTGCAGAGGGAAGTTGAAAGTTCATAAAAATACTCGAGGTGTGTTCATCAATATAAAGCTAGAGGGGGGGTGAATAGATTTTATCTAATTATTACCCAATTTTCGCATGCATGTCAATTTTACGAAAATACCCCTAGCAAGTCAACAAAACATACAAGTGTAATAAGATGCGGAAATAGTAAAAGACACTTGATGTATACGTGGAAAACCCAACCACTGGGAAAAACCACGGGCTGTTAAGTGCGCCACACTCGGACCTCGAAATCCACTATATGAAAAGACGGTTACACCCTCAAGTGATTCTCGGACCCTCACCCTAGATAACCTCAGGCTATGGACACTACCAATCGCCACTCTTGGTTCAATCCCTAGTGATATCCCCTGATACACTACTCTTGGCGTGAGCACCCTCTAATCTACCACGCGGGCCTTTTATAGCGGCTCTAGTCCAATTTGCTTGAGGCCTAAGCACACTTAGCCCCAAGACTTCAATCTCTCAAAAGAGATGCACAACCCTATGTGAATATGTATGAATATTCAATTAATGCAATAAGAGCTAGGGTACTCTAAATGCTTACCTAGGATTATAAGATGACAATATAATCAATCCTAGATATCACATATAGCTATATGACATGGCATATAACTTTAGCTAAGTAAAGGATCACCAATCCTAGATACAAAGCTATCATATAAAACCCATAAACATTCAAAGGATTAACTAGTTGATTAAAAAACAATCTATCAACCTAGTTATCAATACATCACACAAGAATGTTCATGGCATAGCTTTTAGGTAATAATGACCTAATCAAATAAGCTATGAAAAATAATCTCAATCAATAAATGAGATCAATTAGCTAGATGGCATATGAACATTAAAGCCTAGCTAACAAATAAAAACCCAATCAACACATAATCTCAATCTTATATGTAGAAATTAATCTAAACACATATAAGTAAAATATGAGATAAAATTGATAAGTAGAAACACTAATTATGTAAGATAAAAGTGTTCAACAAATCATACCATGTGTGTTGAAGAAGTCCCATGCATTAGCATATGCTAGATGATCCTAGATGATGCTTAGATGAAGATTTATGCATGTGGGAATGGGTTTAGAGAGATAAAGATATGATCTTTAAGCTTTCTCTCTCAAGTCTCTCTAAATATCTCTCTAGGGTTCTTATAATCAAAGACTTGTGTTCTGAACCAGAGATAAGGATGTATTTATAGAGACCAAAAACAGGGCAGGTGAAAATACAATTTTGCCCTTGAAACGCACCGATCGGCGGTTTCATTCGGCGGCCAGGCCGCCGAAATGAACCGCCGAATGGCTCCCGTGTGGAACAGGGGAACTTCGGCGACTTCATTCGGCGGTTTGGAAACCGCCGATCCCAACCGCCGTTTTAGACCCGAGAGATATATTTCAATCAGGTCTCATTCGGCGGTTTCTAACGGCGGCAAGGCCGCCGAACGTAACCGCCGATTCACCAAAAATGGTGAAACCAAGGAGAAGCCAAAGGCATCTCCACCGGCGATCATCGCGCAAATCAAAGCACATTACCGTGCACGCGCGGACGTTTCCGAACATCCTTAGGGAAACGAATTACTCCACACTAAAAGCTAACATACATGAAGTGCAAGTGTGGGTATTGAATGCATCCTAATGCCTAACATGTCATGGCATTATCATATAACAAGATGCAATCAATTCAACATGCAAGAAGAGATATTGAATAAATCAATAAAGCACAATGCACACAAAATATAAACACACCATACAAGAATAAGAGTTATGCATGTTGTGTGTGTGTGTGCAACTATATCTCTTCAAGCCAATGTAAGCACTAGATATATACCTTTGGTGCTTGTCCTCTTGAGGTCTTGGAAAGGGTCTTGATCTTCAACAAACACCTAGACTACCCTTACAACCAAACCCCAACATGTGGTTTGACCACGAAATAAGCCAATCAATAATGGGAATCCTTACAGAAGTCATTGTCAAAATCTGGCTTAGAGGGGGACAATGTCAGCGCTTGTCCCGCTGCACACTATCAGGCGTCTTCTTCCACCATTTCCTTATTCATGCTTGCTGTCTTTTTGCCAGTATTTTGCTGGAGAAACAGCATATCCCCTTTCGTGTATGCGATAGTTGACTCCCCATTAGGACTGAGATGGAGTGTGGTTCCACCATTGATGCAGCGTGGCCAACGAATGATCTCGACCGTAGGCTGTCTGTCTTCCCCCATTTGTGCTTGCTGTGTCACATTAATGGGCTGGTGCTGTGGCTTGACAGGTGCTCCCAGTCCCTTCTTTATCCCATGTGAGCTAGGGTGAGGGCTGGCGTCAGCCCTTCCAAAGCAGGGATCGCTAGAGAGTTCCGAGGAGTTCTTCTAGAGGGGGTCGTCCAAGTTGTAGGAGGGGGTTATACGTGACTGGGTAAGCGATGTTTAGGATGGCTCCTAGCCGGGCCGTTGGCCGGGAGCGGGTCATCTACTGGAACATGTAGTTATTTTCATTAGGTGTCCGAGGGGAGCCGGGTCATCGATGGACCGCATCTTGGAGGCGGGATCCTGGCTGGACTAGGTCCCCTTTCTCAATAGGCATCCTAGGGGAGTAGCTTGGTTCTTGGTCGAGCCGCGCTTAGACCCGACGTGTCCTGGAGGGAGCGCGGCACATGGTGGATCGCGTCTTTCTTCTCAGTAAGCGCCTTAGAGTGATCGGGGATGCTTCCACGGTGGGTGCTAGGGAATGGTGCGGTTCTTTTAATGGAAAAGCTCTTCCTTGAATTAATTGCCCATTTTCCCGATTAACAGAAGTCCCTCCCGCCTTTAATGTTAATGGTGTCGCTGAACGTTGGAGGCGGGGTACCTGGTCGCATGAAGAGTTTTTCCTGCTCGAATTTTCTCGTTTACCTCCCCTGAATTTATTAGGATTTGTCTTAGTGGCCCAGCTCCTTCCCGCAATAAATGCAGTAATGATGGCCCTCTGAATTTGGCACATTTCTCGGCACGTGGGCGTCAGCGAGGGGACGTTTTACTATGCGTTCTTCCACGTGGCGCGTGTATAGCAGCCAACTCGTCCCATCTATTTTTCTGTCTTGCTTCCCCAGTCGTTCGATCACTTGGAGGGCTGAGATCTCCTCGTTCAAAATTTAAACCGCCCATATCTTTCTCTATTTAAGGTTGGTTTGACCTCAGTCCATCCATTTTCTCCCGCTTTCCAGCTTTCACTTCTTCTTCTTTTACTCCTTACTTCTCTTGAAAAAGATAGCATCAGAGGACTACGACTATGGCGGGGAAGAAAGTTGCCTAGAGAGGTCCGGGCTTTCTCAAAAGAGGCGACGCCCAGGTGGCGACTCCGCTGGGTGGGGAAGCAGGGCCCGTCACCGTCCCCGTCCCCGTCCCTGTCCCCGTCCCCGTCCCCGTCACTACGGGTGACATTCTTTCGTTGGGACCGGGTTCACCAACTCTCCTTCTTCCCCGGTACACGTTTCTGATGGGGGAGAGGCAACCAGCCTAGAGGCGCTCTCAGGTGAAGGAGACTGAGATTTGGAGCAGGTGGACCTAGAGGGATTAGGCCATGATGACGTGGAGCTCTCACTTCCCACTAAAGATTACGATGCCTATGCGCCTCCTCCCGGTCACCTTCCTATTCATGTGGCGGCTTTTGATGGAAGGGTCCGCCTCCCACTCCACCCCACGCTTAGGCGGGCCTTGTGTGCCTTCGGGTTGGCTCCCATGCAGTTAGTGCCGGGCTTCTAAAGGAACCTGGTGGGTTTCATCTCGTGGCATGAAACCGCGAAGATCACGCGAGTTTGGACGTCTAGATCGAGTGCAAGAAGCCGCGAAAGTGAGCTTGAAGCTTGGTTTGACTATGGAAGTTTGGAGCTTTGTTGGAGTTGAAAACCTTTGCATGTGAGGCCCAAACTTGGTCCATCGTGACTGGAAGGAGGACTGCCGTTGATCTGGGTGGAGAACCGTAAGAAAAAAAGCCAAAAAATGATTGGACTTGATCGGGGAAGTCACCGGGTCTAAATCGGTTCGGTTCGGTTCGGTTCTGTTCGGGTCGGGTCGGGTCGGGTCTGTTGCAGGTCAGTTTGACCCGGCTGAAGGTAGATGACGCTGTGACGTCAGCGTGACATCATGCCTATGCAAGCAGAAGGCCAAAACGACGCCGTTCTACTTGGGTGACGTGGCTGTTTGCTGCGTCTTGGCTGGCAAATTACAATCTTCTCCCTTAATCGTAGAATATTCAATAAAGTCTCGAATTTTGCACTTTTGCCTCTAATATGTCCAAAATGACAACAATGCCCTTGAATTCCTCTATTTACCTGAAACATTTATTTAATCCATTAAATACCCGGTTTTACTCGAGAAACAAGCACAAAGTAATAGGAATTAGGGGTATAAAATAGGTACTTTTATACCCCGATCAATCATAGGAGAAACATGTAGGAGAAAAAAAAAAGACCGACTTCTTTATTGAACTTTCAGGTGATACAAAGCAAATTCAGGGTACATACTTAGAGTAATACCGGTTGGGATAAATTGTTTCTTCAAACTTTATGGATAAAACCTCTTGAGGTGATCAGCATTCCAAGTATGATCTACCGGGTAGCCATCCATGTCTTCTAGCTTGTAAGTTCCTCCAAGTCTTCTGCGGGATGCCCACTGGCCCATCCCCGATTTTCTTCCTCTGGTTCATCCATAATCATGTATGGTACTTCTCTGCTCGGTTCATTGGTCACATGCAAGCATTGCTTTGCCAACGCAGTAGGATTGGTGGACACCGCGTAACACTTGCGGGCTGTTTGTTGATCTCCATGAACTTCTCCCATCCTGATTCCAACCGAGAATTTCAGAACGTTGTGATAAACGGATAATACCCCTCTGATTTCTGATAAGAAGGGTCTTCCCAGGATTGCATTGTAGGCTGACGGGGTATCAACCACAACGAACTCTGTCATTATGTTCTGCTAGAGAGGAGCTTCCCCGATTATTATCGATAGGATTTTTGACCCAATTGGCATTAGGGAGTCTCCTGTGAACCCATACAGGGGCGTGGTATAGCTGTTGTAGAAGGAGTTCTTCAAGTTGAACTTCTCGAGTGCTCCCTTGAACAGAATATCAACGCTTATTCCGATATTGATCAGGACGCGGTGAACCTGGCAATTGGCTATCTGTAGTGTGATTACCATTGGGTCATCATGTGGTTAGACCGTGTTATAGACATCCTCCTCCGTGAAAATGATCTAGGTTGCACGAGGGAGGGGGGGTCTGGGGATCCCTTAGTGACTTAGAGTATGTCATGACCAGTAGTGAGCCAAGGGGTCTTCCTAGCATGGCTTTTTCTTGAATTGTTGGAAGTTATTGCTAGCATGGCGCCTCCACTGATGGTGTGAATGATCTGGATCTGCTACATCAGATCCTTCCCCTTATCTCTCATTCTCTCTGCTGCCTTATGATACTCTTCATGTACCTATTTCCCTATCTTGATGCTATCCCGTACCTGTTATAAAAATTTGACCAAGAGCCCTCCTCTTACCAATCCTTTGATCTGGTTGCAGAGGCTGTAACAATCAGATGTGTTGTGTCTCACATCGTCGTGGAAGTCGCAGTACTTGTAGCGGTTCCTCTGGTCAGCCGGGATCTTAATAGAACCGGCATTCCTAAGTAAACCCTTGTTACGGATGGTGAGGTATATGGTCTCTCAGGATTCATTGAGGGTGGTGTAGTGGTTGTATCCATCCTCCTCTCCTGTTATCTGTGCTACCTCCCTTGGTGGGGGTGTTATTCTGGGAGGGGTCCTTCTGGTAGGGTACCTCTCCAAATAATGGGGAAAAGAAGGTGACCAATAGGTGGACCAGTTTGGAGGTTTATTCTGGGACTTCTTGGTTGACGCATCTTTCTTTAGGCGCTTGGCTGATCGGGCTTCATCATGCTCGACCTTGATCCGGAGCTACTCGTCTATCTCCACCGGTTCCAATGCCCTGTCATAGGTGTAGGGAAAAATCGTAGTACACGCAGCAGAAGCGAGACTAAAAATAGATTTAGTATGTTTTAAAATTTTTCCTTTGATGAACCTTAACCCTTTAAATTAATTAAACATACATATAAAGTAACAAAAAGTAGAATACCTTTTGTCGCGTGATCTGATTGACTTACGTCGATGGTAATCCGCAAGATCTTCAATCCTAGCACAAAAGTGAATCACCTAGGAGCGTGGTCTCCCTTTTCTTTGAATTGCGTACCTGAGAATGGATAAACAAACTTTCTTTTTCCTTTTGTTAGTCACAAAACAACCAAAAGAATACAAAGATTATTCCGGTCACTTTTGAGTTCTCCATCTAATGATCGAAACTCGCGTGAACCTAATTCGATGTTGTACACACAAGCTTATTGATGAACAAGCAATTAGTGTACTATCAAAAGAATAATCTCTTTTCTTTTCTTTTTTGTCTTGGCAGAATAATCAAACACGTTTCTATGAGTATGAGAAGAAGAAGAATTTGATCCAGTAAAAACTTGGGGTTGGCCGAACCCTATATTATTTCTTATATAGGGTGGCCGAATTTTCTTCTCTTTTCCTTTTAGGGTTGCCGAAATCTACTTGTTGTTCACTTAGGGTTGCCGCAATTCCTCTACTAAAAAGGATTTGTGTTGTACCCTAATTCACATCAACTTTAGACTCCTAACCCTAATACAACTCATAAGTATTTTTATTCTTTATTGACTTAATAAAAAGACTTCTTATTTGATTAAATAAATAAACTTAATTATTTATTTTCTTACCAAACAAGTCTTTTACTTTTAGTATACTACTACCAATAGTATAATCCTAATCAGAAAAAGATTTTGTTTCTTAATTAAATAATTAATTAATAAATTAATTAATTTTCATTTAATCAAACAATAAAATAAAATAATATTTTTGACTAATAATATATCTTTGCCGCCCCACATTAAATATATGGGCCAAATATTATTTCCTTATTTTATTTAATCCATTGGACTTTAAATAAAAAGCCCACATGTGAACCAGACCCATTCTTACTAAAAGAAACAAGCCCACATGCCTTTCATTAATATATTAATATAATTGATCAGCCCATTAAACAAATAATGTGCAAATTATATTCTTAATATATTAAATGCAATTCTAGATGGACCCATAAATTGGTCCGGTAGAATATATCAAGTGATCCATGCAAGTCCGTGTGGATTGGGGATCTTGGGGCTATCTAATTAAGCTTCAATAGACATAACCTAATCACAATCAACAAATGATTCACTTAGGTCCGATCCATTAATTTTAACTCATTCCACTAAAGAGCTAAAATTGAACTCTTAAATAAAGATAGAATAAGAAGATGTTCCTCATTCATACCCTAGACAATCATGTTGGAGATAGTATATCCTCGTGATTAATATCAGTAATCGCCAAGAGTTCATAGACGCCTATAACTCTCCAAGTTACCATATTTACTCATATGACCACGTTTTGAACTTGGATATTTTGACTTGTCCAGAAGCCATGTTTCAATAGTCACTATCGAAAACTCACGTTGAGATTTAATATCCAATTACCTCAAAACATCCATATGATGATATTATACTCTCATTTAATAAATGGAGCCACGATGTCAATATCTATAAATGAAGTCCTCTATCGATTAACAAATGAATATCACCAAACTATCGAGGATAGGACTATGCTATATAATCGTACTCATTGATAACTCAAATGATATCACTTGCAACCATAAGTCCATCATTTATCTCAGGATTAGATAGACTCTCCGATTGTCTTGATAATGAAAAGACTATTATCTATTGACGGTTCTAGATAAAGCTTTTTATTGTGATCCAGTTCAATGCACCCAGTGCACTAGATTCTTTTACTCGAAGACACTCCGATGATTTTAGACTCATCATATCTCATTTGATCCCACTCAAATGCTAGCAAAAGAATTCTACAACTTTAACAAGATAAAGGTGCCCAACCTTTAACTTAAGTTGTGAACATTATTCAAGACTAACTAAAGAATTGTGTCTACCTCATACATATCCAGATGTACGAACAATTCTTCTTTTCTCATAGTCTTTAGACCTTATGATTATTTACTTTGACAATTATAATATTAAACTATAAATGCTATAAGATTTGTTAAATCAGAAATCACTTTATTAATATGAAAAAGATTGTCAATTACAATATTACACTCTTGCTATTGAGCATAATTCTAACAATAGGCATCTTGGTAAGTTTTAGGTGGATGTTTGGCAAACGACCTGAATAGCCTACCAACCCATAGATTCCTTCAGAAGTTGGCTAAGGTTTCCATCTCCGTGAATACTCCCATTTGGATCACTTCTTTGTGGAATTTCTCCACATAGGACCTCAGCGTCTCACCCCGCTCCTGGATCACGTATTGGAGAAGGACGGGGTCTTTGGGACGAGGCTTGATTCCCTGAAACTGAGCAAAGAAATCTTTGGTAAGCTATGTAAAAGAATCCACGGGGGTAATTTTCTAAACCAAGTCTTGGCACAGTCTGTTAGGGTTGAAGGGAACATCATGCACATTGCTGACCGGGTAGCATTCTGTATCTCCATCTGGTGTACAAAGCTTTCCATGTGGCTCACAAGGTCCTCTGATCTGGAATACTTTTCAGATGGCATTTTAAACTTGGGAGGTAGCTTTGCATCTCTGACCCTTCTTGAGAAAGGTGCATTCGTCTCCCCTAAGGGGTTCTTCCGTGTCCCCCAATGCTTTCCCTTCCTCAACTCCTCGAGTTCCTTTGCCATTTTGGCCATCTGGTCGTCAAGGCGTCTGGGTCAACCGTTCCTAGATCAGGCCTCCGAAC
Source organism: Acer yangbiense (assembly GCA_008009225.1). Lineage (NCBI taxonomy): Eukaryota > Viridiplantae > Streptophyta > Magnoliopsida > Sapindales > Sapindaceae > Acer > Acer yangbiense. Next base: position 48,389,852 of record CM017761.1, on the reverse strand, counting down.
CTTCGTTTCTGATGTTTCTGATACCATAGTTGCCTCCTTACGCTCTTTTTTTTAGGACGGTTTCCTCTGGGATTTCTTCTGGATCCGGTACTACCACCCACATCGGGTTGTGGATCCCTCTCCTTTGCTACTGGTTTGGCTGTTGATCGATTCCTTCTGGGAGGGATATCAACTGCTGATTTCACATGTCATGGTCTGAAATCTGAGGGGTGGTTTAGGGCTGGAAGCGGCTGTCCAAGTCTGTCGAAGACCGATACCTGGGTACCTGGTCCAGCCTCTCCTACGGTCTTGGGCACTTTAAAGGGTATCCCCTAGGTGATCATCCGGAGGAGGATACTCTTTACGTAGGTGGCAGCCTGCTATTCCAGGATATCTCGATTGATTTCCTGGACAGCCGGGTCCTAAGGCATGGACCCCGTATTTGGTGGTAGGACTGATGCTGGGTTCTGGTTTCTGGTTTCTCAATCCCCTTCCTTGCCGTTGGACTCTCTAGGTGGAGGTGAGGGATTGGGGCCCCGATGGGTCGAGCTACCATTGAGAGGATAGTAGTCTCATCTTAGTGTCTTCTGGGTAGAACTGAATAGCTTCTTCGTAAATGGATGGGAGGATACTTCCCACAAACAGCGTCAAAAATTGTTAGCAGGAAAATGTTAGAGGGATCAAATTCCAATTACAGTTTGTGAGTATTATCAACGATAAATGAATAACACTGTTTTATTTATGAATCAAATGAAATACACGATACAATGGTGATAACACACGGTTTTGATAGAATGAGGGTTCTGTGAGGTTTAGGTAGGAACTTTCTGACACAATTGGCGATGGAGATCTCGTACTAGTCGATAAGTAGAAAACTGTAAGGTTACGGATTCAAAAATTGGATCCCCTCTCTTTCAAGAGTCTTGTAATATTCATAGGTCACGTTTCTTGCTCATTACTCTAGCAATCAATCAATCAATCAATCAATCAGTCAATTAAGCAATTAACGGGACGTTGATGGTGGCTTCGTTTTAGGTGCGAGAATGGTTCCCATAATCAAGTGATTCTGTTTCCTTCCATGGTGATCTTGATAGAGTTGACTAATCCTGTTCAAAATGGCGGGAGAAGTCAACTTTTCTTCTATTTTAAAAAGTTGGCATATACCATCCTTCTTGCAGCATAAATCTAGTTCCTTAGTGTATCGGTTCTTTCTTCCTTAGTAATCTTCTCTTTACTTTGATCCCTATTGTTTGGTAGCCTGGTTTTATGAGAGGTCGAGGTATCCGGGTATCCTGCATCCTACTAGACCGAGGTATCAGTATCCTTTGAGTAGCAGGGCATCAGGGTACCTAGATACCGGGTCAACACAGTGGCGGGGTACTAGGATAATGCAGTAACGGGGTTCTTAGGACCTTGACTTCTCTGTCTCCTGATACGTGGGGATTTAGGTGTCCCTGATTTTGATCTGGATTGGCAGAAGGTATATCAAAACATACAGGTCTGGCTTCTTCTCGGGGTAGTTGGATACTCCCTGTAGTGTTCCTTTACTTCAATTAATATTGGCAGTGATGGAAAATTCTTCTTTAGACCCTGCCGTTTTTGGCGATTAACAAGTGGTTTTCTAGGGTTTATGTGGTTTCCTATTGTTTTACAGGTTTTCAAGTGTTTTGTAATTTTTTATGGTTTAGGGGCATTCATAGTGTTTTAAAGTCTTTCTATGGTTTAGTGTTTTTGTAGGGTTTACTAGTTTTCTAGAGTTTAGATGTTTTTCTATGGTTTATTTGTTTTCTAGCGTTTATGGGGTTTCAAGGGTTTATTGCTTTTCTAGACTTTAGATGTTTTCTGGGGTTTAGTGGTTTTCTAATGCTTTAGTGATTTTTCTAAGGATTAGTGGTTTTCTAGTGTTTTAGTGGTTTACTAGGGTTTATTAGTTTTTTAGGGTTTAGGGTGTTTCTCAGTGTTTTAGTGTCTGTAAGGATTCCCATTCATTGATTGGCTTATTTCGTAGACAAACCACATGTTGGGGTTTGAATTGTAAGGGTAGTTTAGGTGATTAAGGATCTAGCTCAAAGGCCCTTTCAAGACCTCAAGGTGACAAGCACTTCAATGGTAAATTTCTAAGTGCTTACTTGCTTTGAAGAGATGTAGTTGCACACACTCACAACTCTTGCATAATGTTTAATTCTTGTATGTTGTGTGTCTTATATGTATGCATTAATGTTCATTAATCTCTCTTCTTGCATGTTTATATGATTGCATTTTGTACGACAATTACCATGTCATGTTTAGACTTAGGATTGCATACTTTGCAAAGGGCGCTGTTCAAAGCGCTCTACAGAAGCGCTGTACGAACAACGCCCATCTGAGACTTGATGGAAAATGGCCTTTTAATGGATCAAACCTGATGCATTTTATTGAAGGCGATGTACGGTCGTTGTTCAAAAGCGCTTTACGTACAGCGCCTATCTGAAACCCGAGAGGATCAGAGTTGTGGCGTTGTTCAGGCGCTCTACAAACAGTGCTCTATGAACAGCGCCTATGAAGAATGTTCTTCATTTTTCCAGGTGAGGCGCTGTACAAGTCGCTCTACGTACAGCGACCTGTACAGCGCCCAAGGCAAAAATAGGGTAACTTATCAAAACGATGCCACTTCATTTTGACACCCTATATATATGCCTATTTCATCTTAGGTCGTTTTTAGAGAGTTCAAAAGCATACTTTTACTTAGCATATTTTTCCAAGAGAAAAATTTCAATAAAGAACTCACCTTTGTTTACTCAAACACCATTCCATGATCATCAATCATCATCTAGCATCATCCTTGATCATCTAGATATCATTTTGCATGGATTTTTTCAACACACTTTGCTTAGAAAGTTTTTCACTTATATCTTACATATCTTATGTCTTTCTTTGTAAGCAATCTCATTTATCACTTGTATGTCATTCATATATATCTTAGATACAAGTTTGAGATTAGTGTTTTGAATGTTTGAGAGTTGTATTGTGATAGCTATCTAGGTTTTCATTATCTATGTTTAGCTAAGCTATTTGACATGTCATTTAGCTTTTGTTATCTAAGATTGTATTTCTTGTTATATCATCATCCTAGATAAGCATATAGGGTTACCTAGCTCTTGTTGCATAGTTGAGTATTTCATATAGTCACTTAGATTGTATAATCTCTTCATTGAGAAGTAAAACTTGTGTAGCTTCCGAAATTAGGTTGCGTAAATCACAAGCAATTGGACTAGGTTCACTTATACTGGGATTAGGTAGGTGTGTAATTATATACCGAGATTAGGTAGGTGTGTGATTATATACCGGGATTAGGTTGTAATCTTTAACACATTTAGTGGATTCGAGGTTCGAGTGTAGCGGACTTATTAGCCCGTGGTTTTTCTGGTGAGGGTTTCCACGTAAATATCAAGTGTTAATTAATATTCCACACATATTACACTTGCTATTTTATATTGACTAGATAGGGGCTTTTTCGTAAAATTGACCTATAACAAAAATTGGGTAAAATCAGATAAAATCTATTCCTCCCCCCCCCCCCCCCCCCCCCCAGCTTAAATACACACCGTTAATTTGTTTCAATTGGTATCAGAGCGGGTTCCTAGATATACTTAGGTGATCCTTACTCTTTTTGGTGTGTTTTGCATTTTGTGTGATTTTTGATCATTCATACATTTGCATTCATTTCATTCATTCATAAACACTATGAGTGGAAATGGTGGAAATGGTGGTGGCAACGAGGGTGCTTCTAGCACAAGGCCTCCACTTCTTACCGAGTTGAATTATGCCTCTTGAAAATGTAAGATGGAGTCGTACATATGTCAAATTCATGACCGGGCTTGGATGGCGGTTAAAGACGGCTACACATCACCCATGATGACTCCTACGGGTGGAGGAGAGGATGTACTCAAGCCTAAGGCGCAATGGAACGCGCAAGAGTTTGAGGCATCGAAATGGAATAGGAAGGATATGCATGCCATCTTATGTGCAATGGATGAGAATCAATATAAGTTGATTCAAAACACTAGGATAGCTAAGGAGGCATGGGACATCCTAAAGGTTGCACATGAGGGAACCAAAGTTGTAAAGGACTCGAAGCTTCAAGTTCTCCAAACGCAATTCGAATTGCTTAGGATGGATGAGAACGAATGCTTCAACGACTTCGAAGTAAGGTTGATGGACATTGTGAACCAAAGTCATCAACTTGGTGACCCGTACTCGGATAGGAGGATCAAGCAAAAGATTATGAGATCGCTTCCCGAGAGGTTTGAGTCCAATGTGACGGCGTTAGAGGAGAATAGCACATACAAGGATATGAAGCCGAGTGAGGTGATTGGAAGACTTCTAGCTTATGAGTCTAGGAAGGGTCCTACCTCCACACCTCTTAAAAAGCAAAAGGGAATTGCTTTGAAAGCCTCCAAAGATGTGAAAGAGGAGAATGATGACTCGGACGAAGAAATGGCCTTGTTGATGAGAAGGTTCAAGAAATTCTACAAGTCCGAGAAGAAGGGTTTCGGATCTAAGGGCCAAGACTTCAAGAAAAAGACTCCGTTCAAGAAGTTTAAGCCTATGCAAGAGAAGACCGAAAGGAAAGGGGTCCGATGCTATGAGTGTGGTGAGATAGGTCACTTTGCCCCCGAATGTGCTAATCATAATGACAAGAAAAAGGGAAAAGTGATGGCCGCCACATGGAGTGGAAGTGATGACTCCAAAGAGGGAGATGAGTCTTCGGATGATGAAGAGCTCATGGCTAACTTCATAGCCTTTGCCTCCTCCCACAAAAGCAAAGGTTCTAGTGAAGAAGAGAATGAGAGTCAAGAGGAAATTGACTCAAGTGATGATGGTTCTTCATCTCACTCCACTAATGGAAATGTGGATAGGATGGATCTTCGAGACTACATGGTCAAGTTTGAGAATTCAAGGTTAAAAAACAAGAGAGAAATTAAGAGATTGAAAGAGGAAAACCTAGAGCTCTCAACTCATATAGACCAATTAAGTGAAAAAGTAGTGAGATCCACAAAGAATAAAGATAAGCTAAGAGAGAAGTTAGTCTTATCTAAGAAGAATGAAGAAGGTTTGAAGAGGGAGCTTGACGAAGCTATAGATTCATTAACTAGGATGGCTTCTAGCACCAAGAAGCTTGACCACATACTTGGTGTTGGAAAGAGTCCATGCGACAAAAGGGGTCTTAGGTATGAAGATGGTAAGGAGATCTCAACCTCTAACAAGACCGTGTTTGTCAAGAGCTTGGGAAATCAAGAAGCTTCACCGGTGCAAACTCTTAGGAAGAAGATGTAGGGAAAAATACCGTAGTACACGCAGCGGAAGCGAGACTAAAAATAAGATTTAGTGACTTTTAAAATTTTTCCTTTATGAACCTTAAACCCTTTAATTAATTAAACATGCATATACAATAGCCAAAAAGTAGAATACCTTTTGTCGCGTGATCCGATTGACTTACGTCGATGGTAATCCGCAAGATCTTCAATCCTAGCACGAACGTGGATCACCTAGGAGCGTGGTCTCCCTTTTTCTTTGAATTGCAAACCTGTGAATGGACAAAACAAACTTTCTTTTCTTTGTTAGTCACAAAAACAATCAAAAGAATGACTGAGATTATTCCGGTCACTTTTGAGTTCTCAATCTAATGATCGAAACTCGCGTGAACCTAGATCGATATCGTATACACAAGCTTATTGATGATTAAGCAAATAGTATACTATCAAAGAATAATCTAACACTCCTCTTTGTTTTAGTAGAATAAAAGCTTTCTATGAATTAAGAAGAAGAAGAAAAATTGTCTCTCAAGCACAAAGCATTCGGGTGGCCGAATTCTATACATGTGAATATATAGGTGGCCAAAATTTTCTTCCTCTTTCTTATTAGGGTGGCCGAATTCTTTAACCTAAAACAACTAGGGTTGCCGCAAATCACTAGCCAAAAATAGACTTTGTGTTGCACCCTAATTCCTATTTAGTTTAAGACTTCAAACCCTAATCCAACTCATATATCTTTTATTCTTTTGTTTTGACTAAATAAAAAAACTCCTTATTTGATTAAATAAATAAAATTAATTATTTATTTTCTTACCAAATAAGTCTTTTACTTTTAGTATACTACCAACAATAGTATAACACTAGGAATCATATTTCCTAATCAGAAAAGATTTGTTTCTTAATTAAACAATTAATTAATAAATTAATTAATTCTTATTTAATTAAAACAAATGAAACAAAATAATATATTAGGTTAAAACTTAACCTTGCCGCCCCACTTGAATAAATGGGCCAAAATATTATTTTCTTATTTCATTTAATCCATTGGACTTTAAATAAAAAACCCACATGTGAACCAGACCCATTCTTACTAAAAGAAACAAGCCCACATGTCTTTCATTAATATATAAATATAATTGAGCAGCCCATTACTTAAATAATGTGCAAATTATATTCTTAATATATTAAATGCAATTCTAGATGGACCCTTAAATTGGTCCGGTAGAATATATCAAGTGATCCATGCAAGTCCGTGTGGATTGGGATCTTGGCGGGCCATCTAAATTTAAGCTTCAATAGACATAACATAATCACAATCAACAAATGATTCACTTAGGTCCGATCCATTAATTTTAACTCATTCCACTAAAGAGCTAAAATTGAACTCTTAAATAAAGATAGAAAAGGAAGATGCTCCTCATTCATACCCTAGACAATCATATAGGAGATAGTGTATCCTCGTGATTAATATCAGTAATCGCCAAGAGTTCATAGACCGCCTATAACTCTCCAAGTTACCATATTTACTCATATGACCACGTTTTGAACTTGGATATTTTGACTTGTCCAGAAGCCATGTTTTCAATAGACACTATCGAAAACTCAACGTTGAGATTTAATATCCAATTACCTCAAAACATCCATATGATGATATTATACTCTCATTTAATTAAATGGAGCCACGATGTCCATATCTATAAATGAAGTCCTCTATCGATTAACAAATGAATATCACCAAACTATCGAGGATAGACTATGCGATATAATCATACTCATTGATAACTCAAATGATATCACTTGCAACCATAAGTCCATCATTTATCTCAGGATTAAGATAGACTCTCCGATTGTCCTGATAATGAAAAGACTATTATTTATTGACGGTTCTAGATAAAGCTTTTCATTGTGATCCTATTCAATGCACCCAGTGCACTAGATCCTTTTGCTCGAAGACACTCCGATGATTTATGAAAGTAATTAAATACTCGAGGCGTGTTCTTTATAAAGCTAGAGGGGGGGTGAATAGATTTTAACTAATATTACCCAATTTTCGCATGCAAGTCAATTTTACGAAAATGCCCCTACTAGTCAATAATACATACAAGTGTAATATAGTGCGGAATTTAAATAACACTTGATGTATACGTGGAAACCCAACCACTGGGAAAAACCACGGGCTGTATAGTGCGCCACACTCGGAACTCGAAATCACTAATTAAAATGAAGTTTACAACCTATGTAGACCTCGTCTAACACTCCGGTCTGTAACCCCTCACTTCTACCCAGCGGGCCTTTATTAGCAACCCTATTCCAATTTGCTTGAGGCCTAAGCACTCTTAGCCTCAAGACTTAATTCTCAATGAAGAGAAACAACCTATGTGAATATATATATATGAATATTCAAATAACAAACAAGGCTAGGTAACCTTAGATGCTTATCTAGGATGATGATATAATCAATTTAATCAACCCTAGATATCAATTGCTAAATGACATGTCAAATAGCTTAGCTAATCAAGATTAATTAAAAACCTAATTAGCTATCACAATCAACACTCAATCATTTTCATCACAAATAATCTCTAACTTGTATCTAGCATATAATCAAAAGCATACAAGTAATTAAAGAGATGTATTAATATGAAAAACACTAAAGTAATATGAAATTAGTGAAGAACATACCAAATAAGATGTGATGATTCAAAACCATGCATGGATCAATTCTGTGAAGGCATAGAAGATCAAATATGAAATTTGATGCAAAAGGGAATTGATTTGAGTGTTTAAAGATAGGTTCTTGATTTGATTTTTTCTCAAAAATCTCTCTTGAAAGTTTAGGGTTCTAATTGCTCAAGAAACTTGTTCAGAGATTGAGAAAACAAGATATTTATAGACATCAAGAATTGGGCATGTGAAAAGACACTTTTGCCCCTGAAACGCACCGTTCGGCGGTTTCAATCGGCGGCCAGGCCGCCGATGACGACCGCCGAATTGAGCTCGTGAAGAACAGAGCATTAACGGCGGTTTCATTCGGCGGTTTCGTGACCGCCGATCCAACCGCCGAATCAAACCCGAGAGATTAAAATCGATCAGGTATGAACGGCGGTTTCTAACGGCGGTCGTGGCCGCCGATCTTGACCGTATAATTGCTTCAGACCAAACTGGACTGAAACGGCGGTTTCATTCGGCGGCCAGGCCGCCGATCATAACCGTCGATCACCAACAATGGTGAAAACCAAGGAGAAGCCAAGGGCATTCTCCATAGGCGGTTTTCGCGCGAAACCAAGCACTAATTAGTGCAAGCGCGGACGTTTCCGAACAATGTCGGGAAACGAATTATAAGGCACATATACACACAACAAGATATATCAACCAAAGTGCTAGTGTGTAAAGTGACATGTGAAGAGATGCACATAAAAATAAGCAAGTATGCAATCATAGCAAGAATGCTAAATGTGTGTGTGCTACTAAATCTCTTCAAAGAAAAACAAGCACAAGAGATTATACCTTTGGCGTGCTTGTATCTTGAGGTCATGGAAGGGCCTTTGATCTTCAACACTAAACACTTAGACTACCCTTACATTCAAAACCCCAACATGTGGTTTGACCACGAAATAAGCCAATCAACAAAACGGGAATCCTTACAATCTCCCCCTTTGGCTATTTCGTGACAAAACCACCACTCACATTGATTCCTCACAACAAAAATAAACCTATGGGTCAATGAAGATTTTCTACAATACAAAGAGATATATAAAAATAAAACTTGAAGTCTTCAATCTCTTGTAGAACAATCATTCCCTGAAACAAGGTTTCTAAACTTTCCAAAACAAGTAAAAGTGAGATGAATCAAGTGAGGACATAAACAAGCATTTGCATTTCTAAGAAATTAAACACAACATCATGCAATGTATGATGAATGCAATGCTCCCCCTCAAAGGGTTACTCCCCCTCAATGTGCACCAATTGCTACAACAATTTGCACCTCCCCTTACCACATTCTACTCCCCCTTTTTGTCATGATATAGACAAAGGAGTAGTCCCCAACCGGGTCACTCAAGGCAAAGAGAGATAGTAGCATTCTAGTATATGCATAATCAATATAAGTCACTTTATGCAATCTCAATTAATCGGAGAGAAACGAGGAGATTTATTAGATAAAATGTGTGAAACAAAATGCTTTGCATACAAGACATATTGCATTCAAGTCCAAAATACCATGGTATTTGGCAAAGCAAATGACAAAGGTTTCTAATAGGAATTCAAACCAATTTCACCATTGTCATGAGAGAAGCAAGGATATAGAAATTTCATTGATTTCAATTTAAGAACAACTATATCCAACTTTATAAGCTAAACATGTCATGAGCAACTTTGCACCCTATTTGATTTTTCCGGGAACGAAACCCGTATGATAGTAGACATGTTCAACCAATAAAGAAATAGAGACATTTGGATTGTAAAATCCTTGAATGGATACTAGATCCTTTTTCATTTGAGTCTCATTAGCTTTTTCACACAAGTTTTTGCATTTAAGAACGCAATTATCAATTCATGCTTTTTCATTTGAGCATGTACATGAATTTCATGCTTTTCATAAGACATTAGCATGTTATTTAAGAATCATCATGTCATGGAGATAATCATAGGTCATTCAAATCATACTTCCTACATACATCTCCTAGTCCAAAATGCATGTTTGAACATAAATATGACATGGATTGTAAACAAGCAAGGTTCACACTTATTGAATTGAAAACATATATACATATGTGCAACCAAGCTTACTCAAGCAATCAACCAAGAAGCATAAGATTTTTCAAATTTTTTGCAAGTGACAAGAATGCAAAAATAGCTCTCTTTGCTTGAGTTCCCCATATGGGGTTAGTATCATCCTTCATTAATGAAGGGCATGAGGTCCTATGGACCTACCAAGTCCATTGGACTTAGTTGAACCTATTTGAGACTTGTTAGTCTCGTAGCAAGCGGGTTCATTTTTCCTTATCCACATAGATATAACATTTTTCTTCTTAGTGGTCAAAGGTTGCATGTCATTCACTAACCTAGGATTATTGACAAAAGATTTCCTAGGCTCATGCAAATGGGCTCTTCTTAGCCTCTTTTTCTCTATCATGCTATCAATCCTACAATGCTTAATGTACTTAAAGCACTTAGGCCTAATATTCCCATAAACACCAAAATAATGACAAGTTGGTACAAAGTAAGAATTCATACCATGTTCTTGTGAAGTCATTTGAGACTCATCATGCATTTGATGTCTCCTTTGGTGTTGAGTCGGTTCATGTCTTCTATTTGGTTGAACCGGAATGGGTTGCCTCCTTGGATTAGGTAGCATGTTTTGCCTCTTTTCATAGTGAGTCATTTGTTGAGGAGAGATGACTCGAGAGGCTCTAATCCGTTGAGCTTGGGGTTGTCTTGCTTTCACCACCTTCACTTGTGCATTTTTCGAACATTGTCCTAGTTCTAACTTCTTCCTAGGAGTTTGCACCGGTGACGCTTCTATCTTACCCAAACTCTTCACAAAGACGGTCTTCTTAGGAATAGAGCAATCCTTGCTCACTTCGAATCCAAGACCTCTTTTGTCACAAGGGCTTTTTCCTACACCAAGTATGTTGTCAAGTTTCTTGGTGCTTGTGGTCATTCTAGTCAATGACTCTTTGGCTTCAACAAGCTCTCTCTTCAAACCCTCTTCATTCCTCTTAGACAAAGCTAGCTCATCTTTTAGCTTGTCTTCTTCCACCATGGATCTTATCACTTCATCATTCAAGTGATCAACTTGTGTTGAAAGCCTAAGTAGTTCTTCCTTTAACCTTTGAATCTCTTTTTCATTCTTTAACTTAGAGCTTTCAAAACTTTCAAAGTTGTCCTTAAGATCCATTTTCTCCACTTGCTTCTTTAGGAGGTCATTGTATGTTGTAAGCTCTAGATTTTCTTCCTCTAAAATCCTTAGAAATCTATCTTTCTTCTTCATGGAGCTTTCAACATTGACTATAAAGTTATGCATATCCATATTCTCTACATTTCCATTTGTAGAGTTAGATAAGGAGTCATCTCCACTAGTGTCATCTTCTAGGCTCTCCTCCTCTCTTATGGATCCAATTTCCTCATCAAGACCTTCACCTTGATCTCTTGAGTCAATAAGTGCCATATCCCAATGTGAAGCAACAACTATCTCCTCTAGAGCTACTTCTTCGACTTTCTCTTCTATGGGATCACTAGCAACGGAATTCTTACCAACAACTTCATTTTCTTCACAATTGGCACCCAATGCCTTGAAGTTATTGATAAGCTCATCATCACTTGATGACTTATCTCCTTCTTCGGAGTCATCACTTTCACTCCAAATGGCGGCCATCATTTTTTCTCTCTTGTTCTTCAAATTCCCACAATCTAGTGAGATATGACCTATGCCACCACACTCATAGCATTGGATCCCTTTCCTTTTGCTATTCTCTTGCCTATGCTCAACCTTCTTGAAAGGAACCTTTTTTTCTTCAAGTTTTGGCCCTTGGATCCAACGCCCTTGTTCTCGAACTTGACAAACTTCTTGAATCTTCTAAGTAACAAAGCCATGTCTTGGTCCGAGTCACCTTTTTCCTCCTTCACAACCTTGGAAGCATTCAAAGCAATTCCTTTTTGCTTTTTAGGAGGTGAAATACTAGGAGCCTTCCTAGATTCATAGGCGAGGAGTCTTCCAATCACCTCGCTCGGCTTCATATCCTTGTATGTGCTATTTTCCTCTAAAGCCGTCACTTTTGATTCGAACCTAGCGGGGAGAGACCTCATTATTTTCTGCTTAACTCTCCTATCCGAATAAGGATCACCGAGTTGATGGCTTTGATTCACAATATCCATCAACTTGACTTCAAAGTCATTGAAGCACTCGTCCTCCTCCATTTTAAGCAACTCAAATTGCGTTTGAAGGACTTGTAGCTTGGAATCCTTAACGACATCGGTTCCCTCATGTGCAACCTGTAGGATATCCCATGCCTCCTTGGCTATCCTAGTGTTCTGAATCAGTTTGTACTGATTTTCATCCACTGCACATAGAAGAGCATGCCATGCCTTCCTATTCCATTTTGAAGTCTCAAACTCTTCAGGTGACCACTGGGCCTTTGGCTTGAGTACTTCTTCTCCACCACTCGTGGGAGTCATCATAGGAGGTGCATACCCATCTTCAATTGCCATCCATGCCCTATCATGGATTTGGCACACATATGCCTCCATCTTGCCTTTCCATGAGGCATAATTCACACCGGTGAGGAGAGGAGGCCGTGTGCTTGAAGCACCCTCATGGTTGCCACCGAATCCACTCATTGTATCAAATGAATGAATGAAATGTATGCAAAATGTATGAATGAGCAAAAATCACACAAATGCACAACACACCTAAAATGAGCTAGGATCACCTAAGTATATCTAGGAACCCGCTCTGATACCAATTGAAAGTAATTAAATACTCGAGGCGTGTTCTTTATAAAGCTAGAGGGGGGGGTGAATAGATTTTAACTAATATTACCCAATTTTCGCATGCAAGTCAATTTTACGAAAATGCCCCTACTAGTCAATAATACATACAAGTGTAATATAGTGCGGAATTTAAATAACACTTGATGTATACGTGGAAACCCAACCACTGGGAAAAACCACGGGCTGTATAGTGCGCCACACTCGGAACTCGAAATCACTAATTGAAATGAAGTTTACAACCTATGTAGACCTCGTCTAACACTCCGGTCTGTAACCCCTCACTTCTACCCAGCGGGCCTTTATTAGCAACCCTATTCCAATTTGCTTGAGGCCTAAGCACTCTTAGCCTCAAGACTTAATTCTCAATGAAGAGAAACAACCTATGTGAATATATATATGAATATTCAAATAACAAACAAGGCTAGGTAACCTTAGATGCTTATCTAGGATGATGACATAATCAATTTAATCAACCCTAGATATCAATTGCTAAATGACATGTCAAATAGCTTAGCTAATCAAGATTAATTAAAAACCTAATTAGCTATCACAATCAACACTCAATCATTTTCATCACAAATAATCTCTAACTTGTATCTAGCATATAATCAAAAGCATACAAGTAATTAAAGAGATGTATTAATATGAAAAACACTAAAGTAATATGAAATTAGTGAAGAACATACCAAATAAGATGTGATGATTCAAAACCATGCATGGATCAATTCTATGAAGGCATAGAAGATCAAATATGAAATTTGATGCAAAAGGGAATTGATTTGAGTGTTTAAAGATAGGTTCTTGATTTGATTTTTTCTCAAAAATCTCTCTTGAAAGTTTAGGGTTCTAATTGCTCAAGAAACTTGTTCAGAGATTGAGAAAACAAGATATTTATAGACATCAAGAATTGGGCATGTGAAAAGACACGTTTGCCCCTGAAACGCACCGTTCGGCGGTTTCAATCGGCGGCCAGGCCGCCGATGACGACCGCCGAATTGAGCTCATGAAGAACAGAGCATTAACGGCTGTTTCATTCGGCGGTTTCGTGACCGCCGATCCAACCGCCGAATCAAACCCGAGAGATTAAAATCGATCAGGTATGAACGGCGGTTTCTAACGGCGGTCGTGACCGCCGATCTTGACCGCATAATTGCTTCAGACCAAACTGGACTGAAACGGCGGTTTCATTCGGCGGCCAGGCCGCCGATCATAACCGCCGATCACCAACAATGGTGAAAACCAAGGAGAAGCCAAGGGCATTCTCCATAGGCGGTCTTCGCGCGAAACCAAGCACTAATTAGTGCAAGCGCGGACGTTTCCGAACAATGTCGGGAAACGAATTATAAGGCACATATACACACAACAAGATATATCAACCAAAGTGCTAGTGTGTAAAGTGACATGTGAAGAGATGCACATAAAAATAAGCAAGTATGCAATCATAGCAAGAATGCTAAATGTGTGTGTGCTACTAAATCTCTTCAAAGAAAAACAAGCACAAGAGATTATACCTTTGGCGTGCTTGTATCTTGAGGTCATGGAAGGGCCTTTGATCTTCAACACTAAACACTTAGACTACCCTTACATTCAAAACCCCAACATGTGGTTTGACCACGAAATAAGCCAATCAACAAAACGGGAATCCTTACAATTTAGACTCATCATATCTCATTTGATCCCACTCAAATGCTAGCAAAAGAATTCTACAACTTTAACAAGATAAAGGTGCCCAACCTTTAACTTAAGTTGTGAACATTATTCAAGACTAACTGAAGAATTGTGTCTACCACATACATATCCAGATGTACGAACAATTCTTCTTTTCTCATAGTCTTTAGACCTTATGATTATTTACTTTGACAATTATAATATTAAACTATAAATGCTATACAATTTGTTAAACCAGAAATCACTTTATTAATATGAAAAAGATTGTTAATTACAACATTACACTCTTGCTATTGAGCATAATCCTAACAGAAGATTGATCTAGGACAATGTTCACATAGTGCACAAGTGAAGATGGCTCCAAGAAAACAACCCCAAGCCAACATTCCTCAACAATTGGCTCATCAAGGAAAGAGACCAATCATGCAAACTCATCCAAGGAAGCAAGCTAGATCGGTTCAACAACGAAGACAAAATGAACCAATGCAACCACAAAGACATGGGAAGGCTCCTATGCAAGCATAAAGACATGGTATGATTCCTTATTTTATTCCTACATGTCATTTTTGTGGTTTTGATGGTCATATTAGACCAAGATGCTTTTGTTATATTAAAATGTGCAAAACTAGAAGCATGATTGAGAAGAAAAAGAATAAAGCCATGATGCATGTTCCTAGGAATGAGAAATTTGATTTGCATGATCCTAGGACATCTAGAGCCCATGTACCAAAGACCACTAGGAAAGAAAATGTTTTACCTATGTGGATTAGAAAGAATGAAAATATTTGCCATGTTGCACAAATTACCTTAAAGACAAATTCTTCTAACTTTTGGTATTTAGATTGTGGGTGCTCTAGGCACATGACGGGAAACAAGAATTTCTTCAAGACTCTTGTCATGGAGGAAGGAGGATGTGTCACCTTTGGTGATGGATCCAAAAAGAGAGTCATAGGGAAAGGAACCATTTCCGTTCCCGGATTACCCTCCTTATCCAATGCTTTATTTGTTAATGGCTTGAAAGCCAATTTGATAAGCATTTCTCATCTTAGTGATGAAGGATATTCCGTCTTGTTTAGCAAAAATTATTGCTCTATCCTAAAGCCCGATGGACAAACCTTGTTAAAAGGTATGAGATCTAATGACAATTGCTATTGTCTTGAAGCTAGAATAGTCTCAAACAATGTGTCCAAGGATGAGCAAATTGAGTTATGGCATGAAAGACTTGGCCACATGAACTTTTGGGATTTACGAATCTTAGATAAGTTCAATAGTGTGCATGGCCTTCCCAAGCTTGGGAAGAAAGCCAATGGTGTTTGTGGACCTTGCCAACAAGGAAAACAAACTAAAAGCATACACAAAAAAAGCAAGTATCTCTCCACCAAGGAGCCCCTTGAGCTTCTCCACATGGATCTTATGGGTCTCATACAAACCGAGAGTTTAAGTGGAAAGAGATACATTTTTGTTTGCGTAGATGATTTCTCTAGGTTCACGTGGACATATTTCCTTAGAGAAAAATCTGAGACTTTTGACAAGTTTAAAATGCTTTGTACTAAAATACAAAATGAAATGAATTCAAACATTAAAAGCATAAAACGGATTAGAAGTGACCATGGGAGGGAGTTTGAGAATGCCGCCTTTGAAAGCTATTGCAATGACTTAGGCATCTCCCATGAGTTTTTGGCTCCTAGGACACCTCAACAAAATAAAGCTGTTGAGAGGAAAAATAGGGTCTTTCAAGAGATGGCCCGTGTGATGTTGCTTAACAACAATGTCCCTAGGAACCTATGGGCTGAAGCCGTCAATACGGCTTGCTATATAGGAAATAGAGTTTTCCTAAGGCCCGGAACTAGGAATACCTCCTATGAGTTATGGAAAGGTAAAAAGCCAAATGTTAGCTACTTCTACTCCTTTGGAAGCAAATGCTACATTTTAAACAGTGTTCTAGTAAACGCTAGGCGCTAGTCGAGCGGCAGACCAACGCCTAGCGCCTAAGCAGTCTAGGCAAATTCCTAGGCGGTCGATTTTTTTTTAAAAAAAAATTTCCTACCTATAAAACCAATAATAATAACATAATATTTCATAATTTCATAATTATTTAATTTCAAATTTCATGAAATATTATTTAAAAAAATTATAAAAAAAACATTTAAATATATACATATTTGAAATACCCATACTACCTTCATTAGAATAAAATATACACTTACTCGTACACTAAACTACTCCCTAAAGGACATTCTAATTTTTAATATAATAAAATAAATATGTGGTGTGTACAAAGCCACAAAGGTTGGTGAGTTGTCTGATTTCAGACCACATCTCTCTTTGCAAAAGACATTTTGTCTTTTTCAGACCTGATCTCTCTCACTTTCTCTTCTTGATTCTTCTCGTTTCTAGTCTGATTCTTCTTGTTTCTCCTTTCTGATCCTTCTTTTCACACCAGAAAACTAAAATCGCTAATCCATTCCCACCGCCATCACGTTTCACTCACTGATTCTTCTCCTTCTTGAGCAACTGAAAGTCTAAGTAACAATTAACAAACCCTAGATGGTGGCGAAGAACGGTGCGGCGGCGGCGACGAACGGGAACGGAGGCTGCTTCTGGCAACTAGCAGCAACTTGTCGAACCTGGT